>OY804587.1:89392243-90592243 GCA_963680875.1 Bathymodiolus brooksi
TTGAGCATTCACACATAACAAAGAGGTATATACTCGGGTGGATTTTAACAATGTTGAGCATTCACACATAATAAAGAGGTATGTACTCGGGTGGATTTTAACAATGTTGAGCATTCACACATAATAAAGAGGTATATACTCGGGTGGATTTTAACAATGTTGAGCATTCACACATAATAAAGAGGTATATACTCGGGTGGATTTCAACAATGTTGAGCATTCACACATAATAAAAAGGTATATACTCGGGTGGCTTTTAACAATGTTGAGCATTCACACATAATAAAGAGATATATACTCGGGTGGATTTTAACAATGTTGAGCATTCACACATAATAAAGAGGTATATACTCGGGTGGATTTTAACAATGCTGAGCATTCACACATAATAAAGAGGTATATACTCGGGCGGATTTTAACAATGTTGAGCATTCACACATAATAAAGAGGTATATACTCGGGTGGATTTTAACAATGTTGAGCATTCACACTTAATAAAGAGGTATATACTCGGGTGGATTTTAACAATGTTGAGCATTCACACATAATAAAGAGGTATATACTCGGGTGGATTTTAACAATGTTGAGCATTCACACATAATAAAGAGGTATATACTCGGGTGGATTTTAACAATGTTGAGCATTCACACATAATAAAGAGGTATATACTCGGGTGGATTTTAACAATGTTGAGCATTCACACATAATAAAGAGGTATATACTCGGGTGGATTTTAACAATGTTGAGCATTCACACATAATAAAGAGGTATATACTCGGGTGGATTTTAACAATGTTGAGCATTCACACATAATAAAGAGGTATATACTCGGGTGGATTTTAACAATGTTCAGCATTCACACATAATAAAGAGGTATATACTCGGATGGATTTTAACAATGTTGAGCATTCACACATAGTAAAGAGGTATATACTCGGGTGGATTTTAACAATGTTGAGCATTCACACATAATAAAGAGGTATATACTCGGGTGGATTTTAACAATGTTGAGCATTCACAGATAATAAAGAGGTATATACTCGGGTGGATTTTAACAATGTTGAGCATTCACACATAATAAAGAGGTATATACTCGGGTGGATTTTAACAATGTTGAGCATTCACACATAATAAAGAGGTATATACTCGGGTGGATTTTAACAATGTTGAGCATTCACACATAATAAAGAGGTATATACTCGGGTAGATTTTAACAATGTTGAGCATTCACACATACTAAAGAGGTATATACTCGGGTGGATTTTAACAATGTTGAGCATTCACACATAATAAAGAGATATATACTCGGGTGGATTTTAACAATGTTGAGCATTCACACATAATAGAGAGGTATATACTCGGGTGGATTTTAACAATGTTGAGCATTCACACATAATAAAGAGGTATATACTCGGGTGGATTTTAACAATGTTGAACATTCACACATAATAAAGAGGTATGTACTCGGGTGGATTTTAACAATGTTGAGCATTCACACATAATAAAGAGGTATATACTCGGGTGGATTTTAACAATGTTGAGCATTCACACATAATAAAGAGGTATATACTCGGGTGGATTTCAACAATGTTGAGCATTCACACATAATAAAAAGGTATATACTCGGGTGGCTTTTAACAATGTTGAGCATTCACACATAATAAAGAGATATATACTCGGGTGGATTTTAACAATGTTGAGCATTCACACATAATAAAGAGGTATATACTCGGGTGGATTTTAACAATGTTGAGCATTCACACATAATAAAGAGGTATATACTCGGGTGGATTTTAACAATGCTGAGCATTCACACATAATAAAGAGGTATATACTCGGGTGGATTTTAACAATGTTGAGCATTCACACTTAATAAAGAGGTATATACTCGGGTGGATTTTAACAATGTTGAGCATTCACACATAATAAAGAGGTATATACTCGGGTGGATTTTAACAATGTTGAGCATTCACACATAATAAAGAGGTATATACTCGGGTGGATTTTAACAATGTTGAGCATTCACACATAATAAAGAGGTATATACTCGGGTGGATTTTAACAATGTTGAGCATTCACACATAATAAAGAGGTATATACTCGGGTGGATTTTAACAATGTTGAGCATTCACACATAATAAAGAGGTATATACTCGGGTGGATTTTAACAATGTTGAGCATTCACACATAATAAAGAGGTATATACTCGGGTGGATTTTAACAATGTTCAGCATTCACACATAATAAAGAGGTATATACTCGGATGGATTTTAACAATGTTGAGCATTCACACATAATAAAGAGGTATATACTCGGGTGGATTTTAACAATGTTGAGCATTCACACATAATAAAGAGGTATATACTCGGGTGGATTTTAACAATGTTGAGCATTCACAGATAATAAAGAGGTATATACTCGGGTGGATTTTAACAATGTTGAGCATTCACACATAATAAAGAGGTATATACTCGGGTGGATTTTAACAATGTTGAGCATTCACACATAATAAAGAGGTATATACTCGGGTGGATTTTAACAATGTTGAGCATTCACAGATAATAAAGAGGTATATACTCGGGTGGATTTTAACAATGTTGAGCATTCACACATACAAAAGAGGTATATACTCGGGTGGATTTTAACAATGTTGAGCATTCACACATAATAAAGAGATATATACTCGGGTGGATTTTAACAATGTTGAGCATTCACACATAATAGAGAGGTATATACTCGGGTGGATTTTAACAATGTTGAGCATTCACACATAATAAAGAGGTATATACTCGGGTGGATTTTAACAATGTTGAACATTCACACATAATAAAGAGGTATGTACTCGGGTGGATTTTAACAATGTTGAGCATTCACACATAATAAAGAGGTATATACTCGGGTGGATTTTAACAATGTTGAGCATTCACACATAATAAAGAGGTATATACTCGGGTGGATTTCAACAATGTTGAGCATTCACACATAATAAAAAGGTATATACTCGGGTGGCTTTTAACAATGTTGAGCATTCACACATAATAAAGAGATATATACTCGGGTGGATTTTAACAATGTTGAGCATTCACACATAATAAAGAGGTATATACTCGGGTGGATTTTAACAATGCTGAGCATTCACACATAATAAAGAGGTATATACTCGGGCGGATTTTAACAATGTTGAGCATTCACACATAATAAAGAGGTATATACTCGGGTGGATTTTAACAATGTTGAGCATTCACACTTAATAAAGAGGTATATACTCGGGTGGATTTTAACAATGTTGAGCATTCACACATAATAAAGAGGTATATACTCGGGTGGATTTTAACAATGTTGAGCATTCACACATAATAAAGAGGTATATACTCGGGTGGATTTTAACAATGTTGAGCATTCACACATAATAAAGAGGTATATACTCGGGTGGATTTTAACAATGTTGAGCATTCACACATAATAAAGAGGTATATACTCGGGTGGATTTTAACAATGTTGAGCATTCACAGATAATAAAGAGGTATATACTCGGGTGGATTTTAACAATGTTGAGCATTCACACATAGTAAAGAGGTATATACTCGGGTAGATTTTAACAATGTTGAGCATTCACACATAATAAAGAGATATATACTCGGGTGGATGTTAACAATGTTGAGCATTCACACATAATAAAGAGGTATATACTCGGGTGGATGTTAACAATGTTGAGCATTCACACATAATAAAGAGGTATATACTCGGGTGGATTTTAACAATGTTGAGCATTCACACATAATAAAGAGATATATACTCGGGTGGATGTTAACAATGTTGAGCATTCACACATAATAAAGAGGTATATACTCGGGTGGATTTTAACAATGTTCAGCATTCACACATAATAAAGAGGTATATACTCGGGTGGATTTTAACAATGTTCAGCATTCACACATAATAAAGAGGTATATACTCGGGTGGATTTTAACAATGTTGAGCATTCACACATAATAAAGAGGTATATACTCGGGTGGATTTTAACAATGTTGAGCATTCACACATAATAAAGAGGTATGTACTCGGGTGGATTTTAACAATGTTGAGCATTCACACATAATAAAGAGGTATATACTCGGGTGGATTTTAACAATGTTGAGCATTCACACATAATAAAGAGGTATATACTCGGGTGGATTTCAACAATGTTGAGCATTCACACATAATAAAAAGGTATATACTCGGGTGGCTTTTAACAATGTTGAGCATTCACACATAATAAAGAGATATATACTCGGGTGGATTTTAACAATGTTGAGCATTCACACATAATAAAGAGGTATATACTCGGGTGGATTTTAACAATGCTGAGCATTCACACATAATAAAGAGGTATATACTCGGGCGGATTTTAACAATGTTGAGCATTCACACATAATAAAGAGGTATATACTCGGGTGGATTTTAACAATGTTGAGCATTCACACTTAATAAAGAGGTATATACTCGGGTGGATTTTAACAATGTTAAGCATTCACACATAATAAAGAGGTATATACTCGGGTGGATTTTAACAATGTTGAGCATTCACACATAATAAAGAGGTATATACTCGGGTGGATTTTAACAATGTTGAGCATTCACACATAATAAAGAGGTATATACTCGGGTGGATTTTAACAATGTTGAGCATTCACACATAATAAAGAGGTATATACTCGGGTGGATTTTAACAATGTTGAGCATTCACACATAATAAAGAGGTATATACTCGGGTGGATTTTAACAATGTTGAGCATTCACACATAATAAAGAGGTATATACTCGGGTGGATTTTAACAATGTTGAGCATTCACACATAATAAAGAGGTATATACTCGGGTGGATTTTAACAATGTTCAGCATTCACACATAATAAAGAGGTATATACTCGGATGGATTTTAACAATGTTGAGCATTCACACATAGTAAAGAGGTATATACTCGGGTGGATTTTAACAATGTTGAGCATTCACACATAATAAAGAGGTATATACTCGGGTGGATTTTAACAATGTTGAGCATTCACAGATAATAAAGAGGTATATACTCGGGTGGATTTTAACAATGTTGAGCATTCACACATAATAAAGAGGTATATACTCGGGTGGATTTTAACAATGTTGAGCATTCACACATAATAAAGAGGTATATACTCGGGTGGATTTTAACAATGTTGAGCATTCACACATAATAAAGAGGTATATACTCGGGTAGATTTTAACAATGTTGAGCATTCACACATACTAAAGAGGTATATACTCGGGTGGATTTTAACAATGTTGAGCATTCACACATAATAAAGAGATATATACTCGGGTGGATTTTAACAATGTTGAGCATTCACACATAATAGAGAGGTATATACTCGGGTGGATTTTAACAATGTTGAGCATTCACACATAATAAAGAGGTATATACTCGGGTGGATTTTAACAATGTTGAACATTCACACATAATAAAGAGGTATGTACTCGGGTGGATTTTAACAATGTTGAGCATTCACACATAATAAAGAGGTATATACTCGGGTGGATTTTAACAATGTTGAGCATTCACACATAATAAAGAGGTATATACTCGGGTGGATTTCAACAATGTTGAGCATTCACACATAATAAAAAGGTATATACTCGGGTGGCTTTTAACAATGTTGAGCATTCACACATAATAAAGAGATATATACTCGGGTGGATTTTAACAATGTTGAGCATTCACACATAATAAAGAGGTATATACTCGGGTGGATTTTAACAATGCTGAGCATTCACACATAATAAAGAGGTATATACTCGGGCGGATTTTAACAATGTTGAGCATTCACACATAATAAAGAGGTATATACTCGGGTGGATTTTAACAATGTTGAGCATTCACACTTAATAAAGAGGTATATACTCGGGTGGATTTTAACAATGTTGAGCATTCACACATAATAAAGAGGTATATACTCGGGTGGATTTTAACAATGTTGAGCATTCACACATAATAAAGAGGTATATACTCGGGTGGATTTTAACAATGTTGAGCATTCACACATAATAAAGAGGTATATACTCGGGTGGATTTTAACAATGTTGAGCATTCACACATAATAAAGAGGTATATACTCGGGTGGATTTTAACAATGTTGAGCATTCACAGATAATAAAGAGGTATATACTCGGGTGGATTTTAACAATGTTGAGCATTCACACATAGTAAAGAGGTATATACTCGGGTGGATTTTAACAATGTTGAGCATTCACACATAATAAAGAGGTATATACTCGGGCGGATTTTAACAATGTTGAGCATTCACACATAATAAAGAGGTATATACTCGGGTGGATTTTAACAATGTTGAGCATTCACACATAATAAAGAGGTATATACTCGGGTAGATTTTAACAATGTTGAGCATTCACACATACTAAAGAGGTATATACTCGGGTGGATTTTAACAATGTTGAGCATTCACACATAATAAAGAGATATATACTCGGGTGGATTTTAACAATGTTGAGCATTCACACATAATAGAGAGGTATATACTCGGGTGGATTTTAACAATGTTCAGCATTCACACATAATAAAGAGGTATATACTCGGGTGGATTTTAACAATGTTGAGCATTCACACATAATAAAGAGGTATATACTCGGGTGGATTTTAACAATGTTGAGCATTCACACATAATAAAGAGGTATATACTCGGGTGGATTTTAACAATGTTGAGCATTCACAGATAATAAAGAGGTATATACTCGGGTGGATTTTAACAATGTTGAGCATTCACACATAATAAAGAGGTATATACTCGGGTGGATTTTAACAATGTTGAGCATTCACACATAATAAAGAGGTATATACTCGGGCGGATTTTAACAATGTTGAGCATTCACACATAATAAAGAGGTATATACTCGGGTGGATTTTAACAATGTTGAGCATTCACACATAATAAAGAGGTATATACTCGGGTAGATTTTAACAATGTTGAGCATTCACACATACTAAAGAGGTATATACTCGGGTGGATTTTAACAATGTTGAGCATTCAAACATAATAAAGAGATATATACTCGGGTGGATTTTAACAATGTTGAGCATTCACACATAATAGAGAGGTATATACTCGGGTGGATTTTAACAATGTTGAGCATTCACACATAATAAAGAGGTATATACTCGGGTGGATTTTAACAATGTTGAACATTCACACATAATAAAGAGGTATATACTCGGGTGGATTTTAACAATGTTGAGCATTCACACATAATAAAGAGGTATATACTCGGGCGGATTTTAACAATGTTGAGCATTCACAGATAATAAAGAGGTATATACTCGGGTGGATTTTAACAATGTTGAGCATTCACACATAGTAAAGAGGTATATACTCGGGTAGATTTTAACAATGTTGAGCATTCACACATAATAAAGAGATATATACTCGGGTGGATGTTAACAATGTTGAGCATTCACACATAATAAAGAGGTATATACTCGGGTGGATGTTAACAATGTTGAGCATTCACACATAATAAAGAGGTATATACTCGGGTGGATTTTAACAATGTTGAGCATTCACACATAATAAAGAGATATATACTCGGGTGGATGTTAACAATGTTGAGCATTCACACATAATAAAGAGGTATATACTCGGGTGGATTTTAACAATGTTCAGCATTCACACATAATAAAGAGGTATATACTCGGGTGGATTTTAACAATGTTCAGCATTCACACATAATAAAGAGGTATATACTCGGGTGGATTTTAACAATGTTGAGCATTCACACATAATAAAGAGGTATATACTCGGGTGGATTTTAACAATGTTGAGCATTCACACATAATAAAGAGGTATGTACTCGGGTGGATTTTAACAATGTTGAGCATTCACACATAATAAAGAGGTATATACTCGGGTGGATTTTAACAATGTTGAGCATTCACACATAATAAAGAGGTATATACTCGGGTGGATTTCAACAATGTTGAGCATTCACACATAATAAAAAGGTATATACTCGGGTGGCTTTTAACAATGTTGAGCATTCACACATAATAAAGAGATATATACTCGGGTGGATTTTAACAATGTTGAGCATTCACACATAATAAAGAGGTATATACTCGGGTGGATTTTAACAATGTTGAGCATTCACACATAATAAAGAGGTATATACTCGGGTGGATTTTAACAATGTTGAGCATTCACACATAATAAAGAGGTATATACTCGGGTGGATTTTAACAATGTTGAGCATTCACACATAATAAAGAGGTATATACTCGGGTGGATTTTAACAATGTTGAGCATTCACACATAATAAAGAGGTATATACTCGGGTGGATTTTAACAATGTTCAGCATTCACACATAATAAAGAGGTATATACTCGGGTGGATTTTAACAATGTTCAGCATTCACACATAATAAAGAGGTATATACTCGGGTGGATTTTAACAATGTTGAGCATTCACACATAATAAAGAGGTATATACTCGGGTGGATTTTAACAATGTTGAGCATTCACACATAATAAAGAGGTATGTACTCGGGTGGATTTTAACAATGTTGAGCATTCACACATAATAAAGAGGTATATACTCGGGTGGATTTTAACAATGTTGAGCATTCACACATAATAAAGAGGTATATACTCGGGTGGATTTCAACAATGTTGAGCATTCACACATAATAAAAAGGTATATACTCGGGTGGCTTTTAACAATGTTGAGCATTCACACATAATAAAGAGATATATACTCGGGTGGATTTTAACAATGTTGAGCATTCACACATAATAAAGAGGTATATACTCGGGTGGATTTTAACAATGTTGAGCATTCACACATAATAAAGAGGTATATACTCGGGTGGATTTTAACAATGTTGAGCATTCACACATAATAAAGAGGTATATACTCGGGTGGATTTTAACAATGTTGAGCATTCACACATAATAAAGAGGTATATACTCGGGTGGATTTTAACAATGTTGAGCATTCACACATAATAAAGAGGTATATACTCGGGTGGATTTTAACAATGTTCAGCATTCACACATAATAAAGAGGTATATACTCGGATGGATTTTAACAATGTTGAGCATTCACACATAATAAAGAGGTATATACTCGGGTGGATTTTAACAATGTTGAGCATTCACACATAATAAAGAGGTATATACTCGGGTGGATTTTAACAATGTTGAGCATTCACACATAATAAAGAGGTATATACTCGGGTGGATTTTAACAATGTTGAGCATTCACACATAATAAAGAGGTATATACTCGGGTGGATTTTAACAATGTTGAGCATTCACACATAATAAAGAGGTATGTACTCGGGTGGATTTTAACAATGTTGAGCATTCACACATAATAAAGAGGTATATACTCGGGTGGATTTTAACAATGTTGAGCATTCACACATAATAAAGAGGTATATACTCGGGTGGATTTCAACAATGTTGAGCATTCACACATAATAAAAAGGTATATACTCGGGTGGCTTTTAACAATGTTGAGCATTCACACATAATAAAGAGATATATACTCGGGTGGATTTTAACAATGTTGAGCATTCACACATAATAAAGAGGTATATACTCGGGTGGATTTTAACAATGTTGAGCATTCACACATAATAAAGAGGTATATACTCGGGTGGATTTTAACAATGTTGAGCATTCACACATAATAAAGAGGTATATACTCGGGTGGATTTTAACAATGTTGAGCATTCACACATAATAAAGAGGTATATACTCGGGTGGATTTTAACAATGTTGAGCATTCACACATAATAAAGAGGTATATACTCGGGTGGATTTTAACAATGTTGAGCATTCACACATAATAAAGAGGTATATACTCGGGTGGATTTTAACAATGTTCAGCATTCACACATAATAAAGAGGTATATACTCGGGTGGATTTTAACAATGTTGAGCATTCACACATAATAAAGAGGTATATACTCGGGTGGATTTTAACAATGTTGAGCATTCACACATAATAAAGAGGTATATACTCGGGTGGATTTTAACAATGTTGAGCATTCACACATAATAAAGAGGTATATACTCGGGTAGATTTTAACAATGTTGAGCATTCACACATACTAAAGAGGTATATACTCGGGTGGATTTTAACAATGTTGAGCATTCACACATAATAAAGAGATATATACTCGGGTGGATTTTAACAATGTTGAGCATTCACACATAATAGAGAGGTATATACTCGGGTGGATTTTAACAATGTTGAGCATTCACACATAATAAAGAGGTATATACTCGTGTGGATTTTAACAATGTTGAGCATTCACACATAATAAAGAGGTATATACTCGGGTGGATGTTAACAATGTTGAGCATTCACACATAATAAAGAGGTATATACTCGGGTGGATTTTAACAATGTTGAGCATTCACACATAATAAAGAGATATATACTCGGGTGGATGTTAACAATGTTGAGCATTCACACATAATAAAGAGGTATATACTCGGGTGGATTTTAACAATGTTGAGCATTCACACATAATAAAGAGGTATATACTCGGGTGGATTTTAACAATGTTCAGCATTCACACATAATAAAGAGGTATATACTCGGGTGGATTTTAACAATGTTGAGCATTCACACATAATAAAGAGGTATATACTCGGGTGGATTTTAATAATGTTGAGCATTCACACATAATAAAGAGGTATGTACTCGGGTGGATTTTAACAATGTTGAGCATTCACACATAATAAAGAGGTATATACTCGGGTGGATTTTAACAATGTTGAGCATTCACACATAATAAAGAGGTATATACTCGGGTGGATTTCAACAATGTTGAGCATTCACACATAATAAAAAGGTATATACTCGGGTGGCTTTTAACAATGTTGAGCATTCACACATAATAAAGAGATATATACTCGGGTGGATTTTAACAATGTTGAGCATTCACACATAATAAAGAGGTATATACTCGGATGGATTTTAACAATGTTGAGCATTCACACATAATAAAGAGGTATATACTCGGGTGGATTTTAACAATGTTGAGCATTCACACATAATAAAGAGGTATATACTCGGGTGGATTTTAACAATGTTGAGCATTCACACATAATAAAGAGGTATATACTCGGGTAGATTTTAACAATGTTGAGCATTCACACATACTAAAGAGGTATATACTCGGGTGGATTTTAACAATGTTGAGCATTCACACATAATAAAGAGATATATACTCGGGTGGATTTTAACAATGTTGAGCATTCACACATAATAGAGAGGTATATACTCGGGTGGATTTTAACAATGTTGAGCATTCACACATAATAAAGAGGTATATACTCGGGTGGATTTTAACAATGTTGAACATTCACACATAATAAAGAGGTATGTACTCGGGTGGATTTTAACAATGTTGAGCATTCACACATAATAAAGAGGTATATACTCGGGTGGATTTTAACAATGTTGAGCATTCACACATAATAAAGAGGTATATACTCGGGTGGATTTCAACAATGTTGAGCATTCACACATAATAAAAAGGTATATACTCGGGTGGCTTTTAACAATGTTGAGCATTCACACATAATAAAGAGATATATACTCGGGTGGATTTTAACAATGTTGAGCATTCACACATAATAAAGAGATATATACTCGGGTGGATTTTAACAATGCTGAGCATTCACACATAATAAAGAGGTATATACTCGGGCGGATTTTAACAATGTTGAGCATTCACACATAATAAAGAGGTATATACTCGGGTGGATTTTAACAATGTTGAGCATTCACACTTAATAAAGAGGTATATACTCGGGTGGATTTTAACAATGTTGAGCATTCACACATAATAAAGAGGTATATACTCGGGTGGATTTTAACAATGTTGAGCATTCACACATAATAAAGAGGTATATACTCGGGTGGATTTTAACAATGTTGAGCATTCACACATAATAAAGAGGTATATACTCGGGTGGATTTTAACAATGTTGAGCATTCACACATAATAAAGAGGTATATACTCGGGTGGATTTTAACAATGTTGAGCATTCACAGATAATAAAGAGGTATATACTCGGGTGGATTTTAACAATGTTGAGCATTCACACATAGTAAAGAGGTATATACTCGGGTGGATTTTAACAATGTTGAGCATTCACACATAATAAAGAGGTATATACTCGGGCGGATTTTAACAATGTTGAGCATTCACACATAATAAAGAGGTATATACTCGGGTGGATTTTAACAATGTTGAGCATTCACACATAATAAAGAGGTATATACTCGGGTAGATTTTAACAATGTTGAGCATTCACACATACTAAAGAGGTATATACTCGGGTGGATTTTAACAATGTTGAGCATTCACACATAATAAAGAGATATATACTCGGGTGGATTTTAACAATGTTGAGCATTCACACATAATAGAGAGGTATATACTCGGGTGGATTTTAACAATGTTGAGCATTCACACATAATAGAGAGGTATATACTCGGATGGATTTTAACAATGTTGAGCATTCACACATAATAAAGAGGTATATACTCGGGTGGATTTTAACAATGTTGAGCATTCACACATAATAAAGAGGTATATACTCGGGTGGATTTTAACAATGTTGAGCATTCACACATAATAAAGAGGTATATACTCGGGTGGATTTTAACAATGTTGAGCATTCACAGATAATAAAGAGGTATATACTCGGGTGGATTTTAACAATGTTGAGCATTCACACATAATAAAGAGGTATATACTCGGGTGGATTTTAACAATGTTGAGCATTCACACATAATAAAGAGGTATATACTCGGGCGGATTTTAACAATGTTGAGCATTCACACATAATAAAGAGGTATATACTCGGGTGGATTTTAACAATGTTGAGCATTCACACATAATAAAGAGGTATATACTCGGGTAGATTTTAACAATGTTGAGCATTCACACATACTAAAGAGGTATATACTCGGGTGGATTTTAACAATGTTGAGCATTCACACATAATAAAGAGATATATACTCGGGTGGATTTTAACAATGTTGAGCATTCACACATAATAGAGAGGTATATACTCGGGTGGATTTTAACAATGTTGAGCATTCACACATAATAAAGAGGTATATACTCGGGTGGATTTTAACAATGTTGAACATTCACACATAATAAAGAGGTATATACTCGGGTGGATTTTAACAATGTTGAGCATTCACACATAATAAAGAGGTATATACTCGGGCGGATTTTAACAATGTTGAGCATTCACACATAATAAAGAGGTATATACTCGGGTGGATTTTAACAATGTTCAGCATTCACACATAATAAAGAGGTATATACTCGGGTGGATTTTAACAATGTTGAGCATTCACACATAATAAAGAGGTATATACTCGGGCGGATTTTAACAATGTTGAGCATTCACACATAATAAAGAGGTATATACTCGGGTGGATTTTAACAATGTTGAGCATTCACACATAATAAAGAGGTATATACTCGGGTAGATTTTAACAATGTTGAGCATTCACACATACTAAAGAGGTATATACTCGGGTGGATTTTAACAATGTTGAGCATTCACACATAATAAAGAGATATATACTCGGGTGGATTTTAACAATGTTGAGCATTCACACATAATAGAGAGGTATATACTTGGGTGGATTTTAACAATGTTGAGCATTCACACATAATAAAGAGGTATATACTCGGGTGGATTTTAACAATGTTGAACATTCACACATAATAAAGAGGTATATACTCGGGTGGATTTTAACAATGTTGAGCATTCACACATAATAAAGAGGTATATAATCGGGCGGATTTTAACAATGTTGAGCATTCACACATAATAAAGAGGTATATACTCTGGTGGATTTTAACAATGTTCAGCATTCACACATAATAAAGAGGTATATACTCGGGTGGATTTTAACAATGTTGAGCATTCACACATAATAAAGAGGTATATACTCGGGTGGATTTTTACAATGTTGAGCATTCACACATAATAAAGAGGTATATACTCGGGTGGATTTTAACAATGTTGAGCA
The DNA here is from genome assembly GCA_963680875.1 of Bathymodiolus brooksi. Classification (NCBI taxonomy): domain Eukaryota; kingdom Metazoa; phylum Mollusca; class Bivalvia; order Mytilida; family Modiolidae; genus Bathymodiolus; species Bathymodiolus brooksi. Next base: position 89,406,349 of record OY804587.1, read on the forward strand.
TTCACAGATAATAAAGAGGTATATACTCGGGTGGATTTTAACAATGTTGAGCATTCACACATAATAAAGAGGTATATACTCGGGTAGATTTTAACAATGTTGAGCATTCACACATAATAAAGAGGTATATACTCGGGTGGATTTTTACAATGTTGAGCATTCACACATAATAAAGAGGTATATACTCGGGTGGATTTTAACAATGTTGAGCATTCACAGATAATAAAGAGGTATATACTCGGGTGGATTTTAACAATGTTGAGCATTCACACATAATAAAGAGGTATATACTCGGGTAGATTTTAACAATGTTGAGCATTCACACATACTAAAGAGGTATATACTCGGGTGGATTTTAACAATGTTGAGCATTCACACATAATAAAGAGATATATACTCGGGTGGATTTTAACAATGTTGAGCATTCACACATAATAGAGAGGTATATACTCGGGTGGATTTTAACAATGTTCAGCATTCACACATAATAAAGAGGTATATACTCGGGTGGATTTTAACAATGTTGAGCATTCACACATAATAAAGAGGTATATACTCGGGTGGATTTTAACCATGTTGAGCATTCACACATAATAAAGAGGTATATACTCGGGTGGATTTTAACAATGTTGAGCATTCACAGATAATAAAGAGGTATATACTCGGGTGGATTTTAACAATGTTGAGCATTCACACATAATAAAGAGGTATATACTCGGGTGGATTTTAACAATGTTGAGCATTCACACATAATAAAGAGGTATATACTCGGGCGGATTTTAACAATGTTGAGCATTCACACATAATAAAGAGGTATATACTCGGGTGGATTTTAACAATGTTGAGCATTCACACATAATAAAGAGGTATATACTCGGGTAGATTTTATCAATGTTGAGCATTCACACATACTAAAGAGGTATATACTCGGGTGGATTTTAACAATGTTGAGCATTCACACATAATAAAGAGATATATACTCGGGTGGATTTTAACAATGTTGAGCATTCACACATAATAGAGAGGTATATACTCGGGTGGATTTTAACAATGTTGAGCATTCACACATAATAAAGAGGTATATACTCGGGTGGATTTTAACAATGTTGAACATTCACACATAATAAAGAGGTATATACTCGGGTGGATTTTAACAATGTTGAGCATTCACACATAATAAAGAGGTATATACTCGGGCGGATTTTAACAATGTTGAGCATTCACACATAATAAAGAGGTATATACTCGGGTGGATTTTAACAATGTTCAGCATTCACACATAATAAAGAGGTATATACTCGGGTGGATTTTAACAATGTTGAGCATTCACACATAATAAAGAGGTATATACTCGGGCGGATTTTAACAATGTTGAGCATTCACACATAATAAAGAGGTATATACTCGGGTGGATTTTAACAATGTTGAGCATTCACACATAATAAAGAGGTATATACTCGGGTAGATTTTAACAATGTTGAGCATTCACACATACTAAAGAGGTATATACTCGGGTGGATTTTAACAATGTTGAGCATTCACACATAATAAAGAGATATATACTCGGGTGGATTTTAACAATGTTGAGCATTCACACATAATAGAGAGGTATATACTCGGGTGGATTTTAACAATGTTGAGCATTCACACATAATAAAGAGGTATATACTCGGGTGGATTTTAACAATGTTGAACATTCACACATAATAAAGAGGTATATACTCGGGTGGATTTTAACAATGTTGAGCATTCACACATAATAAAGAGGTATATACTCGGGCGGATTTTAACAATGTTGAGCATTCACACATAATAAAGAGGTATATACTCTGGTGGATTTTAACAATGTTCAGCATTCACACATAATAAAGAGGTATATACTCGGGTGGATTTTAACAATGTTCAGCATTCACACATAATAAAGAGGTATATACTCGGGTGGATTTTTACAATGTTGAGCATTCACACATAATAAAGAGGTATATACTCGGGTGGATTTTAACAATGTTGAGCATTCACAGATAATAAAGAGGTATATACTCGGGTGGATTTTAACAATGTTGAGCATTCACACATAATAAAGAGGTATATACTCGGGTGGATTTTAACAATGTTGAGCATTCACACATAATAAAGAGGTATATACTCGGGCGGATTTTAACAATGTTGAGCATTCACACATAATAAAGAGGTATATACTCGGGTGGATTTTAACAATGTTGAGCATTCACACATAATAAAGAGGTATATACTCGGGTAGAATTTAACAATGTTGAGCATTCACACATACTAAAGAGGTATATACTCGGGTGGATTTTAACAATGTTGAGCATTCACACATAATAAAGAGATATATACTCGGGTGGATTTTAACAATGTTGAGCATTCACACATAATAGAGAGGTATATACTCGGGTGGATTTTAACAATGTTGAGCATTCACACATAATAAAGAGGTATATACTCGGGTGGATTTTAACAATGTTGAACATTCACACATAATAAAGAGGTATGTACTCGGGTGGATTTTAACAATGTTGAGCATTCACACATAATAAAGAGGTATATACTCGGGTGGATTTTAACAATGTTGAGCATTCACACATAATAAAGAGGTATATACTCGGGTGGATTTCAACAATGTTGAGCATTCACACATAATAAAGAGGTATATACTCGGGTGGCTTTTAACAATGTTGAGCATTCACACATAATAAAGAGATATATACTCGGGTGGATTTTAACAATGTTGAGCATTCACACATAATAAAGAGGTATATACTCGGGTGGATTTTAACAATGCTGAGCATTCACACATAATAAAGAGGTATATACTCGGGCGAATTTTAACAATGTTGAGCATTCACACATAATAAAGAGGTATATACTCGGGTGGATTTTAACAATGTTGAGCATTCACACTTAATAAAGAGGTTTATACTCGGGTGGATTTTAACAATGTTGAGCATTCACACATAATAAAGAGGTATATACTCGGGTGGATTTTAACAATGTTGAGCATTCACACATAATAAAGAGGTATATACTCGGGTGGATTTTAACAATGTTGAGCATTCACACATAATAAAGAGGTATATACTCGGGTGGATTTTAACAATGTTGAGCATTCACACATAATAAAGAGGTATATACTCGGGTGGATTTTAACAATGTTGAGCATTCACACATAATAAAGAGGTATATACTCGGGTGGATTTTAACAATGTTGGGCATTCACACATAATAAAGAGGTATATACTCGGGTGGATTTTAACAATGTTCAGCATTCACACATAATAAAGAGGTATATACTCGGGTGGATTTTAACAATGTTGAGCATTCACACATAATAAAGAGGTATATACTCGGGTGGATTTTAACAATGTTGAGCATTCACACATAATAAAGAGGTATATACTCGGGTGGATTTTAACAATGTTGAGCATTCACAGATAATAAAGAGGTATATACTCGGGTGGATTTTAACAATGTTGAGCATTCACACATAATAAAGAGGTATATACTCGGGTGGATTTTAACAATGTTGAGCATTCACACATACTAAAGAGGTATATACTCGGGTGGATTTTAACAATGTTGAGCATTCACACATAATAAAGAGATATATACTCGGGTGGATTTTAACAATGTTGAGCATTCACACATAATAGAGAGGTATATACTCGGGTGGATTTTAACAATGTTGAGCATTCACACATAATAAAGAGGTATATACTCGGGTGGATTTTAACAATGTTGAGCATTCACACATAATAAAGAGGTATATACTCGGGTGGATTTTAACAATGTTGAGCATTCACACATAATAAAGAGCTATATACTCGGGTGGATTTTAACAATGTTGAGCATTCACACATAATAAAGAGGTATATACTCGGGTGGATTTTAACAATGTTGAGCATTCACACATAATAAAGAGGTATATACTCGGGTGGATTTTAACAATGTTGAGCATTCACAGATAATAAAGAGGTATATACTCGGGTGGATTTCAACAATGTTGAGCATTCACAGATAATAAAGAGATATATACTCGGGTGGATTTTAACAATGTTGAGCATTCACACATAATAAAGAGGTATATACTCGGGTGGATTTTAACAATGTTGAGCATTCACACATAATAAAGAGGTATATACTCGGATGGATTTTAACAATGTTGAGCATTCACACATAATAAAGAGGTATATACTCGGGTGGATTTTAACAATGTTGAGCATTCACACATAATAAAGAGGTATATACTCGGGTGGATTTTAACAATGTTGAGCATTCGCACATAATAAAGAGGTATATACTCGGGTGGATTTTAACAATGTTGAGCATTCACACATAATAAAGAGGTATATACTCGGGTGGATTTTAACAATGTTGAGCATTCACACATAATAAAGAGGTATATACTCGGGTAAATTTTAACAATGTTGAGCATTCACACATAATAAAGAGGTATATACTCGGGTGAATTTTAACAATGTTGAGCATTCACACATAATAAAGAGGTATATACTCGGGTAGATTTTAACAATGTTGAGCATTCACACATAATAAAGAGGTATATACTCGGGTGGATGTTAACAATGTTGAGCATTCACACATAATAAAGAGGTATATACTCGGGTGGATGTTAACAATGTTGAGCATTCACACATAATAAAGAGGTATATACTCGGGTGGATTTTAACAATGTTGAGCATTCACACATAATAAAGAGGTATATACTCGGGTGGATTTTAACAATGTTGAGCATTCACACATAATAAAGAGGTATATACTCGGGTGGATTTTAACAATGTTGAGCATTCACACATAATAAAGAGGTATATACTCGGGTGGATTTTAACAATGTTGAGCATTCACACATAATAAAGAGGTATATACCCGGGTGGATTTTAACAATGTTGAGCATTCACACATAATAAAGAGGTATATACTCGGGTGGATTTTAACAATGTTGAGCATTCACACATAATAAAGAGGTATATACTCGGGTGGATTTTAACAATGTTGAGCATTCACACTTAATAAAGAGGTATATACTCGGGTGGATTTTAACAATGTTGAGCATTCACAGATAATAAAGAGGTATATACTCGGGTGGATTTCAACAATGTTGAGCATTCACAGATAATAAAGAGATATATACTCGGGTGGATTTTAACAATGTTGAGCATTCACACATAATAAAGAGGTATATACTCGGGTGGATTTTAACAATGTTGAGCATTCACACATAATAAAGAGGTATATACTCGGATGGATTTTAACAATGTTGAGCATTCACACATAATAAAGAGGTATATACTCGGGTGGATTTTAACAATGTTGAGCATTCACACATAATAAAGAGGTATATACTCGGGTGGATTTTAACAATGTTGAGCATTCACACATAATAAAGAGGTATATACTCGGGTGGATTTTAACAATGTTGAGCATTCACACATAATAAAGAGGTATATACTCGGGTGGATTTTAACAATGTTGAGCATTCACACATAATAAAGAGGTATATACTCGGGTGGATTTTAACAATGTTGAGCATTCACACATAATAAAGAGGTATATACTCGGGTGGATTTTAACAATGTTGAGCATTCACACATAATAAAGAGGTATATACTCGGGTGGATTTTAACAATGTTGAGCATTCACACATAATAAAGAGGTATATACTCGGGTGGATTTTAACAATGTTGAGCATTCACACATAATAAAGAGGTATATACTCGGGTGGATTTTAACAATGTTGAGCATTCACACATAATAAAGAGGTATATACTCGGGTGGATTTTAACAATGTTGAGCATTCACACATAATAAAGAGGTATATACTCGGGTGGATTTTAACAATGTTGAGCATTCACACATAATAAAGAGGTATATACTCGGGTGGATTTTAACAATGTTGAGCATTCACAGATAATAAAGAGGTATATACTCGGGTGGATTTTAACAATGTTGAGCATTCACACATAATAAAGAGGTATATACTCGGGTGGATTTTAACAATGTTGAGCATTCACACATAATAAAGAGGTATATACTCGGGCGGATTTTAACAATGTTGAGCATTCACACATAATAAAGAGGTATATACTCGGGTGGATTTTAACAATGTTGAGCATTCACACATAATAAAGAGGTATATACTCGGGTAGATTTTAACAATGTTGAGCATTCACACATACTAAAGAGGTATATACTCGGGTGGATTTTAACAATGTTGAGCATTCACACATAATAAAGAGATATATACTCGGGTGGATTTTAACAATGTTGAGCATTCACACATAATAAAGAGGTATATACTCGGGTGGATTTTAACAATGTTGAGCATTCACACATAATAAAGAGGTATATACTCGGGTGGATTTTAACAATGTTGAGCATTCACACATAATAAAGAGGTATATACTCGGGTAGATTTTAACAATGTTGAGCATTCACACATACTAAAGAGGTATATACTCGGGTGGATTTTAACAATGTTGAGCATTCACACATAATAAAGAGATATATACTCGGGTGGATTTTAACAATGTTGAGCATTCACACATAATAGAGAGGTATATACTCGGGTGGATTTTAACAATGTTGAGCATTCACACATAATAAAGAGGTATATACTCGGGTGGATTTTAACAATGTTGAACATTCACACATAATAAAGAGGTATGTACTCGGGTGGATTTTAACAATGTTGAGCATTCACACATAATAAAGAGGTATATACTCGGGTGGATTTTAACAATGTTGAGCATTCACACATAATAAAGAGGTATATACTCGGGTGGATTTCAACAATGTTGAGCATTCACACATAATAAAAAGGTATATACTCGGGTGGCTTTTAACAATGTTGAGCATTCACACATAATAAAGAGATATATACTCGGGTGGATTTTAACAATGTTGAGCATTCACACATAATAAAGAGGTATATACTCGGGTGGATTTTAACAATGCTGAGCATTCACACATAATAAAGAGGTATATACTCGGGCGGATTTTAACAATGTTGAGCATTCACACATAATAAAGAGGTATATACTCGGGTGGATTTTAACAATGTTGAGCATTCACACTTAATAAAGAGGTATATACTCGGGTGGATTTTAACAATGTTGAGCATTCACACATAATAAAGAGGTATATACTCGGGTGGATTTTAACAATGTTGAGCATTCACACATAATAAAGAGGTATATACTCGGGTGGATTTTAACAATGTTGAGCATTCACACATAATAAAGAGGTATATACTCGGGTGGATTTTAACAATGTTGAGCATTCACACATAATAAAGAGGTATATACTCGGGTGGATTTTAACAATGTTGAGCATTCACAGATAATAAAGAGGTATATACTCGGGTGGATTTTAACAATGTTGAGCATTCACACATAGTAAAGAGGTATATACTCGGGTGGATTTTAACAATGTTGAGCATTCACACATAATAAAGAGGTATATACTCGGGCGGATTTTAACAATGTTGAGCATTCACACATAATAAAGAGGTATATACTCGGGTGGATTTTAACAATGTTGAGCATTCACACATAATAAAGAGGTATATACTCGGGTAGATTTTAACAATGTTGAGCATTCACACATACTAAAGAGGTATATACTCGGGTGGATTTTAACAATGTTGAGCATTCACACATAATAAAGAGATATATACTCGGGTGGATTTTAACAATGTTGAGCATTCACACATAATAGAGAGGTATATACTCGGGTGGATTTTAACAATGTTCAGCATTCACACATAATAAAGAGGTATATACTCGGGTGGATTTTAACAATGTTGAGCATTCACACATAATAAAGAGGTATATACTCGGGTGGATTTTAACAATGTTGAGCATTCACACATAATAAAGAGGTATATACTCGGGTGGATTTTAACAATGTTGAGCATTCACAGATAATAAAGAGGTATATACTCGGGTGGATTTTAACAATGTTGAGCATTCACACATAATAAAGAGGTATATACTCGGGTGGATTTTAACAATGTTGAGCATTCACACATAATAAAGAGGTATATACTCGGGCGGATTTTAACAATGTTGAGCATTCACACATAATAAAGAGGTATATACTCGGGTGGATTTTAACAATGTTGAGCATTCACACATAATAAAGAGGTATATACTCGGGTAGATTTTAACAATGTTGAGCATTCACACATACTAAAGAGGTATATACTCGGGTGGATTTTAACAATGTTGAGCATTCACACATAATAAAGAGATATATACTCGGGTGGATTTTAACAATGTTGAGCATTCACACATAATAGAGAGGTATATACTCGGGTGGATTTTAACAATGTTGAGCATTCACACATAATAAAGAGGTATATACTCGGGTGGATTTTAACAATGTTGAACATTCACACATAATAAAGAGGTATATACTCGGGTGGATTTTAACAATGTTGAGCATTCACACATAATAAAGAGGTATATACTCGGGCGGATTTTAACAATGTTGAGCATTCACACATAATAAAGAGGTATATACTCGGGTGGATTTTAACAATGTTCAGCATTCACACATAATAAAGAGGTATATACTCGGGTGGATTTTAACAATGTTGAGCATTCACACATAATAAAGAGGTATATACTCGGGCGGATTTTAACAATGTTGAGCATTCACACATAATAAAGAGGTATATACTCGGGTGGATTTTAACAATGTTGAGCATTCACACATAATAAAGAGGTATATACTCGGGTAGATTTTAACAATGTTGAGCATTCACACATACTAAAGAGGTATATACTCGGGTGGATTTTAACAATGTTGAGCATTCACACATAATAAAGAGATATATACTCGGGTGGATTTTAACAATGTTGAGCATTCACACATAATAGAGAGGTATATACTCGGGTGGATTTTAACAATGTTGAGCATTCACACATAATAAAGAGGTATATACTCGGGTGGATTTTAACAATGTTGAACATTCACACATAATAAAGAGGTATATACTCGGGTGGATTTTAACAATGTTGAGCATTCACACATAATAAAGAGGTATATAATCGGGCGGATTTTAACAATGTTGAGCATTCACACATAATAAAGAGGTATATACTCTGGTGGATTTTAACAATGTTCAGCATTCACACATAATAAAGAGGTATATACTCGGGTGGATTTTAACAATGTTGAGCATTCACACATAATAAAGAGGTATATACTCGGGTGGATTTTTACAATGTTGAGCATTCACACATAATAAAGAGGTATATACTCGGGTGGATTTTAACAATGTTGAGCATTCACAGATAATAAAGAGGTATATACTCGGGTGGATTTTAACAATGTTGAGCATTCACACATAATAAAGAGGTATATACTCGGGTAGATTTTAACAATGTTGAGCATTCACACATAATAAAGAGGTATATACTCGGGTGGATTTTTACAATGTTGAGCATTCACACATAATAAAGAGGTATATACTCGGGTGGATTTTAACAATGTTGAGCATTCACAGATAATAAAGAGGTATATACTCGGGTGGATTTTAACAATGTTGAGCATTCACACATAATAAAGAGGTATATACTCGGGTAGATTTTAACAATGTTGAGCATTCACACATACTAAAGAGGTATATACTCGGGTGGATTTTAACAATGTTGAGCATTCACACATAATAAAGAGATATATACTCGGGTGGATTTTAACAATGTTGAGCATTCACACATAATAGAGAGGTATATACTCGGGTGGATTTTAACAATGTTCAGCATTCACACATAATAAAGAGGTATATACTCGGGTGGATTTTAACAATGTTGAGCATTCACACATAATAAAGAGGTATATACTCGGGTGGATTTTAACAATGTTGAGCATTCACACATAATAAAGAGGTATATACTCGGGTGGATTTTAACAATGTTGAGCATTCACAGATAATAAAGAGGTATATACTCGGGTGGATTTTAACAATGTTGAGCATTCACACATAATAAAGAGGTATATACTCGGGTGGATTTTAACAATGTTGAGCATTCACACATAATAAAGAGGTATATACTCGGGCGGATTTTAACAATGTTGAGCATTCACACATAATAAAGAGGTATATACTCGGGTGGATTTTAACAATGTTGAGCATTCACACATAATAAAGAGGTATATACTCGGGTAGATTTTAACAATGTTGAGCATTCACACATACTAAAGAGGTATATACTCGGGTGGATTTTAACAATGTTGAGCATTCACACATAATAAAGAGATATATACTCGGGTGGATTTTAACAATGTTGAGCATTCACACATAATAGAGAGGTATATACTCGGGTGGATTTTAACAATGTTGAGCATTCACACATAATAAAGAGGTATATACTCGGGTGGATTTTAACAATGTTGAACATTCACACATAATAAAGAGGTATATACTCGGGTGGATTTTAACAATGTTGAGCATTCACACATAATAAAGAGGTATATACTCGGGCGGATTTTAACAATGTTGAGCATTCACACATAATAAAGAGGTATATACTCGGGTGGATTTTAACAATGTTCAGCATTCACACATAATAAAGAGGTATATACTCGGGTGGATTTTAACAATGTTGAGCATTCACACATAATAAAGAGGTATATACTCGGGCGGATTTTAACAATGTTGAGCATTCACACATAATAAAGAGGTATATACTCGGGTGGATTTTAACAATGTTGAGCATTCACACATAATAAAGAGGTATATACTCGGGTAGATTTTAACAATGTTGAGCATTCACACATACTAAAGAGGTATATACTCGGGTGGATTTTAACAATGTTGAGCATTCACACATAATAAAGAGATATATACTCGGGTGGATTTTAACAATGTTGAGCATTCACACATAATAGAGAGGTATATACTCGGGTGGATTTTAACAATGTTGAGCATTCACACATAATAAAGAGGTATATACTCGGGTGGATTTTAACAATGTTGAACATTCACACATAATAAAGAGGTATATACTCGGGTGGATTTTAACAATGTTGAGCATTCACACATAATAAAGAGGTATATACTCGGGCGGATTTTAACAATGTTGAGCATTCACACATAATAAAGAGGTATATCCTCTGGTGGATTTTAACAATGTTCAGCATTCACACATAATAAAGAGGTATATACTCGGGTGGATTTTAACAATGTTGAGCATTCACACATAATAAAGAGGTATATACTCGGGTGGATTTTTACAATGTTGAGCATTCACACATAATAAAGAGGTATATACTCGGGTGGATTTTAACAATGTTGAGCATTCACAGATAATAAAGAGGTATATACTCGGGTGGATTTTAACAATGTTGAGCATTCACACATAATAAAGAGGTATATACTCGGGTGGATTTTAACAATGTTGAGCATTCACACATAATAAAGAGGTATATACTCGGGCGGATTTTAACAATGTTGAGCATTCACACATAATAAAGAGGTATATACTCGGGTGGATTTTAACAATGTTGAGCATTCACACATAATAAAGAGGTATATACTCGGGTAGAATTTAACAATGTTGAGCATTCACACATACTAAAGAGGTATATACTCGGGTGGATTTTAACAATGTTGAGCATTCACACATAATAAAGAGATATATACTCGGGTGGATTTTAACAATGTTGAGCATTCACACATAATAGAGAGGTATATACTCGGGTGGATTTTAACAATGTTGAGCATTCACACATAATAAAGAGGTATATACTCGGGTGGATTTTAACAATGTTGAACATTCACACATAATAAAGAGGTATGTACTCGGGTGGATTTTAACAATGTTGAGCATTCACACATAATAAAGAGGTATATACTCGGGTGGATTTTAACAATGTTGAGCATTCACACATAATAAAGAGGTATATACTCGGGTGGATTTCAACAATGTTGAGCATTCACACATAATAAAGAGGTATATACTCGGGTGGCTTTTAACAATGTTGAGCATTCACACATAATAAAGAGATATATACTCGGGTGGATTTTAACAATGTTGAGCATTCACACATAATAAAGAGGTATATACTCGGGTGGATTTTAACAATGCTGAGCATTCACACATAATAAAGAGGTATATACTCGGGCGGATTTTAACAATGTTGAGCATTCACACATAATAAAGAGGTATATACTCGGGTGGATTTTAACAATGTTGAGCATTCACACTTAATAAAGAGGTTTATACTCGGGTGGATTTTAACAATGTTGAGCATTCACACATAATAAAGAGGTATATACTCGGGTGGATTTTAACAATGTTGAGCATTCACACATAATAAAGAGGTATATACTCGGGTGGATTTTAACAATGTTGAGCATTCACACATAATAAAGAGGTATATACTCGGGTGGATTTTAACAATGTTGAGCATTCACACATAATAAAGAGGTATATACTCGGGTGGATTTTAACAATGTTGAGCATTCACACATAATAAAGAGGTATATACTCGGGTGGATTTTAACAATGTTGGGCATTCACACATAATAAAGAGGTATATACTCGGGTGGATTTTAACAATGTTCAGCATTCACACATAATAAAGAGGTATATACTCGGGTGGATTTTAACAATGTTGAGCATTCACACATAATAAAGAGGTATATACTCGGGTGGATTTTAACAATGTTGAGCATTCACACATAATAAAGAGGTATATACTCGGGTGGATTTTAACAATGTTGAGCATTCACAGATAATAAAGAGGTATATACTCGGGTGGATTTTAACAATGTTGAGCATTCACACATAATAAAGAGGTATATACTCGGGTGGATTTTAACAATGTTGAGCATTCACACATACTAAAGAGGTATATACTCGGGTGGATTTTAACAATGTTGAGCATTCACACATAATAAAGAGATATATACTCGGGTGGATTTTAACAATGTTGAGCATTCACACATAATAGAGAGGTATATACTCGGGTGGATTTTAACAATGTTGAGCATTCACACATAATAAAGAGGTATATACTCGGGTGGATTTTAACAATGTTGAGCATTCACACATAATAAAGAGGTATATACTCGGGTGGATTTTAACAATGTTGAGCATTCACACATAATAAAGAGCTATATACTCGGGTGGATTTTAACAATGTTGAGCATTCACACATAATAAAGAGGTATATACTCGGGTGGATTTTAACAATGTTGAGCATTCACACATAATAAAGAGGTATATACTCGGGTGGATTTTAACAATGTTGAGCATTCACAGATAATAAAGAGGTATATACTCGGGTGGATTTCAACAATGTTGAGCATTCACAGATAATAAAGAGATATATACTCGGGTGGATTTTCACAATGTTGAGCATTCACACATAATAAAGAGGTATATACTCGGGTGGATTTTAACAATGTTGAACATTCACACATAATAAAGAGGTATATACTCGGGTGGATTTTAACAATGTTGAGCATTCACACATAATAAAGAGGTATATACTCGGGCGGATTTTAACAATGTTGAGCATTCACACATAATAAAGAGGTATATACTCGGGTGGATTTTAACAATGTTCAGCATTCACACATAATAAAGAGGTATATACTCGGGTGGATTTTAACAATGTTGAGCATTCACACATAATAAAGAGGTATATACTCGGGCGGATTTTAACAATGTTGAGCATTCACACATAATAAAGAGGTATATACTCGGGTGGATTTTAACAATGTTCAGCATTCACACATAATAAAGAGGTATATACTCGGGTAGATTTTAACAATGTTGAGCATTCACACATACTAAAGAGGTATATACTCGGGTGGATTTTAACAATGTTGAGCATTCACACATAATAAAGAGATATATACTCGGGTGGATTTTAACAATGTTGAGCATTCACACATAATAGAGAGGTATATACTCGGGTGGATTTTAACAATGTTGAGCATTCACACATAATAAAGAGGTATATACTCGGGTGGATTTTAACAATGTTGAACATTCACACATAATAAAGAGGTATATACTCGGGTGGATTTTAACAATGTTGAGCATTCACACATAATAAAGAGGTATATACTCGGGCGGATTTTAACAATGTTGAGCATTCACACATAATAAAGAGGTATATACTCTGGTGGATTTTAACAATGTTCAGCATTCACACATAATAAAGAGGTATATACTCGGGTGGATTTTAACAATGTTGAGCATTCACACATAATAAAGAGGTATATACTCGGGTGGATTTTTACAATGTTGAGCATTCACACATAATAAAGAGGTATATACTCGGGTGGATTTTAACAATGTTGAGCATTCACAGATAATAAAGAGGTATATACTCGGGTGGATTTTAACAATGTTGAGCATTCACACATAATAAAGAGGTATATACTCGGGTGGATTTTAACAATGTTGAGCATTCACACATAATAAAGAGGTATATACTCGGGCGGATTTTAACAATGTTGAGCATTCACACATAATAAAGAGGTATATACTCGGGTGGATTTTAACAATGTTGAGCATTCACACATAATAAAGAGGTATATACTCGGGTAGAATTTAACAATGTTGAGCATTCACACATACTAAAGAGGTATATACTCGGGTGGATTTTAACAATGTTGAGCATTCACACATAATAAAGAGATATATACTCGGGTGGATTTTAACAATGTTGAGCATTCACACATAATAGAGAGGTATATACTCGGGTGGATTTTAACAATGTTGAGCATTCACACATAATAAAGAGGTATATACTCGGGTGGATTTTAACAATGTTGAACATTCACACATAATAAAGAGGTATGTACTCGGGTGGATTTTAACAATGTTGAGCATTCACACATAATAAAGAGGTATATACTCGGGTGGATTTTAACAATGTTGAGCATTCACACATAATAAAGAGGTATATACTCGGGTGGATTTCAACAATGTTGAGCATTCACACATAATAAAGAGGTATATACTCGGGTGGCTTTTAACAATGTTGAGCATTCACACATAATAAAGAGATATATACTCGGGTGGATTTTAACAATGTTGAGCATTCACACATAATAAAGAGGTATATACTCGGGTGGATTTTAACAATGCTGAGCATTCACACATAATAAAGAGGTATATACTCGGGCGGATTTTAACAATGTTGAGCATTCACACATAATAAAGAGGTATATACTCGGGTGGATTTTAACAATGTTGAGCATTCACACTTAATAAAGAGGTTTATACTCGGGTGGATTTTAACAATGTTGAGCATTCACACATAATAAAGAGGTATATACTCGGGTGGATTTTAACAATGTTGAGCATTCACACATAATAAAGAGGTATATACTCGGGTGGATTTTAACAATGTTGAGCATTCACACATAATAAAGAGGTATATACTCGGGTGGATTTTAACAATGTTGAGCATTCACACATAATAAAGAGGTATATACTCGGGTGGATTTTAACAATGTTGGGCATTCACACATAATAAAGAGGTATATACTCGGGTGGATTTTAACAATGTTCAGCATTCACACATAATAAAGAGGTATATACTCGGGTGGATTTTAACAATGTTGAGCATTCACACATAATAAAGAGGTATATACTCGGGTGGATTTTAACAATGTTGAGCATTCACACATAATAAAGAGGTATATACTCGGGTGGATTTTAACAATGTTGAGCATTCACAGATAATAAAGAGGTATATACTCGGGTGGATTTTAACAATGTTGAGCATTCACACATAATAAAGAGGTATATACTCGGGTGGATTTTAACAATGTTGAGCATTCACACATACTAAAGAGGTATATACTCGGGTGGATTTTAACAATGTTGAGCATTCACACATAATAAAGAGTTATATACTCGGGTGGATTTTAACAATGTTGAGCATTCACACATAATAGAGAGGTATATACTCGGGTGGATTTTAACAATGTTGAGCATTCACACATAATAAAGAGGTATATACTCGGGTGGATTTTAACAATGTTGAGCATTCACACATAATAAAGAGGTATATACTCGGTTGGATTTTAACAATGTTGAGCATTCACACATAATAAAGAGCTATATACTCGGGTGGATTTTAACAATGTTGAGCATTCACACATAATAAAGAGGTATATACTCGGGTGGATTTTAACAATGTTGAGCATTCACACATAATAAAGAGGTATATACTCGGGTGGATTTTAACAATGTTGAGCATTCACAGATAATAAAGAGGTATATACTCGGGTGGATTTCAACAATGTTGAGCATTCACAGATAATAAAGAGATATATACTCGGGTGGATTTTAACAATGTTGAGCATTCACACATAATAAAGAGGTATATACTCGGGTGGATTTTAACAATGTTGAGCATTCACACATAATAAAGAGGTATATACTCGGATGGATTTTAACAATGTTGAGCATTCACACATAATAAAGAGGTATATACTCGGGTGGATTTTAACAATGTTGAGCATTCACACATAATAAAGAGGTATATACTCGGGTGGATTTTAACAATGTTGAGCATTCGCACATAATAAAGAGGTATATACTCGGGTGGATTTTAACAATGTTGAGCATTCACACATAATAAAGAGGTATATACTCGGGTGGATTTTAACAATGTTGAGCATTCACACATAATAAAGAGGTATATACTCGGGTAAATTTTAACAATGTTGAGCATTCACACATAATAAAGAGGTATATACTCGGGTGAATTTTAACAATGTTGAGCATTCACACATAATAAAGAGGTATATACTCGGGTAGATTTTAACAATGTTGAGCATTCACACATAATAAAGAGGTATATACTCGGGTGGATGTTAACAATGTTGAGCATTCACACATAATAAAGAGGTATATACTCGGGTGGATGTTAACAATGTTGAGCATTCACACATAATAAAGAGGTATATACTCGGGTGGATTTTAACAATGTTGAGCATTCACACATAATAAAGAGGTATATACTCGGGTGGATTTTAACAATGTTGAGCATTCACACATAATAAAGAGGTATATACTCGGGTGGATTTTAACAATGTTGAGCATTCACACATAATAAAGAGGTATATACTCGGGTGGATTTTAACAATGTTGAGCATTCACACATAATAAAGAGGTATATACCCGGGTGGATTTTAACAATGTTGAGCATTCACACATAATAAAGAGGTATATACTCGGGTGGATTTTAACAATGTTGAGCATTCACACATAATAAAGAGGTATATACTCGGGTGGATTTTAACAATGTTGAGCATTCACACTTAATAAAGAGGTATATACTCGGGTGGATTTTAACAATGTTGAGCATTCACAGATAATAAAGAGGTATATACTCGGGTGGATTTCAACAATGTTGAGCATTCACAGATAATAAAGAGATATATACTCGGGTGGATTTTAACAATGTTGAGCATTCACACATAATAAAGAGGTATATACTCGGGTGGATTTTAACAATGTTGAGCATTCACACATAATAAAGAGGTATATACTCGGATGGATTTTAACAATGTTGAGCATTCACACATAATAAAGAGGTATATACTCGGGTGGATTTTAACAATGTTGAGCATTCACACATAATAAAGAGGTATATACTCGGGTGGATTTTAACAATGTTGAGCATTCACACATAATAAAGAGGTATATACACGGGTGGATTTTAACAATGTTGAGCATTCACACATAATAAAGAGGTATATACTCGGGTGGATTTTAACAATGTTGAGCATTCACACATAATAAAGAGGTATATACTCGGGTGGATTTTAACAATGTTGAGCATTCACACATAATAAAGAGGTATATACTCGGGTGGATTTTAACAATGTTGAGCATTCACACATAATAAAGAGGTATATACTCGGGTGGATTTTAACAATGTTGAGCATTCACACATAATAAAGAGGTATATACTCGGGTGGATTTTAACAATGTTGAGCATTCACACATAATAAAGAGGTATATACTCGGGTGGATTTTAACAATGTTGAGCATTCACACATAATAAAGAGGTATATACTCGGGTGGATTTTAACAATGTTGAGCATTCACACATAATAAAGAGGTATATACTCGGGTGGATTTTAACAATGTTGAGCATTCACACATAATAAAGAGGTATATACTCGGGTGGATTTTAACAATGTTGAGCATTCACACATAATAAAGAGGTATATACTCGGGTGGATTTTAACAATGTTGAGCATTCACAGATAATAAAGAGGTATATACTCGGGTGGATTTTAACAATGTTGAGCATTCACACATAATAAAGAGGTATATACTCGGGTGGATTTTAACAATGTTGAGCATTCACACATAATAAAGAGGTATATACTCGGGCGGATTTTAACAATGTTGAGCATTCACACATAATAAAGAGGTATATACTCGGGTGGATTTTAACAATGTTGAGCATTCACACATAATAAAGAGGTATATACTCGGGTAGATTTTAACAATGTTGAGCATTCACACATACTAAAGAGGTATATACTCGGGTGGATTTTAACAATGTTGAGCATTCACACATAATAAAGAGATATATACTCGGGTGGATTTTAACAATGTTGAGCATTCACACATAATAGAGAGTTATATACTCGGGTGGATTTTAACAATGTTGAGCATTCACACATACTAAAGAGGTATATACTCGGGTGGATTTTAACAATGTTGAGCATTCACACATACTAAAGAGGTATATACTCGGGTGGATTTTAACAATGTTGAGCATTCACACATAATAAAGAGATATATACTCGGGTGGATTTTAACAATGTTGAGCATTCACACATAATAGAGAGGTATATACTCGGGTGGATTTTAACAATGTTGAACATTCACACATAATAAAGAGGTATGTACTCGGGTGGATTTTAACAATGTTGAGCATTCACACATAATAAAGAGGTATATACTCGGGTGGATTTTAACAATGTTGAGCATTCACACATAATAAAGAGGTATATACTCGGGTGGATTTCAACAATGTTGAGCATTCACACATAATAAAAAGGTATATACTCGGGTGGCTTTTAACAATGTTGAGCATTCACACATAATAAAGAGATATATACTCGGGTGGATTTTAACAATGTTGAGCATTCACACATAATAAAGAGGTATATACTCGGGTGGATTTTAACAATGCTGAGCATTCACACATAATAAAGAGGTATATACTCGGGCGGATTTTAACAATGTTGAGCATTCACACATAATAAAGAGGTATATACTCGGGTGGATTTTAACAATGTTGAGCATTCACACATAATAAAGAGGTATATACTCGGGTGGATTTCAACAATGTTGAACATTCACACATAATAAAGAGGTATGTACTCGGGTGGATTTTAACAATGTTGAGCATTCACACATAATAAAGAGGTATATACTCGGGTGGATTTTAACAATGTTGAGCATTCACACATAATAAAGAGGTATATACTCGGGTGGATTTCAACAATGTTGAGCATTCACACATAATAAAAAGGTATATACTCGGGTGGCTTTTAACAATGTTGAGCATTCACACATAATAAAGAGATATATACTCGGGTGGATTTTAACAATGTTGAGCATTCACACATAATAAAGAGGTATATACTCGGGTGGATTTTAACAATGCTGAGCATTCACACATAATAAAGAGGTATATACTCGGGCGGATTTTAACAATGTTGAGCATTCACACATAATAAAGAGGTATATACTCGGGTGGATTTTAACAATGTTGAGCATTCACACTTAATAAAGAGGTATATACTCGGGTGGATTTTAACAATGTTGAGCATTCACACATAATAAAGAGGTATATACTCGGGTGGATTTTAACAATGTTGAGCATTCACACATAATAAAGAGGTATATACTCGGGTGGATTTTAACAATGTTGAGCATTCACACATAATAAAGAGGTATATACTCGGGTGGATTTTAACAATGTTGAGCATTCACACATAATAAAGAGGTATATACTCGGGTGGATTTTAACAATGTTGAGCATTCACACATAATAAAGAGGTATATACTCGGGTGGATTTTAACAATGTTGAGCATTCACACATAATAAAGAGGTATATACTCGGGTGGATTTTAACAATGTTGAGCATTCACACATAATAAAGAGGTATATACTCGGGTGGATTTTAACAATGTTGAGCATTCACACATAATAAAGAGGTATATACTCGGGTGGATTTTAACAATGTTGAGCATTCACACATAATAAAGAGGTATATACTCGGGTGGATTTTAACAATGTTGAGCATTCACAGATAATAAAGAGGTATATACTCGGGTGGATTTTAACAATGTTGAGCATTCACACATAATAAAGAGGTATATACTCGGGTAGATTTTAACAATGTTGAGCATTCACACATACTAAAGAGGTATATACTCGGGTGGACTTTAACAATGTTGAGCATTCACACATAGTAAAGAGATATATACTCGGGTGGATTTTAACAATGTTGAGCATTCACACATAATAGAGAGGTATATACTCGGGTGGATTTTAACAATGTTGAGCATTCACACATAATAAAGAGGTATATACTCGGGTGGATTTTAACAATGTTGAGCATTCACACATAATAAAGAGGTATATACTCGGGTGGATTTTAACAATGTTGAGCATTCACACATAATAAAGAGCTATATACTCGGGTGGATTTTAACAATGTTGAGCATTCACACATAATAAAGAGGTATATACTCGGGTGGATTTTAACAATGTTGAGCATTCACACTTAATAAAGAGGTATATACTCGGGTGGATTTTAACAATGTTGAGCATTCACAGATAATAAAGAGGTATATACTCGGGTGGATTTCAACAATGTTGAGCATTCACAGATAATAAAGAGATATATACTCGGGTGGATTTTAACAATGTTGAGCATTCACACATAATAAAGAGGTATATACTCGGGTGGATTTTAACAATGTTGAGCATTCACACATAATAAAGAGGTATATACTCGGATGGATTTTAACAATGTTGAGCATTCACACATAATAAAGAGGTATATACTCGGGTGGATTTTAACAATGTTGAGCATTCACACATAATAAAGAGGTATATACTCGGGTGGATTTTAACAATGTTGAGCATTCACACATAATAAAGAGGTATATACTCGGGTGGATTTTAACAATGTTGAGCATTTACACATAATAAAGAGGTATATACTCGGGTGGATTTTAACAATGTTGAGCATTCACACATAATAAAGAGGTATATACTCGGGTGGATTTTAACAATGTTGAGCATTTACACATAATAAAGAGGTATATACTCGGGTGGATTTTAACAATGTTGAGCATTCACACATAATAAAGAGGTATATACTCGGGTGGATTTCAACAATGTTGAGCATTCACACATAATAAAAAGGTATATACTCGGGTGGCTTTTAACAATGTTGAGCATTCACACATAATAAAGAGATATATACTCGGGTGGATTTTAACAATGTTGAGCATTCACACATAATAAAGAGGTATATACTCGGGTGGATTTTAACAATGCTGAGCATTCACACATAATAAAGAGGTATATACTCGGGCGGATTTTAACAATGTTGAGCATTCACACATAATAAAGAGGTATATACTCGGGTGGATTTTAACAATGTTGAGCATTCACACTTAATAAAGAGGTATATACTCGGGTGGATTTTAACAATGTTGAGCATTCACACATAATAAAGAGGTATATACTCGGGTGGATTTTAACAATGTTGAGCATTCACACATAATAAAGAGGTATATACTCGGGTGGATTTTAACAATGTTGAGCATTCACACATAATAAAGAGGTATATACTCGGGTGGATTTTAACAATGTTGAGCATTCACACATAATAAAGAGGTATATACTCGGGTGGATTTTAACAATGTTGAGCATTCACACATAATAAAGAGGTATATACTCGGGTGGATTTTAACAATGTTGAGCATTCACACATAATAAAGAGGTATATACTCGGGTGGATTTTAACAATGTTGAGCATTCACACATAATAAAGAGGTATATACTCGGGTGGATTTTAACAATGTTGAGCATTCACACATAATAAAGAGGTATATACTCGGGTGGATTTTAACAATGTTGAGCATTCACACATAATAAAGAGGTATATACTCGGGTGGATTTTAACAATGTTGAGCATTCACAGATAATAAAGAGGTATATACTCGGGTGGATTTTAACAATGTTGAGCATTCACACATAATAAAGAGGTATATACTCGGGTAGATTTTAACAATGTTGAGCATTCACACATACTAAAGAGGTATATACTCGGGTGGACTTTAACAATGTTGAGCATTCACACATAGTAAAGAGATATATACTCGGGTGGATTTTAACAATGTTGAGCATTCACACATAATAGAGAGGTATATACTCGGGTGGATTTTAACAATGTTGAGCATTCACACATAATAAAGAGGTATATACTCGGGTGGATTTTAACAATGTTGAGCATTCACACATAATAAAGAGGTATATACTCGGGTGGATTTTAACAATGTTGAGCATTCACACATAATAAAGAGCTATATACTCGGGTGGATTTTAACAATGTTGAGCATTCACACATAATAAAGAGGTATATACTCGGGTGGATTTTAACAATGTTGAGCATTCACACTTAATAAAGAGGTATATACTCGGGTGGATTTTAACAATGTTGAGCATTCACAGATAATAAAGAGGTATATACTCGGGTGGATTTCAACAATGTTGAGCATTCACAGATAATAAAGAGATATATACTCGGGTGGATTTTAACAATGTTGAGCATTCACACATAATAAAGAGGTATATACTCGGGTGGATTTTAACAATGTTGAGCATTCACACATAATAAAGAGGTATATACTCGGATGGATTTTAACAATGTTGAGCATTCACACATAATAAAGAGGTATATACTCGGGTGGATTTTAACAATGTTGAGCATTCACACATAATAAAGAGGTATATACTCGGGTGGATTTTAACAATGTTGAGCATTCACACATAATAAAGAGGTATATACTCGGGTGGATTTTAACAATGTTGAGCATTTACACATAATAAAGAGGTATATACTCGGGTGGATTTTAACAATGTTGAGCATTCACACATAATAAAGAGGTATATACTCGGGTGGATTTTAACAATGTTGAGCATTTACACATAATAAAGAGGTATATACTCGGGTGGATTTTAACAATGTTGAGCATTCACACATAATAAAGAGGTATATACTCGGGTGGATTTTAACAATGTTGAGCATTCACACATAATAAAGAGGTATATACTCGGGTGGATTTTAACAATGTTGAGCATTCACACATAATAAAGAGGTATATAGTCGGGTGGATTTTAACAATGTTGAGCATTCACAGATAATAAAGAGGTATATACTCGGGTGGATTTTAACAATGTTGAGCATTCACATATAATAAAGAGGTATATACTCGGGTGGATTTTAACAATGTTGAGCATTCACACATAATAAAGAGGTATATACTCGGGCGGATTTTAACAATGTTGAGCATTCACACATAATAAAGAGGTATATACTCGGGTGGATTTTAACAATGTTGAGCATTCACACATAATAAAGAGGTATATACTCGGGTAGATTTTAACAATGTTGAGCATTCACACATACTAAAGAGGTATATACTCGGGTGGATTTTAACAATGTTGAGCATTCACACATAATAAAGAGATATATACTCGGGTGGATTTTAACAATGTTGAGCATTCACACATAATAGAGAGGTATATACTCGGGTGGATTTTAACAATGTTGAGCATTCACACATAATAAAGAGGTATATACTCGGGTGGATTTTAACAATGTTCAGCATTCACACATAATAAAGAGGTATATACTCGGGTGGATTTTAACAATGTTGAGCATTCACACATAATAAAGAGGTATATACTCGGGTGGATTTTAACAATGTTGAGCATTCACACATAATAAAGAGGTATATACTCGGGTGGATTTTAACAATGTTGAGCATTCACAGATAATAAAGAGGTATATACTCGGGTGGATTTTAACAATGTTGAGCATTCACACATAATAAAGAGGTATATACTCGGGTGGATTTTAACAATGTTGAGCATTCACACATAATAAAGAGGTATATACTCGGGCGGATTTTAACAATGTTGAGCATTCACACATAATAAAGAGGTATATACTCGGGTGGATTTTAACAATGTTGAGCATTCACACATAATAAAGAGGTATATACTCGGGTAGATTTTAACAATGTTGAGCATTCACACATACTAAAGAGGTATATACTCGGGTGGATTTTAACAATGTTGAGCATTCACACATAATAAAGAGATATATACTCGGGTGGATTTTAACAATATTGAGCATTCACACATAATAGAGAGGTATATACTCGGGTGGATTTTAACAATGTTGAGCATTCACACATAATAAAGAGGTATATACTCGGGTGGATTTTAACAATGTTGAACATTCACACATAATAAAGAGGTATGTACTCGGGTGGATTTTAACAATGTTGAGCATTCACACATAATAAAGAGGTATATACTCGGGTGGATTTTAACAATGTTGAGCATTCACACATAATAAAGAGGTATATACTCGGGTGGATTTCAACAATGTTGAGCATTCACACATAATAAAAAGGTATATACTCGGGTGGCTTTTAACAATGTTGAGCATTCACACATAATAAAGAGATATATACTCGGGTGGATTTTAACAATGTTGAGCATTCACACATAATAAAGAGGTATATACTCGGGTGGATTTTAACAATGCTGAGCATTCACACATAATAAAGAGGTATATACTCGGGCGGATTTTAACAATGTTGAGCATTCACACATAATAAAGAGGTATATACTCGGGTGGATTTTAACAATGTTGAGCATTCACACTTAATAAAGAGGTATATACTCGGGTGGATTTTAACAATGTTGAGCATTCACACATAATAAAGAGGTATATACTCGGGTGGATTTTAACAATGTTGAGCATTCACACATAATAAAGAGGTATATACTCGGGTGGATTTTAACAATGTTGAGCATTCACACATAATAAAGAGGTATATACTCGGGTGGATTTTAACAATGTTGAGCATTCACACATAATAAAGAGGTATATACTCGGGTGGATTTTAACAATGTTGAGCATTCACACATAATAAAGAGGTATATACTCGGGTGGATTTTAACAATGTTGAGCATTCACACATAATAAAGAGGTATATACTCGGGTGGATTTTAACAATGTTGAGCATTCACACATAATAAAGAGGTATATACTCGGGTGGATTTTAACAATGTTGAGCATTCACACATAATAAAGAGGTATATACTCGGGTGGATTTTAACAATGTTGAGCATTCACACATAATAAAGAGGTATATACTCGGGTGGATTTTAACAATGTTGAGCATTCACAGATAATAAAGAGGTATATACTCGGGTGGATTTTAACAATGTTGAGCATTCACACATAATAAAGAGGTATATACTCGGGTATATTTTAACAATGTTGAGCATTCACACATACTAAAGAGGTATATACTCGGGTGGATTTTAACAATGTTGAGCATTCACACATAATAAAGAGATATATACTCGGGTGGATTTTAACAATGTTGAGCATTCACACATAATAGAGAGGTATATACTCGGGTGGATTTTAACAATGTTGAGCATTCACACATAATAAAGAGGTATATACTCGGGTGGATTTTAACAATGTTGAGCATTCACACATAATAAAGAGGTATATACTCGGGTGGATTTTAACAATGTTGAGCATTCACACATAATAAAGAGCTATATACTCGGGTGGATTTTAACAATGTTCAGCATTCACACATAATAAAGAGGTATATACTCGGGTGGATTTTAACAATGTTGAGCATTCACACTTAATAAAGAGGTATATACTCGGGTGGATTTTAACAATGTTGAGCATTCACAGATAATAAAGAGGTATATACTCGGGTGGATTTCAACAATGTTGAGCATTCACAGATAATAAAGAGATATATACTCGGGTGGATTTTAACAATGTTGAGCATTCACACATAATAAAGAGGTATATACTCGGGTGGATTTTAACAATGTTGAGCATTCACACATAATAAAGAGGTATATACTCGGATGGATTTTAACAATGTTGAGCATTCACACATAATAAAGAGGTATATACTCGGGTGGATTTTAACAATGTTGAGCATTCACACATAATAAAGAGGTATATACTCGGGTGGATTTTAACAATGTTGAGCATTCGCACATAATAAAGAGGTATATACTCGGGTGGATTTTAACAATGTTGAGCATTCACACATAATAAAGAGGTATATACTCGGGTGGATTTTAACAATGTTGAGCATTCACACATAATAAAGAGGTATATACTCGGGTAAATTTTAACAATGTTGAGCATTCACACATAATAAAGAGGTATATACTCGGGTGAATTTTAACAATGTTGAGCATTCACACATAATAAAGAGGTATATACTCGGGTAGATTTTAACAATGTTGAGCATTCACACATAATAAAGAGGTATATACTCGGGTGGATGTTAACAATGTTGAGCATTCACACATAATAAAGAGGTATATACTCGGGTGGATGTTAACAATGTTGAGCATTCACACATAATAAAGAGGTATATACTCGGGTGGATTTTAACAATGTTGAGCATTCACACATAATAAAGAGGTATATACTCGGGTGGATTTTAACAATGTTGAGCATTCACACATAATAAAGAGGTATATACTCGGGTGGATTTTAACAATGTTGAGCATTCACACATAATAAAGAGGTATATACTCGGGTGGATTTTAACAATGTTGAGCATTCACACATAATAAAGAGGTATATACCCGGGTGGATTTTAACAATGTTGAGCATTCACACATAATAAAGAGGTATATACTCGGGTGGATTTTAACAATGTTGAGCATTCACACATAATAAAGAGGTATATACTCGGGTGGATTTTAACAATGTTGAGCATTCACACTTAATAAAGAGGTATATACTCGGGTGGATTTTAACAATGTTGAGCATTCACAGATAATAAAGAGGTATATACTCGGGTGGATTTCAACAATGTTGAGCATTCACAGATAATAAAGAGATATATACTCGGGTGGATTTTAACAATGTTGAGCATTCACACATAATAAAGAGGTATATACTCGGGTGGATTTTAACAATGTTGAGCATTCACACATAATAAAGAGGTATATACTCGGATGGATTTTAACAATGTTGAGCATTCACACATAATAAAGAGGTATATACTCGGGTGGATTTTAACAATGTTGAGCATTCACACATAATAAAGAGGTATATACTCGGGTGGATTTTAACAATGTTGAGCATTCACACATAATAAAGAGGTATATACTCGGGTGGATTTTAACAATGTTGAGCATTCACACATAATAAAGAGGTATATACTCGGGTGGATTTTAACAATGTTGAGCATTCACACATAATAAAGAGGTATATACTCGGGTGGATTTTAACAATGTTGAGCATTCACACATAATAAAGAGGTATATACTCGGGTGGATTTTAACAATGTTGAGCATTCACACATAATAAAGAGGTATATACTCGGGTGGATTTTAACAATGTTGAGCATTCACACATAATAAAGAGGTATATACTCGGGTGGATTTTAACAATGTTGAGCATTCACACATAATAAAGAGGTATATACTCGGGTGGATTTTAACAATGTTGAGCATTCACAGATAATAAAGAGGTATATACTCGGGTGGATTTTAACAATGTTGAGCATTCACACATAATAAAGAGGTATATACTCGGGTGGATTTTAACAATGTTGAGCATTCACACATAATAAAGAGGTATATACTCGGGCGGATTTTAACAATGTTGAGCATTCACACATAATAAAGAGGTATATACTCGGGTGGATTTTAACAATGTTGAGCATTCACACATAATAAAGAGGTATATACTCGGGTAGATTTTAACAATGTTGAGCATTCACACATACTAAAGAGGTATATACTCGGGTGGATTTTAACAATGTTGAGCATTCACACATAATAAAGAGATATATACTCGGGTGGATTTTAACAATGTTGAGCATTCACACATAATAGAGAGTTATATACTCGGGTGGATTTTAACAATGTTGAGCATTCACACATACTAAAGAGGTATATACTCGGGTGGATTTTAACAATGTTGAGCATTCACACATACTAAAGAGGTATATACTCGGGTGGATTTTAACAATGTTGAGCATTCACACATAATAAAGAGATATATACTCGGGTGGATTTTAACAATGTTGAGCATTCACACATAATAGAGAGGTATATACTCGGGTGGATTTTAACAATGTTGAACATTCACACATAATAAAGAGGTATGTACTCGGGTGGATTTTAACAATGTTGAGCATTCACACATAATAAAGAGGTATATACTCGGGTGGATTTTAACAATGTTGAGCATTCACACATAATAAAGAGGTATATACTCGGGTGGATTTCAACAATGTTGAGCATTCACACATAATAAAAAGGTATATACTCGGGTGGCTTTTAACAATGTTGAGCATTCACACATAATAAAGAGATATATACTCGGGTGGATTTTAACAATGTTGAGCATTCACACATAATAAAGAGGTATATACTCGGGTGGATTTTAACAATGCTGAGCATTCACACATAATAAAGAGGTATATACTCGGGCGGATTTTAACAATGTTGAGCATTCACACATAATAAAGAGGTATATACTCGGGTGGATTTTAACAATGTTGAGCATTCACACATAATAAAGAGGTATATACTCGGGTGGATTTCAACAATGTTGAACATTCACACATAATAAAGAGGTATGTACTCGGGTGGATTTTAACAATGTTGAGCATTCACACATAATAAAGAGGTATATACTCGGGTGGATTTTAACAATGTTGAGCATTCACACATAATAAAGAGGTATATACTCGGGTGGATTTCAACAATGTTGAGCATTCACACATAATAAAAAGGTATATACTCGGGTGGCTTTTAACAATGTTGAGCATTCACACATAATAAAGAGATATATACTCGGGTGGATTTTAACAATGTTGAGCATTCACACATAATAAAGAGGTATATACTCGGGTGGATTTTAACAATGCTGAGCATTCACACATAATAAAGAGGTATATACTCGGGCGGATTTTAACAATGTTGAGCATTCACACATAATAAAGAGGTATATACTCGGGTGGATTTTAACAATGTTGAGCATTCACACTTAATAAAGAGGTATATACTCGGGTGGATTTTAACAATGTTGAGCATTCACACATAATAAAGAGGTATATACTCGGGTGGATTTTAACAATGTTGAGCATTCACACATAATAAAGAGGTATATACTCGGGTGGATTTTAACAATGTTGAGCATTCACACATAATAAAGAGGTATATACTCGGGTGGATTTTAACAATGTTGAGCATTCACACATAATAAAGAGGTATATACTCGGGTGGATTTTAACAATGTTGAGCATTCACACATAATAAAGAGGTATATACTCGGGTGGATTTTAACAATGTTGAGCATTCACACATAATAAAGAGGTATATACTCGGGTGGATTTTAACAATGTTGAGCATTCACACATAATAAAGAGGTATATACTCGGGTGGATTTTAACAATGTTGAGCATTCACACATAATAAAGAGGTATATACTCGGGTGGATTTTAACAATGTTGAGCATTCACACATAATAAAGAGGTATATACTCGGGTGGATTTTAACAATGTTGAGCATTCACAGATAATAAAGAGGTATATACTCGGGTGGATTTTAACAATGTTGAGCATTCACACATAATAAAGAGGTATATACTCGGGTAGATTTTAACAATGTTGAGCATTCACACATAATAAAGAGGTATATACTCGGGTGGACTTTAACAATGTTGAGCATTCACACATAGTAAAGAGATATATACTCGGGTGGATTTTAACAATGTTGAGCATTCACACATAATAGAGAGGTATATACTCGGGTGGATTTTAACAATGTTGAGCATTCACACATAATAAAGAGGTATATACTCGGGTGGATTTTAACAATGTTGAGCATTCACACATAATAAAGAGGTATATACTCGGGTGGATTTTAACAATGTTGAGCATTCACACATAATAAAGAGCTATATACTCGGGTGGATTTTAACAATGTTGAGCATTCACACATAATAAAGAGGTATATACTCGGGTGGATTTTAACAATGTTGAGCATTCACACTTAATAAAGAGGTATATACTCGGGTGGATTTTAACAATGTTGAGCATTCACAGATAATAAAGAGGTATAT
The DNA here is from genome assembly GCA_963680875.1 of Bathymodiolus brooksi. Lineage (NCBI taxonomy): Eukaryota > Metazoa > Mollusca > Bivalvia > Mytilida > Modiolidae > Bathymodiolus > Bathymodiolus brooksi. The sequence continues at coordinate 89,436,848 of OY804587.1, forward strand.
ACTCGGGTGGATTTCAACAATGTTGAGCATTCACAGATAATAAAGAGATATATACTCGGGTGGATTTTAACAATGTTGAGCATTCACACATAATAAAGAGGTATATACTCGGGTGGATTTTAACAATGTTGAGCATTCACACATAATAAAGAGGTATATACTCGGATGGATTTTAACAATGTTGAGCATTCACACATAATAAAGAGGTATATACTCGGGTGGATTTTAACAATGTTGAGCATTCACACATAATAAAGAGGTATATACTCGGGTGGATTTTAACAATGTTGAGCATTCACACATAATAAAGAGGTATATACTCGGGTGGATTTTAACAATGTTGAGCATTTACACATAATAAAGAGGTATATACTCGGGTGGATTTTAACAATGTTGAGCATTCACACATAATAAAGAGGTATATACTCGGGTGGATTTTAACAATGTTGAGCATTTACACATAATAAAGAGGTATATACTCGGGTGGATTTTAACAATGTTGAGCATTCACACATAATAAAGAGGTATATACTCGGGTGGATTTTAACAATGTTGAGCATTCACACATAATAAAGAGGTATATACTCGGGTGGATTTTAACAATGTTGAGCATTCACACATAATAAAGAGGTATATACTCGGGTGGATTTTAACAATGTTGAGCATTCACACATAATAAAGAGGTATATACTCGGGTGGATTTTAACAATGTTGAGCATTCACACATAATAAAGAGGTATATACTCGGGTGGATTTTAACAATGTTGAGCATTCACACATAATAAAGAGGTATATACTCGGGTGGATTTTAACAATGTTGAGCATTCACACATAATAAAGAGGTATATACTCGGGTGGATTTTAACAATGTTGAGCATTCACACATAATAAAGAGGTATATACTCGGGTGGATTTTAACAATGTTGAGCATTCACACATAATAAAGAGGTATATAGTCGGGTGGATTTTAACAATGTTGAGCATTCACAGATAATAAAGAGGTATATACTCGGGTGGATTTTAACAATGTTGAGCATTCACATATAATAAAGAGGTATATACTCGGGTGGATTTTAACAATGTTGAGCATTCACACATAATAAAGAGGTATATACTCGGGCGGATTTTAACAATGTTGAGCATTCACACATAATAAAGAGGTATATACTCGGGTGGATTTTAACAATGTTGAGCATTCACACATAATAAAGAGGTATATACTCGGGTAGATTTTAACAATGTTGAGCATTCACACATACTAAAGAGGTATATACTCGGGTGGATTTTAACAATGTTGAGCATTCACACATAATAAAGAGATATATACTCGGGTGGATTTTAACAATGTTGAGCATTCACACATAATAGAGAGGTATATACTCGGGTGGATTTTAACAATGTTGAGCATTCACACATAATAAAGAGGTATATACTCGGGTGGATTTTAACAATGTTCAGCATTCACACATAATAAAGAGGTATATACTCGGGTGGATTTTAACAATGTTGAGCATTCACACATAATAAAGAGGTATATACTCGGGTGGATTTTAACAATGTTGAGCATTCACACATAATAAAGAGGTATATACTCGGGTGGATTTTAACAATGTTGAGCATTCACAGATAATAAAGAGGTATATACTCGGGTGGATTTTAACAATGTTGAGCATTCACACATAATAAAGAGGTATATACTCGGGTGGATTTTAACAATGTTGAGCATTCACACATAATAAAGAGGTATATACTCGGGCGGATTTTAACAATGTTGAGCATTCACACATAATAAAGAGGTATATACTCGGGTGGATTTTAACAATGTTGAGCATTCACACATAATAAAGAGGTATATACTCGGGTAGATTTTAACAATGTTGAGCATTCACACATACTAAAGAGGTATATACTCGAGTGGATTTTAACAATGTTGAGCATTCACACATAATAAAGAGATATATACTCGGGTGGATTTTAACAATATTGAGCATTCACACATAATAGAGAGGTATATACTCGGGTGGATTTTAACAATGTTGAGCATTCACACATAATAAAGAGGTATATACTCGGGTGGATTTTAACAATGTTGAACATTCACACATAATAAAGAGGTATGTACTCGGGTGGATTTTAACAATGTTGAGCATTCACACATAATAAAGAGGTATATACTCGGGTGGATTTTAACAATGTTGAGCATTCACACATAATAAAGAGGTATATACTCGGGTGGATTTCAACAATGTTGAGCATTCACACATAATAAAAAGGTATATACTCGGGTGGCTTTTAACAATGTTGAGCATTCACACATAATAAAGAGATATATACTCGGGTGGATTTTAACAATGTTGAGCATTCACACATAATAAAGAGGTATATACTCGGGTGGATTTTAACAATGCTGAGCATTCACACATAATAAAGAGGTATATACTCGGGCGGATTTTAACAATGTTGAGCATTCACACATAATAAAGAGGTATATACTCGGGTGGATTTTAACAATGTTGAGCATTCACACTTAATAAAGAGGTATATACTCGGGTGGATTTTAACAATGTTGAGCATTCACACATAATAAAGAGGTATATACTCGGGTGGATTTTAACAATGTTGAGCATTCACACATAATAAAGAGGTATATACTCGGGTGGATTTTAACAATGTTGAGCATTCACACATAATAAAGAGGTATATACTCGGGTGGATTTTAACAATGTTGAGCATTCACACATAATAAAGAGGTATATACTCGGGTGGATTTTAACAATGTTGAGCATTCACACATAATAAAGAGGTATATACTCGGGTGGATTTTAACAATGTTGAGCATTCACACATAATAAAGAGGTATATACTCGGGTGGATTTTAACAATGTTGAGCATTCACACATAATAAAGAGGTATATACTCGGGTGGATTTTAACAATGTTGAGCATTCACACATAATAAAGAGGTATATACTCGGGTGGATTTTAACAATGTTGAGCATTCACACATAATAAAGAGGTATATACTCGGGTGGATTTTAACAATGTTGAGCATTCACAGATAATAAAGAGGTATATACTCGGGTGGATTTTAACAATGTTGAGCATTCACACATAATAAAGAGGTATATACTCGGGTAGATTTTAACAATGTTGAGCATTCACACATACTAAAGAGGTATATACTCGGGTGGATTTTAACAATGTTGAGCATTCACACATAATAAAGAGATATATACTCGGGTGGATTTTAACAATGTTGAGCATTCACACATAATAGAGAGGTATATACTCGGGTGGATTTTAACAATGTTGAGCATTCACACATAATAAAGAGGTATATACTCGGGTGGATTTTAACAATGTTGAGCATTCACACATAATAAAGAGGTATATACTCGGGTGGATTTTAACAATGTTGAGCATTCACACATAATAAAGAGCTATATACTCGGGTGGATTTTAACAATGTTCAGCATTCACACATAATAAAGAGGTATATACTCGGGTGGATTTTAACAATGTTGAGCATTCACACTTAATAAAGAGGTATATACTCGGGTGGATTTTAACAATGTTGAGCATTCACAGATAATAAAGAGGTATATACTCGGGTGGATTTCAACAATGTTGAGCATTCACAGATAATAAAGAGATATATACTCGGGTGGATTTTAACAATGTTGAGCATTCACACATAATAAAGAGGTATATACTCGGGTGGATTTTAACAATGTTGAGCATTCACACATAATAAAGAGGTATATACTCGGATGGATTTTAACAATGTTGAGCATTCACACATAATAAAGAGGTATATACTCGGGTGGATTTTAACAATGTTGAGCATTCACACATAATAAAGAGGTATATACTCGGGTGGATTTTAACAATGTTGAGCATTCACACATAATAAAGAGGTATATACTCGGGTGGATTTTAACAATGTTGAGCATTTACACATAATAAAGAGGTATATACTCGGGTGGATTTTAACAATGTTGAGCATTCACACATAATAAAGAGGTATATACTCGGGTGGATTTTAACAATGTTGAGCATTCGCACATAATAAAGAGGTATATACTCGGGTGGATTTTAACAATGTTGAGCATTCACACATAATAAAGAGGTATATACTCGGGTGGATTTTAACAATGTTGAGCATTCACACATAATAAAGAGGTATATACTCGGGTAGATTTTAACAATGTTGAGCATTCACACATAATAAAGAGGTATATACTCGGGTGAATTTTAACAATGTTGAGCATTCACACATAATAAAGAGGTATATACTCGGGTAGATTTTAACAATGTTGAGCATTCACACATAATAAAGAGGTATATACTCGGGTGGATGTTAACAATGTTGAGCATTCACACATAATAAAGAGGTATATACTCGGGTGGATGTTAACAATGTTGAGCATTCACACATAATAAAGAGGTATATACTCGGGTGGATTTTAACAATGTTGAGCATTCACACATAATAAAGAGGTATATACTCGGGTGGATTTTAGCAATGTTGAGCATTCACACATAATAAAGAGGTATATACTCGGGTGGATTTTAACAATGTTCAGCATTCACACATAATAAAGAGGTATATACTCGGGTGGATTTTAACAATGTTGAGCATTCACACATAATAAAGAGGTATATACTCGGGTGGATTTTAACAATGTTGAGCATTCACACATAATAAAGAGGTATATACTCGGGTGGATTTTAACAATGTTGAGCATTCACAGATAATAAAGAGGTATATACTCGGGTGGATTTTAACAATGTTGAGCATTCACACATAATAAAGAGGTATATACTCGGGTAGATTTTAACAATGTTGAGCATTCACACATACTAAAGAGGTATATACTCGGGTGGATTTTAACAATGTTGAGCATTCACACATAATAAAGAGATATATACTCGGGTGGATTTTAACAATGTTGAGCATTCACACATAATAGAGAGGTATATACTCGGGTGGATTTTAACAATGTTGAGCATTCACACATAATAAAGAGGTATATACTCGGGTGGATTTTAACAATGTTGAGCATTCACACATAATAAAGAGGTATATACTCGGGTGGATTTTAACAATGTTGAGCATTCACACATAATAAAGAGGTATATACTCGGGTGGATTTTAACAATGTTGAGCATTCACACATAATAAAGAGGTATATACTCGGGTGGATTTTAACAATGTTGAGCATTCACACTTAATAAAGAGGTATATACTCGGGTGGATTTTAACAATGTTGAGCATTCACAGATAATAAAGAGGTATATACTCGGGTGGATTTCAACAATGTTGAGCATTCACAGATAATAAAGAGATATATACTCGGGTGGATTTTAACAATGTTGAGCATTCACACATAATAAAGAGGTATATACTCGGGTGGATTTTAACAATGTTGAGCATTCACACATAATAAAGAGGTATATACTAGGATTGATTTTAACAATGTTGAGCATTCACACATAATAAAGAGGTATATACTCGGGTGGATTTTAACAATGTTGAGCATTCACACATAATAAAGAGGTATATACTCGGGTGGATTTTAACAATGTTGAGCATTCACACATAATAAAGAGGTATATACTCGGGTGGATTTTAACAATGTTGAGCATTTACACATAATAAAGAGGTATATACTCGGGTGGATTTTAACAATGTTGAGCATTCACACATAATAAAGAGGTATATACTCGGGTGGATTTTAACAATGTTGAGCATTCGCACATAATAAAGAGGTATATACTCGGGTGGATTTTAACAATGTTGAGCATTCACACATAATAAAGAGGTATATACTCGGGTGGATTTTAACAATGTTGAGCATTCACACATAATAAAGAGGTATATACTCGGGTAGATTTTAACAATGTTGAGCATTCACACATAATAAAGAGGTATATACTCGGGTGAATTTTAACAATGTTGAGCATTCACACATAATAAAGAGGTATATACTCGGGTAGATTTTAACAATGTTGAGCATTCACACATAATAAAGAGGTATATACTCGGGTGGATGTTAACAATGTTGAGCATTCACACATAATAAAGAGGTATATACTCGGGTGGATGTTAACAATGTTGAGCATTCACACATAATAAAGAGGTATATACTCGGGTGGATTTTAAAAATGTTCAGCATTCACACATAATAAAGAGGTATATACTCGGGTGGATTTTAACAATGTTGAGCATTCACACATAATAAAGAGGTATATACTCGGGTGGATTTTAACAATGTTGAGCATTCACACATAATAAAGAGGTATATACTCGGGTGGATTTTAACAATGTTGAGCATTCACACATAATAAAGAGGTATGTACTCGGGTGGATTTTAACAATGTTGAGCATTCACACATAATAAAGAGGTATATACTCGGGTGGATTTTAACAATGTTGAGCATTCACACATAATAAAGAGGTATATACTCGGGTGGATTTCAACAATGTTGAGCATTCACACATAATAAAAAGGTATATACTCGGGTGGCTTTTAACAATGTTGAGCATTCACACATAATAAAGAGATATATACTCGGGTGGATTTTAACAATGTTGAGCATTCACACATAATAAAGAGGTATATACTCGGGTGGTTTTTAACAATGCTGAGCATTCACACATAATAAAGAGGTATATACTCGGGTGGATTTTAACAATGTTGAGCATTCACACTTAATAAAGAGGTATATACTCGGGTGGATTTTAACAATGTTGAGCATTCACACATATTAAAGAGGTATATACTCGGGTGGATTTTAACAATGTTGAGCATTCACACATAATAAAGAGGTATATACTCGGGTGGATTTTAACAATGTTGAGCATTCACACATAATAAAGAGGTATATACTCGGGTGGATTTTAACAATGTTGAGCATTCACACATAATAAAGAGGTATATACTCGGGTGGATTTTAACAATGTTGAGCATTCACACATAATAAAGAGGTATATACTCGGGTGGATTTTAACAATGTTGAGCATTCACACATAATAAAGAGGTATATACTCGGGTGGATTTTAACAATGTCCAGCATTCACACATAATAAAGAGGTATATACTCGGGTGGATTTTAACAATGTTGAGCATTCACACATAATAAAGAGGTATATACTCGGGTGGATTTTAACAATGTTGAGCATTCACACATAATAAAGAGGTATATACTCGGGTGGATTTTAACAATGTTGAGCATTCACACATAATAAAGAGGTATATACTCGGGTGGATTTTAACAATGTTGAGCATTCACAGATAATAAAGAGGTATATACTCGGGTGGATTTTAACAATGTTGAGCATTCACACATAATAAAGAGGTATATACTCGGGTGGATTTTAACAATGTTCAGCATTCACACATAATAAAGAGGTATATACTCGGGTGGATTTTAACAATGTTGAGCATTCACACATAATAAAGAGGTATATACTCGGGTGGATTTTAACAATGTTGAGCATTCACACATAATAAAGAGGTATATACTCGGGTGGATTTTAACAATGTTGAGCATTCACACATAATAAAGAGGTATATACACTGGTGGATTTTAACAATGTTGAGCATTCACACATAATAAAGAGGTATATACTCGGGTGGATTTTAACAATGTTGAGCATTCACACATAATAGAGAGGTATATACTCGGGTGGATTTTAACAATGATGAGCATTCACACATAATAGAGAGGTATATACTCGGGTGGATTTTAACTGTGTTGAGCATTCACACATAATAAAGAGGTATATACTCGGGTGGATTTTAACAATGTTGAGCATTCACACATAATAAAGAGGTATATACTCGGGTGGATTTTAATAATGTTGAGCATTCACACATAATAAAGAGGTATATACTCGGGTGGAGTTTAACAATGTTGAGCATTCACACATAATAAAGAGGTATATACTCGGGTGGATTTTAACAATGTTGAGCATTCACACATAATAAAGAGGTATGTACTCGGGTGGATTTTAACAATGTTGAGCATTCACACATAATAAAGAGGTATATACTCGGGTGGATTTTAACAATGTTGAGCATTCACACATAATAAAGAGGTATATACTCGGGTGGATTTTAACAATGTTGAGCATTCACACATAATAAAGAGGTATATACTCGGGTGGATTTTAACAATGTTGGGCATTCACACATAATAAAGAGGTATATACTCGGGTGGAATTTAAAAATGTTGAGCATTCACACATAATAAAGAGGTATATACTCGGGTGGATTTTAACAATGTTGAGCATTCACACATAATAAAGTGGTATATACTCGGGTGGATTTTAACAATGTTGAGCATTCACATATAATAAAGAGATATATACTCGGGTGGATTTTAACAATGTTGAGCATTCACACATAATAGAGAGGTATATACTCGGGTGGATTTTAACAATGTTGAGCATTCACACATAATAAAGAGGTATATACTCGGGTGGATTTTAACAATGTTGAGCATTCACACATAATAAAGAGGTATATACTCGGGTGGATTTTAACAATGTTGAGCATTCACACATAATAAAGAGGTATATACTCGGGTGGATTTTAACAATGTTAAGCATTCACACTTAATAAAGAGGTATATACTCGGGTGGATTTTAACAATGTTGAGCATTCACAGATAATAAAGAGGTATATACTCGGGTGGATTTTAACAATGTTGAGCATTCACAGATAATAAAGAGATATATACTCGGGTGGATTTTAACAATGTTGAGCATTCACACATAATAAAGAGGTATATACTCGGGTGGATTTTAACAATGTTGAGCATTCACACATAATAAAGAGGTATATACTCGGGTGGATTTTAACAATGTTGAGCATTCACACATAATAAAGAGGTATATACTCGGGTGGATTTTAACAATGTTGAGCATTCACACATAATAAAGAGGTATATACTCGGGTGGATTTTAACAATGTTGAGCATTCACACTTAATAAAGAGGTATATACTCGGGTGGATTTTAACAATGTTGAGCATTCACAGATAATAAAGAGGTATATACTCGGGTGGATTTTAACAATGTTGAGCATTCACAGATAATAAAGAGATATATACTCGGGTGGATTTTAACAATGTTGAGCATTCACACATAATAAAGAGGTATATACTCGGGTGGATTTTAACAATGTTGAGCATTCACACATAATAAAGAGGTATATACTCGGGTGGATTTTAACAATGTTGAGCATTCACACATAATAAAGAGGTATATACTCGGGTGGATTTTAACAATGTTGAGCATTCACACATAATAAAGAGGTATATACTCGGGTGGATTTTAACAATGTTGAGCATTCACACATAATAAAGAGGTATATACTCGGGTGGATTTTAACAATGTTGAGCATTCACACATAATAAAGAGGTATATACTCGGGTGGATTTTAACAATGTTGAGCATTCACACATAATAAAGAGGTATATACTCGGGTGGATTTTAACAATGTTGAGCATTCACACATAATAAAGAGGTATATACTCGGGTGGATTTTAACAATGTTGAGCATTCACACATAATAAAGAGGTATATACTCGGGTGGATTTTAACAATGTTGAGCATTCACACATAATAAAGAGGTATATACTCGGGTGGATTTTAACAATGTTGAGCATTCACACATAATAAAGAGGTATATACTCGGGTGAATTTTAACAATGTTGAGCATTCACATATAATTAAGAGGTATATACTCGGGTGGATTTTAACAATGTTGAGCATTCACACATAATAAAGAGGTATATACTCGGGTGGATGTTAACAATGTTGAGCATTCACACATAATAAAGAGGTATATACTCGGGTGGATTTTAACAATGTTGAGCATTCACACATAATAAAGAGGTATATACTCGGGTGGATTTTAACAATGTTGAGCATTCACACATAATAAAGAGGTATATACTCGGGTGGATTTTAACAATGTTGAGCATTCACACATAATAAAGAGGTATATACTCGGGTGAATTTTAACAATGTTGAGCATTCACACATAATAAAGAGGTATGTACTCGGGTAGATTTTAACAATGTTGAGCATTCACACATAATAAAGAGGTATATACTCGGTGGATTTTAACAATGTTGAGCATTCACACATAATAAAGAGGTATATACTCGGGTGGATTTTAACATGTTGAGCATTCACACATAATAAAGAGGTATATACTCGGGTGGATTTTAACAATGTTGAGCATTCACACATAATAAAGAGGTATATACTCGGGTGGAATTTAAAAATGTTGAGCATTCACACATAATAAAGAGGTATATACTCGGGTGGATTTTAACAATGTTGAGCATTCACACATAATAAAGTGGTATATACTCTGGTGGATTTTAACAATGTTGAGCATTCACACATAATAAAGAGGTATATACTCGGGTGGATTTTAAACAATGTTGAGCATTCACACATAATAAAGAGGTATATACTCGGGTGGATTTTAACAATGTTGAGCATTCACACATAATAAAGAGGTATATACTCGGGTGGATTTTAACAATGTTGAGCATTCACACATAATAAAGAGGTATATACTCGGGTGGATTTTTAACAATGTTGAGCATTCACACATAATAAAGAGGTATATACTCGGGTGGATTTTAACAATGTTGAGCATTCACACATAATAAAGAGGTATATACTCAGGTGGATTTTAACAATGTTGAGCATTCACACATAATAAAGAGGTATATACTCGGGGTGGATTTTAACAATGTTGAGCATTCACACATAATAAAGAGGTATATACTCGAGTGGATTTTAACAATGTTGAGCATTCACACATAATAAAGAGGTATATACTCGGGTGGATTTTAACAATGTTGAGCATTCACACATAATAAAGTGGTATATACTCGGGTGGATTTTAACAATATTCAGCATTCACACATAATAAAGAGGTATATACTCGGGTGGCTTTTAACAATGTTGAGCATTCACACATAATAAAGAGGTATATACTCGGGTGGATTTTAACAATGTTGAGCATTCACACATAATAAAGAGGTATATACTCGGGTGGATTTTAACAATGTTGAGCATTCACACATAATAAAGAGGTATATACTCGGGTGGATTTTAACAATGTTGAGCATTCACACATAATAAAGAGGTATATACTCGGGTGGATTTTAACAATGTTGAGCATTCACACATAATAGAGAGGTATATACTCGGGTGGATTTTAACAATGTTGAGCATTCACACATAATAAAGAGGTATATACTCGGGTGGATTTTAACAATGTTGAGCATTCACACATAATAAAGAGGTATATACTCGGGTGGATTTTAACAATGTTGAGCATTCACACATAATAAAGAGGTATATACTCGGGTGGATTTTAACCATGTTGAGCATTCACACATAATAAAGAGGTATATACTCGGGTGGATTTTAACAATGTTGAGCATTCACACATAATAAAGAGGTATATACTCGGGTGGATTTTAACAATGTTGAGCATTCACACATAATAAAGAGGTATATACTCGGTTGGATTTTAACAATGTTGAGCATTCACACATAATAAAGAGGTATATACTCGGGTGAATTTTAACAATGTTGAGCATTCACACATAATAAAGAGGTATATACTCGGGTGGATTTTAACAATGTTGAGCATTCACACATAATAAAGAGGTATATACTCGGTGAATTTTAACAATGTTGAGCATTCACACTTAATAAAGAGGTATATACTCGGGTGGATTTTAACAATGTTGAGCATTCACAGATAATAAAGAGGTATATACTCGGGTGGATTTTAACAATGTTGAGCATTCACAGATAATAAAGAGATATATACTCGGGTGGATTTTAACAATGTTGAGCATTCACACATAATAAAGAGGTATATACTCGGGTGGATTTTAACAATGTTGAGCATTCACACATAATAAAGAGGTATATACTCGGGTGGATTTTAACAATGTTGAGCATTCACACATAATAAAGAGGTATATACTCGGGTGGATTTTAACAATGTTGAGCATTCACACATAATAAAGAGGTATATACTCGGGTGGATTTTAACCATGTTGAGCATTCACACATAATAAAGAGGTATATACTCGGGTGGATTTTAACAATGTTGAGCATTCACACATAATAAAGAGGTATATACTCGGGAGGATTTTAACAATGTTGAGCATTCACACATAATAAAGAGGTATATACTCGGGTGGATTTTAACAATGTTGAGCATTCACACATAATAAAGAGGTATATACTCGGGTGGATTTTAACAATGTTGAGCATTCACACATAATAAAGAGGTATATACTCGGGTGGATTTTAACAATGTTGAGCATTCACACATAATAAAGAGGTATATACTCGGGTGAATTTTAACAATGTTGAGCATTCACACATAATAAAGAGGTATATACTCGGGTGGATTTTAACAATGTTGAGCATTCACACATAATAAAGAGGTATATACTCGGGTGGATGTTAACAATGTTGAGCATTCACACATAATAAAGAGGTATATACTCGGGTGGATTTTAACAATGTTGAGCATTCACACATAATAAAGAGGTATATACTCGGGTGGATTTTAACAATGTTGAGCATTCACACATAATAAAGAGGTATATACTCGGGTGGATTTGAACAATGTTGAGCATTCACACATAATAGAGAGGTATATACTCGGGTGGATTTTAACAATGTTGAGCATTCACACATAATAAAGAGGTATATACTCGGGTGGATTTTAACAATGTTGAGCATTCACACATAATAAAGAGGTATATACTCGGGTGGATTTTAACAATGTTGAGCATTCACACATAATAAAGAGGTATATACTCGGGTGGATTTTAACAATGTTGAGCTTTCACACATAATAAAGAGGTATATACTCGGGTGGATTTTAACAATGTTGAGCATTCACACATAATAAAGAGGTATATACTCCGGGTGGATTTTAACAATGTTGAGCATTCACACTTAATAAAGAGGTATATACTCGGGTGGATTTTAACAATGTTGAGCATTCACAGATAATAAAGAGGTATATACTCGGGTGGATTTTAACAATGTTGAGCATTCACACATAATAAAGAGGTATATACTCGGGTGGATTTTAACAATGTTGAGCATTCACACATAATAAAGAGGTATATACTCGGGTGGATTTTAACAATGTTGAGCATTCACACATAATAAAGAGGTATATACTCGGGTGGATTTTAACAATGTTGAGCATTCACAAATAATAAAGAGGTATATACTCGGGTGGATTTTAACAATGTTGAGCATTCACACATAATAAAGAGGTATATACTCGGGTGGATTTTAACAATGTTGAGCATTCACACATAATAAAGAGGTATATACTCGGGTGGATTTTAACCATGTTGAGCATTCACACATAATAAAGAGGTATATACTCGGGTGGATTTTAACAATGTTGAGCATTCACACATAATAAAGAGGTATATACTCGGGTGGATTTTAACAATGTTGAGCATTCACAGATAATAAAGAGGTATATACTCGGGTGGATTTTAACAATGTTGAGCATTCACAGATAATAAAGAGGTATATACTCGGGTGGATTTTAACAATGTTGAGCATTCACACATAATAAAGAGGTATATACTCGGGTGGATTTTAACAATGTTGAGCATTCACACATAATAAAGAGGTATATACTCGGTGATTTTAACAATGTTGAGCATTCACACATAATAAAGAGGTATATACTCGGGTGGATTTTAACAATGTTGAGCATTCACACATAATAAAGAGGTATATACTCGGGTGGATGTTAACAATGTTGAGCATTCACACATAATAAAGAGGTATATACTCGGGTGGATGTTAACAATGTTGAGCATTCACACATAATAAAGAGGTATATACTCGGGTGGATTTTAACAATGTTGAGCATTCACACATAATAAAGAGGTATATACTCGGGTGGATTTTAACAATGTTGAGCATTCACACATAATAAAAGAGGTATATACTCGGGTGGATTTTAACAATGTTGAGCATTCACACATAATAAAGAGGTATATACTCGGGTGGATTTTAACAATGTTGAGCATTCACACATAATAAAGAGGTATGTACTCGGTGGATTTTAACAATGTTGAGCATTCACACATAATAAAGAGGTATATACTCGGGTGGATTTTAACAATGTTGAGCATTCACACATAATAAAGAGGTATATACTCGGGTGGATTTTAACAATGTTGAGCATTCACACATAATAAAGAGGTATATACTCGGGTGGATTTTAACAATGTTGAGCATTCACACATAATAAAGAGGTATATACTCGGGTGGATTTTAGCAGTGTTGAGCATTCACACATAATAAAGAGGTATATACTCGGGTGGATTTTAACAATGTTGAGCAATCACACATAATAAAGAGGTATATACTCGGGTGGAATTTAACAATGTTGAGCATTCACACATAATAAAGAGGTATATACTCGGGTGGAATTTAAAAATGTTGAGCATTCACACATAATAAAGAGGTATATACTCGGGTGGATTTTAACAATGTTGAGCATTCACACATAATAAAGTGGTATATACTCGGGTGGATTTTAACAATGTTGAGCATTCACACATAATAAAGAGGTATATACTCGGGTGGATTTTAACAATGTTGAGCATTCACACATAATAAAGAGGTATATACTCGGGTGGATTTTAACAATGTTGAGCATTCACACATAATAAAGAGGTATATACTCGGGTGGATTTTAACAATGTTGAGCATTCACACATAATAAAGAGGTATATACTCGGGTGGATTTTAACAATGTTGAGCATTCACACATAATAAAGAGGTATATACTCGGGTGGATTTTAACAATGTTGAGCATTCACACATAATAAAGAGGTATATACTCGGGTGGATTTTAACAATGTTGAGCATTCACACATAATAAAGAGGTATATACTCGGGTGGAATTTAACAATGTTGAGCATTCACACATAATAAAGAGGTATATACTCGGGTGGATTTTAACAATGTTGAGCATTCACACATAATAAAGAGGTATATACTCGGGTGGATTTTAACAATGTTGAGCATTCACACATAATAAAGAGGTATATACTCGGGTGGATTTTAACAATGTAGAGCATTCACACATAATAAAAAGGTATATACTCGGGTGGATTTTAACAATGTTGAGCATTCACACATAATAAAGAGGTATATACTCGGGTGGATTTTAACAATGTTGAGCATTCACACATAATAAAGAGGTATATACTCGGGTGGATTTTAACAATGTTGAGCATTTACACATAATAAAGAGGTATATACTCGGGTGGATTTTAACAATGTTGAGCATTCACACATAATAAAGAGGTATATACTCGGGTGGATTTTAACAATGTTGAGCATTCACACATAATAAAGAGGTATATACTCGGGTGGATTTTAACAATGTTGAGCATTCACACATAATAAAGAGGTATATACTCGGGTGGATTTTAACAATGTTGAGCATTCACACATAATAAAGAGGTATATACTCGGGTGGATTTTAACAATGTTGAGCATTCACACATAATAAAGAGGTATATACTCGGGTGGATTTTAACAATGTTGAGCATTCACACATAATAAAGAGGTATATACTCGGGTGGATTTTAACAATGTTCAGCATTCACACATAATAAAGAGGTATATACTCGGGTGGATTTTAACAATGTTCAGCATTCACACATAATAAAGAGGTATATACTCGGGTGGATTTTAACAATGTTCAGCATTCACACTTAATAAAGAGGTATATACTCGGGTGGATTTTAACAATGTTGAGCATTCACACATAATAAAGAGGTATATACTCGGGTGGATTTTAATAATGTAGAGCATTCACACATAATAAAGAGGTATATACTCGGGTGGATTTTAACAATGTTGAGCATTCACACATAATAAAGAGGTATATACTCGGGTGGATTTTAACAATGTTGAGCATTCACACATAATAAAGAGGTATATACTCGGGTGGATTTTAACAATGTTGAGCATTCACACATAATAAAGAGGTATATACTCGGGTGGATTTTAACAATGTTGAGCATTCACACATAATAAAGAGGTATATACTCGGGTGGATTTTAACAATGTTGAGCATTCACACATAATAAAGAGGTATACACTCGGGTGGATTTTAACAATGTTGAGCATTCACACATAATAAAGAGGTATATACTCGGGTGGATTTTAACAATGTTGAGCATTCACACATAATAAAAATGTATATATTCGGGTGGATTTTAACAATGTTGAGCATTCACACATAATAAAGAGGTATATACTCGGGTGGATTTTAACAATGTTGAGCATTCACACATAATAAAGAGGTATATACTCGGGTGGATTTTAACAATGTTGAGCATTCACACATAATAAACAGGTATGTTCTCGGTTGGATTTTAACAATGTTCAGCATTCACACTTACTAAAGAGGTATATACTCGGGTGGATTTTAACAATGTTGAGCATTCACACATAATAAAGAGGTATATACTCGGGTGGATTTTAATAATGTTGAGCATTCACACATAATAAAGAGGTATATACTCGGGTGGATTTTAACAATGTTGAGCATTCACAGATAATAAAGAGGTATATACTCGGGTGGATTTTAACAATGTTGAGCTTTCACAGATAATAAAGAGATATATACTCGGGTGGATTTTAACAATGTTGAGCATTCACACATAATAAAGAGGTATATACTCGGGTGGATTTTAACAATGTTGAGCATTCACAAATAATAAAGAGGTATATACTCGGGTGGATTTTAACAATGTTGAGCATTCACACATAATAAAGAGGTATATACTCGGGTGGATTTTAACAATGTTGAGCATTCACACATAATAAAGAGGTATATACTCGGGTGGATTTTAACCATGTTGAGCATTCACACATAATAAAGAGGTATATACTCGGGTGGATTTTAACAATGTTGAGCATTCACACATAATAAAGAGGTATATACTCGGGTGGATTTTAACAATGTTGAGCATTCACACATAATAAAGAGGTATATACTCGGGTGGATTTTAACAATGTTGAGCATTCACACATAATAAAGAGGTATATACTCGGGTGGATTTTAACAATGTTGAGCATTCACACATAATAAAGAGGTATATACTCGGGTGGATTTTAACAATGTTGAGCATTCACACATAATAAAGAGGTATATACTCGGATGAATTTTAACAATGTTGAGCATTCACACATAATAAAGAGGTATATACTCGGGTGGATTTTAACAATGTTGAGCATTCACACATAATAAAGAGGTATATACTCGGGTGGATGTTAACAATGTTGAGCATTCACACATAATAAAGAGGTATATACTCGGGTGGATGTTAACAATGTTGAGCATTCACACATAATAAAGAGGTATATACTCGGGTGGATTTTAACAATGTTGAGCATTCACACATAATAAAGAGGTATATACTCGGGTGGATTTTAACAATGTTGAGCATTCACACATAATAAAGAGGTATATACTCGGGTGGATTTTAACAATGTTGAGCATTCACACATAATAAAGAGGTATATACTCGGGTGGATTTTAACAATGTTGAGCATTCACACATAATAAAGAGGTATGTACTCGGGTGGATTTTAACAATGTTGAGCATTCACACATAATAAAGAGGTATATACTCGGGTGGATTTTAACAATGTTGAGCATTCACACATAATAAAGAGGTATATACTCGGGTGGATTTTAACAATGTTGAGCATTCACACATAATAAAGAGGTATATACTCGGGTGGATTTTAACAATGTTGAGCATTCACACATAATAAAGAGGTATATACTCGGGTGGATTTTAGCAGTGTTGAGCATTCACACATAATAAAGAGGTATATACTCGGGTGGATTTTAACAATGTTGAGCAATCACACATAATAAAGAGGTATATAATCGGGTGGAATTTAACAATGTTGAGCATTCACACATAATAAAGAGGTATATACTCGGGTGGAATTTAAAAATGTTGAGCATTCACACATAATAAAGAGGTATATACTCGGGTGGATTTTAACAATGTTGAGCATTCACACATAATAAAGTGGTATATACTCGGGTGGATTTTAACAATGTTGAGCATTCACACATAATAAAGAGGTATATACTCGGGTGGATTTTAACAATGTTGAGCATTCACACATAATAAAGAGGTATATACTCGGGTGGATTTTAACAATGTTGAGCATTCACACATAATAAAGAGGTATATACTCGGGTGGATTTTAACAATGTTGAGCATTCACACATAATAAAGAGGTATATACTCGGGTGGATTTTAACAATGTTGAGCATTCACACATAATAAAGAGGTATATACTCGGGTGGATTTTAACAATGTTGAGCATTCACACATAATAAAGAGGTATATACTCGGGTGGATTTTAACAATGTTGAGCATTCACACATAATAAAGAGGTATATACTCGGGTGGATTTTAACAATGTTGAGCATTCACACATAATAAAGAGGTATATACTCGGGTGGATTTTAACAATGTTGAGCATTCACACATAATAAAGAGGTATATACTCGGGTGGATTTTAACAATGTTGAGCATTCACACATAATAAAGAGGTATATACTCGGGTGGATTTTAACAATGTAGAGCATTCACACATAATAAAAAGGTATATACTCGGGTGGATTTTAACAATGTTGAGCATTCACACATAATAAAGAGGTATATACTCGGGTGGATTTTAACAATGTTGAGCATTCACACATAATAAAGAGGTATATACTCGGGTGGATTTTAACAATGTTGAGCATTCACACATAATAAAGAGGTATATACTCGGGTGGATTTTAACAATGTTGAGCATTCACACATAATAAAGAGGTATATACTCGGGTGGATTTTAACAATGTTAAGCATTCACACATAATAAAGAGGTATATACTCGGGTGGATTTTAACAATGTTGAGCATTCACACATAATAAAGAGGTATATACTCGGGTGGATTTTAACAATGTTGAGCATTCACACATAATAAAGAGGTATATACTCGGGTGGATTTTAACAATGTTGAGCATTCACACATAATAAAGAGGTATATACTCGGGTGGATTTTAACAATGTTGAGCATTCACACATAATAAAGAGGTATATACTCGGGTGGATTTTAACAATGTTGAGCATTCACACATAATAAAGAGGTATATACTCGGGTGGATTTTAACAATGTTCAGCATTCACACATAATAAAGAGGTATATACTCGGGTGGATTTTAACAATGTTGAGCATTCACACATAATAAAGAGGTATATACTCGGGTGGATTTTAACAATGTTGAGCATTCACACATAATAAAGAGGTATATACTCGGGTGGATTTTAACAATGTTGAGCATTCACACATAATAAAGAGGTATATACTCGGGTGGATTTTAACAATGTTGAGCATTCACACATAATAAAGAGGTATATACTCGGGTGGATTTTAACAATGTTGAGCATTCACACATAATAAAGAGGTATATACTCGGGTGGATTTTAACAATGTTGAGCATTCACACATAATAAAGAGGTATATACTCGGGTGGATTTTAACAATGTTGAGCATTCACACATAATAAAGAGGTATATACTCGGGTGGATTTTAACAATGTTCAGCATTCACACATAATAAAGAGGTATATACTCGGGTGGATTTTAACAATGTTCAGCATTCACACTTAATAAAGAGGTATATACTCGGGTGGATTTTAACAATGTTGAGCATTCACACATAATAAAGAGGTATATACTCGGGTGGATTTTAATAATGTAGAGCATTCACACATAATAAAGAGGTATATACTCGGGTGGATTTTAACAATGTTGAGCATTCACACATAATAAAGAGGTATATACTCGGGTGGATTTTAACAATGTTGAGCATTCACACATAATAAAGAGGTATATACTCGGGTGGATTTTAACAATGTTGAGCATTCACACATAATAAAGAGGTATATACTCGGGTGGATTTTAACAATGTTGAGCATTCACACATAATAAAGAGGTATATACTCGGGTGGATTTTAACAATGTTGAGCATTCACACATAATAAAGAGGTATACACTCGGGTGGATTTTAACAATGTTGAGCATTCACACATAATAAAGAGGTATATACTCGGGTGGATTTTAACAATGTTGAGCATTCACACATAATAAAAAGGTATATATTCGGGTGGATTTTAACAATGTTGAGCATTCACACATAATAAAGAGGTATATACTCGGGTGGATTTTAACAATGTTGAGCATTCACACATAATAAAGAGGTATATACTCGGGTGGATTTTAACAATGTTGAGCATTCACACATAATAAACAGGTATGTTCTCGGTTGGATTTTAACAATGTTCAGCATTCACACTTACTAAAGAGGTATATACTCGGGTGGATTTTAACAATGTTGAGCATTCACACATAATAAAGAGGTATATACTCGGGTGGATTTTAATAATGTAGAGCATTCACACATAATAAAGAGGTATATACTCGGGTGGATTTTAACAATGTTGAGCATTCACAGATAATAAAGAGGTATATACTCGGGTGGATTTTAACAATGTTGAGCATTCACAGATAATAAAGAGATATATACTCGGGTGGATTTTAACAATGTTGAGCATTCACACATAATAAAGAGGTATATACTCGGGTGGATTTTAACAATGTTGAGCATTCACAAATAATAAAGAGGTATATACTCGGGTGGATTTTAACAATGTTGAGCATTCACACATAATAAAGAGGTATATACTCGGGTGGATTTTAACAATGTTGAGCATTCACACATAATAAAGAGGTATATACTCGGGTGGATTTTAACCATGTTGAGCATTCACACATAATAAAGAGGTATATACTCGGGTGGATTTTAACAATGTTGAGCATTCACACATAATAAAGAGGTATATACTCGGGTGGATTTTAACAATGTTGAGCATTCACACATAATAAAGAGGTATATACTCGGGTGGATTTTAACAATGTTGAGCATTCACACATAATAAAGAGGTATATACTCGGGTGGATTTTAACAATGTTGAGCATTCACACATAATAAAGAGGTATACACTCGGGTGGATTTTAACAATGTTGAGCATTCACACATAATAAAGAGGTATATACTCGGATGAATTTTAACAATGTTGAGCATTCACACATAATAAAGAGGTATATACTCGGGTGGATTTTAACAATGTTGAGCATTCACACATAATAAAGAGGTATATACTCGGGTGGATGTTAACAATGTTGAGCATTCACACATAATAAAGAGGTATATACTCGGGTGGATGTTAACAATGTTGAGCATTCACACATAATAAAGAGGTATATACTCGGGTGGATTTTAACAATGTTGAGCATTCACACATAATAAAGAGGTATATACTCGGGTGGATTTTAACAATGTTGAGCATTCACACATAATAAAGAGGTATATACTCGGGTGGATTTTAACAATGTTGAGCATTCACACATAATAAAGAGGTATATACTCGGGTGGATTTTAACAATGTTGAGCATTCACACATAATAAAGAGGTATGTACTCGGGTGGATTTTAACAATGTTGAGCATTCACACATAATAAAGAGGTATATACTCGGGTGGATTTTAACAATGTTGAGCATTCACACATAATAAAGAGGTATATACTCGGGTGGATTTTAACAATGTTGAGCATTCACACATAATAAAGAGGTATATACTCGGGTGGATTTTAACAATGTTGAGCATTCACACATAATAAAGAGGTATATACTCGGGTGGATTTTAGCAGTGTTGAGCATTCACACATAATAAAGAGGTATATACTCGGGTGGATTTTAACAATGTTGAGCAATCACACATAATAAAGAGGTATATAATCGGGTGGAATTTAACAATGTTGAGCATTCACACATAATAAAGAGGTATATACTCGGGTGGAATTTAAAAATGTTGAGCATTCACACATAATAAAGAGGTATATACTCGGGTGGATTTTAACAATGTTGAGCATTCACACATAATAAAGTGGTATATACTCGGGTGGATTTTAACAATGTTGAGCATTCACACATAATAAAGAGGTATATACTCGGGTGGATTTTAACAATGTTGAGCATTCACACATAATAAAGAGGTATATACTCGGGTGGATTTTAACAATGTTGAGCATTCACACATAATAAAGAGGTATATACTCGGGCGGATTTTAACAATGTTGAGCATTCACACATAATAAAGAGGTATATACTCGGGTGGATTTTAACAATGTTGAGCATTCACACATAATAAAGAGGTATATACTCGGGTGGATTTTAACAATGTTGAGCATTCACACATAATAAAGAGGTATATACTCGGGTGGATTTTAACAATGTTGAGCATTCACACATAATAAAGAGGTATATACTCGGGTGGATTTTAACAATGTTGAGCATTCACACATAATAAAGAGGTATATACTCGGGTGGATTTTAACAATGTTGAGCATTCACACATAATAAAGAGGTATATACTCGGGTGGATTTTAACAATGTTGAGCATTCACACATAATAAAGAGGTATATACTCGGGTGGATTTTAACAATGTAGAGCATTCACACATAATAAAAAGGTATATACTCGGGTGGATTTTAACAATGTTGAGCATTCACACATAATAAAGAGGTATATACTCGGGTGGATTTTAACAATGTTGAGCATTCACACATAATAAAGAGGTATATACTCGGGTGGATTTTAACAATGTTGAGCATTCACACATAATAAAGAGGTATATACTCGGGTGGATTTTAACAATGTTGAGCATTCACACATAATAAAGAGGTATATACTCGGGTGGATTTTAACAATGTTGAGCATTCACACATAATAAAGAGGTATATACTCGGGTGGATTTTAACAATGTTGAGCATTCACACATAATAAAGAGGTATATACTCGGGTGGATTTTAACAATGTTGAGCATTCACACATAATAAAGAGGTATATACTCGGGTGGATTTTAACAATGTTGAGCATTCACACATAATAAAGAGGTATATACTCGGGTGGATTTTAACAATGTTGAGCATTCACACATAATAAAGAGGTATATACTCGGGTGGATTTTAACAATGTTCAGCATTCACACATAATAAAGAGGTATATACTCGGGTGGATTTTAACAATGTTCAGCATTCACACATAATAAAGAGGTATATACTCGGGTGGATTTTAACAATGTTGAGCATTCACACATAATAAAGAGGTATATACTCGGGTGGATTTTAACAATGTTCAGCATTCACACTTAATAAAGAGGTATATACTCGGGTGGATTTTAACAATGTTGAGCATTCACACATAATAAAGAGGTATATACTCGGGTGGATTTTAATAATGTAGAGCATTCACACATAATAAAGAGGTATATACTCGGGTGGATTTTAACAATGTTGAGCATTCACACATAATAAAGAGGTATATACTCGGGTGGATTTTAACAATGTTGAGCATTCACACATAATAAAGAGGTATATACTCGGGTGGATTTTAACAATGTTGAGCATTCACACATAATAAAGAGGTATATACTCGGGTGGATTTTAACAATGTTGAGCATTCACACATAATAAAGAGGTATATACTCGGGTGGATTTTAACAATGTTGAGCATTCACACATAATAAAGAGGTATACACTCGGGTGGATTTTAACAATGTTGAGCATTCACACATAATAAAGAGGTATATACTCGGGTGGATTTTAACAATGTTGAGCATTCACACATAATAAAAAGGTATATATTCGGGTGGATTTTAACAATGTTGAGCATTCACACATAATAAAGAGGTATATACTCGGGTGGATTTTAACAATGTTGAGCATTCACACATAATAAAGAGGTATATACTCGGGTGGATTTTAACAATGTTGAGCATTCACACATAATAAACAGGTATGTTCTCGGTTGGATTTTAACAATGTTCAGCATTCACACTTACTAAAGAGGTATATACTCGGGTGGATTTTAACAATGTTGAGCATTCACACATAATAAAGAGGTATATACTCGGGTGGATTTTAATAATGTAGAGCATTCACACATAATAAAGAGGTATATACTCAGGTGGATTTTAACAATGTTGAGCATTCACACATAATAAAGAGGTATATACTCGGGTGGATTTTAACAATGTTGAGCATTCACACATAATAAAGAGGTATATACTCGGGTGGATTTTAACAATGTTGAGCATTCACACATAATAAAGAGGTATATATTCGGGTGGATTTTAACAATGTTGAGCATTCACACATAATAAAGAGGTATATACTCGGGTGGATTTTAACAATGTTGAGCATTCACACATAATAAAGAGGTATATACTCGGGTGGATTTTAACAATGTTGAGCATTCACACATAATAAAGAGGTATATACTCGGGTGGATTTTAACAATGTTGAGCATTCACACATAATAAAGAGGTATATACTCGGGTGGATTTTAACAATGTTGAGCATTCACACATAATAAAGAGGTATATACTCGGGTGGATTTTAACAATGTTGAGCATTCACACATAATAAAGAGGTATATACTCGGGTGGATTTTAACAATGTTGAGCATTCACACATAATAAAGAGATATATACTCGGGTGGATTTTAACAATGTTGAGCATTCACACATAATAAAGAGGTATATATTCGGGTGGATTTTAACAATGTTGAGCATTCACTCATAATAAAGAGGTATATACTCGGGTGGATTTTAACAATGTTGAGCATTCACACATAATAAAGAGGTATATACTCGGGTGGATTTTAACAATGTTGAGCATTCACACATAATAAAGAGGTATATACTCGGGTGGATTTTAACAATGTTGAGCATTCACACATAATAAAGAGGTATACACTCGGGTGGATTTTAACAATGTTGAGCATTCACACATAATAAAGAGATATATACTCGGGTGGATTTTAACAATGTTGAGCATTCACACATAATAAAGAGGTATATACTCGGGTGGATTTTAACAATGTTGAGCATTCACACATAATAAAGAGGTATATACTCGGGTGGATTTTAACAATGTTGAGCATTCACACATAATAAACAGGTATGTTCTCGGGTGGATTTTTACAATGTTCAGCATTCACACTTACTAAAGAGGTATATACTCGGGTGGATTTTAACAATGTTGAGCATTCACACATAATAAAGAGGTATATACTCGGGTGGATTTTAATAATGTAGAGCATTCACACATAATAAAGAGGTATATACTCGGGTGGATTTTAACAATGTTGAGCATTCACACATAATAAAGAGATATATACTCGGGTGGATTTTAACAATGTTGAGCATTCACACATAATAAAGAGGTATATACTCGGGTGGATTTTAACAATGTTGAGCATTCACACATAATAAAGAGGTATATACTCGGGTGGATTTTAACAATGTTGAGCATTCACACATAATAAAGAGGTATATATTCGGGTGGATTTTAACAATGTTGAGCATTCACACATAATAAAGAGGTATATACTCGGGTGGATTTTAACAATGTTGAGCATTCACACATAATAAAGAGGTATATACTCGGGTGGATTTTAACAATGTTGAGCATTCACACATAATAAAGAGGTATATACTCGGGTGAATTTTAACAATGTTGAGCATTCACACATAATAAAGAGGTATATACTCGGGTGGATTTTAACAATGTTGAGCATTCACACATAATAAAGAGGTATATACTCGGGTGGATTTTAACAATGTTGAGCATTCACACATAATAAAGAGGTATATACTCGGGTGGATTTTAACAATGTTGAGCATTCACACATAATAAAGAGGTATATACTCGGGTGGATTTTAACAATGTTGAGCATTCACACATAATAAAGAGGTATATACTCGGGTGGATTTTAACAATGTTGAGCATTCACACATAATAAAGAGGTATATACTCGGGTGGATTTTAACAATGTTGAGCATTCACACATAATAAAGAGATATATACTCGGGTGGATTTTAACAATGTTGAGCATTCACACATAATAAAGAGGTATATATTCGGGTGGATTTTAACAATGTTGAGCATTCACTCATAATAAAGAGGTATATACTCGGGTGGATTTTAACAATGTTGAGCATTCACACATAATAAAGAGGTATATACTCGGGTGGATTTTAACAATGTTGAGCATTCACACATAATAAAGAGGTATGTTCTCGTGTGGATTTTAACAATGTTCAGCATTCACACTTAATAAAGAGGTATATACTCGGGTGGATTTTAACAATGTTGAGCATTCACAGATAATAAAGAGGTATATACTCGGGTGGATTTTAAATAATGTAGAGCATTCACACATAATAAAGAGGTATATACTCGGGTGGATTTTAACAATGTTGAGCATTCACACATAATAAAGAGGTATATACTCGGGTGGATTTTAACAATGTTGAGCATTCACACATAATAAAGAGGTATATACTCGGGTGGATTTTAACAATGTTGAGCATTCACACATAATAAAGAGGTATATACTCGGGTGGATTTTAACAATGTTGAGCATTCACACATAATAAAGAGGTATATACTCGGGTGGATTTTAACAATGTTGAGCATTCACACATAATAAAGAGGTATATACTCGGGTAGAATTTAACAATGTTGAGCATTCACACATAATAAAGAGGTATATACTCGGGTGGATTTTAACAATGTTGAGCATTCACACATAATAAAGAGGTATATACTCGGGTGGATTTTAACAATGTTGAGCATTCACACATAATAAAGAGGTATATACTCGGGTGGATTTTAACAATGTTGAGCATTCACACTTACTAAAGAGGTATGTTCTAGGGTGGATTTTAACAATGTTCAGCATTCACACTTACTAAAGAGGTATATACTCGGGTGGATTTTAACAATGTTGAGCATTCACAGATAATAAAGAGGTATATACTCGGGTGGATTTTTATAATGTAGAGCATTCACACATAATAAAGAGGTATATACTCGGGTGGATTTTAACAATGTTGAGCATTCACACATAATAAAGATGTATATACTCGGGTGGATTTTAACAATGTTCAGCATTCACACATAATAAAGAGGTATATACTCGGGTGGATTTTAACCATGTTGAGCATTCACACATAATAAAGAGGTATATACTCTGGTGGATTTTAACAATGTTGATCATTCACACATAATAAAAAGGTATATACTCGGGTGGATTTTAACAATGTTGAGCATTCACACATAATAAAGAGGTATATACTCGGGTGGATTTTAACAATGTTGAGCATTCACACATAATAAAGAGGTATATACTCGGGTGGATTTTAACAATGTTTAGCATTCACACATAATAAAGAGGTATATACTCGGGTGGATTTTAACAATGTTGAGCATTCACACATAATAAAGAGGTATATACTCGGGTGGATTTTAACAATGTTGAGCATTCACACATAATAAAGAGGTATATACTCGGGTGGATTTTAACAATGTTGAGCATTCACACATAATAAAGAGATATATACTCGGGTGGATTTTAACAATGTTGAGCATTCACACATAATAAAGAGGTATATATTCGGGTGGATTTTAACAATGTTGAGCATTCACACATAATAAAGAGGTATATACTCGGGTGGATTTTAACAATGTTGAGCATTCACACATAATAAAGAGGTATATACTCGGGTGGATTTTAAAATGTTGAGCATTCACACATAATAAAGAGGTATGTTCTCGGGTGGATTTTAACAATGTTCAGCATTCACACTTAATAAAGAGGTATATACTCGGGTGGATTTTAACAATGTTGAGCATTCACACATAATAAAGAGGTATATACTCGGGTGGATTTTAACAATGTTGAGCATTCACACATAATAAAGAGGTATATACTCGGGTGGATTTTAACCATGTTGAGCATTCACACATAATAAAGAGGTATATATTCGGGTGGATTTTAACAATGTTGAGCATTCACACATAATAAAGAGGTATATACTCGGGTGGATTTTAGCAATGTTGAGCATTCACACATAATAAAGAGGTATATACTCGGGTGGATTTTAACAATGTTGAGCATTCACACATAATAAAGAGGTATATACTCGGGTGGATTTTAACAATGTTGAGCATTTACACATAATAAAGAGGTATATACTCGGGTGGATTTTAACAATGTTGAGCATTCACACATAATAAAGAGGTATATACTCGGGTGGATTTTAACAATGTTGAGCATTCACACATAATAAAGAGGTATATACTCGGGTGGATTTTAACAATGTTGAGCATTCACACATAATAAAGAGGTATATACTCGGGTGGATTTTAACAATGTTGAGCATTCACACATAATAAAGAGGCATATACTCGGGTGGATTTTAACAATGTTGAGCATTCACACATAATAAAGAGGTATATACTCGGGTGGATTTTAACAATGTTGAGCATTCACACATAATAAAGAGGTATATACTCGGGTGGATTTTAACAATGTTGAGCATTCACACATAATAAAGAGGTATATACTCGGGTGGAATTTAACAATGTTGAGCATTCACACATAATAAAGAGGTATATACTCGGGTGGATTTTAACAATGTTGAGCATTCACACATAATAAAGAGGTATATACTCGGGTGCATTTTAACAATGTTGAGCATTCACACATAATAAAGAGGTATATACTCGGGTGCATTTTAACAATGTTGAGCATTCACACATAATAAAGAGGTATATACTCGGGTGGATTTTAACAATGTTGAGCATTCACACATAATAAAGAGGTATATACTCGGGTGGATTTTAACAATGTTGAGCATTCACACATAATAAACAGGTATATACTCGGGTGGATTTTAACAATGTTGAGCATTCACACATAATAAGAGGTATATACTCGGGTGGATTTTAACAATGTTGAGCATTCACACATAATAAAGAGGTATATACTCGGGTGGATTTTAACCATGTTGAGCATTCACACATAATAAAGAGGTATATACTCTGGTGTATTTTAACCATGTTGAGCATTCACACATAATAAAAAGGTATATACTCGGGTGGATTTTAACAATGTTGAGCATTCACACATAATAAAGAGGTATATACTCGGGTGGATTTTAACAATGTTGAGCATTCACACTTAATAAAGAGGTATATACTCGGGAGGATTTTAACAATGTTGAGCATTCACACATAATAAAGAGGTATATACTCGGGTGGATTTTAACAATGTTGAGCATTCACACATAATAAAGAGGTATATACTCGGGTGCATTTTAACAATGTTGAGCATTCACACATAATAAAGAGGTATATACTCGGGTGGATTTTAACAATGTTGAGCATTCACACATAATAAAGAGGTATATACTCGGGTGGATTTTAACAATGTAGAGCATTCACAGATAATAAAGAGGTATATACTCGGGTGGATTTTAATAATGTAGAGCATTCACACATAATAAAGAGGTATATACTCGGGTGGATTTTAACCATGTTGAGCATTCACACATAATAAAGAGGTATATACTCGGGTGGATTTTAACAATGTTGAGCATTCACACATAATAAAGAGGTATATACTCGGGTGGATTTTAACAATGTTGAGCATTCACACATAATAAAGAGGTATATACTCGGGTGGATTTTAACAATGTTGAGCATTCACACATAATAAAGAGGTATATACTCGGGTGGATTTTAACAATGTTGAGCATTCACACATAATAAAGAGGTATATACTCGGGTGGATTTTAACAATGTTGAGCATTCACACATAATAAAGAGGTATATACTCGGGTGGATTTTAACAATGTTGAGCATTCACACATAATAAAGAGATATATACTCGGGTGGATTTTAACAATGTTGAGCATTCACACATAATAAAGAGGTATATATTCGGGTGGATTTTAACAATGTTGAGCATTCACTCATAATAAAGAGGTATATACTCGGGTGGATTTTAACAATGTTGAGCATTCACACATAATAAAGAGGTATATACTCGGGTGGATTTCAACAATGTTGAGCATTCACACATAATAAAGAGGTATGTTCTCGTGTGGATTTTAACAATGTTCAGCATTCACACTTAATAAAGAGGTATATACTCGGGTGGATTTTAACAATGTTGAGCATTCACAGATAATAAAGAGGTATATACTCGGGTGGATTTTAAATAATGTAGAGCATTCACACATAATAAAGAGGTATATACTCGGGTGGATTTTAACAATGTTGAGCATTCACACATAATAAAGAGGTATATACTCGGGTGGATTTTAACAATGTTGAGCATTCACACATAATAAAGAGGTATATACTCGGGTGGATTTTAACAATGTTGAGCATTCACACATAATAAAGAGGTATATACTCGGGTGGATTTTAACAATGTTGAGCATTCACACATAATAAAGAGGTATATACTCGGGTGGATTTTAACAATGTTGAGCATTCACACATAAAAAAGAGGTATATACTCGGGTAGAATTTAACAATGTTGAGCATTCACACATAATAAAGAGGTATATACTCGGGTGGATTTTAACAATGTTGAGCATTCACACATAATAAAGAGGTATATACTCGGGTGGATTTTAACAATGTTGAGCATTCACACATAATAAAGAGGTATATACTCGGGTGGATTTTAACAATGTTGAGCATTCACACTTACTAAAGAGGTATGTTCTAGGGTGGATTTTAACAATGTTCAGCATTCACACTTACTAAAGAGGTATATACTCGGGTGGATTTTAACAATGTTGAGCATTCACAGATAATAAAGAGGTATATACTCGGGTGGATTTTTATAATGTAGAGCATTCACACATAATAAAGAGGTATATACTCGGGTGGATTTTAACAATGTTGAGCATTCACACATAATAAAGATGTATATACTCGGGTGGATTTTAACAATGTTGAGCATTCACAGATAATAAAGAGGTATATACTCGGGTGGATTTTAAATAATGTAGAGCATTCACACATAATAAAGAGGTATATACTCGGGTGGATTTTAACAATGTTGAGCATTCACACATAATAAAGAGGTATATACTCGGGTGGATTTTAACAATGTTGAGCATTCACACATAATAAAGAGGTATATACTCGGGTGGATTTTAACAATGTTGAGCATTCACACATAA
Organism: Bathymodiolus brooksi; assembly: GCA_963680875.1. Lineage (NCBI taxonomy): Eukaryota > Metazoa > Mollusca > Bivalvia > Mytilida > Modiolidae > Bathymodiolus > Bathymodiolus brooksi. The sequence continues at coordinate 89,468,158 of OY804587.1, forward strand.
TAAAGAGGTATATACTCGGGTGGATTTTAACAATGTTGAGCATTCACACATAATAAAGAGGTATATACTCGGGTGGATTTTAACAATGTTGAGCATTCACACATAATAAAGAGGTATATACTCGGGTAGAATTTAACAATGTTGAGCATTCACACATAATAAAGAGGTATATACTCGGGTGGATTTTAACAATGTTGAGCATTCACACATAATAAAGAGGTATATACTCGGGTGGATTTTAACAATGTTGAGCATTCACACATAATAAAGAGGTATATACTCGGGTGGATTTTAACAATGTTGAGCATTCACACTTACTAAAGAGGTATGTTCTAGGGTGGATTTTAACAATGTTCAGCATTCACACTTACTAAAGAGGTATATACTCGGGTGGATTTTAACAATGTTGAGCATTCACAGATAATAAAGAGGTATATACTCGGGTGGATTTTTATAATGTAGAGCATTCACACATAATAAAGAGGTATATACTCGGGTGGATTTTAACAATGTTGAGCATTCACACATAATAAAGATGTATATACTCGGGTGGATTTTAACAATGTTGAGCATTCACACATAATAAAGAGGTATATACTCGGGTGGATTTTAACCATGTTGAGCATTCACACATAATAAAGAGGTATATACTCTGGTGGATTTTAACAATGTTGATCATTCACACATAATAAAAAGGTATATACTCGGGTGGATTTTAACAATGTTGAGCATTCACACATAATAAAGAGGTATATACTCGGGTGGATTTTAACAATGTTGAGCATTCACACATAATAAAGAGGTATATACTCGGGTGGATTTTAACAATGTTTAGCATTCACACATAATAAAGAGGTATATACTCGGGTGGATTTTAACAATGTTGAGCATTCACACATAATAAAGAGGTATATACTCGGGTGGATTTTAACAATGTTGAGCATTCACACATAATAAAGAGGTATATACTCGGGTGGATTTTAACAATGTTGAGCATTCACACATAATAAAGAGATATATACTCGGGTGGATTTTAACAATGTTGAGCATTCACACATAATAAAGAGGTATAAATTCGGGTGGATTTTAACAATGTTGAGCATTCACACATAATAAAGAGGTATATACTCGGGTGGATTTTAACAATGTTGAGCATTCACACATAATAAAGAGGTATATACTCGGGTGGATTTTAAAAATGTTGAGCATTCACACATAATAAAGAGGTATGTTCTCGGGTGGATTTTAACAATGTTCAGCATTCACACTTAATAAAGAGGTATATACTCGGGTGGATTTTAACAATGTTGAGCATTCACAGATAATAAAGAGGTATATACTCGGGTGGATTTTAATAATATAGAGCATTCACACATAATAAAGAGGTATATACTCGGGTGGATTTTAACAATGTTGAGCATTCACACATAATAAAGAGGTATATACTCGGGTGGATTTTAACAATGTTGAGCATTCACACATAATAAAGAGGTATATACTCGGGTGGATTTTAACCATGTTGAGCATTCACACATAATAAAGAGGTATATATTCGGGTGGATTTTAACAATGTTGAGCATTCACACATAATAAAGAGGTATATACTCGGGTGGATTTTAACAATGTTGAGCATTCACACATAATAAAGAGGTATATACTCGGGTGGATTTTAACAATGTTGAGCATTCACACATAATAAAGAGGTATATACTCGGGTGGATTTTAACAATGTTGAGCATTTACACATAATAAAGAGGTATATACTCGGGTGGATTTTAACAATGTTGAGCATTCACACATAATAAAGAGGTATATACTCGGGTGGATTTTAACAATGTTGAGCATTCACACATAATAAAGAGGTATATACTCGGGTGGATTTTAACAATGTTGAGCATTCACACATAATAAAGAGGTATATACTCGGGTGGATTTTAACAATGTTGAGCATTCACACATAATAAAGAGGCATATACTCGGGTGGATTTTAACAATGTTGAGCATTCACACATAATAAAGAGGTATATACTCGGGTGGATTTTAACAATGTTGAGCATTCACACATAATAAAGAGGTATATACTCGGGTGGATTTTAACAATGTTGAGCATTCACACATAATAAAGAGGTATATACTCGGGTGGAATTTAACAATGTTGAGCATTCACACATAATAAAGAGGTATATACTCGGGTGGATTTTAACAATGTTGAGCATTCACACATAATAAAGAGGTATATACTCGGGTGGATTTTAACAATGTTGAGCATTCACACATAATAAAGAGGTATATACTCGGGTGGATTTTAACAATGTTGAGCATTCACACATAATAAAGAGGTATATACTCGGGTGGATTTTAACAATGTTGAGCATTCACACATAATAAAGAGGTATATACTCGGGTGGATTTTAACAATGTTGAGCATTCACACATAATAAAGAGGTATATACTCGGGTGGATTTTAACAATGTTGAGCATTCACACATAATAAACAGGTATATACTCGGGTGGATTTTAACAATGTTGAGCATTCACACATAATAAGAGGTATATACTCGGGTGGATTTTAACAATGTTGAGCATTCACAGATAATAAAGAGGTATATACTCGGGTGGATTTTAAATAATGTAGAGCATTCACACATAATAAAGAGGTATATACTCGGGTGGATTTTAACAATGTTGAGCATTCACACATAATAAAGAGGTATATACTCGGGTGGATTTTAACAATGTTGAGCATTCACACATAATAAAGAGGTATATACTCGGGTGGATTTTAACAATGTTGAGCATTCACACATAATAAAGAGGTATATACTCGGGTGGATTTTAACAATGTTGAGCATTCACACATAATAAAGAGGTATATACTCGGGTGGATTTTAACAATGTTGAGCATTCACACATAATAAAGAGGTATATACTCGGGTAGAATTTAACAATGTTGAGCATTCACACATAATAAAGAGGTATATACTCGGGTGGATTTTAACAATGTTGAGCATTCACACATAATAAAGAGGTATATACTCGGGTGGATTTTAACAATGTTGAGCATTCACACATAATAAAGAGGTATATACTCGGGTGGATTTTAACAATGTTGAACATTCACACTTACTAAAGAGGTATGTTCTAGGGTGGATTTTAACAATGTTCAGCATTCACACTTATTAAAGAGGTATATACTCGGGTGGATTTTAACAATGTTGAGCATTCACAGATAATAAAGAGGTATATACTCGGGTGGATTTTTATAATGTAGAGCATTCACACATAATAAAGAGGTATATACTCGGGTGGATTTTAACAATGTTGAGCATTCACACATAATAAAGATGTATATACTCGGGTGGATTTTAACAATGTTGAGCATTCACACATAATAAAGAGGTATATACTCGGGTGGATTTTAACCATGTTGAGCATTCACACATAATAAAGAGGTATATACTCTGGTGGATTTTAACAATGTTGATCATTCACACATAATAAAAAGGTATATACTCGGGTGGATTTTAACAATGTTGAGCATTCACACATAATAAAGAGGTATATACTCGGGTGGATTTTAACAATGTTGAGCATTCACACATAATAAAGAGGTATATACTCGGGTGGATTTTAACAATGTTTAGCATTCACACATAATAAAGAGGTATATACTCGGGTGGATTTTAACAATGTTGAGCATTCACACATAATAAAGAGGTATATACTCGGGTGGATTTTAACAATGTTGAGCATTCACACATAATAAAGAGGTATATACTCGGGTGGATTTTAACAATGTTGAGCATTCACACATAATAAAGAGATATATACTCGGGTGGATTTTAACAATGTTGAGCATTCACACATAATAAAGAGGTATAAATTCGGGTGGATTTTAACAATGTTGAGCATTCACACATAATAAAGAGGTATATACTCGGGTGGATTTTAACAATGTTGAGCATTCACACATAATAAAGAGGTATATACTCGGGTGGATTTTAAAAATGTTGAGCATTCACACATAATAAAGAGGTATGTTCTCGGGTGGATTTTAACAATGTTCAGCATTCACACTTAATAAAGAGGTATATACTCGGGTGGATTTTAACAATGTTGAGCATTCACAGATAATAAAGAGGTATATACTCGGGTGGATTTTAATAATATAGAGCATTCACACATAATAAAGAGGTATATACTCGGGTGGATTTTAACAATGTTGAGCATTCACACATAATAAAGAGGTATATACTCGGGTGGATTTTAACAATGTTGAGCATTCACACATAATAAAGAGGTATATACTCGGGTGGATTTTAACCATGTTGAGCATTCACACATAATAAAGAGGTATATATTCGGGTGGATTTTAACAATGTTGAGCATTCACACATAATAAAGAGGTATATACTCGGGTGGATTTTAACAATGTTGAGCATTCACACATAATAAAGAGGTATATACTCGGGTGGATTTTAACAATGTTGAGCATTCACACATAATAAAGAGGTATATACTCGGGTGGATTTTAACAATGTTGAGCATTTACACATAATAAAGAGGTATATACTCGGGTGGATTTTAACAATGTTGAGCATTCACACATAATAAAGAGGTATATACTCGGGTGGATTTTAACAATGTTGAGCATTCACACATAATAAAGAGGTATATACTCGGGTGGATTTTAACAATGTTGAGCATTCACACATAATAAAGAGGTATATACTCGGGTGGATTTTAACAATGTTGAGCATTCACACATAATAAAGAGGCATATACTCGGGTGGATTTTAACAATGTTGAGCATTCACACATAATAAAGAGGTATATACTCGGGTGGATTTTAACAATGTTGAGCATTCACACATAATAAAGAGGTATATACTCGGGTGGATTTTAACAATGTTGAGCATTCACACATAATAAAGAGGTATATACTCGGGTGGATTTTAACAATGTTGAGCATTCACACATAATAAAGAGGTATATACTCGGGTGGATTTTAACAATGTTGAGCATTCACACATAATAAAGAGGTATATACTCGGGTGGATTTTAACAATGTTGAGCATTCACACATAATAAAGAGGTATATACTCGGGTGGATTTTAACAATGTTGAGCATTCACACATAATAAAGAGGTATATACTCGGGTGGATTTTAACAATGTTGAGCATTCACACATAATAAACAGGTATATACTCGGGTGGATTTTAACAATGTTGAGCATTCACACATAATAAGAGGTATATACTCGGGTGGATTTTAACAATGTTGAGCATTCACACATAATAAAGAGGTATATACTCGGGTGGATTTTAACCATGTTGAGCATTCACACATAATAAAGAGGTATATACTCTGGTGTATTTTAACCATGTTGAGCATTCACACATAATAAAAAGGTATATACTCGGGTGGATTTTAACAATGTTGAGCATTCACACATAATAAAGAGGTATATACTCGGGTGGATTTTAACAATGTTGAGCATTCACACTTAATAAAGAGGTATATACTCGGGAGGATTTTAACAATGTTGAGCATTCACACATAATAAAGAGGTATATACTCGGGTGCATTTTAACAATGTTGAGCATTCACACATAATAAAGAGGTATATACTCGGGTGCATTTTAACAATGTTGAGCATTCACACATAATAAAGAGGTATATACTCGGGTGGATTTTAACAATGTTGAGCATTCACACATAATAAAGAGGTATATACTCGGGTGGATTTTAACAATGTAGAGCATTCACAGATAATAAAGAGGTATATACTCGGGTGGATTTTAATAATGTAGAGCATTCACACATAATAAAGAGGTATATACTCGGGTGGATTTTAACCATGTTGAGCATTCACACATAATAAAGAGGTATATACTCGGGTGGATTTTAACAATGTTGAGCATTCACACATAATAAAGAGGTATATACTCGGGTGGATTTTAACAATGTTGAGCATTCACACATAATAAAGAGGTATATATGCGGGTGGATTTTAACAATGTTGCGCATTCACACATAATAAAGAGGTATATACGCGGGTGGATTTTAACAATGTTGAGCATTCACACATAATAAAGAGGTATATACGCGGGTGGATTTTAACAATGTTGAGCATTCACACATAATAAAGAGGTATATCCGCGGGTGGATTTTAACAATGTTGAGCATTCACACATAATAAAGAGGTATATACTCGGGTGGATTTTAACAATGTTGAGCATTCACACATGACAAAGAGGTATATACTCGGGTGGATTTTAACAATGTTGAGCATTCACACATAATAAAGAGGTATATATTCGGGTGGATTTTAACAATGTTGAGCATTCACACATAATAAACAGGTATATACTCGGGTGGATTTTAACAATGTTGAGCATTCACACATAATAAAGAGGTATATACTCGGGTGGATTTTAACAATGTTGAGCATTCACACATAATAAAGAGGTATATACTCGGGTGGATTTTAACAATGTTGAGCATTCACACATAATAAAGAGGTATATACTCGGTTGGATTTTAACAATGTTGAGCATTCACACCTAATAAAGAGGTATATACTCGGGTGGATTTTAACAATGTTGAGCATTCACACTTAATAAAGAGGTATATACTCGGGTGGATTTTAACAATGTTGAGCATTCACACTTAATAAAGAGGTATATACTCGGGTGGATTTTAACAATGTTGAGCATTCACACATAATAAAGAGGTATATACTCGGGTGGATCTTAACAATGTAGAGCATTCACACATAATAAAGAGGTATATACTCGGGTGGATTTTAACAATGTTGAGCATTCACACATAATAAAGAGGTATATACTCGGGTGGATTTTAACAATGTTGAGCATTCACACATAATAAAGAGGTATATACTCGGGTGGATTTTAACAATGTTGAGCATTCACACATAATAAAGAGGTATATACTCGGGTGGATTTTAACAATGTTGAGCATTCACACATAATAAAGAGGTATATACTCGGGTGGATGTTAACAATGTTCAGCATTCACACTTAATAAAGAGGTATATACTCGGGTGGATTTTAGCAATGTTGAGCATTCACACATAATAAAGAGGTATATACTCGGGTGGATTTTACCAATGTTGAGCATGCACACATAATAAAGAGGTATATACTCGGGTGGATTTTAACAATGTTGAGCATTCACACATAATAAAGAGGTATATACTCGGGTGGATTTTAACAATGTTGAGCATTCACACATAATAAAGAGGTATATACTCGGGTGGATTTTAACAATGTTGAGCATTCACACATAATAAACAGGTATATACTCGGGTGGATTTTAACAATGTTGAGCAGTCACACATAATAAACAGGTATATACTCGGGAGGATTTTAACAATGTTGAGCATTCACACATAATAAAGAGGTATATACTCGGGTGGATTTTAACCATGTTGATCATTCACACATAATAAAGAGGTATATACTCTGGTGGATTTTAACCATGTTGAGCATTCACACATAATAAAAAGGTATATACTCGGGTGGATTTTAACAATGTTGAGCATTCACACATAATAAAGAGGTATATACTCGGGTGGATTTTAACAATGTTGAGCATTCACACATAATAAAGAGGTATATACTCGGGTGGATGTTAACAATGTTCAGCATTCACACTTAATAAAGAGGTATATACTCGGGTGGATTTTAACAATGTTGAGCATTCACACATAATAAAGAGGTATATACTCGGGTGGATTTTAACAATGTTGAGCATTCACACATAATAAAGAGGTATATACTCGGGTGGATTTTAACAATGTTGAGCATTCACACATAATAAACAGGTATATACTCGGGTGGATTTTAACAATGTTGAGCATTCACACATAATAAACAGGTATATACTCGGGTGGATTTTAACAATGTTGAGCATTCACACATAATAAGAGGTATATACTCGGGTGGATTTTAACAATGTTGAGCATTCACACATAATAAAGAGGTATATACTCGGGTGGATTTTAACCATGTTGAGCATTCACACATAATAAAGAGGTATATACTCTGGTGGATTTTAACCATGTTGAGCATTCACACATAATAAAAAGGTATATACTCGGGTGGATTTTAACAATGTTGAGCATTCACACATAATAAAGAGGTATATACTCGGGTGCATTTTAACAATGTTGAGCATTCACACATAATAAAGAGGTATATACTCGGGTGCATTTTAACAATGTTGAGCATTCACACATAATAAAGAGGTATATACTCGGGTGGATTTTAACAATGTAGAGCATTCACAGATAATAAAGAGGTATATACTCGGGTGGATTTTAATAATGTTGAGCATTCACACATAATAAAGAGGTATATACTCGGGTGGATTTTAACCATGTTGAGCATTCACACATAATAAAGAGGTATATACTCGGGTGGATTTTAACAATGTTGAGCATTCACACATAATAAAGAGGTATATACTCGGGTGGATTTTAACAATGTTGAGCATTCACACATAATAAAGAGGTATATATGCGGGTGGATTTTAACAATGTTGAGCATTCACACATAATAAAGAGGTATATACGCGGGTGGATTTTAACAATGTTGAGCATTCACACATAATAAAGAGGTATATACGCGGGTGGATTTTAACAATGTTGAGCATTCACACATAATAAAGAGGTATATCCGCGGGTGGATTTTAACAATGTTGAGCATTCACACATAATAAAGAGGTATATACTCGGGTGGATTTTAACAATGTTGAGCATTCACACATGACAAAGAGGTATATACTCGGGTGGATTTTAACAATGTTGAGCATTCACACATAATAAAGAGGTATATATTCGGGTGGATTTTAACAATGTTTAGCATTCACACATAATAAAGAGGTATATACTCGGGTGGATTTTAACAATGTTGAGCATTCACACATAATAAAGAGGTATATACTCGGGTGGATTTTAACAATGTTGAGCATTCACACATAATAAAGAGGTATATACTCGGGTGGATTTTAACAATGTTGAGCATTCACACATAATAAAGAGGTATATACTCGGTTGGATTTTAACAATGTTGAGCATTCACACATAATAAAGAGGTATATACTCGGGTGGATTTTAACAATGTTGAGCATTCACACTTAATAAAGAGGTATATACTCGGGTGGATTTTAACAATGTTGAGCATTCACACTTAATAAAGAGGTATATACTCGGGTGGATTTTAACAATGTTGAGCATTCACACATAATAAAGAGGTATATACTCGGGTGGATTTTAACAATGTAGAGCATTCACACATAATAAAGAGGTATATACTCGGGTGGATTTTAACAATGTTGAGCATTCACACATAATAAAGAGGTATATACTCGGGTGGATTTTAACAATGTTGAGCATTCACACATAATAAAGAGGTATATACTCGGGTGGATTTTAACAATGTTGAGCATTCACACATAATAAAGAGGTATATACTCGGGTGGATTTTAACAATGTTGAGCATTCACACATAATAAAGAGGTATATACTCGGGTGGATGTTAACAATGTTCAGCATTCACACTTAATAAAGAGGTATATACTCGGGTGGATTTTAACAATGTTGAGCATTCACACATAATAAAGAGGTATATACTCGGGTGGATTTTAATAATGTTGAGCATTCACACATAATAAAGTGGTATATACTCGGGTGGATTTTACCAATGTTGAGCATGCACACATAATAAAGAGGTATATTCTCGGGTGGATTTTAACAATGTTGAGCATTCACACATAATAAAGAGGTATATACTCGGGTGGATTTTAACAATGTTGAGCATTCACACATAATAAAGAGGTATATACTCGGGTGGATTTTAACAATGTTGAGCATTCACACATAATAAAGAGATATATACTCGGGTGGATTTTAACAATGTTGAGCATTCACACATAATAAAGAGGTATATACTCGGGTGGATTTTAACAATGTTGAGCATTCACACATAATAAAGAGGTATATACTCGGGTGGATGTTAACAATGTTCAGCATTCACACTTAATAAAGAGGTATATACTCGGGTGGATTTTAACAATGTTGAGCATTCACACATAATAAAGAGGTATATACTCGGGTGGATTTTAATAATGTTGAGCATTCACACATAATAAAGTGGTATATACTCGGGTGGATTTTACCAATGTTGAGCATGCACACATAATAAAGAGGTATATTCTCGGGTGGATTTTAACAATGTTGAGCATTCACACATAATAAAGAGGTATATACTCGGGTGGATTTTAACAATGTTGAGCATTCACACATAATAAAGAGGTATATACTCGGGTGGATTTTAACAATGTTGAGCATTCACACATAATAAAGAGATATATACTCGGGTGGATTTTAACAATGTTGAGCATTCACACATAATAAAGAGGTATATATTCGGGTGGATTTTAACAATGTTGAGCATTCACACATAATAAAGAGGTATATACTCGGGTGGATTTTAACAATGTTGAGCATTCACACATAATAAAGAGGTATATACTTGGGTGGATTTTAACAATGTTGAGCATTCACACATAATAAAGAGGTATATACTCGGGTGGATTTTAACAATGTTGAGCATTCACACATAATAAAGAGGTATATACTCGGGTGGAATTTAACAATGTTGAGCATTCACACATTAATAAAGAGGTATATACTCGGTGGATTTTAACAATGTTGAGCATTCACACATAATAAAGAGGTATATACTCGGGTGGATTTTAACAATGTTGAGCATTCACACATAATAAAGAGGTATATACTCGGGTGGATTTTAACAATGTAGAGCATTCACACATAATAAAGAGGTATATACTCGGGTGGATTTTAACAATGTTGAGCATTCACACATAATAAAGAGGTATATACTCGGGTGGATTTTAACAATGTTGAGCATTCACACATAATAAAGAGGTATATACTCGGGTGGATTTTAACAATGTTGAGCATTCACACATAATAAAGAGGTATATACTCGGGTGGATGTTAACAATGTTCAGCATTCACACATAATAAAGAGGTATATACTCGGGTGGATTTTAACAATGTTGAGCATTCACACATAATAAAGAGGTATATACTCGGGTGGATTTTAACAATGTTGAGCATTCACACATAATAAAGAGGTATATACTCGGGTGGATGTTAACAATGTTCAGCATTCACACATAATAAAGAGGTATATACTCGGGTGCATTTTAACAATGTTGAGCATTCACACATAATAAAGAGGTATATACTCGGGTGCATTTTAACAATGTTGAGCATTCACACATAATAAAGGGGTATATACTCGGGTGCATTTTAACAATGTTGAGCATTCACACATAATAAAGAGGTATATACTCGGGTGGATTTTAACAATGTTCAGCATTCACACTTAATAAAGAGGTATATACTCGGGTGGATTTTAACAATGTTGAGCATTCACACATAATAAAGAGGTATATACTCGGGTGGATTTTAATAATGTTGAGCATTCACACATAATAAAGTGGTATATACTCGGGTGGATTTTACCAATGTTGAGCATGCACACATAATAAAGAGGTATATTCTCGGGTGGATTTTAACAATGTTGAGCATTCACACATAATAAAGAGGTATATACTCGGGTGGATTTTAACAATGTTGAGCATTCACACATAATAAAGAGGTATATACTCGGGTGGATTTTAACAATGTTGAGCATTCACACATAATAAAGAGATATATACTCGGGTGGATTTTAACAATGTTGAGCATTCACACATAATAAAGAGGTATATATTCGGGTGGATTTTAACAATGTTGAGCATTCACACATAATAAAGAGGTATATACTCGGGTGGATTTTAACAATGTTGAGCATTCACACATAATAAAGAGGTATATACTCGGGTGGATTTTAACAATGTTGAGCATTCACACATAATAAAGAGGTATATACTCGGGTGGAATTTAACAATGTTGAGCATTCACACATAATAAAGAGGTATATACTCGGGTGGATTTTAACAATGTTGAGCATTCACACTTAATAAAGAGGTATATACTCGGGTGGATTTTAACAATGTTGAGCATTCACACATAATAAAGAGGTATATACTCGGGTGGATTTTAATAATGTTGAGCATTCACACATAATAAAGTGGTATATACTCGGGTGGATTTTACCAATGTTGAGCATGCACACATAATAAAGAGGTATATTCTCGGGTGGATTTTAACAATGTTGAGCATTCACACATAATAAAGAGGTATATACTCGGGTGGATTTTAACAATGTTGAGCATTCACACATAATAAAGAGGTATATACTCGGGTGGATTTTAACAATGTTGAGCATTCACACATAATAAAGAGATATATACTCGGGTGGATTTTAACAATGTTGAGCATTCACACATAATAAAGAGGTATATATTCGGGTGGATTTTAACAATGTTGAGCATTCACACATAATAAAGAGGTATATACTCGGGTGGATTTTAACAATGTTGAGCATTCACACATAATAAAGAGGTATATACTTGGGTGGATTTTAACAATGTTGAGCATTCACACATAATAAAGAGGTATATACTCGGGTGGATTTTAACAATGTTGAGCATTCACACATAATAAAGAGGTATATACTCGGGTGGAATTTAACAATGTTGAGCATTCACACATAATAAAGAGGTATATACTCGGGTGGATTTTAACAATGTTGAGCATTCACACATAATAAAGAGGTATATACTCGGGTGGATTTTAACAATGTTGAGCATTCACACATAATAAAGAGGTATATACTCGGGTGGATTTTAACAATGTAGAGCATTCACACATAATAAAGAGGTATATACTCGGGTGGATTTTAACAATGTTGAGCATTCACACATAATAAAGAGGTATATACTCGGGTGGATTTTAACAATGTTGAGCATTCACACATAATAAAGAGGTATATACTCGGGTGGATTTTAACAATGTTGAGCATTCACACATAATAAAGAGGTATATACTCGGGTGGATGTTAACAATGTTCAGCATTCACACATAATAAAGAGGTATATACTCGGGTGGATTTTAACAATGTTGAGCATTCACACATAATAAAGAGGTATATACTCGGGTGGATTTTAACAATGTTGAGCATTCACACATAATAAAGAGGTATATACTCGGGTGGATGTTAACAATGTTCAGCATTCACACATAATAAAGAGGTATATACTCGGGTGGATTTTAACAATGTTGAGCATTCACACATAATAAAGAGGTATATACTCGGGTGGATTTTAATAATGTTGAGCATTCACACATAATAAAGTGGTATATACTCAGGTGGATTTTACCAATGTTGAGCATGCACACATAATAAAGAGGTATATACTCGGGTGGATTTTAACAATGTTGAGCATTCACACATAATAAAGAGGTATATACTCGGGTGGATTTTAACAATGTTGAGCATTCACACATAATAAAGAGGTATATACTCGGGTGCATTTTAACAATGTTGAGCATTCACACATAATAAAGAGGTATATACTCGGGTGGATTTTAACAATGTTGAGCATTCACACATAATAAAGAGGTATATACTCGGGTGGATGTTAACAATGTTCAGCATTCACACTTAATAAAGAGGTATATACTCGGGTGGATTTTAACAATGTTGAGCATTCACACATAATAAAGAGGTATATACTCGGGTGGATTTTAACAATGTTGAGCATTCACACATAATAAAGAGGTATATACTCGGGTGGATTTTAACAATGTTGAGCATTCACACATAATAAACAGGTATATACTCGGGTGGATTTTAACAATGTTGAGCATTCACACATAATAAACAGGTATATACTCGGGTGGATTTTAACAATGTTGAGCATTCACACATAATAAGAGGTATATACTCGGGTGGATTTTAACAATGTTGAGCATTCACACATAATAAAGAGGTATATACTCGGGTGGATTTTAACCATGTTGAGCATTCACACATAATAAAGAGGTATATACTCTGGTGGATTTTAACCATGTTGAGCATTCACACATAATAAAAAGGTATATACTCGGGTGGATTTTAACAATGTTGAGCATTCACACATAATAAAGAGGTATATACTCGGGTGCATTTTAACAATGTTGAGCATTCACACATAATAAAGAGGTATATACTCGGGTGCATTTTAACAATGTTGAGCATTCACACATAATAAAGAGGTATATACTCGGGTGGATTTTAACAATGTAGAGCATTCACAGATAATAAAGAGGTATATACTCGGGTGGATTTTAATAATGTTGAGCATTCACACATAATAAAGAGGTATATACTCGGGTGGATTTTAACCATGTTGAGCATTCACACATAATAAAGAGGTATATACTCGGGTGGATTTTAACAATGTTGAGCATTCACACATAATAAAGAGGTATATACTCGGGTGGATTTTAACAATGTTGAGCATTCACACATAATAAAGAGGTATATATGCGGGTGGATTTTAACAATGTTGAGCATTCACACATAATAAAGAGGTATATACGCGGGTGGATTTTAACAATGTTGAGCATTCACACATAATAAAGAGGTATATACGCGGGTGGATTTTAACAATGTTGAGCATTCACACATAATAAAGAGGTATATCCGCGGGTGGATTTTAACAATGTTGAGCATTCACACATAATAAAGAGGTATATACTCGGGTGGATTTTAACAATGTTGAGCATTCACACATGACAAAGAGGTATATACTCGGGTGGATTTTAACAATGTTGAGCATTCACACATAATAAAGAGGTATATATTCGGGTGGATTTTAACAATGTTTAGCATTCACACATAATAAAGAGGTATATACTCGGGTGGATTTTAACAATGTTGAGCATTCACACATAATAAAGAGGTATATACTCGGGTGGATTTTAACAATGTTGAGCATTCACACATAATAAAGAGGTATATACTCGGGTGGATTTTAACAATGTTGAGCATTCACACATAATAAAGAGGTATATACTCGGTTGGATTTTAACAATGTTGAGCATTCACACATAATAAAGAGGTATATACTCGGGTGGATTTTAACAATGTTGAGCATTCACACTTAATAAAGAGGTATATACTCGGGTGGATTTTAACAATGTTGAGCATTCACACTTAATAAAGAGGTATATACTCGGGTGGATTTTAACAATGTTGAGCATTCACACATAATAAAGAGGTATATACTCGGGTGGATTTTAACAATGTAGAGCATTCACACATAATAAAGAGGTATATACTCGGGTGGATTTTAACAATGTTGAGCATTCACACATAATAAAGAGGTATATACTCGGGTGGATTTTAACAATGTTGAGCATTCACACATAATAAAGAGGTATATACTCGGGTGGATTTTAACAATGTTGAGCATTCACACATAATAAAGAGGTATATACTCGGGTGGATTTTAACAATGTTGAGCATTCACACATAATAAAGAGGTATATACTCGGGTGGATGTTAACAATGTTCAGCATTCACACTTAATAAAGAGGTATATACTCGGGTGGATTTTAACAATGTTGAGCATTCACACATAATAAAGAGGTATATACTCGGGTGGATTTTAATAATGTTGAGCATTCACACATAATAAAGTGGTATATACTCGGGTGGATTTTACCAATGTTGAGCATGCACACATAATAAAGAGGTATATTCTCGGGTGGATTTTAACAATGTTGAGCATTCACACATAATAAAGAGGTATATACTCGGGTGGATTTTAACAATGTTGAGCATTCACACATAATAAAGAGGTATATACTCGGGTGGATTTTAACAATGTTGAGCATTCACACATAATAAAGAGATATATACTCGGGTGGATTTTAACAATGTTGAGCATTCACACATAATAAAGAGGTATATACTCGGGTGGATTTTAACAATGTTGAGCATTCACACATAATAAAGAGGTATATACTCGGGTGGATGTTAACAATGTTCAGCATTCACACTTAATAAAGAGGTATATACTCGGGTGGATTTTAACAATGTTGAGCATTCACACATAATAAAGAGGTATATACTCGGGTGGATTTTAATAATGTTGAGCATTCACACATAATAAAGTGGTATATACTCGGGTGGATTTTACCAATGTTGAGCATGCACACATAATAAAGAGGTATATTCTCGGGTGGATTTTAACAATGTTGAGCATTCACACATAATAAAGAGGTATATACTCGGGTGGATTTTAACAATGTTGAGCATTCACACATAATAAAGAGGTATATACTCGGGTGGATTTTAACAATGTTGAGCATTCACACATAATAAAGAGATATATACTCGGGTGGATTTTAACAATGTTGAGCATTCACACATAATAAAGAGGTATATATTCGGGTGGATTTTAACAATGTTGAGCATTCACACATAATAAAGAGGTATATACTCGGGTGGATTTTAACAATGTTGAGCATTCACACATAATAAAGAGGTATATACTTGGGTGGATTTTAACAATGTTGAGCATTCACACATAATAAAGAGGTATATACTCGGGTGGATTTTAACAATGTTGAGCATTCACACATAATAAAGAGGTATATACTCGGGTGGATGTTAACAATGTTCAGCATTCACACTTAATAAAGAGGTATATACTCGGGTGGATTTTAACAATGTTGAGCATTCACACATAATAAAGAGGTATATACTCGGGTGGATTTTAACAATGTTGAGCATTCACACATAATAAAGAGGTATATACTCGGGTGGATTTTAACAATGTTGAGCATTCACACATAATAAACAGGTATATACTCGGGTGGATTTTAACAATGTTGAGCATTCACACATAATAAACAGGTATATACTCGGGTGGATTTTAACAATGTTGAGCATTCACACATAATAAGAGGTATATACTCGGGTGGATTTTAACAATGTTGAGCATTCACACATAATAAAGAGGTATATACTCGGGTGGATTTTAACCATGTTGAGCATTCACACATAATAAAGAGGTATATACTCTGGTGGATTTTAACCATGTTGAGCATTCACACATAATAAAAAGGTATATACTCGGGTGGATTTTAACAATGTTGAGCATTCACACATAATAAAGAGGTATATACTCGGGTGCATTTTAACAATGTTGAGCATTCACACATAATAAAGAGGTATATACTCGGGTGCATTTTAACAATGTTGAGCATTCACACATAATAAAGAGGTATATACTCGGGTGGATTTTAACAATGTAGAGCATTCACAGATAATAAAGAGGTATATACTCGGGTGGATTTTAATAATGTTGAGCATTCACACATAATAAAGAGGTATATACTCGGGTGGATTTTAACCATGTTGAGCATTCACACATAATAAAGAGGTATATACTCGGGTGGATTTTAACAATGTTGAGCATTCACACATAATAAAGAGGTATATACTCGGGTGGATTTTAACAATGTTGAGCATTCACACATAATAAAGAGGTATATATGCGGGTGGATTTTAACAATGTTGAGCATTCACACATAATAAAGAGGTATATACGCGGGTGGATTTTAACAATGTTGAGCATTCACACATAATAAAGAGGTATATACGCGGGTGGATTTTAACAATGTTGAGCATTCACACATAATAAAGAGGTATATCCGCGGGTGGATTTTAACAATGTTGAGCATTCACACATAATAAAGAGGTATATACTCGGGTGGATTTTAACAATGTTGAGCATTCACACATGACAAAGAGGTATATACTCGGGTGGATTTTAACAATGTTGAGCATTCACACATAATAAAGAGGTATATATTCGGGTGGATTTTAACAATGTTTAGCATTCACACATAATAAAGAGGTATATACTCGGGTGGATTTTAACAATGTTGAGCATTCACACATAATAAAGAGGTATATACTCGGGTGGATTTTAACAATGTTGAGCATTCACACATAATAAAGAGGTATATACTCGGGTGGATTTTAACAATGTTGAGCATTCACACATAATAAAGAGGTATATACTTGGTTGGATTTTAACAATGTTGAGCATTCACACATAATAAAGAGGTATATACTCGGGTGGATTTTAACAATGTTGAGCATTCACACTTAATAAAGAGGTATATACTCGGGTGGATTTTAACAATGTTGAGCATTCACACTTAATAAAGAGGTATATACTCGGGTGGATTTTAACAATGTTGAGCATTCACACATAATAAAGAGGTATATACTCGGGTGGATTTTAACAATGTAGAGCATTCACACATAATAAAGAGGTATATACTCGGGTGGATTTTAACAATGTTGAGCATTCACACATAATAAAGAGGTATATACTCGGGTGGATTTTAACAATGTTGAGCATTCACACATAATAAAGAGGTATATACTCGGGTGGATTTTAACAATGTTGAGCATTCACACATAATAAAGAGGTATATACTCGGGTGGATTTTAACAATGTTGAGCATTCACACATAATAAAGAGGTATATACTCGGGTGGATGTTAACAATGTTCAGCATTCACACTTAATAAAGAGGTATATACTCGGGTGGATTTTAACAATGTTGAGCATTCACACATAATAAAGAGGTATATACTCGGGTGGATTTTAATAATGTTGAGCATTCACACATAATAAAGTGGTATATACTCGGGTGGATTTTACCAATGTTGAGCATGCACACATAATAAAGAGGTATATTCTCGGGTGGATTTTAACAATGTTGAGCATTCACACATAATAAAGAGGTATATACTCGGGTGGATTTTAACAATGTTGAGCATTCACACATAATAAAGAGGTATATACTCGGGTGGATTTTAACAATGTTGAGCATTCACACATAATAAAGAGATATATACTCGGGTGGATTTTAACAATGTTGAGCATTCACACATAATAAAGAGGTATATACTCGGGTGGATTTTAACAATGTTGAGCATTCACACATAATAAAGAGGTATATACTCGGGTGGATGTTAACAATGTTCAGCATTCACACTTAATAAAGAGGTATATACTCGGGTGGATTTTAACAATGTTGAGCATTCACACATAATAAAGAGGTATATACTCGGGTGGATTTTAATAATGTTGAGCATTCACACATAATAAAGTGGTATATACTCGGGTGGATTTTACCAATGTTGAGCATGCACACATAATAAAGAGGTATATTCTCGGGTGGATTTTAACAATGTTGAGCATTCACACATAATAAAGAGGTATATACTCGGGTGGATTTTAACAATGTTGAGCATTCACACATAATAAAGAGGTATATACTCGGGTGGATTTTAACAATGTTGAGCATTCACACATAATAAAGAGATATATACTCGGGTGGATTTTAACAATGTTGAGCATTCACACATAATAAAGAGGTATATATTCGGGTGGATTTTAACAATGTTGAGCATTCACACATAATAAAGAGGTATATACTCGGGTGGATTTTAACAATGTTGAGCATTCACACATAATAAAGAGGTATATACTTGGGTGGATTTTAACAATGTTGAGCATTCACACATAATAAAGAGGTATATACTCGGGTGGATTTTAACAATGTTGAGCATTCACACATAATAAAGAGGTATATACTCGGGTGGAATTTAACAATGTTGAGCATTCACACATAATAAAGAGGTATATACTCGGGTGGATTTTAACAATGTTGAGCATTCACACATAATAAAGAGGTATATACTCGGGTGGATTTTAACAATGTTGAGCATTCACACATAATAAAGAGGTATATACTCGGGTGGATTTTAACAATGTAGAGCATTCACACATAATAAAGAGGTATATACTCGGGTGGATTTTAACAATGTTGAGCATTCACACATAATAAAGAGGTATATACTCGGGTGGATTTTAACAATGTTGAGCATTCACACATAATAAAGAGGTATATACTCGGGTGGATTTTAACAATGTTGAGCATTCACACATAATAAAGAGGTATATACTCGGGTGGATGTTAACAATGTTCAGCATTCACACATAATAAAGAGGTATATACTCGGGTGGATTTTAACAATGTTGAGCATTCACACATAATAAAGAGGTATATACTCGGGTGGATTTTAACAATGTTGAGCATTCACACATAATAAAGAGGTATATACTCGGGTGGATGTTAACAATGTTCAGCATTCACACATAATAAAGAGGTATATACTCGGGTGCATTTTAACAATGTTGAGCATTCACACATAATAAAGAGGTATATACTCGGGTGCATTTTAACAATGTTGAGCATTCACACATAATAAAGGGGTATATACTCGGGTGCATTTTAACAATGTTGAGCATTCACACATAATAAAGAGGTATATACTCGGGTGGATTTTAACAATGTTCAGCATTCACACTTAATAAAGAGGTATATACTCGGGTGGATTTTAACAATGTTGAGCATTCACACATAATAAAGAGGTATATACTCGGGTGGATTTTAATAATGTTGAGCATTCACACATAATAAAGTGGTATATACTCGGGTGGATTTTACCAATGTTGAGCATGCACACATAATAAAGAGGTATATTCTCGGGTGGATTTTAACAATGTTGAGCATTCACACATAATAAAGAGGTATATACTCGGGTGGATTTTAACAATGTTGAGCATTCACACATAATAAAGAGGTATATACTCGGGTGGATTTTAACAATGTTGAGCATTCACACATAATAAAGAGGTATATACTCGGTTGGATTTTAACAATGTTGAGCATTCACACCTAATAAAGAGGTATATACTCGGGTGGATTTTAACAATGTTGAGCATTCACACTTAATAAAGAGGTATATACTCGGGTGGATTTTAACAATGTTGAGCATTCACACTTAATAAAGAGGTATATACTCGGGTGGATTTTAACAATGTTGAGCATTCACACATAATAAAGAGGTATATACTCGGGTGGATCTTAACAATGTAGAGCATTCACACATAATAAAGAGGTATATACTCGGGTGGATTTTAACAATGTTGAGCATTCACACATAATAAAGAGGTATATACTCGGGTGGATTTTAACAATGTTGAGCATTCACACATAATAAAGAGGTATATACTCGGGTGGATTTTAACAATGTTGAGCATTCACACATAATAAAGAGGTATATACTCGGGTGGATTTTAACAATGTTGAGCATTCACACATAATAAAGAGGTATATACTCGGGTGGATGTTAACAATGTTCAGCATTCACACTTAATAAAGAGGTATATACTCGGGTGGATTTTAGCAATGTTGAGCATTCACACATAATAAAGAGGTATATACTCGGGTGGATTTTACCAATGTTGAGCATGCACACATAATAAAGAGGTATATACTCGGGTGGATTTTAACAATGTTGAGCATTCACACATAATAAAGAGGTATATACTCGGGTGGATTTTAACAATGTTGAGCATTCACACATAATAAAGAGGTATATACTCGGGTGGATTTTAACAATGTTGAGCATTCACACATAATAAACAGGTATATACTCGGGTGGATTTTAACAATGTTGAGCAGTCACACATAATAAACAGGTATATACTCGGGAGGATTTTAACAATGTTGAGCATTCACACATAATAAAGAGGTATATACTCGGGTGGATTTTAACCATGTTGATCATTCACACATAATAAAGAGGTATATACTCTGGTGGATTTTAACCATGTTGAGCATTCACACATAATAAAAAGGTATATACTCGGGTGGATTTTAACAATGTTGAGCATTCACACATAATAAAGAGGTATATACTCGGGTGGATTTTAACAATGTTGAGCATTCACACATAATAAAGAGGTATATACTCGGGTGGATGTTAACAATGTTCAGCATTCACACTTAATAAAGAGGTATATACTCGGGTGGATTTTAACAATGTTGAGCATTCACACATAATAAAGAGGTATATACTCGGGTGGATTTTAACAATGTTGAGCATTCACACATAATAAAGAGGTATATACTCGGGTGGATTTTAACAATGTTGAGCATTCACACATAATAAACAGGTATATACTCGGGTGGATTTTAACAATGTTGAGCATTCACACATAATAAACAGGTATATACTCGGGTGGATTTTAACAATGTTGAGCATTCACACATAATAAGAGGTATATACTCGGGTGGATTTTAACAATGTTGAGCATTCACACATAATAAAGAGGTATATACTCGGGTGGATTTTAACCATGTTGAGCATTCACACATAATAAAGAGGTATATACTCTGGTGGATTTTAACCATGTTGAGCATTCACACATAATAAAAAGGTATATACTCGGGTGGATTTTAACAATGTTGAGCATTCACACATAATAAAGAGGTATATACTCGGGTGCATTTTAACAATGTTGAGCATTCACACATAATAAAGAGGTATATACTCGGGTGCATTTTAACAATGTTGAGCATTCACACATAATAAAGAGGTATATACTCGGGTGGATTTTAACAATGTAGAGCATTCACAGATAATAAAGAGGTATATACTCGGGTGGATTTTAATAATGTTGAGCATTCACACATAATAAAGAGGTATATACTCGGGTGGATTTTAACCATGTTGAGCATTCACACATAATAAAGAGGTATATACTCGGGTGGATTTTAACAATGTTGAGCATTCACACATAATAAAGAGGTATATACTCGGGTGGATTTTAACAATGTTGAGCATTCACACATAATAAAGAGGTATATATGCGGGTGGATTTTAACAATGTTGAGCATTCACACATAATAAAGAGGTATATACGCGGGTGGATTTTAACAATGTTGAGCATTCACACATAATAAAGAGGTATATACGCGGGTGGATTTTAACAATGTTGAGCATTCACACATAATAAAGAGGTATATCCGCGGGTGGATTTTAACAATGTTGAGCATTCACACATAATAAAGAGGTATATACTCGGGTGGATTTTAACAATGTTGAGCATTCACACATGACAAAGAGGTATATACTCGGGTGGATTTTAACAATGTTGAGCATTCACACATAATAAAGAGGTATATATTCGGGTGGATTTTAACAATGTTTAGCATTCACACATAATAAAGAGGTATATACTCGGGTGGATTTTAACAATGTTGAGCATTCACACATAATAAAGAGGTATATACTCGGGTGGATTTTAACAATGTTGAGCATTCACACATAATAAAGAGGTATATACTCGGGTGGATTTTAACAATGTTGAGCATTCACACATAATAAAGAGGTATATACTCGGTTGGATTTTAACAATGTTGAGCATTCACACATAATAAAGAGGTATATACTCGGGTGGATTTTAACAATGTTGAGCATTCACACTTAATAAAGAGGTATATACTCGGGTGGATTTTAACAATGTTGAGCATTCACACTTAATAAAGAGGTATATACTCGGGTGGATTTTAACAATGTTGAGCATTCACACATAATAAAGAGGTATATACTCGGGTGGATTTTAACAATGTAGAGCATTCACACATAATAAAGAGGTATATACTCGGGTGGATTTTAACAATGTTGAGCATTCACACATAATAAAGAGGTATATACTCGGGTGGATTTTAACAATGTTGAGCATTCACACATAATAAAGAGGTATATACTCGGGTGGATTTTAACAATGTTGAGCATTCACACATAATAAAGAGGTATATACTCGGGTGGATTTTAACAATGTTGAGCATTCACACATAATAAAGAGGTATATACTCGGGTGGATGTTAACAATGTTCAGCATTCACACTTAATAAAGAGGTATATACTCGGGTGGATTTTAACAATGTTGAGCATTCACACATAATAAAGAGGTATATACTCGGGTGGATTTTAATAATGTTGAGCATTCACACATAATAAAGTGGTATATACTCGGGTGGATTTTACCAATGTTGAGCATGCACACATAATAAAGAGGTATATTCTCGGGTGGATTTTAACAATGTTGAGCATTCACACATAATAAAGAGGTATATACTCGGGTGGATTTTAACAATGTTGAGCATTCACACATAATAAAGAGGTATATACTCGGGTGGATTTTAACAATGTTGAGCATTCACACATAATAAAGAGATATATACTCGGGTGGATTTTAACAATGTTGAGCATTCACACATAATAAAGAGGTATATACTCGGGTGGATTTTAACAATGTTGAGCATTCACACATAATAAAGAGGTATATACTCGGGTGGATGTTAACAATGTTCAGCATTCACACTTAATAAAGAGGTATATACTCGGGTGGATTTTAACAATGTTGAGCATTCACACATAATAAAGAGGTATATACTCGGGTGGATTTTAATAATGTTGAGCATTCACACATAATAAAGTGGTATATACTCGGGTGGATTTTACCAATGTTGAGCATGCACACATAATAAAGAGGTATATTCTCGGGTGGATTTTAACAATGTTGAGCATTCACACATAATAAAGAGGTATATACTCGGGTGGATTTTAACAATGTTGAGCATTCACACATAATAAAGAGGTATATACTCGGGTGGATTTTAACAATGTTGAGCATTCACACATAATAAAGAGATATATACTCGGGTGGATTTTAACAATGTTGAGCATTCACACATAATAAAGAGGTATATATTCGGGTGGATTTTAACAATGTTGAGCATTCACACATAATAAAGAGGTATATACTCGGGTGGATTTTAACAATGTTGAGCATTCACACATAATAAAGAGGTATATACTTGGGTGGATTTTAACAATGTTGAGCATTCACACATAATAAAGAGGTATATACTCGGGTGGATTTTAACAATGTTGAGCATTCACACATAATAAAGAGGTATATACTCGGGTGGAATTTAACAATGTTGAGCATTCACACATAATAAAGAGGTATATACTCGGGTGGATTTTAACAATGTTGAGCATTCACACATAATAAAGAGGTATATACTCGGGTGGATTTTAACAATGTTGAGCATTCACACATAATAAAGAGGTATATACTCGGGTGGATTTTAACAATGTAGAGCATTCACACATAATAAAGAGGTATATACTCGGGTGGATTTTAACAATGTTGAGCATTCACACATAATAAAGAGGTATATACTCGGGTGGATTTTAACAATGTTGAGCATTCACACATAATAAAGAGGTATATACTCGGGTGGATTTTAACAATGTTGAGCATTCACACATAATAAAGAGGTATATACTCGGGTGGATGTTAACAATGTTCAGCATTCACACATAATAAAGAGGTATATACTCGGGTGGATTTTAACAATGTTGAGCATTCACACATAATAAAGAGGTATATACTCGGGTGGATTTTAACAATGTTGAGCATTCACACATAATAAAGAGGTATATACTCGGGTGGATGTTAACAATGTTCAGCATTCACACATAATAAAGAGGTATATACTCGGGTGCATTTTAACAATGTTGAGCATTCACACATAATAAAGAGGTATATACTCGGGTGCATTTTAACAATGTTGAGCATTCACACATAATAAAGGGGTATATACTCGGGTGCATTTTAACAATGTTGAGCATTCACACATAATAAAGAGGTATATACTCGGGTGGATTTTAACAATGTTCAGCATTCACACTTAATAAAGAGGTATATACTCGGGTGGATTTTAACAATGTTGAGCATTCACACATAATAAAGAGGTATATACTCGGGTGGATTTTAATAATGTTGAGCATTCACACATAATAAAGTGGTATATACTCGGGTGGATTTTACCAATGTTGAGCATGCACACATAATAAAGAGGTATATTCTCGGGTGGATTTTAACAATGTTGAGCATTCACACATAATAAAGAGGTATATACTCGGGTGGATTTTAACAATGTTGAGCATTCACACATAATAAAGAGGTATATACTCGGGTGGATTTTAACAATGTTGAGCATTCACACATAATAAAGAGATATATACTCGGGTGGATTTTAACAATGTTGAGCATTCACACATAATAAAGAGGTATATATTCGGGTGGATTTTAACAATGTTGAGCATTCACACATAATAAAGAGGTATATACTCGGGTGGATTTTAACAATGTTGAGCATTCACACATAATAAAGAGGTATATACTTGGGTGGATTTTAACAATGTTGAGCATTCACACATAATAAAGAGGTATATACTCGGGTGGATTTTAACAATGTTGAGCATTCACACATAATAAAGAGGTATATACTCGGGTGGAATTTAACAATGTTGAGCATTCACACATAATAAAGAGGTATATACTCGGGTGGATTTTAACAATGTTGAGCATTCACACATAATAAAGAGGTATATACTCGGGTGGATTTTAACAATGTTGAGCATTCACACATAATAAAGAGGTATATACTCGGGTGGATTTTAACAATGTAGAGCATTCACACATAATAAAGAGGTATATACTCGGGTGGATTTTAACAATGTTGAGCATTCACACATAATAAAGAGGTATATACTCGGGTGGATTTTAACAATGTTGAGCATTCACACATAATAAAGAGGTATATACTCGGGTGGATTTTAACAATGTTGAGCATTCACACATAATAAAGAGGTATATACTCGGGTGGATGTTAACAATGTTCAGCATTCACACATAATAAAGAGGTATATACTCGGGTGGATTTTAACAATGTTGAGCATTCACACATAATAAAGAGGTATATACTCGGGTGGATTTTAACAATGTTGAGCATTCACACATAATAAAGAGGTATATACTCGGGTGGATGTTAACAATGTTCAGCATTCACACATAATAAAGAGGTATATACTCGGGTGCATTTTAACAATGTTGAGCATTCACACATAATAAAGAGGTATATACTCGGGTGCATTTTAACAATGTTGAGCATTCACACATAATAAAGGGGTATATACTCGGGTGCATTTTAACAATGTTGAGCATTCACACATAATAAAGAGGTATATACTCGGGTGGATTTTAACAATGTTCAGCATTCACACTTAATAAAGAGGTATATACTCGGGTGGATTTTAACAATGTTGAGCATTCACACATAATAAAGAGGTATATACTCGGGTGGATTTTAATAATGTTGAGCATTCACACATAATAAAGTGGTATATACTCGGGTGGATTTTACCAATGTTGAGCATGCACACATAATAAAGAGGTATATTCTCGGGTGGATTTTAACAATGTTGAGCATTCACACATAATAAAGAGGTATATACTCGGGTGGATTTTAACAATGTTGAGCATTCACACATAATAAAGAGGTATATACTCGGGTGGATTTTAACAATGTTGAGCATTCACACATAATAAAGAGATATATACTCGGGTGGATTTTAACAATGTTGAGCATTCACACATAATAAAGAGGTATATATTCGGGTGGATTTTAACAATGTTGAGCATTCACACATAATAAAGAGGTATATACTCGGGTGGATTTTAACAATGTTGAGCATTCACACATAATAAAGAGGTATATACTTGGGTGGATTTTAACAATGTTGAGCATTCACACATAATAAAGAGGTATATACTCGGGTGGATTTTAACAATGTTGAGCATTCACACATAATAAAGAGGTATATACTCGGGTGGAATTTAACAATGTTGAGCATTCACACATAATAAAGAGGTATATACTCGGGTGGATTTTAACAATGTTGAGCATTCACACATAATAAAGAGGTATATACTCGGGTGGATTTTAACAATGTTGAGCATTCACACATAATAAAGAGGTATATACTCGGGTGGATTTTAACAATGTAGAGCATTCACACATAATAAAGAGGTATATACTCGGGTGGATTTTAACAATGTTGAGCATTCACACATAATAAAGAGGTATATACTCGGGTGGATTTTAACAATGTTGAGCATTCACACATAATAAAGAGGTATATACTCGGGTGGATTTTAACAATGTTGAGCATTCACACATAATAAAGAGGTATATACTCGGGTGGATGTTAACAATGTTCAGCATTCACACATAATAAAGAGGTATATACTCGGGTGGATTTTAACAATGTTGAGCATTCACACATAATAAAGAGGTATATACTCGGGTGGATTTTAACAATGTTGAGCATTCACACATAATAAAGAGGTATATACTCGGGTGGATGTTAACAATGTTCAGCATTCACACATAATAAAGAGGTATATACTCGGGTGGATTTTAACAATGTTGAGCATTCACACATAATAAAGAGGTATATACTCGGGTGGATTTTAATAATGTTGAGCATTCACACATAATAAAGTGGTATATACTCAGGTGGATTTTACCAATGTTGAGCATGCACACATAATAAAGAGGTATATACTCGGGTGGATTTTAACAATGTTGAGCATTCACACATAATAAAGAGGTATATACTCGGGTGGATTTTAACAATGTTGAGCATTCACACATAATAAAGAGGTATATACTCGGGTGCATTTTAACAATGTTGAGCATTCACACATAATAAAGAGGTATATACTCGGGTGGATTTTAACAATGTTGAGCATTCACACATAATAAAGAGGTATATACTCGGGTGGATTTTAACCATGTTGAGCATTCACACATAATAAAGAGGTATATACTCGGGTGGATTTTAACAATGTTGAGCATTCACACATAATAAAGAGGTATATACTCGGGTGGATTTTAACAATGTTCAGCATTCACACATAATAAAGAGGTATATACTCGGATGGATTTTAACAATGTTGAGCATTCACACATAATAAAGAGGTATATACTCGGGTGGATTTTAACAATGTTGAGCATTCACACATAATAAAGAGGTATATACTCGGGTGGATTTTAACAATGTTCAGCATTCACACATAATAAAGAGGTATATACTCGGGTGGATTTTAACAATGTTCAGCATTCACACATAATAAAGAGGTATATACTCGGGTGGATTTTAACAATGTTGAGCATTCACACATAATAAAGAGGTATATACTCGGGTGGATGTTAACAATGTTGAGCATTCACACATAATAAAGAGGTATATACTCGGGTGGATTTTAACAATGTTGAGCATTCACACATAATAAAGAGGTATATACTCGGGTGGATTTTAACAATGTTGAGCATTCACACATAATAAAGAGGTATATACTCGGGTGGATTTTAACAATGTTGAGCATTCACACATAATAAAGAGGTATATACTCGGGTGGATTTTAACAATGTTGAGCATTCACACATAATAAAGAGGTATGTACTCGGGTGGATTTTAACAATGTTGAGCATTCACACATAATAAAGAGGTATATACTCGGGTGGATTTTAACAATGTTGAGCATTCACACATAATAAAGAGGTATATACTCGGGTGGATTTTAACAATGTTGAGCATTCACACATAATAAAGAGGTATATACTCGGGTGGATTTTAACAATGTTGAGCATTCACACATAATAAAGAGGTATATACTCGGGTGGATTTTAGCAGTGTTGAGCATTCACACATAATAAAGAGGTATATACTCGGGTGGATTTTAACAATGTTGAGCAATCACACATAATAAAGAGGTATATAATCGGGTGGAATTTAACAATGTTGAGCATTCACACATAATAAAGAGGTATATACTCGGGTGGAATTTAAAAATGTTGAGCATTCACACATAATAAAGAGGTATATACTCGGGTGGATTTTAACAATGTTGAGCATTCACACATAATAAAGTGGTATATACTCGGGTGGATTTTAACAATGTTGAGCATTCACACATAATAAAGAGGTATATACTCGGGTGGATTTTAACAATGTTGAGCATTCACACATAATAAAGAGGTATATACTCGGGTGGATTTTAACAATGTTGAGCATTCACACATAATAAAGAGGTATATACTCGGGCGGATTTTAACAATGTTGAGCATTCACACATAATAAAGAGGTATATACTCGGGTGGATTTTAACAATGTTGAGCATTCACACATAATAAAGAGGTATATACTCGGGTGGATTTTAACAATGTTGAGCATTCACACATAATAAAGAGGTATATACTCGGGTGGATTTTAACAATGTTGAGCATTCACACATAATAAAGAGGTATATACTCGGGTGGATTTTAACAATGTTGAGCATTCACACATAATAAAGAGGTATATACTCGGGTGGATTTTAACAATGTTGAGCATTCACACATAATAAAGAGGTATATACTCGGGTGGATTTTAACAATGTTGAGCATTCACACATAATAAAGAGGTATATACTCGGGTGGATTTTAACAATGTAGAGCATTCACACATAATAAAAAGGTATATACTCGGGTGGATTTTAACAATGTTGAGCATTCACACATAATAAAGAGGTATATACTCGGGTGGATTTTAACAATGTTGAGCATTCACACATAATAAAGAGGTATATACTCGGGTGGATTTTAACAATGTTGAGCATTCACACATAATAAAGAGGTATATACTCGGGTGGATTTTAACAATGTTGAGCATTCACACATAATAAAGAGGTATATACTCGGGTGGATTTTAACAATGTTGAGCATTCACACATAATAAAGAGGTATATACTCGGGTGGATTTTAACAATGTTGAGCATTCACACATAATAAAGAGGTATATACTCGGGTGGATTTTAACAATGTTGAGCATTCACACATAATAAAGAGGTATATACTCGGGTGGATTTTAACAATGTTGAGCATTCACACATAATAAAGAGGTATATACTCGGGTGGATTTTAACAATGTTGAGCATTCACACATAATAAAGAGGTATATACTCGGGTGGATTTTAACAATGTAGAGCATTCACACATAATAAAAAGGTATATACTCGGGTGGATTTTAACAATGTTGAGCATTCACACATAATAAAGAGGTATATACTCGGGTGGATTTTAACAATGTTGAGCATTCACACATAATAAAGAGGTATATACTCGGGTGGATTTTAACAATGTTGAGCATTCACACATAATAAAGAGGTATATACTCGGGTGGATTTTAACAATGTTGAGCATTCACACATAATAAAGAGGTATATACTCGGGTGGATTTTAACAATGTTGAGCATTCACACATAATAAAGAGGTATATACTCGGGTGGATTTTAACAATGTTGAGCATTCACACATAATAAAGAGGTATATACTCGGGTGGATTTTAACAATGTTGAGCATTCACACATAATAAAGAGGTATATACTCGGGTGGATTTTAACAATGTTGAGCATTCACACATAATAAAGAGGTATATACTCGGGTGGATTTTAACAATGTTGAGCATTCACACATAATAAAGAGGTATATACTCGGGTGGATTTTAACAATGTTCAGCATTCACACATAATAAAGAGGTATATACTCGGGTGGATTTTAACAATGTTCAGCATTCACACATAATAAAGAGGTATATACTCGGGTGGATTTTAACAATGTTGAGCATTCACACATAATAAAGAGGTATATACTCGGGTGGATTTTAACAATGTTCAGCATTCACACTTAATAAAGAGGTATATACTCGGGTGGATTTTAACAATGTTGAGCATTCACACATAATAAAGAGGTATATACTCGGGTGGATTTTAATAATGTAGAGCATTCACACATAATAAAGAGGTATATACTCGGGTGGATTTTAACAATGTTGAGCATTCACACATAATAAAGAGGTATATACTCGGGTGGATTTTAACAATGTTGAGCATTCACACATAATAAAGAGGTATATACTCGGGTGGATTTTAACAATGTTGAGCATTCACACATAATAAAGAGGTATATACTCGGGTGGATTTTAACAATGTTGAGCATTCACACATAATAAAGAGGTATATACTCGGGTGGATTTTAACAATGTTGAGCATTCACACATAATAAAGAGGTATACACTCGGGTGGATTTTAACAATGTTGAGCATTCACACATAATAAAGAGGTATATACTCGGGTGGATTTTAACAATGTTGAGCATTCACACATAATAAAAAGGTATATATTCGGGTGGATTTTAACAATGTTGAGCATTCACACATAATAAAGAGGTATATACTCGGGTGGATTTTAACAATGTTGAGCATTCACACATAATAAAGAGGTATATACTCGGGTGGATTTTAACAATGTTGAGCATTCACACATAATAAACAGGTATGTTCTCGGTTGGATTTTAACAATGTTCAGCATTCACACTTACTAAAGAGGTATATACTCGGGTGGATTTTAACAATGTTGAGCATTCACACATAATAAAGAGGTATATACTCGGGTGGATTTTAACAATGTTGAGCATTCACACATAATAAAGAGGTATATACTCGGGTGGATTTTAACAATGTTGAGCATTCACACATAATAAAGAGGTATATACTCGGGTGGATTTTAACAATGTTGAGCATTCACACATAATAAAGAGGTATATACTCGGGTGGATTTTAACAATGTTGAGCATTCACACATAATAAAGAGGTATATACTCGGGTGGATTTTAACAATGTTGAGCATTCACACATAATAAAGAGGTATATACTCGGGTAGATTTTAACAATGTTGAGCATTCACACATACTAAAGAGGTATATACTCGGGTGGATTTTAACAATGTTGAGCATTCACACATAATAAAGAGATATATACTCGGGTGGATTTTAACAATGTTGAGCATTCACACATAATAGAGAGGTATATACTCGGGTGGATTTTAACAATGTTGAGCATTCACACATAATAAAGAGGTATATACTCGGGTGGATTTTAACAATGTTGAACATTCACACATAATAAAGAGGTATGTACTCGGGTGGATTTTAACAATGTTGAGCATTCACACATAATAAAGAGGTATATACTCGGGTGGATTTTAACAATGTTGAGCATTCACACATAATAAAGAGGTATATACTCGGGTGGATTTTAACAATGTTGAGCATTCACACATAATAAAGAGGTATATACTCGGGTGGATGTTAACAATGTTCAGCATTCACACATAATAAAGAGGTATATACTCGGGTGGATTTTAACAATGTTGAGCATTCACAGATAATAAAGAGGTATATACTCGGGTGGATTTTAACAATGTTGAGCATTCACACATAATAAAGAGGTATATACTCGGGTGGATGTTAACAATGTTCAGCATTCACACATAATAAAGAGGTATATACTCGGGTGCATTTTAACAATGTTGAGCATTCACACATAATAAAGAGGTATATACTCGGGTGCATTTTAACAATGTTGAGCATTCACACATAATAAAGGGGTATATACTCGGGTGCATTTTAACAATGTTGAGCATTCACACATAATAAAGAGGTATATACTCGGGTGGATTTTAACAATGTAGAGCATTCACACATAATAAAGAGGTATATATTCGGGTGGATTTTAACAATGTTGAGCATTCACACATAATAAAGAGGTATATACTCGGGTGGATTTTAACAATGTTGAGCATTCACACATAATAAAGAGGTATATACTCGGGTGGATTTTAACAATGTTGAGCATTCACACATAATAAAGAGGTATATACTTGGGTGGATTTTAACAATGTTGAGCATTCACACATAATAAAGAGGTATATACTCGGGTGGATTTTAACAATGTTGAGCATTCACACATAATAAAGAGGTATATACTCGGGTGGATTTTAACAATGTTGAGCATTCACACATAATAAAGAGGTATATACTCGGGTGGATTTTAACAATGTTGAGCATTCACACATAATAAAGAGGTATATACTCGGGTGGATGTTAACAATGTTCAGCATTCACACATAATAAAGAGGTATATACTCGGGTGGATTTTAACAATGTTGAGCATTCACACATAATAAAGAGGTATATACTCGGGTGGATTTTAATAATGTTGAGCATTCACACATAATAAAGTGGTATATACTCAGGTGGATTTTACCAATGTTGAGCATGCACACATAATAAAGAGGTATATACTCGGGTGGATTTTAACAATGTTGAGCATTCACACATAATAAAGAGGTATATACTCGGGTGGATTTTAACAATGTTGAGCATTCACACATAATAAAGAGGTATATACTCGGGTGGATTTTAACAATGTTGAGCATTCACACATAATAAAGAGGTATATACTCGGGTGGATTTTAACAATGTTGAGCATTCACACATAATAAAGAGGTATATACTCGGGTAGATTTTAACAATGTTGAGCATTCACACATACTAAAGAGGTATATACTCGGGTGGATTTTAACAATGTTGAGCATTCACACATAATAAAGAGATATATACTCGGGTGGATTTTAACAATGTTGAGCATTCACACATAATAAAGAGGTATATACTCGGGTGGATTTTAACAATGTTGAGCATTCACACATAATAAAGAGGTATATACTCGGGTGGATGTTAACAATGTTCAGCATTCACACATAATAAAGAGGTATATACTCGGGTGGATTTTAACAATGTTGAGCATTCACACATAATAAAGAGGTATATACTCGGGTGGATTTTAATAATGTTGAGCATTCACACATAATAAAGTGGTATATACTCAGGTGGATTTTACCAATGTTGAGCATGCACACATAATAAAGAGGTATATACTCGGGTGGATTTTAACAATGTTGAGCATTCACACATAATAAAGAGGTATATACTCGGGTGGATTTTAACAATGTTGAGCATTCACACATAATAAAGAGGTATATACTCGGGTGCATTTTAACAATGTTGAGCATTCACACATAATAAAGAGGTATATACTCGGGTGGATTTTAACAATGTTGAGCATTCACACATAATAAAGAGGTATATACTCGGGTGGATTTTAACCATGTTGAGCATTCACACATAATAAAGAGGTATATACTCGGGTGGATTTTAACAATGTTGAGCATTCACACATAATAAAGAGGTATATACTCGGGTGGATTTTAACAATGTTCAGCATTCACACATAATAAAGAGGTATATACTCGGATGGATTTTAACAATGTTGAGCATTCACACATAATAAAGAGGTATATACTCGGGTGGATTTTAACAATGTTGAGCATTCACACATAATAAAGAGGTATATACTCGGGTGGATTTTAACAATGTTGAGCATTCACACATAATAAAGAGGTATATACTCGGGTGGATTTTAACAATGTTGAGCATTCACACATAATAAAGAGGTATATACTCGGGTGGATTTTAACAATGTTGAGCATTCACACATAATAAAGAGGTATATACTCGGGTGGATTTTAACAATGTTGAGCATTCACACATAATAAAGAGGTATATACTCGGGTAGATTTTAACAATGTTGAGCATTCACACATACTAAAGAGGTATATACTCGGGTGGATTTTAACAATGTTGAGCATTCACACATAATAAAGAGATATATACTCGGGTGGATTTTAACAATGTTGAGCATTCACACATAATAGAGAGGTATATACTCGGGTGGATTTTAACAATGTTGAGCATTCACACATAATAAAGAGGTATATACTCGGGTGGATTTTAACAATGTTGAACATTCACACATAATAAAGAGGTATGTACTCGGGTGGATTTTAACAATGTTGAGCATTCACACATAATAAAGAGGTATATACTCGGGTGGATTTTAACAATGTTGAGCATTCACACATAATAAAGAGGTATATACTCGGGTGGATTTTAACAATGTTGAGCATTCACACATAATAAAGAGGTATATACTCGGGTGGATGTTAACAATGTTCAGCATTCACACATAATAAAGAGGTATATACTCGGGTGGATTTTAACAATGTTGAGCATTCACAGATAATAAAGAGGTATATACTCGGGTGGATTTTAACAATGTTGAGCATTCACACATAATAAAGAGGTATATACTCGGGTGGATGTTAACAATGTTCAGCATTCACACATAATAAAGAGGTATATACTCGGGTGCATTTTAACAATGTTGAGCATTCACACATAATAAAGAGGTATATACTCGGGTGCATTTTAACAATGTTGAGCATTCACACATAATAAAGGGGTATATACTCGGGTGCATTTTAACAATGTTGAGCATTCACACATAATAAAGAGGTATATACTCGGGTGGATTTTAACAATGTAGAGCATTCACACATAATAAAGAGGTATATATTCGGGTGGATTTTAACAATGTTGAGCATTCACACATAATAAAGAGGTATATACTCGGGTGGATTTTAACAATGTTGAGCATTCACACATAATAAAGAGGTATATACTCGGGTGGATTTTAACAATGTTGAGCATTCACACATAATAAAGAGGTATATACTTGGGTGGATTTTAACAATGTTGAGCATTCACACATAATAAAGAGGTATATACTCGGGTGGATTTTAACAATGTTGAGCATTCACACATAATAAAGAGGTATATACTCGGGTGGATTTTAACAATGTTGAGCATTCACACATAATAAAGAGGTATATACTCGGGTGGATTTTAACCATGTTGAGCATTCACACATAATAAAGAGGTATATATTCGGGTGGATTTTAACAATGTTGAGCATTCACACATAATAAAGAGGTATATACTCGGGTGGATTTTAACAATGTTGAGCATTCACACATAATAAAGAGATATATACTGGGGTGGATTTTAACAATGTTGAGCATTCACACATAATAAAGAGGTATATATTCGGGTGGATTTTAACAATGTTGAGCATTCACACATAATAAAGAGGTATATACTCGGGTGGATTTTAACAATGTTGAGCATTCACACATAATAAAGAGGTATATACTCGGGTGGATTTTAACAATGTTGAGCATTCACACATAATAAAGAGGTATGTTCTCGTGTGGATTTTAACAATGTTCAGCATTCACACTTAATAAAGAGGTATATACTCGGGTGGATTTTAACAATGTTGAGCATTCACAGATAATAAAGAGGTATATACTCGGGTGGATTTTAATAATGTAGAGCATTCACACATAATAAAGAGGTATATACTCGGGTGGATTTTAATAATGTTGAGCATTCACACATAATAAAGAGGTATATACTCGGGTGGATTTTAACAATGTTGAGCATTCACACATAATAAAGAGGTATATACTCGGGCGGATTTTAACAATGTTGAGCATTCACACATAATAAAGAGGTATATACTCGGGTGGATTTTAACAATGTTGAGCATTCACACATAATAAAGAGGTATATACTCGGGTGGAATTTAACAATGTTGAGCATTCACACATAATAAAGAGGTATATACTCGGGTGGATTTTAACAATGTTGAGCATTCACACATAATAAAGAGGTATATACTCGGGTGGATTTTAACAATGTTGAGCATTCACACATAATAAAGAGGTATATACTCGGGTGGATTTGAACAATGTTGAGCATTCACACATAATAAAGAGGTATATACTCGGGTGGATTTTAACAATGTTGAGCATTCACACATAATAAAGAGGTATATACTCGGGTGGATTTTAACAATGTAGAGCATTCACACATAATAAAGAGGTATATACTCGGGTGGATTTTAACAATGTTGAGCATTCACACATAATAAAGAGGTATATACTCGGGTGGATGTTAACAATGTTCAGCATTCACACTTAATAAAGAGGTATATACTCGGGTGGATTTTAACAATGTTGAGCATTCACACATAATAAAGAGGTATATACTCGGGTGGATTTTAATAATGTTGAGCATTCACACATAATAAAGTGGTATATACTCGGGTGGATTTTACCAATGTTGAGCATGCACACATAATAAAGAGGTATATTCTCGGGTGGATTTTAACAATGTTGAGCATTCACACATAATAAAGAGGTATATACTCGGGTGGATTTTAACAATGTTGAGCATTCACACATAATAAAGAGGTATATACTCGGGTGGATTTTAACAATGTTGAGCATTCACACATAATAAAGAGATATATACTCGGGTGGATTTTAACAATGTTGAGCATTCACACATAATAAAGAGGTATATATTCGGGTGGAATTTAACAATGTTGAGCATTCACACATAATAAAGAGGTATATACTCGGGTGGATTTTAACAATGTTGAGCATTCACACATAATAAAGAGGTATATACTTGGGTGGATTTTAACAATGTTGAGCATTCACACATAATAAAGAGGTATATACTCGGGTGGATTTTAACAATGTTGAGCATTCACACATAATAAAGAGGTATATACTCGGGTGGAATTTAACAATGTTGAGCATTCACACATAATAAAGAGGTATATACTCGGGTGGATTTTAACAATGTTGAGCATTCACACATAATAAAGAGGTATATACTTGGGTGGATTTTAACAATGTTGAGCATTCACACATAATAAAGAGGTATATACTCGGGTGGATTTTAACAATGTAGAGCATTCACACATAATAAAGAGGTATATACTCGGGTGGATTTTAACAATGTTGAGCATTCACACATAATAAAGAGGTATATACTCGGGTGGATTTTAACAATGTTGAGCATTCACACATAATAAAGAGGTATATACTCGGGTGGATTTTAACAATGTTGAGCATTCACACATAATAAAGAGGTATATACTCGGGTGGATGTTAACAATGTTCAGCATTCACACATAATAAAGAGGTATATACTCGGGTGGATTTTAACAATGTTGAGCATTCACACATAATAAAGAGGTATATACTCGGGTGGATTTTAACAATGTTGAGCATTCACACATAATAAAGAGGTATATACTCGGGTGGATGTTAACAATGTTCAGCATTCACACATAATAAAGAGGTATATACTCGGGTGCATTTTAACAATGTTGAGCATTCACACATAATAAAGAGGTATATACTCGGGTGCATTTTAACAATGTTGAGCATTCACACATAATAAAGGGGTATATACTCGGGTGCATTTTAACAATGTTGAGCATTCACACATAATAAAGAGGTATATACTCGGGTGGATTTTAACAATGTTCAGCATTCACACTTAATAAAGAGGTATATACTCGGGTGGATTTTAACAATGTTGAGCATTCACACATAATAAAGAGGTATATACTCGGGTGGATTTTAATAATGTTGAGCATTCACACATAATAAAGTGGTATATACTCGGGTGGATTTTACCAATGTTGAGCATGCACACATAATAAAGAGGTATATTCTCGGGTGGATTTTAACAATGTTGAGCATTCACACATAATAAAGAGGTATATACTCGGGTGGATTTTAACAATGTTGAGCATTCACACATAATAAAGAGGTATATACTCGGGTGGATTTTAACAATGTTGAGCATTCACACATAATAAAGAGATATATACTCGGGTGGATTTTAACAATGTTGAGCATTCACACATAATAAAGAGGTATATATTCGGGTGGATTTTAACAATGTTGAGCATTCACACATAATAAAGAGGTATATACTCGGGTGGATTTTAACAATGTTGAGCATTCACACATAATAAAGAGGTATATACTTGGGTGGATTTTAACAATGTTGAGCATTCACACATAATAAAGAGGTATATACTCGGGTGGATTTTAACAATGTTGAGCATTCACACATAATAAAGAGGTATATACTCGGGTGGAATTTAACAATGTTGAGCATTCACACATAATAAAGAGGTATATACTCGGGTGGATTTTAACAATGTTGAGCATTCACACATAATAAAGAGGTATATACTCGGGTGGATTTTAACAATGTTGAGCATTCACACATAATAAAGAGGTATATACTCGGGTGGATTTTAACAATGTAGAGCATTCACACATAATAAAGAGGTATATACTCGGGTGGATTTTAACAATGTTGAGCATTCACACATAATAAAGAGGTATATACTCGGGTGGATTTTAACAATGTTGAGCATTCACACATAATAAAGAGGTATATACTCGGGTGGATTTTAACAATGTTGAGCATTCACACATAATAAAGAGGTATATACTCGGGTGGATGTTAACAATGTTCAGCATTCACACATAATAAAGAGGTATATACTCGGGTGGATTTTAACAATGTTGAGCATTCACACATAATAAAGAGGTATATACTCGGGTGGATTTTAACAATGTTGAGCATTCACACATAATAAAGAGGTATATACTCGGGTGGATGTTAACAATGTTCAGCATTCACACATAATAAAGAGGTATATACTCGGGTGGATTTTAACAATGTTGAGCATTCACACATAATAAAGAGGTATATACTCGGGTGGATTTTAATAATGTTGAGCATTCACACATAATAAAGTGGTATATACTCAGGTGGATTTTACCAATGTTGAGCATGCACACATAATAAAGAGGTATATACTCGGGTGGATTTTAACAATGTTGAGCATTCACACATAATAAAGAGGTATATACTCGGGTGGATTTTAACAATGTTGAGCATTCACACATAATAAAGAGGTATATACTCGGGTGGATTTTAACAATGTTGAGCATTCACACATAATAAAGAGGTATATACTCGGGTGGATTTTAACAATGTTGAGCATTCACACATAATAAAGAGGTATATACTCGGGTGGATTTTAACAATGTTGAGCATTCACACATAATAAAGAGGTATATACTCGGGTGGATTTTAACAATGTTGAGCATTCACACATAATAAAGAGGTATATACTCGGGTGGATTTTAACAATGTTGAGCATTCACACATAATAAAGAGGTATATACTCGGGTGGATTTTAACCATGTTGAGCATTCACACATAATAAAGAGGTATATACTCGGGTGGATTTTAACAATGTTGAGCATTCACACATAATAAAGAGGTATATACTCGGGTGGATTTTAACAATGTTGAGCATTCACACATAATAAAGAGGTATATATGCGGGTGGATTTTAACCATGTTGAGCATTCACACATAATAAAGAGGTATATACGCGGGTGGATTTTAATAATGTAGAGCATTCACACATAATAAAGAGGTATATACTCGGGTGGATTTTAATAATGTTGAGCATTCACACATAATAAAGAGGTATATACTCGGGTGGATTTTAACAATGTTGAGCATTCACACATAATAAAGAGGTATATACTCGGGCGGATTTTAACAATGTTGAGCATTCACACATAATAAAGAGGTATATACTCGGGTGGATTTTAACAATGTTGAGCATTCACACATAATAAAGAGGTATATACTCGGGTGGAATTTAACAATGTTGAGCATTCACACATAATAAAGAGGTATATACTCGGGTGGATTTTAACAATGTTGAGCATTCACACATAATAAAGAGGTATATACTCGGGTGGATTTTAACAATGTTGAGCATTCACACATAATAAAGAGGTATATACTCGGGTGGATTTGAACAATGTTGAGCATTCACACATAATAAAGAGGTATATACTCGGGTGGATTTTAACAATGTTGAGCATTCACACATAATAAAGAGGTATATACTCGGGTGGATTTTAACAATGTTGAGCATTCACACATAATAAAGAGGTATATACTCGGGTGGATTTTAACAATGTTGAGCATTCACACATAATAAAGAGGTATATACTCGGGTGGATGTTAACAATGTTCAGCATTCACACTTAATAAAGAGGTATATACTCGGGTGGATTTTAACAATGTTGAGCATTCACACATAATAAAGAGGTATATACTCGGGTGGATTTTAATAATGTTGAGCATTCACACATAATAAAGTGGTATATACTCGGGTGGATTTTACCAATGTTGAGCATGCACACATAATAAAGAGGTATATTCTCGGGTGGATTTTAACAATGTTGAGCATTCACACATAATAAAGAGGTATATACTCGGGTGGATTTTAACAATGTTGAGCATTCACACATAATAAAGAGGTATATACTCGGGTGGATTTTAACAATGTTGAGCATTCACACATAATAAAGAGATATATACTCGGGTGGATTTTAACAATGTTGAGCATTCACACATAATAAAGAGGTATATATTCGGGTGGATTTTAACAATGTTGAGCATTCACACATAATAAAGAGGTATATACTCGGGTGGATTTTAACAATGTTGAGCATTCACACATAATAAAGAGGTATATACTTGGGTGGATTTTAACAATGTTGAGCATTCACACATAATAAAGAGGTATATACTCGGGTGGATTTTAACAATGTTGAGCATTCACACATAATAAAGAGGTATATACTCGGGTGGAATTTAACAATGTTGAGCATTCACACATAATAAAGAGGTATATACTCGGGTGGATTTTAACAATGTTGAGCATTCACACATAATAAAGAGGTATATACTCGGGTGGATTTTAACAATGTTGAGCATTCACACATAATAAAGAGGTATATACTCGGGTGGATTTTAACAATGTAGAGCATTCACACATAATAAAGAGGTATATACTCGGGTGGATTTTAACAATGTTGAGCATTCACACATAATAAAGAGGTATATACTCGGGTGGATTTTAACAATGTTGAGCATTCACACATAATAAAGAGGTATATACTCGGGTGGATTTTAACAATGTTGAGCATTCACACATAATAAAGAGGTATATACTCGGGTGGATGTTAACAATGTTCAGCATTCACACATAATAAAGAGGTATATACTCGGGTGGATTTTAACAATGTTGAGCATTCACACATAATAAAGAGGTATATACTCGGGTGGATTTTAACAATGTTGAGCATTCACACATAATAAAGAGGTATATACTCGGGTGGATGTTAACAATGTTCAGCATTCACACATAATAAAGAGGTATATACTCGGGTGCATTTTAACAATGTTGAGCATTCACACATAATAAAGAGGTATATACTCGGGTGCATTTTAACAATGTTGAGCATTCACACATAATAAAGGGGTATATACTCGGGTGCATTTTAACAATGTTGAGCATTCACACATAATAAAGAGGTATATACTCGGGTGGATTTTAACAATGTTCAGCATTCACACTTAATAAAGAGGTATATACTCGGGTGGATTTTAACAATGTTGAGCATTCACACATAATAAAGAGGTATATACTCGGGTGGATTTTAATAATGTTGAGCATTCACACATAATAAAGTGGTATATACTCGGGTGGATTTTACCAATGTTGAGCATGCACACATAATAAAGAGGTATATTCTCGGGTGGATTTTAACAATGTTGAGCATTCACACAT
The DNA here is from genome assembly GCA_963680875.1 of Bathymodiolus brooksi. Taxonomy (NCBI): domain Eukaryota; kingdom Metazoa; phylum Mollusca; class Bivalvia; order Mytilida; family Modiolidae; genus Bathymodiolus; species Bathymodiolus brooksi. The sequence continues at coordinate 89,511,399 of OY804587.1, forward strand.
AATAAAGAGGTATATACTCGGGTGGATTTTAACAATGTTGAGCATTCACACATAATAAAGAGGTATATACTCGGGTGGATTTTAACAATGTTGAGCATTCACACATAATAAAGAGATATATACTCGGGTGGATTTTAACAATGTTGAGCATTCACACATAATAAAGAGGTATATATTCGGGTGGATTTTAACAATGTTGAGCATTCACACATAATAAAGAGGTATATACTCGGGTGGATTTTAACAATGTTGAGCATTCACACATAATAAAGAGGTATATACTTGGGTGGATTTTAACAATGTTGAGCATTCACACATAATAAAGAGGTATATACTCGGGTGGATTTTAACAATGTTGAGCATTCACACATAATAAAGAGGTATATACTCGGGTGGAATTTAACAATGTTGAGCATTCACACATAATAAAGAGGTATATACTCGGGTGGATTTTAACAATGTTGAGCATTCACACATAATAAAGAGGTATATACTCGGGTGGATTTTAACAATGTTGAGCATTCACACATAATAAAGAGGTATATACTCGGGTGGATTTTAACAATGTAGAGCATTCACACATAATAAAGAGGTATATACTCGGGTGGATTTTAACAATGTTGAGCATTCACACATAATAAAGAGGTATATACTCGGGTGGATTTTAACAATGTTGAGCATTCACACATAATAAAGAGGTATATACTCGGGTGGATTTTAACAATGTTGAGCATTCACACATAATAAAGAGGTATATACTCGGGTGGATGTTAACAATGTTCAGCATTCACACATAATAAAGAGGTATATACTCGGGTGGATTTTAACAATGTTGAGCATTCACACATAATAAAGAGGTATATACTCGGGTGGATTTTAACAATGTTGAGCATTCACACATAATAAAGAGGTATATACTCGGGTGGATGTTAACAATGTTCAGCATTCACACATAATAAAGAGGTATATACTCGGGTGGATTTTAACAATGTTGAGCATTCACACATAATAAAGAGGTATATACTCGGGTGGATTTTAATAATGTTGAGCATTCACACATAATAAAGTGGTATATACTCAGGTGGATTTTACCAATGTTGAGCATGCACACATAATAAAGAGGTATATACTCGGGTGGATTTTAACAATGTTGAGCATTCACACATAATAAAGAGGTATATACTCGGGTGGATTTTAACAATGTTGAGCATTCACACATAATAAAGAGGTATATACTCGGGTGCATTTTAACAATGTTGAGCATTCACACATAATAAAGAGGTATATACTCGGGTGGATTTTAACAATGTTGAGCATTCACACATAATAAAGAGGTATATACTCGGGTGGATTTTAACAATGTTGAGCATTCACACATAATAAAGAGGTATATACTCGGGTGGATTTTAACAATGTTGAGCATTCACACATAATAAAGAGGTATATACTCGGGTGGATTTTAACAATGTTCAGCATTCACACATAATAAAGAGGTATATACTCGGATGGATTTTAACAATGTTGAGCATTCACACATAATAAAGAGGTATATACTCGGGTGGATTTTAACAATGTTGAGCATTCACACATAATAAAGAGGTATATACTCGGGTGGATTTTAACAATGTTGAGCATTCACACATAATAAAGAGGTATATACTCGGGTGGATTTTAACAATGTTGAGCATTCACACATAATAAAGAGGTATATACTCGGGTGGATTTTAACAATGTTGAGCATTCACACATAATAAAGAGGTATATACTCGGGTGGATTTTAACAATGTTGAGCATTCACACATAATAAAGAGGTATATACTCGGGTAGATTTTAACAATGTTGAGCATTCACACATACTAAAGAGGTATATACTCGGGTGGATTTTAACAATGTTGAGCATTCACACATAATAAAGAGATATATACTCGGGTGGATTTTAACAATGTTGAGCATTCACACATAATAGAGAGGTATATACTCGGGTGGATTTTAACAATGTTGAGCATTCACACATAATAAAGAGGTATATACTCGGGTGGATTTTAACAATGTTGAACATTCACACATAATAAAGAGGTATGTACTCGGGTGGATTTTAACAATGTTGAGCATTCACACATAATAAAGAGGTATATACTCGGGTGGATTTTAACAATGTTGAGCATTCACACATAATAAAGAGGTATATACTCGGGTGGATTTTAACAATGTTGAGCATTCACACATAATAAAGAGGTATATACTCGGGTGGATGTTAACAATGTTCAGCATTCACACATAATAAAGAGGTATATACTCGGGTGGATTTTAACAATGTTGAGCATTCACACATAATAAAGAGGTATATACTCGGGTGGATTTTAACAATGTTGAGCATTCACACATAATAAAGAGGTATATACTCGGGTGGATGTTAACAATGTTCAGCATTCACACATAATAAAGAGGTATATACTCGGGTGCATTTTAACAATGTTGAGCATTCACACATAATAAAGAGGTATATACTCGGGTGCATTTTAACAATGTTGAGCATTCACACATAATAAAGGGGTATATACTCGGGTGCATTTTAACAATGTTGAGCATTCACACATAATAAAGAGGTATATACTCGGGTGGATTTTAACAATGTAGAGCATTCACACATAATAAAGAGGTATATATTCGGGTGGATTTTAACAATGTTGAGCATTCACACATAATAAAGAGGTATATACTCGGGTGGATTTTAACAATGTTGAGCATTCACACATAATAAAGAGGTATATACTCGGGTGGATTTTAACAATGTTGAGCATTCACACATAATAAAGAGGTATATACTTGGGTGGATTTTAACAATGTTGAGCATTCACACATAATAAAGAGGTATATACTCGGGTGGATTTTAACAATGTTGAGCATTCACACATAATAAAGAGGTATATACTCGGGTGGATTTTAACAATGTTGAGCATTCACACATAATAAAGAGGTATATACTCTGGTGGATTTTAACCATGTTGAGCATTCACACATAATAAAGAGGTATATATTCGGGTGGATTTTAACAATGTTGAGCATTCACACATAATAAAGAGGTATATACTCGGGTGGATTTTAACAATGTTGAGCATTCACACATAATAAAGAGATATATACTGGGGTGGATTTTAACAATGTTGAGCATTCACACATAATAAAGAGGTATATATTCGGGTGGATTTTAACAATGTTGAGCATTCACACATAATAAAGAGGTATATACTCGGGTGGATTTTAACAATGTTGAGCATTCACACATAATAAAGAGGTATATACTCGGGTGGATTTTAACAATGTTGAGCATTCACACATAATAAAGAGGTATGTTCTCGTGTGGATTTTAACAATGTTCAGCATTCACACTTAATAAAGAGGTATATACTCGGGTGGATTTTAACAATGTTGAGCATTCACAGATAATAAAGAGGTATATACTCGGGTGGATTTTAATAATGTAGAGCATTCACACATAATAAAGAGGTATATACTCGGGTGGATTTTAATAATGTTGAGCATTCACACATAATAAAGAGGTATATACTCGGGTGGATTTTAACAATGTTGAGCATTCACACATAATAAAGAGGTATATACTCGGGCGGATTTTAACAATGTTGAGCATTCACACATAATAAAGAGGTATATACTCGGGTGGATTTTAACAATGTTGAGCATTCACACATAATAAAGAGGTATATACTCGGGTGGAATTTAACAATGTTGAGCATTCACACATAATAAAGAGGTATATACTCGGGTGGATTTTAACAATGTTGAGCATTCACACATAATAAAGAGGTATATACTCGGGTGGATTTTAACAATGTTGAGCATTCACACATAATAAAGAGGTATATACTCGGGTGGATTTGAACAATGTTGAGCATTCACACATAATAAAGAGGTATATACTCGGGTGAATTTTAACAATGTTGAGCATTCACACATAATAAAGAGGTATATACTCGGGTGGATTTTAACAATGTTGAGCATTCACACATAATAAAGAGGTATATACTCGGGTGGATTTTAACAATGTTGAGCATTCACACATAATAAAGAGGTATATACTCGGGTGGATTTTAACAATGTTGAGCATTCACACATAATAAGAGGTATATACTCGGGTGCATTTTAACAATGTTGAGCATTCACACATAATAAAGAGGTATATACTCGGGTGGATTTTAACCATGTTGAGCATTCACACATAATAAAGAGGTATATACTCTGGTGGATTTTAACCATGTTGAGCATTCACACATAATAAAAAGGTATATACTCGGGTGGATTTTAACAATGTTGAGCATTCACACATAATAAAGAGGTATATACTCGGGTGGATTTTAACCATGTTGAGCATTCACACATAATAAAGAGGTATATACTCGGGTGGATTTTAACAATGTTGAGCATTCACACATAATAAAGAGGTATATATGCGGGTGGATTTTAACAATGTTGAGCATTCACACTTAATAAAGAGGTATATACGCGGGTGGATTTTAACAATGTTGAGCATTCACACATAATAAAGAGGTATATACGCGGGTGGATTTTAACAATGTTGAGCATTCACACATAATAAAGAGGTATATCCGCGGGTGGATTTTAACAATGTTGAGCATTCACACATAATAAAGAGGTATATACTCGGGTGGATTTTAACAATGTTGAGCATTCAAACATGATAAAGAGGTATATACTCGGGTGGATTTTAACAATGTTGAGCATTCACACATAATAAAGAGGTATATACTCGGGTGGATTTTAACAATGTTGAGCATTCACACATAATAAACAGGTATATACTCGGGTGGATTTTAACAATGTTGAGCATTCACACATAATAAAGAGGTATATACTCGGGTGGATTTTAACAATGTTGAGCATTCACACATAATAAACAGGTATATACTCGGGTGGATTTTAACAATGTTGAGCATTCACACATAATAAAGAGGTATATACTCGGGAGGATTTTAACAATGTTGAGCATTCACACCTAATAAAGAGGTATATACTCGGGTGGATTTGAACAATGTTGAGCATTCACACATAATAAAGAGGTATATACTCGGGTGGATTTTAACAATGTTGAGCATTCACACATAATAAAGAGGTATATACTCGGGTGGATTTTAACAATGTTGAGCATTCACACATAATAAAGAGGTATATACTCGGGTGGATTTTAACAATGTTGAGCATTCACACATAATAAAGAGGTATATACTCGGGTGGATTTTAACAATGTTGAGCATTCACACATAATAAGAGGTATATACTCGGGTGCATTTTAACAATGTTGAGCATTCACACATAATAAAGAGGTATATACTCGGGTGGATTTTAACCATGTTGAGCATTCACACATAATAAAGAGGTATATACTCTGGTGGATTTTAACCATGTTGAGCATTCACACATAATAAAAAGGTATATACTCGGGTGGATTTTAACAATGTTGAGCATTCACACATAATAAAGAGGTATATACTCTGGAGGATTTTAACAATGTTGAGCATTCACACATAATAAAGAGGTATATACTCGGGTGCATTTTAACAATGTTGAGCATTCACACATAATAAAGAGGTATATACTCTGGTGCATTTTAACAATGTTGAGCATTCACACATAATAAAGAGGTATATACTCGGGTGGATTTTAACAATGTTGAGCATTCACACATAATAAAGAGGTATATACTCGGGTGGATTTTAACAATGTTGAGCATTCACAGCTAATAAAGAGGTATATACTCGGGTGGATTTTAATAATGTAGAGCATTCACACATAATAAAGAGGTATATACTCGGGTGGATTTTAACCATGTTGAGCATTCACACATAATAAAGAGGTATATACTCGGGTGGATTTTAACAATGTTGAGCATTCACACATAATAAAGAGGTATATACTCGGGTGGATTTTAACAATGTTGAGCATTCACACATAATAAAGAGGTATATATGCGGGTGGATTTTAACAATGTTGAGCATTCACACATAATAAAGAGGTATATACGCGGGTGGATTTTAACAATGTTGAGCATTCACACATAATAAAGAGGTATATACGCGGGTGGATTTTAACAATGTTGAGCATTCACACATAATAAAGAGGTATATCCGCGGGTGGATTTTAACAATGTTGAGCATTCACACATAATAAAGAGGTATATACTCGGGTGGATTTTAACAATGTTGAGCATTCAAACATGATAAAGAGGTATATACTCGGGTGGATTTTAACAATGTTGAGCATTCACACATAATAAAGAGGTATATACTCGGGTGGATTTTAACAATGTTGAGCATTCACACATAATAAACAGGTATATACTCGGGTGGATTTTAACAATGTTGAGCATTCACACATAATAAAGAGGTATATACTCGGGTGGATTTTAACAATGTTGAGCATTCACACATAATAAAGAGGTATATACTCTGGAGGATTTTAACAATGTTGAGCATTCACACATAATAAAGAGGTATATACTCGGGTGCATTTTAACAATGTTGAGCATTCACACATAATAAAGAGGTATATACTCTGGTGCATTTTAACAATGTTGAGCATTCACACATAATAAAGAGGTATATACTCGGGTGGATTTTAACAATGTTGAGCATTCACACATAATAAAGAGGTATATACTCGGGTGGATTTTAACAATGTTGAGCATTCACAGCTAATAAAGAGGTATATACTCGGGTGGATTTTAATAATGTAGAGCATTCACACATAATAAAGAGGTATATACTCGGGTGGATTTTAACCATGTTGAGCATTCACACATAATAAAGAGGTATATACTCGGGTGGATTTTAACAATGTTGAGCATTCACACATAATAAAGAGGTATATACTCGGGTGGATTTTAACAATGTTGAGCATTCACACATAATAAAGAGGTATATATGCGGGTGGATTTTAACAATGTTGAGCATTCACACATAATAAAGAGGTATATACGCGGGTGGATTTTAACAATGTTGAGCATTCACACATAATAAAGAGGTATATACGCGGGTGGATTTTAACAATGTTGAGCATTCACACATAATAAAGAGGTATATCCGCGGGTGGATTTTAACAATGTTGAGCATTCACACATAATAAAGAGGTATATACTCGGGTGGATTTTAACAATGTTGAGCATTCAAACATGATAAAGAGGTATATACTCGGGTGGATTTTAACAATGTTGAGCATTCACACATAATAAAGAGGTATATACTCGGGTGGATTTTAACAATGTTGAGCATTCACACATAATAAACAGGTATATACTCGGGTGGATTTTAACAATGTTGAGCATTCACACATAATAAAGAGGTATATACTCGGGTGGATTTTAACAATGTTGAGCATTCACACATAATAAACAGGTATATACTCGGGTGGATTTTAACAATGTTGAGCATTCACACATAATAAAGAGGTATATACTCGGGAGGATTTTAACAATGTTGAGCATTCACACCTAATAAAGAGGTATATACTCGGGTGGATTTTAACAATGTTGAGCATTCACACTTAATAAAGAGGTATATACTCGGGTGGATTTTAACAATGTTGAGCATTCACATTTAATAAAGAGGTATATACTCGGGTGGATTTTAACAATGTTGAGCATTCACACATAATAAAGAGGTATATACTCGGGTGGATTTTAACAATGTAGAGCATTCACACATAATAAAGAGGTATATACTCGGGTGGATTTTAACAATGTTGAGCATTCACACATAATAAAGAGGTATATACTCGGGTGGATTTTAACAATGTTGAGCATTCACACATAATAAAGAGGTATATACTCGAGTGGATTTTAACAATGTTGAGCATTCACACATAATAAAGAGGTATATACTCGGATGGATTTTAACAATGTTGAGCATTCACACATAATAAAGAGGTATATACTCGGGTGGATGTTAACAATGTTCAGCATTCACACTTAATAAAGAGGTATATACTCGGGTGGATTTTAACAATGTTGATCATTCACACATAATAAAGAGATATATACTCGGGTGGATTTTAATAATGTTGAGCATTCACACATAATAAAGTGGTATATACTCGGGTGGATTTTACCAATGTTGAGCATGCACACATAATAAAGAGGTATATACTCGGGTGGATTTTAACAATGTTGAGCATTCACACATAATAAAGAGGTATATACTCGGGTGGATTTTAACAATGTTGAGCATTCACACATAATAAAGAGGTATATACTCGGGTGGATTTTAACAATGTTGAGCATTCACACATAATAAAGAGGTATATATTCGGGTGGATTTTAACAATGTTGAGCATTCACACATAATAAAGAGATATATACTCGGGTGGATTTTAACAATGTTGAGCATTCACACATAATAAAGAGGTATATACTCGGGTGGATTTTAACAATGTTGAGCATTCACACATAATAAAGAGGTATATACTCGGGTGGATTTTAACAATGTAGAGCATTCACACATAATAAAGAGGTATATACTCGGGTAGATTTTAACAATGTTGAGCATTCACACTTAATAAAGAGGTATATACTCGGGTGGATTTTAACAATGTTGAGCATTCACAGATAATAAAGAGGTATATACTCGGGTGGATTTTAATAATGTAGAGCATTCATACATAATAAAGAGGTATATACTCGGGTGGATTTTAACAATGTTGAGCATTCACACATAATAAAGAGGTATATACTCGGGTGGATTTTAACAATGTTGAGCATTCACACATAATAAAGAGGTATATACTCGGGTGGATTTTAACAATGTTGAGCATTCACACATAATAAAGAGGTATATACTCGGGTGGATTTTAACAATGTTGAGCATTCACACATAATAAAGAGGTATATACTCGGGTGGATTTTAACAATGTTGAGCATTCACACATAATAAAGAGGTATATACTCGGGTGGATTTTAACAATGTTGAGCATTCACACATAATAAAGAGGTATATACTCGGGTGGATTTTAACAATGTTGAGCATTCACACATAATAAAGAGGTATATACTCGGGTGGATTTTAACAATGTTGAGCATTCACACATAATAAAGAGGTATATACTCGGGTGGATTTTAACAATGTTGAGCATTCACACATAATAAAGAGGTATATACTCGGGTGGATTTTAACAATGTTGAGCATTCACACATAATAAAGAGGTATATACTCGGGTGGATTTTAACAATGTTGAGCATTCACACATAATAAAGAGGTATATACTCGGGTGGATTTTAACAATGTTGAGCATTCACACATAATAAAGAGGCATATACTCGGGTGGATTTTAACAATGTTGAGCATTCACACATAATAAAGAGGTATATACTCGGGTGGATTTTAACAATTTTGAGCATTCACACATAATAAAGAGATATATACTCGGGTGGATTTTAACAATGTTGAGCATTCACACATAATAAAGAGGTATATACTCGGGTGGATTTTAACAATGTTGAGCATTCACACATAATAAAGAGGTATATACTCGGGTGGATTTTAACAATGTTGAGCATTCACACATAATAAAGAGGTATATACTCGGGTGGAATTTAACAATGTTGAGCATTCACACATAATAAAGAGGTATATACTCGGGTGGATTTTAACAATGTTGAGCATTCACACATAATAAAGAGGTATATACTCGGGTGGATTTTAACAATGTTGAGCATTCACACATAATAAAGAGGTATATACTCGGGTGGATTTTAACAATGTTGAGCATTCACACATAATAAACAGGTATATACTCGGGTGGATTTTAACAATGTTGAGCATTCACACATAATAAACAGGTATATACTCGGGTGGATTTTAACAATGTTGAGCATTCACACATAATAAAGAGGTATATACTCGGGTGGATTTTAACGATGTTGATCATTCACACATAATAAAGAGGTATATACTCTGGTGGATTTTAACCATGTTGAGCATTCACACATAATAAAAAGGTATATACTCGGGTGGATTTTAACAATGTTGAGCATTCACACATAATAAAGAGGTATATACTCGGGTGGATTTTAACAATGTTGAGCATTCACACATAATAAAGAGGTATATACTCGGGAGGATTTTAACAATGTTGAGCATTCACACATAATAAAGAGGTATATACTCGGGTGCATTTTAACAATGTTGAGCATTCACACATAATAAAGAGGTATATACTCGGGTGGATTTTAACAATGTTGAGCATTCACACATAATAAAGAGGTATATACTCGGGTGGATTTTAACAATGTTGAGCATTCACACATAATAAAGAGGTATATACTCGGGTGGATTTTAACAATGTTGAGCATTCACAGATAATAAAGAGGTATATACTCGGGTGGATTTTAATAATGTAGAGCATTCACACATAATAAAGAGGTATATACTCGGGTGGATTTTAACAATGTTGAGCATTCACACATAATAAAGAGGTATATACTCGGGTGGATTTTAACAATGTTGAGCATTCACATATAATAAACAGGTATATACTCGGGTGGATTTTAACAATGTTGAGCATTCACACATAATAAAGAGGTATATACTCGGGTGGATTTTAACAATGTTGAGCATTCACACATAATAAACAGGTATATACTCGGGTGGATTTTAACAATGTTGAGCATTCACACATAATAAAGAGGTATATACTCGGTTGGATTTTAACAATGTTGAGCATTCACACCTAATAAAGAGGTATATACTCGGGTGGATTTTAACAATGTTGAGTATTCACACTTAATAAAGAGGTATATACTCGGGTGGATTTTAACAATGTTGAGCATTCACACTTAATAAAGAGGTATATAATCGGTTGGATTTTAACAATGTTGAGCATTCACACATAATAAAGAGGTATATACTCGGGTGGATTTTAACAACGTAGAGCATTCACACATAATAAAGAGGTATATACTCGGGTGGATTTTAACAATGTTGAGCATTCACACATAATAAAGAGGTATATACTCGGGTGGATTTTAACAATGTTGAGCATTCACACATAATAAAGAGGTATATACTCGGGTGGATTTTAACAATGTTGAGCATTCACACATAATAAAGAGGTATATACTCGGGTGGAATTTAACAATGTTGAGCATTCACACATAATAAAGAGGTATATACTCGGGTGGATTTTAACAATGTTGAGCATTCACACATAATAAAGAGGTATATACTCGGGTGGATTTTAACAATGTTGAGCATTCACACATAATAAAGAGGTATATACTCGGGTGGATTTTAACAATGTTGAGCATTCACACATAATAAACAGGTATATACTCGGGTGGATTTTAACAATGTTGAGCATTCACACATAATAAACAGGTATATACTCGGGTGGATTTTAACAATGTTGAGCATTCACACATAATAAAGAGGTATATACTCGGGTGGATTTTAACCATGTTGAGCATTCACACATAATAAAGAGGTATATACTCTGGTGGATTTTAACCATGTTGAGCATTCACACATAATAAAAAGGTATATACTCGGGTGGATTTTAACAATGTTGAGCATTCACACATAATAAAGAGGTATATACTCGGGTGGATTTTAACAATGTTGAGCATTCACACATAATAAAGAGGTATATACTCGGGAGGATTTTAACAATGTTGAGCATTCACACATAATAAAGAGGTATATACTCGGGTGCATTTTAACAATGTTGAGCATTCACACATAATAAAGAGGTATATACTCTGGTGCATTTTAACAATGTTGAGCATTCACACATAATAAAGAGGTATATACTCGGGTGGATTTTAACAATGTTGAGCATTCACACATAATAAACAGGTATATACTCGGGTGGATTTTAACAATGTTGAGCATTCACACATAATAAAGAGGTATATACTCGGTTGGATTTTAACAATGTTGAGCATTCACACCTAATAAAGAGGTATATACTCGGGTGGATTTTAACAATGTTGAGTATTCACACTTAATAAAGAGGTATATACTCGGGTGGATTTTAACAATGCTGAGCATTCACACTTAATAAAGAGGTATATACTCGGGTGGATTTTAACAATGTTGAGCATTCACACATAATAAAGAGGTATATACTCGGGTGGATTTTAACAATGTAGAGCATTCACACATAATAAAGAGGTATATACTCGGCTGGATTTTAACAATGTTGAGCATTCACACATAATAAAGAGGTATATACTCTGGTGGATTTTAACAATGTTGAGCATTCACACATAATAAAGAGGTATATACTCGGGTGGATTTTAACAATGTTGAGCATTCACACATAATAAAGAGGTATATACTCGGGTGGATTTTAACAATGTTGAGCATTCACATATAATAAAGAGGTATATACTCGGGTGGATGTTAACAATGTTCAGCATTCACACTTAATAAAGAGGTATATACTCGGGTGGATTTTAACAATGTTGAGCATTCACACATAATAAAGAGGTATATACTCGGGTGGATTTTAATAATGTTGAGCATTCACACATAATAAAGTGGTATATACTCGGGTGGATTTTACCAATGTTGAGCATTCACACATAATAAAGAGGTATATACTCGGGTGGATTTTAACAATGCTGAGCATTCACACATAATAAAGAGGTATATACTCGGGCGGATTTTAACAATGTTGAGCATTCACACATAATAAAGAGGTATATACTCGGGTGGATTTTAACAATGTTGAGCATTCACACATAATAAAGAGGTATATACTCAGGTGGATTTTAACAATGTTGAGCATTCACACATAATAAAGAGGTATATACTCGGGTGGATTTTAACAATGTTGAGCATTCACACATAATAAAGAGGTATATATTCGGGTGGATTTTAACAATGTTGAGCATTCACACATAATAAAGAGATATATACTCGGGTGGATTTTAACAATGTTGAGCATTCACACATAATAAAGAGGTATATACTCGGGTGGATTTTAACAATGTTGAGCATTCACACATAATAAAGAGGTATATACTCGGGTGGATTTTAACAATGTATAGCATTCACACATAATAAAGAGGTATATACTCGGGTAGATTTTAACAATGTTGAGCATTCACACTTAATAAAGAGGTATATACTCGGGTGGATTTTAACAATGTTGAGCATTCACAGATAATAAAGAGGTATATACTCGGGTGGATTTTAATAATGTAGAGCATTCATACATAATAAAGAGGTATATACTCGGGTGGATTTTAACAATGTTGAGCATTCACACATAATAAAGAGGTATATACTCGGGTGGATTTTAACAATGTTGAGCATTCACACATAATAAAGAGGTATATACTCGGGTGGATTTTAACAATGTTGAGCATTCACACATAATAAAGAGGTATATACTCGGGTGGATTTTAACAATGTTGAGCATTCACACATAATAAAGAGGTATATACTCGGGTGGATTTTAACAATGTTGAGCATTCACACATAATAAAGAGATATAAACTCGGGTGGATTTTAACAATGTTGAGCATTCACACATAATAAAGAGGTATATACTCGGGTGGATTTTAACAATGTTGAGCATTCACACATAATAAAGAGGTATATACTCGGGTGGATTTTAACAATGTTGAGCATTCACACATAATAAAGAGGTATATACTCGGGTGGATTTTAACAATGTTGAGCATTCACACATAATAAAGAGGTATATACTCGGGTGGATTTTAACAATGTTGAGCATTCACACATAATAAAGAGGTATATACTCGGGTGGATTTTAACAATGTTGAGCATTCACACATAATAAAGAGGTATATACTCGGGTGGATTTTAACAATGTTGAGCATTCACACATAATAAAGAGGTATATACTCGGGTGGATTTTAACAATGTTGAGCATTCACACATAATAAAGAGGCATATACTCGGGTGGATTTTAACAATGTTGAGCATTCACACATAATAAAGAGGTATATACTCGGGTGGATTTTAACAATTTTGAGCATTCACACATAATAAAGAGATATATACTCGGGTGGATTTTAACAATGTTGAGCATTCACACATAATAAAGAGGTATATACTCGGGTGGATTTTAACAATGTTGAGCATTCACACATAATAAAGAGGTATATACTCGGGTGGATTTTAACAATGTTGAGCATTCACACATAATAAAGAGGTATATACTCGGGTGGAATTTAACAATGTTGAGCATTCACACATAATATAGAGGTATATACTCGGGTGGAATTTAACAATGTTGAGCATTCACACATAATAAAGAGGTATATACTCGGGTGGATTTTAACAATGTTGAGCATTCACACATAATAAAGAGGTATATACTCGGGTGGATTTTAACAATGTTGAGCATTCACACATAATAAAGAGGTATATACTCGGGTGGATTTTAACAATGTTGAGCATTCACACATAATAAAGAGGTATATACTCGGGTGGATTTTAACAATGTTGAGCATTCACACATAATAAAGAGGTATATACTCGGGTGGATTTTAACAATGTTGAGCATTCACACATAATAAAGAGGTATATACTCGGGTGGATTTTAACAATGTTGAGCATTCACACATAATAAAGAGGTATATACTCGGGTGGATTTTAACAATGTTGAGCATTCACACATAATAAAGAGGTATATACTCGGGTGGATTTTAACCATGTTGAGCATTCACACATAATAAAGAGGTATATACTCTGGTGGATTTTAACCATGTTGAGCATTCACACATAATAAAAAGGTATATACTCGGGTGGATTTTAACAATGTTGAGCATTCACACATAATAAAGAGGTATATACTCGGGAGGATTTTAACAATGTTGAGCATTCACACATAATAAAGAGGTATATACTCGGGAGGATTTTAACAATGTTGAGCATTCACACATAATAAAGAGGTATATACTCGGGTGCATTTTAACAATGTTGAGCATTCACACATAATAAAGAGGTATATACTCGGGTGGATTTTAACAATGTTGAGCATTCACACATAATAAAGAGGTATATACTCGGGTGGATTTTAACAATGTTGAGCATTCACACATAATAAAGAGGTATATACTCGGGTGGATTTTAACAATGTTGAGCATTCACAGATAATAAAGAGGTATATACTCGGGTGGATTTTAATAATGTAGAGCATTCACACATAATAAAGAGGTATATACTCGGGTGGATTTTAACCATGTTGAGCATTCACACATAATAAAGAGGTATATACTCGGGTGGATTTTAACAATGTTGAGCATTCACACATAATAAAGAGGTATATACTCGGGTGGATTTTAACAATGTTGAGCATTCACACATAATAAAGAGGTATATATGCGGGTGGATTTTAACCATGTTGAGCATTCACACATAATAAAGAGGTATATACGCGGGTGGATTTTAACAATGTTGAGCATTCACACATAATAAAGAGGTATATACGCGGGTGGATTTTAACAATGTTGAGCATTCACACATAATAAAGAGGTATATCCGCGGGTGGATTTTAACAATGTTGAGCATTCACACATAATAAAGAGGTATATACTCGGGTGGATTTTAACAATGTTGAGCATTCACACATGATAAAGAGGTATATACTCGGGTGGATTTTAACAATGTTGAGCATTCACACATAATAAAGAGGTATATACTCGGGTGGATTTTAACAATGTTGAGCATTCACACATAATAAACAGGTATATACTCGGGTGGATTTTAACAATGTTGAGTATTCACACATAATAAAGAGGTATATACTCGGGTGGATTTTAACAATGTTGAGCATTCACACATAATAAAGAGGTATATACTCGGGTGGATTTTAACAATGTTGAGCATTCACACATAATAAAGAGGTATATACTCGGGTGGATGTTAACAATGTTCAGCATTCACACTTAATAAAGAGGTATATACTCGGGTGGATTTTAACAATGTTGAGCATTCACACTTAATAAAGAGGTATATACTCGGGTGGATTTTAATAATGTTGAGCATTCACACATAATAAAGTGGTATATACTCGGGTGGATTTTACCAATGTTGAGCATGCACACATAATAAAGAGGTATATACTCGGGTGGATTTTAACAATGTTGAGCATTCACACATAATAAAGAGGTATATACTCGGGTGGATATTAACAATGTTGAGCATTCACACATAATAAAGAGGTATATACTCGGGTGGATTTTAACAATGTTGAGCATTCACACATAATAAAGAGGTATATATTCGG
This sequence comes from Bathymodiolus brooksi, assembly GCA_963680875.1. Lineage (NCBI taxonomy): Eukaryota > Metazoa > Mollusca > Bivalvia > Mytilida > Modiolidae > Bathymodiolus > Bathymodiolus brooksi. The sequence continues at coordinate 89,527,689 of OY804587.1, forward strand.
GTGGATTTTAACAATGTTGAGCATTCACACATAATAAAGAGATATATACTCGGGTGGATTTTAACAATGTTGAGCATTCACACATAATAAAGAGGTATATACTCGGGTGGATTTTAACAATGTTGAGCATTCACACATAATAAAGAGGTATATACTCGGGTGGATTTTAACAATGTAGAGCATTCACACATAATAAAGAGGTATATACTCGGGTAGATTTTAACAATGTTGAGCATTCACACTTAATAAAGAGGTATATACTCGGGTGGATTTTAACAATGTTGAGCATTCACAGATAATAAAGAGGTATATACTCGGGTGGATTTTAATAATGTAGAGCATTCATACATAATAAAGAGGTATATACTCGGGTGGATTTTAACAATGTTGAGCATTCACACATAATAAAGAGGTATATACTCGGGTGGATTTTAGCAATGTTGAGCATTCACACATAATAAAGAGGTATATACTCGGGTGGATTTTAACAATGTTGAGCATTCACACATAATAAAGAGGTATATACTCGGGTGGATTTTAACAATGTTGAGCATTCACACATAATAAAGAGGTATATACTCGGGTGGATTTTAACAATGTTGAGCATTCACACATAATAAAGAGATATATACTCGGGTGGATTTTAACAATGTTGAGCATTCACACATAATAAAGAGGTATATACTCGGGTGGATTTTAACAATGTTGAGCATTCACACATAATAAAGAGGTATATACTCGGGTGGATTTTAACAATGTTGAGCATTCACACATAATAAAGAGGTATATACTCGGGTGGATTTTAACAATGTTGAGCATTAGTGGGTGTTAGGATTATACTGGTATAACATTATACAACATCTGGGATACAAAAGTAAAACTGAAGAAGCAAGTATTGTTCTGAATATAAACAATGAACTGTGTCATGATTCTAAAACTATTGCTGATTTTTTTAATAATTTTTTAACTACAGTGGCTTCTGAGCTTGTAAAAAAAAACTTGCAAAAACAAAAGGTATATATAGTGTTACCTCACAATTATTTTTAAATTTTTATAAAGGGAGAAATCCTCATAAAAAAAACTTGTTTTACAACCTGTAACAGAAGAGTTTGTTGTTAAAGAGTTATGTTCTCTTAATGCCAATAAAAGCACCTGCTTAGATGAAATTCCAGCTCGATTTATAAAAGATGGTGCTAATGTAATACAAGTCCCTATTACAGCTATAATTAATCAGTCAATTACCACAGGGGTTGTTTCCCAAAGCATGAAATATGCCATAGAAAATATTTAAGAAAAACATCCCTTTAGAGGCTGGTAATTATAGACCAGTCAGTATATTGAGTATAGTATTTAAAATATTAGAAAGGAGTGTGTATAGACAACTTGTTGAATTCTTACAAGAAAACAAACTGCTATATCATTTACAGTCAGATTTTAGACAAAAGTTTTCCACAGACACGTGTCTCATATATCTATTGGACTATTTAAGAACTAATAATGCTAAAGGTCTGTATACAGGGATGATAATGTTAGACCTACAGAAGACTTTTGACACTGTCGATCACAGTATTTTGTGTAGTAAACTGAAAGTCATGGGTGTACAGTCCGTAGATTGGTTTGAGTCATATCTAACAGATAAGAGTCCAGTTTGTATCTGTAAACAGTACAATTTCAGAACCTATGAATGTATCATGTGGGGTGGCCCAGGGTAGTATACTGGGGCCCTTGATTTGGTTTACCTATGTCAATGATATGTCAATAAGTATAGATGGAGACTGTAAACTGATATCGTATGCAGATGATAGTGCAATACTGTATACACATAAAGATCCTAATGTTATATTGTCTAAATTAGGCAATGTATTAGGAAAATATTCAGACTGGTTATCTGATAATAAATTGTCTTTACACCTTGACTAGACTGAATGTATGCTTTTTGGCCATACAAGAAAGATCAGACAATTAAAAACGTGTATGTGAAATGTTATGAACATGGTATTACATCAACAGGGGTAGTTAGATATTTAGGAGTACATTTTGATAAATATTTAAATTTTGAAAATATAGTCTCAAATATTGTCAGTAAAGTAAATGGTAGACTTAAATTTTTATATAGAAATGTAAAATGTCTTGATCCCAGGTCGAGAAAAACACTCTCAACAACTTTAATTCAGTGTTATTTTGATTATTCATGTTCTTCATGATACAGTGGTTTAGGCTCGGGATTGACCAAAAAACTTCAAATATTACAAAATAAGGTTGTGAGATTTGTCCTCGACCTGGGACCCAGAACTCGCATAAATTGTGATATACTAGACAGTGTTGGAATGCTTTCTGTACCAGACAGAGTATGTCAACTTAGAATTAACCATGTTTTTAATATATATCATGGTAGAGCATCAGAATATTTATGTGAAAATTTTAATATTAATCAAGGAAATATAAGGGAAACCTCTAATTTAAACTTTATTACTCCAAACGCAAATTTATGTAGCACTAATAGCTTTTCATATAATGCAATAAAAGACTGGAACAGTTTGCCAATATCTATTAAGAATGTAAATAATAAGGAAGCATTTAAAAATGCAGTAAAAGATTTTTTTATTTTGAGGCAAGAAGAAGAGAAGAAAATTAATATTTTTATTTTCAAAAATCACTCGTCAAAATGTTTTAATTATTTTTGTTCAGGCAAACTCAATATAGTGCTTGTAATTTGGTGCTTTATTTTAAAATATTTTATGTGCTAGTGTGTTTTATGAGTAAACAATTTTTATTATTTTACTCTTGTAATCTTACAAGACAATGATCCCATTGGAAATAAGCTCAATTTATTGGGCTTTATGGGTTATCCTAGGCTGTCATGTTAACAATATTTATAACTTATTTTTATGTATATTGTAATAGTATATGTGTGTTTTATATGTATGTGCTTGATTTTCCTGAATAAAATATTAGTATTATTATTATTATAACATGTATATGAACTATGAACATGTTGATAAAATTTTTCAAGTCAATATGAAATAAATTAAAAAAAACATTATTTATATGACTGCTGAATCTTTTAAAGATAACACCATTATGTTGTCTTATCACTTTGTAAAGATCTTATATTCATTTCATACACGTCTTTGTCAGTTTAATGGTATTTTTATAAATATCATAAAAAACGCTATAATCGTGAACATCATACATATAATTTAATCTTTGTCAATCAAACATTTTATCTGCACCAGAAATATTTATGTCTGGCAAAATTATTTATGATTGGCCATATTTCGAGGTATGGCTAGCCATAATTATTCATATGATCTAGACATATTAACTCATCCAGTCGTTCAATCAAGTTAGTAATACTAGTATGTGTAATGACACTTATTGAATTTAGTCATCCAGAAGAGTGGAGGTAGATTTCAGTTTTAATCTTTGGTTGAAAGTTCACAAGAACGCAAAACAATCATATAACTGTCCAGAATTTCCTCTTATGTAAGTGTCGTGAGGTATGAAGAAGAGTTTGAAGATACCAAAGAGGTAATCAGAATCAGTATATCGAAGAAGAACAGACAACACAATGGTCAGAAGAAAAAGTACAAAAGGAAAAACAACGATCTACAAAACATACACATAAAGCTAAAGATCGAGTAACACGAACCCCACTAAAATTCGGGGGTAAACTTAGGTGCTTTGGAGGGTAAGAAGTTCCTGCTCCACTAGTGACACCCGTCGTGTTAATCTAGTTACAAACCCTGTGATAAGTCATGAACGAGGAAAGTACCGTGAAGTGTTTACGACAAGTGGAACATATCAGTGGCCATTTGTGACACAGATAGTCCATAATGGTCAACCATGTCATGGTGGCGACCGTAAAACTTTGGAAGTGATGACTTCAACTTAACCAAGAGGAACGCTTGGTTCAGTAGCTTCCTTGTTAGCAGCAACCCTTTATCATGGCAATCCTGATAGGAACTACAAGCTCTGGAATATCGTATCAAGTGAGAGATATATATTCCATATGCAGGTGCTGCTGGAACGTTCCTAATATAAATGGAATATACACAATGGAAAAAGTGCAGTCATCTCTTTTATCGTAATTGGGTTGCTAATTTACACAGCATTACCAATAACTAATATATATAAGCAAAATTACAAATAACTAATTTACATTAACAGAATTTCAAATTATTAATTTACATCAACAGAATTAAAAATAACTAATTTACATAAGCAGAATTACAAATAATTAATTTCCATAAAAATAATTACCAATGACTAATTTACATCAACAAAATTACAAATAGCTAATTTACATCAACAAAATTACAAATAACTAATTTACATTAACAGAATTACAAATAGCTAATCTACATAAACAGAATTACAAATAACCAATTTACATACAATGAATTACAAACAAGTAATTTACATACACAGAATAACAAATGACTTACTTACATAAACAGGATTACAAATAACTTATTTATATAAACAGAATAACAAATAGCTAATCTACATAAACAGAATTACAAATAACCAATTCACATAAAATGAATTACAAATAAGTAATTTACATACACAGAATAACAAATGACTTACCTACATCAACAGGATTACAAATAACTTATTTATATAAACAGAATAACAAACAGCTAATCTACATAAACAGAATTACAAATAACCAATTTACATACAATGAATTACAAATAAGTAATTTACATACACAGAATAACAAATGACTTACTTACATAAACAGGATTACAAATAACTTATTTATATAAACAGAATAACAAATAGCTAATCTACATAAACAGAATTACAAATAACCAATTTACATACAATGAATTGCAAATAAGTATTTTACATACACAGAATAACAAATGACTTAGCTACATCAACATGATTACAAATAACTTATTTATGTAAACAGAATAACAAATAACTAATTTGCATACACAGAATTACAAATTACTAATTTACATAAATAGAATTACAAATAATTAATTTACATAAACAGGATTACAAATAACTCATCTAAGTAAACAAAATTACAAATAGATAATTTACATAAGCAGAATTACAAATAACTAATTTGCATCAACAGAATTACAAATGACTAATTTACATCAACAGAATTACAAATGACTAACCTACATCAACAGGATTACAAATAGCTTATTTATATAAACAGAATAACAAATAACTAATTTACATACACAGAATAACAAATGACTTACTTATATAAACAGGATTACAAATAACTTATTTATATAAACAGAATAACAAATAACTAATTTACATACACAGAATTACAAATTTCTAATTTACCTCAATAGAATTACAAATAATTAATCTACCTCAACAGGATTACACATAACTCATATAAATAAAAAAAAATACAAATAGATAATTTACATAAGCAGAATTACAAATAACTAATTTGCATCAACATAATTACAAATGACTAATTTACATCAACAGAATAACAAATGACTAACCTACATAAACAGGATTACAAATAACTTATTTATATAAACAATAACAAATAACTAATTTGCATACATAGAATTACAAATTACTAATTAACATAAATAGTATTACCAATAATTAATTTACATAAACAGGATTGCAAATAACTCATTGATATAAACAAAATTACAAATAGATAATCTACATAACCAGAATTACAAATAACTAATTTACATAAGCAAAGTTACAAATAACTAATTTACATACACAGAATAACTAATGACTAACTTACATAAACAGGATTACAAATAACTTATATATATAAACAGAATAACAAATAACTACTTTACTAATATAGAATTACAAATAATTAATTTTCATCAACAGAATAACAAATAACTAATCTACATACACAGAATTACAAATAACTAATTTACATCAACAGAATAACAAATGATTAACTTACATAAACAGGATTACAAATAACTTATTTATATCAACAGAATAACAAATAACTAATCTACATAAATAGAATTACAAATAATTAATTTACATAAACAGAATGACAAATAACTAATCTACATAAACAGGATTACAAATAACTTATTTATATAAATAAAACAACAAATAGTTAATTTACATGATCAGAATTACAAATAACTAATTTACATAAACAAAATTACAAATAACTAATTTGCATACACAGAATTACAAATGACTAATTTATTCTAACAGATTTACAAATGATTAATTTACATAAACAGAATTACAAATGGCAAATTTACATAAACAGAATTACAAATGACTAATTTACATAAATTAGAATTACAAATAACTAACTTACATCAACAGAATTACAAATTACTCATTTACATAATCAGAAATACCACTAACTAATTTACATAAACAGAATTACAAATTACTAATTTACATACATAGCAAAATATATATTACTTTAATTTTATAATTAAAAGCTCCAGAGCCTGTGGCTCATATCATCAGAATTTCCTTGATAGAGTATTGCTGTGAACATGGAAGCTACTGAACCAATGGTTGCTGTTAACAGAGAAGCTACTGAACCAAGGGTTGCTCTTAACAGAGAATCTACTGAACCAAGGGTTGCTGTTAACATGGAAGCTACTGAACCAAGGGTTGCTGTTAACAGAGAATCTACTGAACCAAGGGTTGCTGTTAACATGGAAGCTACTGAACCAAAGGTTGCTGTTAACAGAGAATCTACTGAACCAAGGGTTGCTGTTAGCATGGAAGCTACTGAACCAAGGTTTGCTGTTAACAGGAAAACTACTGAACCAAGGGTTGCTGCTAACAGAGAATCCCATGAACCAAGGGTTGCTGTTAATATGGAAGCTGCTGAACCAAGGGTTGTTGTTAACAGAGAAACTACTGAACCAACGGTTGCTGTTAACAGAGAATCTACTGAACCAAGGGTTACTGATAACATGGAAGCTACTTAACCAAGGGTTGCTGTTAACAAAGAATCTACTGAACCAAGGGTTGCTGTTAACATGAAAGCTACTAAACCAAGGGTTGCTGTTAACATAAAAACTACTGAACCAAGGGTTGTTGTAAACAGAGCATCTCATGAACCAAGGGTTGCTGTTAACATGGAAGCTACTGAACCAAGGGTTATTGTTAACAGGGAAATTATTGTGCCAACTGTTGCTATTAACAGGGAAACTACTGTACCTAGGGCTGCTGTTTTTAAATGGAAACTACTGAACCAAGGGTTGCTATTAACAGGACAACTACTGAACCAAGGGTTGCTGTTAACAGAGAAACTACTGAACCAAGGGTTGCTGTTCACAGGGAAACTACTGAACCTAGGGTCTCTGTTAACAGAGAAGCTACTGAACCAAGGGTTGCTGTTAACAGAGAAGCTACTGCACCAAGAGTTGCTGTTAACAAGGAAACTACAGAACAAGGCTTGTTGTTAACAGAGAAGCTACTGAACCAAGCCAGGTTGCTGTTAACAGAGAAGCTACTGAACCAAGGGTTGCTGTTAATACAGAAGCTACTGAACAAAGGGTTGCTGTTGACAGAGAGGCTACTGAACCAAGGGCTACTGTTAACAGAGAATCTACTGAACCAAGGGTTGCTGTTAACAGAGAAGTTACTGAACCAAGGGTTGCTGTTAACAGAGAAGCTGCTGAACCAAGGGCTAATGTTAACAAGGAAACTACTGAACCTAGGGTTGCTATTAACAGGGAAACTGCTGAACCAAGGGTTGATGTTAGGAGAGAAGCTACTGAACAAAGGGTTACTATTAACAGAGAAGCTACTGAAACAAGGGATACTGTTAACAAGGAAACTACTGAACCTAGGGTTGCTATTAACAGGGAAACGTTTGAACCAAGGGCTGCTGTTAACAGAGAAGTTACTACACCAAGGGTTGCTGTTAACAGAGAGGCTACTGAACCAAGGGTTGCTCTAAACAGAGAAGATAATGAACCAAGGGTTACTGTTAACAGGGAAACTACTAAAGCAAGGATTGCTGTTAACAGGGAAACTACTGAACCAAGGGTTGCTGTTAGCAGAGAGGCTACTGAACCAAGGGTTACTGTTAACAGGGAAACTATTGAACCAAAGGTTGCTGTTAACAGAGAATCCCATGAACCAAGGGTTGCTGTTAACATGGAAGCTGCTGAACCAAGGGTTGTTGTTAACAGAGAATCTACTGAACCAAGGGTTACTGATAACATGAAAGCTACTTAACCAAAGGTTGCTGTTAACAGAGAATGTACTGAACCAAGGGTTGCTGTTAACATGGAAGCTACTGAACCAAGGGTTGCTGTTAACAGAGAAACTACTGAACCAAGGGTTGCTGTAAACAGAGAATCTCATGAACCAAGGGTTGCTGTTAATATGGAAGCTACTGAACCAAGGGTTATTGTTAACAGGGAAATTACTGAGCCAAGTGTTGCTATTAACAGGGAAACTACTGTACCTAGGGCTGCTGTTTTTAAATGGAAACTACTGAACCAAGGGTTGCTATTAACAGGAAAACTACTGAACCAAGGGTTGCTATTAACAGAGAATCTACCGAACCAAGGGTTGCTGTTAACAGGGAAACTACTGAACCTAGGGTCTCTGTTAACAGAGAAGCTACTGAACCAAGGGTTGCTCTTAACAGAGAAGCTACTGCACCAAGAGTTGCTGTTAACATGGAAACTACTGAAAAAGGCTTGTTGTTAACAGACAAGCTACTGAACCAAGCCAGGTTGCTGTTAACAGAGAGGTTACTGAACCAAGGGTTGCTGTTAACACAGAAGCTACTGAACAAAGAGTTGCTGTTAACAGAGAGGATACTGAACCAAGGGCTACTGTTAACAGAGAAGCTACTGAATCAAGGGTTGCTGTTAACAGAGAAGCTACTGAACAAAGGGTTACTGTTAACAGAGAAGCTACTGAACCAAGGGATACTGTTAACAAGGAAACTACTGAACCTATGGTTGCTATTAACAGGGTAACCTTTGAACCAATGGTTGCTGTTAACAGAGAAGCTACTACACCAAGGGTTGCTGTTAACAGAGAAGCTACGGAACCAATGGTTGCTCTAAACAGAGAAGCTACTGAACCAAGGGTTACTGTTAACAGGGACACTACTAAAGCAAGGGTTGCTGTTAACAGGTAAACTACTGAACCAAGGGTTGCTGTTAACAGAGAGGCTACTGAACCAAGGGTTGCTGTTAACAGAGAAACTACTGAACCAAGAATTGATGTTAAGAGAGAAACTACTAAAGCAAGGTTGCTGTTAACAGGGAAACTACTGAACCAATGGTTGCTGTTAACAGAGAAGCTACTGAACCTAGGGTTGCTGTTAGCAGAGAAGCTACTGAACAAAGGGTTGATGTTAAGAGAGAAGCTACTGAACCAAGGGCTACTGTTAACAGGGAAACTAATGAACCTAGGGCTGCTATTAACAGGGAAACTTTTGAACCAACGGTTGCTTTTAACAGAGAAGCTACTGAACCAAGGGTTGCTGTTTACAGAGAAGCTACTAAACCAAGGGCTACTGTTAATAGATAAGCTACTGAACCAAGGGTTGCTGTTAACAGTGAAGCTACTGAACAAAGGGTTGCTGTTAACAGAGAAGCCACTGAACCAAGGGCTACTGTTAACAAGGAAATTACTGAACCTAGGGTTGCTATTAACAGGGAAACTACTGAGCCAAGGATTGCTATTAACAGGGAAACTTTTGAACCAAAGATTGTTGTTAACACAGAAGTTACTATACCAAGGGGTGCTGTTAACAGAGAAGCTACTGAACCAAGGGTTGCTGTTAACAGAGAAACTACTGAACCAAGGGTTGCTGTTAACAGAGATACTACTGAACCAAGGGTTGCTGTTAATAGAGAAACTACTGAAGCAAGTGTTCCTAATGGTTGTTGATGTCATCACCAAGACATGATTGACTGCTACAGAATATCTGTATCACAAGTGGCTATCTTCTGGTTGTCATAATCACAAAATCTTGTCCTTTCCTTGTTCATCACTCATCACCGATTTTGTAAGAAGAGTAACACTACGGACGCCACTAGTGGATCAGAAACAGCTTACCCTTCCGGAACACCTGACTTTCTTTGTGGAGTTTCTGTTGCTCAATCTTAAATGTAGCATTTTGTAAATAGACGTCAGAGAAATCCGAAGGGAAAATCAAGAATGGACAATCCAGAGATTCTGCATCATTGAGCACAGAAGACACAGGACGAAGCAAAAAAAAAGAAAAACACATCACAACAAAACACAACATAGAAAACTTAGAAGATGACGCAATATGGATCCCACTAAAAAAAAACACGGGAGTTAACCCAAGTGCTCCGACATACTTCCATAGTTTTATTTTAATTTTGTATATTTCAATACAAATTACATGTTTTTATTTCTGTTTGTGAGCAAAGGACAAAAAAATTACCGTAGTGTTCTCTCGTAAGTTTCATTTTTGATAGACTGCAAATATCCCGAGTTTTGCAAATTGCTCGTTAAAAACGTAAAAATATTAAATAAGTTGTAGGCAGTTTTCATTTTCATTTATATTATTATTATTTTGTGAATGCATTCTGTTTGATTTAGGGTCAATTGAATTTATCAATTGATTATGTGATGTGTATGGCGATGTCTTGTACATATTAATTATGATGTTTTGCATGTATAATTCAGAAGAATATGTTCCAGTATCAGGCATCAACAGGGTATTAAATAGTTCGGTATGACTTTGTTATCGATAGAAACAAACGGTAATCGTGTTAACTCGTGTAGTTACCAAATGAAATATAATAATTTTGAAATATGATTATGAGATAAAAAGAAAATGTTGACAGGAGTAGTCATAGGTAGGTAGTTTTCAATATTCATTGTCAAACGACTTTGATATTTGTTACAAAAGAGCGTAGTGGCACGTGTGTAGGTAAGAATAAGATAACGAAAATACAGAAAAGCGACGATTGGAGAAGAACCAAATCCGAAGAGAAATGGTAGTCCAGATACCAACAAGCAACAACAGAAGAAACACAATTATAAAACAAAATTACAAATGCTTGGACAAGTGCTCCGGAAGGGTTAGCAGTTTCTGCTCCACTAGTTGCACTCGTCGTGCTACTCGTGTTAATAATTCGGTGATAAATCATATTAGATGATATATTTTGAACGAGGAAAAGAAAGACAGGATTGCTATTATGACCTACTTTTTTCGCAGAATCTCGTGATTTTAGATTTCTGACAGTCATGGAAGGTTTAATCTATATCTTGGTATTTCAGTTACTAGTATATGTTTTATTAACTCAGAAAGCCTACATAACGGGAGAATATCATCGACAGTTTATTGATCATTCATAATATGGCTTATATCAAACTAATATTTTACTAGGACGAATTATGCATAGTTGTTTTATTGGATGTATGAGTGTTGCTTAAAACCAAATGAGCAATGTTTCATCAATATTACGACGAGGACAAGTTACATTTTTAATGAGATGATAATTGTGTTATAGGAGCAAACCAACACGCTTGACTAGATCTGAATAGTGCTAGCTCGCACAACAAACAATAATCCTTGGATAGACATATCAGTCCACTCGGGCACAATATCCTGATTCAGAGCTAGCCAATATTTGCTCTTACTCCTTAATGTTGCGTGCTGAGCGGAGAAGCGACAAATACCAGCTTGTAATCTTTGGTTTGACTCGACCGGGACTCGAACCCAAGATCTACCGCAATCGATCCAATTTGGGGTATTGGTCTAGTACAATGCGGACATCATCACCATTTCATTGAACGTAATGTGTTCGCGCCATCATATAGCTAAAACAACTTGTTCATTTGGCGTTAAACAACAATTACTTACTCATTGTATTCTTCTTCTTCTTCTTCTTCTGTAAATGCAGGTCTCATGGTTACTATCATTACAGGTAATCAGCTTATATTACATGTAATCGGCTTATATTACAGGTAATCAGCTTATATTCATAGCAGCGACAACTAGAACTATTACAATTGATATATACCACAAACCATAAGACTATGAACAGGTAATTATATAATCCATTTTCATATTTTCTGAAAATTTTAGATTTCTGAAAAAAAATTCAAAAATCTGAAATATTGTTGAAAGTGGCTTTATACACCATAACCATAATCATAACCTTATATGAAACGTCATAAGCAAATTAAACTATGACCTACAATAACAATAGATAGATCTTAATCATGTACAATCACTATAAAGAGAGTGCTATATAGCTGTGTCAATCGAACATGTCGTCCTGGCATTGTTGGATAATATATAGTTGAGTCCTTTTGTTTAACTAAATGAAAAGATATTCGTATATACTCTAGATTTAAAATGAAAATTATTTTAATAATGGCTGCTATCCCGGACAACGATATTACAAATGGATGTATTGGGAATATAGCGGAAATACTGCTCACAACAATTAGGGCAGGCCTAAAGCCATTTTGTCCTATTGGTCCCAACTGGGAACTCTGCAGTCCCTCGTTGGAATGATCTACTCTCAGCTGTTCATGTATACACAACAACACATTGCAGGTTTTACAGATAATAATTGAGCTCCACGCCTCCTAAGGCCGGCTCTTACAACAATTAATACAATGACGAACAGGTAGATCCCCAGTGGTCAAAAGATATGTATACTTGTACCAATCATTAAAACAAATATGTATCAATAATTTTATTTTCAATATATGGTTTCACTGTTTTCAGCAAAAGTCGGCCCTTGTCGAGTTGTCCATTGATTAACGAGTTGAAGTCATTCACGAAAGACAGTCATACAAAATCAGAAGATCTAGTGGATATTCTCTAGCAAGATAACCAATTCCAACAATTCTACTTAAAAATAATAGAAGGTGACCTGACTACAGCATATGAATATTGTGACGGTAGAACTGCAGGGAAATCCTTTGTTTAATAAGAAGATAATTATAGTCGGTGCTGGTATATCAGGTTTAACAGCAGCTTACGAATTAGAGAAAGATGGGTACACGGTATGTATACATATGTTTGCAGGAATTAGTAAATTGATATATCATGTTGATGTACGTGTTAATATACAAATAATAACAAGAACGTGAATTCCCGACTAAATGTGATTGAGGGGGCCGTCGTGGTCGTGATCGTATGGTAGTTGGATATACAACTACCTATGCAATCAATACCTATCACCACTAACATTGTGAGTTCGAATGCCCCTAATAGGGAGGTGTGCTCGATGCAACATCATGTGATAAAGTTTGTTAATGATTTACGGAAGGTTGGTGGTTTTCTCCGGGTACTCCTGTTTCCTCCACCAGTAAAACTGACCGCTACGATATACTAGTCACTGAAATATTGTTGAAAGTGGCACCAAACACCATAACCCTAGCCCTATGACAAGAACGCGAATTCCCTATTAAATGTGTAAGACAGTGCACTTCTATTTAAAAGAGAATTATTAGTCCCCGATTGTATCATTCAACTAGTAGTCAATGCTTCGGTACTGGCATGGTTGATTGAATATGTTATCATTCACCTAGTAGTCAGTGCTTCGGTACTGACATGGTTGATTGAATATGTTATCATTCACCTAGTAGTCAGTGTTTCGGTACTGGCATGGTTGATTGAATATGTTATCATTCACCTAGTAGTCAGTGCTTCGGTACTGACATGGTTGATTGAATATGTTATCATTCACCTAGTAGTCAGTGCTTCGGTACTGACATGGTTGATTGAATATGTTATCATTCACCTAGTAGTCAGTGCTTCGGTACTGGCATGGTTGATTGAATATGTTATCATTCACCTAGTAGTCAGTGCTTCGGTACTGACATGGTTGATTGAATATGTTATCATTCACCTAGTAGTCAGTGCTTCGGTACTGGCATGGTTGATTGAATATGTTATCATTCACCTAGTAGTCAGTGCTTCAGTACTGGCATGGTTGATTGAATATGTTATCATTCACCTAGTAGTCAGTGCTTCGGTACTGACATGGTTGATTGAATATGTTATCATTCACCTAGTAGTCAGTGCTTCGGTACTGACATGGTTGATTGAATATATTATCATTCACCTAGTAGTCAGTGCTTCGGTACTGGCATGGTTGATTGAATATGTTATCATTCACCTAGTAGTCAGTGCTTCGGTACTGACATGGTTGATTGAATATGTTATCATTCACCTAGTAGTCAGTGCTTCGGTACTGGCATGGTTGATTGAATATGTTATCATTCACCTAGTAGTCAGTGCTTCAGTACTGGCATGGTTGATTGAATATGTTATCATTCACCTAGTAGTCAGTGCTTCAGTACTGGCATGGTTGATTGAATATGTTATCATTCACCTAGTAGTCAGTGCTTCGGTACTGACATGGTTGATTGAATATGTTATCATTCACCTAGTAGTCAGTGCTTCGGTACTGGCATGGTTGATTGAATATGTTATAATTCACCTAGTAGTCAGTGCTTCGGTACTGACATAGTTGATTGAATATGTTATCATTCACCTAGTAGTCAGTGCTTCGGTACTGGCATGGTTGATTGAATATGTTATCATTCACCTAGTAGTCAGTGCTTCGGTACTGGCATGGTTGATTGAATATGTTATCATTCACCTAGTAGTCAGTGCTTCAGTACTGGCATGGTTGATTGAATATGTTATCATTCACCTAGTAGTCAGTGCTTCGGTACTGGCATGGTTGATTGAATATGTTATCATTCACCTAGTAGTCAGTGCTTCAGTACTGGCATGGTTGATTGAATATGTTATCATTCACCTAGTAGTCAGTGCTTCGGTACTGGCATGGTTGATTGAATATGTTATCATTCACCTAGTAGTCAGTGTTTCAGTACTGGCATGGTTGATTGAATATGTTATCATTCACCTAGTAGTCAGTGCTTCGGTACTGACATGGTTGATTGAATATGTTATCATTCACCTAGTAGTCAGTGCTTCGGTACTGGCATGGTTGATTGAATATGTTATCATTCACCTAGTAGTCAGTGCTTCGGTACTGGCATGGTTGATTGAATATGTTATCATTCACCTAGTAGTCAGTGCTTCGGTACTGACATAGTTGATTGAATATGTTATCATTCACCTAGTAGTCAGTGCTTCGGTACTGGCATGGTTGATTGAATATGTTATCATTCACCTAGTAGTCAGTGCTTCGGTACTGACATGGTTGATTGAATATGTTATCATTCACCTAGTAGTCAGTGCTTCGGTACTGGCATGGTTGATTGAATATGTTATCATTCACCTAGTAGTCAGTGCTTCGGTACTGACATGGTTGATTGAATATGTTATCATTCACCTAGTAGTCAGTGCTTCGGTACTGACATGGTTGATTGAATATGTTATCATTCACCTAGTAGTCAGTGCTTCGGTACTGGCATGGTTGATTGAATATGTTATCATTCACCTAATAGTCAGTGCTTCGGTACTGACATGGTTGATTGAATATGTTATCATTCACCTAGTAGTCAGTGCTTCGGTACTGGCATGGTTGATTGAATATGTTATCATTCACCTAGTAGTCAGTGCTTCAGTACTGGCATGGTTGATTGAATATGTTATCATTCACCTAGTAGTCAGTGCTTCAGTACTGGCATGGTTGATGGAATATGTTATCATTCACCTAGTAGTCAGTGCTTCGGTACTGACATGGTTGATTGAATATGTTATCATTCACCTAGTAGTCAGTGCTTCGGTACTGGCATGGTTGATTGAATATGTTATCATTCACCTAGTAGTCAGTGCTTCGGTACTGACATAGTTGATTGAATATGTTATCATTCACCTAGTAGTCAGTGCTTCGGTACTGGCATGGTTGATTGAATATGTTATCATTCACCTAGTAGTCAGTGCTTCAGTACTGGCATGGTTGATTGAATATGTTATCATTCACCTAGTAGTCAGTGCTTCAGTACTGGCATGGTTGATTGAATATGTTATCATTCACCTAGTAGTCAGTGCTTCGGTACTGGCATGGTTGATTGAATATGTTATCATTCACCTAGTAGTCAGTGCTTCAGTACTGGCATGGTTGATTGAATATGTTATCATTCACCTAGTAGTCAGTGCTTCGGTACTGACATGGTTGATTGAATATGTTATCATTCACCTAGTAGTCAGTGCTTCGGTACTGGCATGGTTGATTGAATATGTTATCATTCACCTAGTAGTCAGTGCTTCGGTACTGGCATGGTTGATTGAATATGTTATCATTCACCTAGTAGTCAGTGCTTCGGTACTGACATAGTTGATTGAATATGTTATCATTCACCTAGTAGTCAGTGCTTCAGTACTGGCATGGTTGATTGAATATGTTATCATTCACCTAGTAGTCAGTGCTTCGGTACTGACATGGTTGATTGAATATGTTATCATTCACCTAGTAGTCAGTGCTTCGGTACTGACATGGTTGATTGAATATGTTATCATTCACCTAGTAGTCAGTGCTTCGGTACTGACATGGTTGATTGAATATGTTATCATTCACCTAGTAGTCAGTGCTTCGGTACTGGCATGGTTGATTGAATATGTTATCATTCACCTAGTAGTCAGTGCTTCGGTACTGGCATGGTTGATTGAATATGTTATCATTCACCTAGTAGTCAGTGCTTCGGTACTGACATAGATGATTGAATATGTTATCATTCACCTAGTAGTCAGTGCTTCGGTACTGGCATGGTTGATTGAATATGTTATCATTCACCTAGTAGTCAGTGCTTCGGTACTGACATTGTTGATTGAATATGTTATCATTCACCTAGTAGTCAGTGCTTCGGTACTGACATGGTTGATTGAATATGTTATCATTCACCTAGTAGTCAGTGCTTCGGTACTGGCATGGTTGATTGAATATGTTATCATTCACCTAGTAGTCAGTGCTTCGGTACTGACATGGTTGATTGAATATGTTATCATTCACCTAGTAGTCAGTGCTTCGGTACTGACATGGTTGATTGAATATGTTATCATTCACCTAGTAGTCAGTGCTTCGGTACTGGCATGGTTGATTGAATATGTTATCATTCACCTAGTAGTCAGTGCTTCGGTACTGACATGGTTGATTGAATATGTTATCATTCACCTAGTAGTCAGTGCTTCGGTACTGATATAGTTGATTGAATATGTTATCATTCACCTAGTAGTCAGTGCTTCGGTACTGGCATGGTTGATTGAATATGTTATCATTCACCTAGTAGTCAGTGCTTCGGTACTGGCATGGTTGATTGAATATGTTATCATTCACCTAGTAGTCAGTACTTCGGTACTGGCATGGTTGATTGAATATGTTATCATTCACCTAGTAGTCAGTGCTTCGGTACTGACATGGTTGATTGAATATGTTATCATTCACCTAGTAGTCAGTGCTTCGGTACTGATATAGTTGATTGAATATGTTATCATTCACCTAGTAGTCAGTGCTTCGGTACTGGCATGGTTGATTGAATATGTTATCATTCACCTAGTAGTCAGTGCTTCGGTACTGGCATGGTTGATTGAATATGTTATCATTCACCTAGTAGTCAGTGCTTCAGTACTGGCATGGTTGATTGAATATGTTATCATTCACCTAGTAGTCAGTGCTTCGGTACTGACATGGTTGATTGAATATGTTATCATTCACCTAGTAGTCAGTGCTTCGGTACTGACATGGTTGATTGAATATATTATCATTCACCTAGTAGTCAGTGCTTCGGTACTGGCATGGTTGATTGAATATGTTATCATTCACCTAGTAGTCAGTGCTTCGGTACTGACATGGTTGATTGAATATGTTATCATTCACCTAGTAGTCAGTGCTTCGGTACTGGCATGGTTGATTGAATATGTTATCATTCACCTAGTAGTCAGTGCTTCAGTACTGGCATGGTTGATTGAATATGTTATCATTCACCTAGTAGTCAGTGCTTCAGTACTGGCATGGTTGATTGAATATGTTATCATTCACCTAGTAGTCAGTGCTTCGGTACTGACATGGTTGATTGAATATGTTATCATTCACCTAGTAGTCAGTGCTTCGGTACTGGCATGGTTGATTGAATATGTTATAATTCACCTAGTAGTCAGTGCTTCGGTACTGACATAGTTGATTGAATATGTTATCATTCACCTAGTAGTCAGTGCTTCGGTACTGGCATGGTTGATTGAATATGTTATCATTCACCTAGTAGTCAGTGCTTCGGTACTGGCATGGTTGATTGAATATGTTATCATTCACCTAGTAGTCAGTGCTTCAGTACTGGCATGGTTGATTGAATATGTTATCATTCACCTAGTAGTCAGTGCTTCGGTACTGGCATGGTTGATTGAATATGTTATCATTCACCTAGTAGTCAGTGCTTCAGTACTGGCATGGTTGATTGAATATGTTATCATTCACCTAGTAGTCAGTGCTTCGGTACTGGCATGGTTGATTGAATATGTTATCATTCACCTAGTAGTCAGTGTTTCAGTACTGGCATGGTTGATTGAATATGTTATCATTCACCTAGTAGTCAGTGCTTCGGTACTGACATGGTTGATTGAATATGTTATCATTCACCTAGTAGTCAGTGCTTCGGTACTGGCATGGTTGATTGAATATGTTATCATTCACCTAGTAGTCAGTGCTTCGGTACTGGCATGGTTGATTGAATATGTTATCATTCACCTAGTAGTCAGTGCTTCGGTACTGACATAGTTGATTGAATATGTTATCATTCACCTAGTAGTCAGTGCTTCGGTACTGGCATGGTTGATTGAATATGTTATCATTCACCTAGTAGTCAGTGCTTCGGTACTGACATGGTTGATTGAATATGTTATCATTCACCTAGTAGTCAGTGCTTCGGTACTGGCATGGTTGATTGAATATGTTATCATTCACCTAGTAGTCAGTGCTTCGGTACTGACATGGTTGATTGAATATGTTATCATTCACCTAGTAGTCAGTGCTTCGGTACTGACATGGTTGATTGAATATGTTATCATTCACCTAGTAGTCAGTGCTTCGGTACTGGCATGGTTGATTGAATATGTTATCATTCACCTAATAGTCAGTGCTTCGGTACTGACATGGTTGATTGAATATGTTATCATTCACCTAGTAGTCAGTGCTTCGGTACTGGCATGGTTGATTGAATATGTTATCATTCACCTAGTAGTCAGTGCTTCAGTACTGGCATGGTTGATTGAATATGTTATCATTCACCTAGTAGTCAGTGCTTCAGTACTGGCATGGTTGATGGAATATGTTATCATTCACCTAGTAGTCAGTGCTTCGGTACTGACATGGTTGATTGAATATGTTATCATTCACCTAGTAGTCAGTGCTTCGGTACTGGCATGGTTGATTGAATATGTTATCATTCACCTAGTAGTCAGTGCTTCGGTACTGACATAGTTGATTGAATATGTTATCATTCACCTAGTAGTCAGTGCTTCGGTACTGGCATGGTTGATTGAATATGTTATCATTCACCTAGTAGTCAGTGCTTCAGTACTGGCATGGTTGATTGAATATGTTATCATTCACCTAGTAGTCAGTGCTTCAGTACTGGCATGGTTGATTGAATATGTTATCATTCACCTAGTAGTCAGTGCTTCGGTACTGGCATGGTTGATTGAATATGTTATCATTCACCTAGTAGTCAGTGCTTCAGTACTGGCATGGTTGATTGAATATGTTATCATTCACCTAGTAGTCAGTGCTTCGGTACTGACATGGTTGATTGAATATGTTATCATTCACCTAGTAGTCAGTGCTTCGGTACTGGCATGGTTGATTGAATATGTTATCATTCACCTAGTAGTCAGTGCTTCGGTACTGGCATGGTTGATTGAATATGTTATCATTCACCTAGTAGTCAGTGCTTCGGTACTGACATAGTTGATTGAATATGTTATCATTCACCTAGTAGTCAGTGCTTCAGTACTGGCATGGTTGATTGAATATGTTATCATTCACCTAGTAGTCAGTGCTTCGGTACTGACATGGTTGATTGAATATGTTATCATTCACCTAGTAGTCAGTGCTTCGGTACTGACATGGTTGATTGAATATGTTATCATTCACCTAGTAGTCAGTGCTTCGGTACTGACATGGTTGATTGAATATGTTATCATTCACCTAGTAGTCAGTGCTTCGGTACTGGCATGGTTGATTGAATATGTTATCATTCACCTAGTAGTCAGTGCTTCGGTACTGGCATGGTTGATTGAATATGTTATCATTCACCTAGTAGTCAGTGCTTCGGTACTGACATAGATGA
The DNA here is from genome assembly GCA_963680875.1 of Bathymodiolus brooksi. Classification (NCBI taxonomy): domain Eukaryota; kingdom Metazoa; phylum Mollusca; class Bivalvia; order Mytilida; family Modiolidae; genus Bathymodiolus; species Bathymodiolus brooksi. Next base: position 89,547,924 of record OY804587.1, read on the forward strand.
TTGAATATGTTATCATTCACCTAGTAGTCAGTGCTTCGGTACTGGCATGGTTGATTGAATATGTTATCATTCACCTAGTAGTCAGTGCTTCGGTACTGACATTGTTGATTGAATATGTTATCATTCACCTAGTAGTCAGTGCTTCGGTACTGACATGGTTGATTGAATATGTTATCATTCACCTAGTAGTCAGTGCTTCGGTACTGGCATGGTTGATTGAATATGTTATCATTCACCTAGTAGTCAGTGCTTCGGTACTGACATGGTTGATTGAATATGTTATCATTCACCTAGTAGTCAGTGCTTCGGTACTGACATGGTTGATTGAATATGTTATCATTCACCTAGTAGTCAGTGCTTCGGTACTGGCATGGTTGATTGAATATGTTATCATTCACCTAGTAGTCAGTGCTTCGGTACTGACATGGTTGATTGAATATGTTATCATTCACCTAGTAGTCAGTGCTTCGGTACTGATATAGTTGATTGAATATGTTATCATTCACCTAGTAGTCAGTGCTTCGGTACTGGCATGGTTGATTGAATATGTTATCATTCACCTAGTAGTCAGTGCTTCGGTACTGGCATGGTTGATTGAATATGTTATCATTCACCTAGTAGTCAGTGCTTCGGTACTGGCATGGTTGATTGAATATGTTATCATTCACCTAGTAGTCAGTGCTTCGGTACTGACATGGTTGATTGAATATGTTATCATTCACCTAGTAGTCAGTGCTTCGGTACTGATATAGTTGATTGAATATGTTATCATTCACCTAGTAGTCAGTGCTTCGGTACTGGCATGGTTGATTGAATATGTTATCATTCACCTAGTAGTCAGTGCTTCGGTACTGGCATGGTTGATTGAATATGTTATCATTCACCTAGTAGTCAGTGCTTCGGTACTGGCATGGTTGATTGAATATGTTATCATTCACCTAGTAGTCAGTGCTTCAGTACTGGCATGGTTGATTAAAAATGTTATCATTCACCTAGTAGTCAGTGCTTCGGTACTGGCATGGTTGATTGAATATTTTATCATTTACATAGTAGTCAGTGCTTCGGTACTGACATGGTTGATTGAATATGTTATCATTCACCTAGTAGTCAGTGCTTCGGTACTGGCATGGTTGATTGAATATGTTATCATTCACCTAGTAGTCAGTGCTTCGGTACTGGCATGGTTGATTGAATATGTTATCATTCACCTAGTAGTCAGTGCTTCAGTACTGGCATGGTTGATTGAATATGTTATCATTCACCTAGTAGTCAGTGCTTCAGTACTGGCATGGTTGATTGAATATGTTATCATTCACCTAGTAGTCAGTGCTTCGGTACTGACATGGTTGATTGATTATGTTATCATTCACCTAGTAGTCAGTGCTTCGGTACTGGCATGGTTGATTGAATATGTTATCAGTCACCTAGTAGTCAGTGCTTCGGTACTGGCATGGTTGATTGAATATGTTATCATTCACCTAGTAGTCAGTGCTTCAGTACTGACATAGTTGATTGAATATGTTATCATTCACCTAGTAGTCAGTGCTTCGGTACTGGCATGGTTGATTGAATATGTTATCATTCACCTAGTAGTCATTGCTTCGGTACTGGCATGGTTGATTGAATATGTTATCATTCACCTAGTAGTCAGTGCTTCGGTACTGGCATGGTTGATTGAATATGTTATCATTCACCTAGTAGTCAGTGCTTCGGTACTGGCATGGTTGATTGAATATGTTATCATTCACCTAGTAGTCAGTGCTTCGGTACTGACATTGTTGATTGAATATGTTATCATTCACCTAGTAGTCAGTGCTTCGGTACTGACATGGTTGATTGAATATGTTATCATTCACCTAGTAGTCAGTGCTTCGGTACTGGCATGGTTGGTTGAATATGTTATCATTCACCTAGTAGTCAGTGCTTCGGTACTGACATGGTTGATTGAATATGTTATCATTCACCTAGTAGTCAGTGCTTCGGTACTGACATGGTTGATTGAATATGTTATCATTCACCTAGTAGTCAGTGCTTCGGTACTGGCATGGTTGATTGAATATGTTATCATTCACCTAGTAGTCAGTGCTTCGGTACTGACATGGTTAATTGAATATGTTATCATTCACCTAGTAGTCAGTGCTTCGGTACTGATATAGTTGATTGAATATGTTATCATTCACCTAGTAGTCAGTGCTTCGGTACTGGCATGGTTGATTGAATATGTTATCATTCACCTAGTAGTCAGTGCTTCGGTACTGGCATGGTTGATTGAATATGTTATCATTCACCTAGTAGTCAGTGCTTCGGTACTGGCATGGTTGATTGAATATGTTATCATTCACCTAGTAGTCAGTGCTTCGGTACTGACATGGTTGATTGAATATGTTATCATTCACCTAGTAGTCAGTGCTTCGGTACTGATATAGTTGATTGAATATGTTATCATTCACCTAGTAGTCAGTGCTTCGGTACTGGCATGGTTGATTGAATATGTTATCATTCACCTAGTAGTCAGTGCTTCGGTACTGGCATGGTTGATTGAATATGTTATCATTCACCTAGTAGTCAGTGCTTCGGTACTGGCATGGTTGATTGAATATGTTATCATTCACCTAGTAGTCAGTGCTTCAGTACTGGCATGGTTGATTAAAAATGTTATCATTCACCTAGTAGTCAGTGCTTCGGTACTGGCATGGTTGATTGAATATGTTATCATTTACATAGTAGTCAGTGCTTCGGTACTGACATGGTTGATTGAATATGTTATCATTCACCTAGTAGTCAGTGCTTCGGTACTGGCATGGTTGATTGAATATGTTATCATTCACCTAGTAGTCAGTGCTTCGGTACTGGCATGGTTGATTGAATATGTTATCATTCACCTAGTAGTCAGTGCTTCAGTACTGGCATGGTTGATTGAATATGTTATCATTCACCTAGTAGTCAGTGCTTCAGTACTGGCATGGTTGATTGAATATGTTATCATTCACCTAGTAGTCAGTGCTTCGGTACTGACATGGTTGATTGAATATGTTATCATTCACCTAGTAGTCAGTGCTTCGGTACTGGCATGGTTGATTGAATATGTTATCAGTCACCTAGTAGTCAGTGCTTCGGTACTGGCATGGTTGATTGAATATGTTATCATTCACCTAGTAGTCAGTGCTTCAGTACTGACATAGTTGATTGAATATGTTATCATTCACCTAGTAGTCAGTGCTTCGGTACTGGCATGGTTGATTGAATATGTTATCATTCACCTAGTAGTCATTGCTTCGGTACTGGCATGGTTGATTGAATATGTTATCATTCACCTAGTAGTCAGTGCTTCGGTACTGGCATGGTTGATTGAATATGTTATCATTCACCTAGTAGTCAGTGCTTCGGTACTGGCATGGTTGATTGAATATGTTATCATTCACCTAGTAGTCAGTGCTTCGGTACTGGCATGGTTGATTGAATATGTTATCATTTACATAGTAGTCAGTGCTTCGGTACTGACATGGTTGATTGAATATGTTATCATTCACCTAGTAGTCAGTGCTTCGGTACTGGCATGGTTGATTGAATATGTTATCATTCACCTAGTAGTCAGTGCTTCAGTACTGGCATGGTTTATTGAATATGTTTATATTTGAAATTTACTGCTTCTTAATAATGTACTTATTATTAAAACTAATGTAATCTCACTCAAGCATATATAACCTCAACCACAAAAAAAACAAGGGATGAAATCATATTCTCTGGAAGGGTAATCAATGACAAAGATTTGACAATAATGGAGTTAGTCTACTGACGAAATAGTTTCATTATTCTCAACTCTGAACCAGAAATTTGGAAGCAAATGCCTATGGTATTTCTATATGACCGACATATTAAAAATAAACTTTCTATATTTTGTATTCCAGAGAGTTTCCAAATTGACATTCCAAATTTGTATTCTAGAGAGTTTCCAAATTAACATTCCATATTTTGTATTCTAGAGCGTTTCCAAACTAACATTCTATGTTTTGTATTCTAGAGAGTTTCCAAATTAACATTCCATATTTTGTAGTCTAGAGAGTTTCCAAATTAACATTCTATATTTTGTAGTCTAGAGAGTTTCCAAATTAACATTCTATGTTTTGTATTCTAGAGAGCTTCCAAATTAACATTCTATTTTTTGTATTCTAGAGAGTTTCCAAATTAACATTCTATATCTTGTATTCTAGAGAGCTTCCAAATTAACAATCTATATTTTGTATTCTAGAGAGCTTCCAAATTAACATTCCATATTTTGTATTATAGAGAGTTTCCAAATTAACATTTTATAGTTTGTATTGTAAATAGTTTCCAAATTAACATTCCATATTTTGTATTCTAGAGAGTTTCCAAATTAACATTCTATATTTTGTCGTCTAGAGTTTCCAAATTAACATTCCATATTTTATATTCTAGAGCGTTTCCAAATTAACATTCTATGTTTTGTATTCTAGAGAGGTTCCAAATTAACATTCCATATTTTGTATTCTAGAGCGTTTCCAAATTAACATTCTATGTTTTGTATTCTAGAGAGTTTCCAAATTAACATTCCATATTTTGTAGTCTAGAGAGTTTCCAAATTAACATTCTATATTTTGTAGTCTAGAGAGTTTCCAAATTAACATTCTATGTTTTGTATTCTAGAGAGCTTCCAAATTAACATTCTATTTTTTGTATTCTAGAGAGTTTCCAAATTAACATTCTATATCTTGTATTCTAGAGAGCTTCCAAATTAACAATCTATGTTTTGTATTCTAGAGAGCTTCCAAATTAACATTGCATATTTTGTATTATAGAAAGCTTCCAAATTAACATTTTATAGTTTGTATTGTAAATAGTTTCCAAATTACCATTCCATATTTTGTATTCTAGAGAGTTTCCAAATTAACATTCTATATTTTGTCGTCTAGAGTTTCCAAATTAACATTCCATATTTTATATTCTAGAGAGTTTCCAAATTAACAATCTATATTTTGTATTCTAGAGAGTTTCCAAATTAACATTCTATATTTTGTATTCTAGAGAATTTTCAAATTAACATTTAATGTTTTTTATTCTAGAGAGTTTCCAAATTAACATTCTATATGTTGTATTCTAGAGAGTTTCCAATTTAACATTCTATGTTTTGTATTCTAGAGAGTTTCCAAATTAACATTCCATATTTTGTATTCTAGAGAGTTTCCAAATTAACATTCTATATTTTGTCGTCTAGAGTTTCCAAATTAACATTCCATATTTTATATTCTAGAGCGTTTCCAAATTAACATTCTATGTTTTGTATTCTAGAGAGGTTCCAAATTAACATTCCATATTTTGTATTCTAGAGCGTTTCCAAATTAACATTCTATGTTTTGTATTCTAGAGAGTTTCCAAATTAACATTCCATATTTTGTAGTCTAGAGAGTTTCCAAATTAACATTCTATATTTTGTATTCTAGAGAGTTTCCAAATTAACATTCTATGTTTTGTATTCTAGAGAGCTTCCAAATTAACATTGCATATTTTGTATTATAGAGAGTTTCCAAATTAACATTTTATAGTTTGTATTGTAAATAGTTTCCAAATTACCATTCCATATTTTGTATTCTAGAGAGTTTCCAAATTAACATTCTATATTTTGTCGTCTAGAGTTTCCAAATTAACATTCCATATTTTATATTCTAGAGAGTTTCCAAATTAACAATCTATATTTTGTATTCTAGAGAGTTTCCAAATTAACATTCTATATTTTGTATTCTAGAGAATTTTCAAATTAACATTTAATGTTTTTTATTCTAGAGAGTTTCCAAATTAACATTCTATATGTTGTATTCTAGAGAGTTTCCAATTTAACATTCTATGTTTTGTATTCTAGAGAGTTTCCAAATTAACATTCCATATTTTGTATTCTAGACAGTTTCCAAATTAAAATTCCATATTTTGTATTCTAGAGTTTCCAAATTAACATTCTATGTTTTGTGTTCTAGAGAGCTTCCAAATTAACATTCCATATTTTGTATTCTAGAGAGTTTTCAAATTAACATTTAAAATTTTGTATTCTAGATAGTTTCCAAATTAACATTCCATATTTTGTATTCTAGAGAGTTTCCAAATTAACATTCCATATTTTATATTCTAGAGAGTTTCTAAATTAACATTCTGTATTTTGTATTCTAGAGAATTTTCAAATTAACATTCAATGTTTTGTATTCTAGAGAGTTTCCAAATTAACATTCAATGTTTTGTATTCTAGAGAGTTTCCATATTAACATTCCATATTTTGTATTCTAGAGAGTTTCCAGATTAACATTCTATATTTGTATTCTAGAGAGATTCCAAATTAAAATTCTATATTTTGTATTCTAGAGAGTTTCCAAATTAACATTCTATGTTTTGTATTCTAGAGAATTTCCAAATTAACATGCTATGTTTTGTATTCTACAGAGTTTCCAAATTAACATTCTATATTTTGTAGTCTAGAGAGTTACCATGAGTTTATTCATGTGATTTGTTTGTACTACTGCTGTGCATTGTAACTCGATCGCCTATAGGTTCCAATTTTGCGATTCTGCATTGGTTTGATAACGTTATGTACTAATAAGCAGTAGGGTATATAAACAACCGAAATAGTTTTATTTACCAAGTAGTTGTTATATGTAGTAATATTAAAACTTGTTGTAGACAAAGATATTAGAACTGCAGAATCGAGTTGGCGGAAGAATTCAGACAATACAATTTGACGATGGTCTTCACTCTGAAGGTAATACACCATGCAATGCAGTACATATTATGATTTAGAATCTACTTGTATTGAATAGTGTGAGTTTACCCTAATTGTACTATGTGGTGCGAAATGTCATATTCCTTCGCTATTGGTTAAAATTTGTGGTTGGATACCCATGAAAATAACTAAATATGGTATGAAATGAATATATTTATAGATACATTGTAATAACAATGATTAATATATTTATAGATACATTGTAATAACAATGATTAATTAATTAATTGATTGATTGATTGATTGATTGATTGATTGATTGATTGATTGATTGATTGATTGATTGATTGATTGATTGATTGATTGATTGATTGATTGATTGATTGATTGATTGATTGATTGATTGATTGATTGATTGATTGATTGATTGATTGATTGATTGATTGATTGATTGATTGTCAGTTGATTGCTGACTTAGTTGACCGTTATGGATTATCTGTGTTGCAAATAACCACGGATAAGTTCCACTTGTCGTAAACACTTTCCGGTTCTTTCCTCATTCATGACTTATCACCGGATTTGTAACTAGATTAACACGACGGGTGCCACTAGTGGAACAGGAACTGCTTACCCTTCCGTGGCACCTGCGTTCACTTCCGGTTTTTAGTGAGTTCGTGTTAATCGGTCTTTAGTTTTGTATATATTTTGTAGATCGTTGTTTGTCCTTTTGTCCTTTTTCTTTTGTCCATTGTGTTTTTTTGTCCTTCCATTTACGGAATATGTTTACCCCTTTGGTATCTTCAAACTCTTCTTCTTAACGTGCAGCGGCAAGCATACATGAATATTCTGTACGAGCGTATTTACTAAATATACAGAAATTACGGATAATTGGGACCACCTGATGGTCGACTTTTAACTGCCACTGATAAAGTATGTAGGTGATTTGTAGGAACGAATAAAAGCCTTTTGTATTGGCTACAATTTGAAATGTTCAAAAGGGCCTTCTCTGTGTGTAGGAGTGGTGGCAGTCGCCCAAAAACTCCAACGACTATTATCCATTGTGAGACTCACCCAAAACACCAACAACTATTATCCATGGTTGAACTCACCCAAAACACCAACAACTATTATCCATGGTGGCACTCACCCAAAACACCAACGACTATTATCCATGGTTGAACTCACCCAAAACATCAACAACTATTATCCATGGTGGCACTCACCCAATAACAAACGATTAGTATCCATGGTGGCACTCACCCAAAACACCAACGACTATTATCCATGATGGCACTCACCCAAAACACCAACGACTATTATGCATGGTGGCACTCACCCATACCACCAACAACTATTATCCATGGTGGTACTCACCCAAAACACCAACGATTATTATCCATGGTGGCACTCACCCAAAACGCCAACGACTATTACCCATGGTGGCACTCACCCAAAACACCACCGACTATTATCCATGGTGGCACTCACCCAAAACACCAACGACTATTATCCATGGTTGAACTCACCCAAAACATCAACAACTATTATCCATGGTGGCACTCACCCAATAACAAACGATTAGTATCCATGGTGGCACTCACCCAAAACACCAACGACTATTATCCATGATGGCACTCACCCAAAACACCAACGACTATTATGCATGGTGGCACTCACCCATACCACCAACAACTATTATCCATGGTGGTACTCACCCAAAACACCAACGATTATTATCCATGGTGGCACTCACCCAAAACGCCAACGACTATTACCCATGGTGGCACTCACCCAAAACACCACCGACTATTATCCATGGTGGCACTCACCCAAAACACCAACAACTATTATCCATGAAGGCATTCACCCAAAACACCAATGACTATTACCCATGGTGGCACTCACCCAAAACACCAACAACTATTATTTATGCATGGTGGTACTCACCTAAAACACCAACGACTATTTACCCATGGCGGTACTCACCCAAAACACCAACGACTATTATCCATAGTGGCACTCACCCAAAACACCAACGACTATTATCCATAGTGGCACTCACCCAAAACACCAACGACTATTATCCATAGTGGCACTCACCCAAAACACCAACAACTATTATTTATGCATGGTGGTACTCACCTAAAACACCAACGACTATTTACCCATGGCGGTACTCAACCAAAACATAAACGACTATTATCCATAGTGGCGCTCACCCAAAACACCAACGACTATTACCCATGGTGGTACTCACCCAAATCACCAACGACTATTATCCATAGTGGCAGTCACCCAAACACTAGCAACTATGATCCATGGTGACATTCACCCAAAACACCAACGACTATTATCCATGGTGGTACTCACCCAAAACACCAACGACTATTATCCATAGTGGCACTCACCCAAAACACCAACGACTATTACCCATGGTGACACTCACTCAAAACACCAACGACTATCATCCAAGGTTGAACTCACCCAAAACACCAACAACTATTATCCATGGTGGCACTCACCCAAAACACCAACGACTATTATCCATAGTGGCATTCACCCAAAACACCAACGACTATTATCCATGATGGCATTCATCCAAAACACCAACGACCATTATCCATAGTGGCGCTCACCCAAAACACCAACGACTATTATCCATGGTGGCACTCACCCAAAACACCAACAACTATTATCCATGGTGGCACTCACCCAAAACACCAACAACTATTATCCATGGTGGCATTCACCCAAAACACCAACGACTATTACCCATGGTGGTACTCACCCAAAACACCAACAACTATTATTTATCCATGGTGGTACTCACCTAAAACTCCAACGACTATTTACCCATGGCGGTACTCACCCAAAACACCAACGACTATTATCCATAGTGGCACTCACCCAAAACACCAACGACTATTACCCATGGTGACACTCACTCAAAACACCAACGACTATCATCCATGGTTGAACTCACCCAAAACACCAACAACTATTATCCATAGTGGCACTCACCCAAAACACCAACGACTATTACCCATGGTGACACTCACTCAAAACACCAACGACTATCATCCATGGTTGAACTCACCCAAAACACCAACAACTATTATCCATAGTGGCACTCACCCAAAACACCAACGACTATTATCCATAGTGGCACTCACCCAAACACTAGCAACTATGATCCATGGTGGCACTCACCCAAAACGCCAACGACTATTACCCATGGTGGTACTCACCCAAAACACCACCGACTATTATCCATGGTGGCACTCACCCAAAACACCAACAACTATTATCCATGAAGGCATTCACCCAAAACACCAACGACTATTACCCATGGTGGCACTCACCCAAAACACCAACAACTATTATTTATGCATGGCGGTACTCACCCAAAACACCAACGACTATTATCCATAGTAGCACTCACTCAAAACACCAACGACTATTATCCATAGTGGCACTCACCCAAAACACCAACAACTATTATTTATGCATGGTGGTACTCACCTAAAACACCAACGACTATTTACCCATGGCGGTACTCACCCAAAACACCAACGACTATTATCCATAGTGGCGCTCACCCAAAACACCAACGACTATTACCCATGGTGGTACTCACCCAAATCACCAACGACTATTATCCATAGTGGCACTCACCCAAACACTAGCAACTATGATCCATGGTGGTACTCACCCAAAACACCAACGACTATTATCCATAGTGGCACTCACCCAAAACACCAACGACTATTACCCATGGTGACACTCACTCAAAACACCAACGACTATCATCCAAGGTTGAACTCACCCAAAACACCAACAACTATTATCCATGGTGGCACTCACCCAAAACACCAACGACTATTATCCATGGTGGCATTCACCCAAAACACCAACGACTATTATCCATGATGGCATTCATCCAAAACACCAACGACTATTATCCATAGTGGCGCTCACCCAAAACACCAACGACTATTATCCATGGTGGCACTCACCCAAAACACCAACAACTATTATCCATGGTGGCACTCACCCAAAACACCAACAACTATTATCCATGGTGGCATTCACCCAAAACACCAACGATTATTACCCATGGTGGTACTCACCCAAAACACCAACAACTATTATTTATCCATGGTGGTACTCACCTAAAACTCCAACGACTATTTACCCATGGCGGTACTCACCCAAAACACCAACGACTATTATCCATAGTGGCACTCACCCAAAACACCAACGACTATTACCCATGGTGACACTCACTCAAAACACCAACGACTATCATCCATCGTTGAACTCACCCAAAACACCAACAACTATTATCCATAGTGGCACTCACCCAAAACACCAACGACTATTACCCATGGTGACACTCACTCAAAACACCAACGACTATCATCCATGGTTGAACTCACCCAAAACACCAACAACTATTATCCATAGTGGCACTCACCCAAAACACCAACGACTATTATCCATAGTGGCACTCACCCAAACACTAGCAACTATGATCCATGGTGGCATTCACCCAAAACACCAACGACTATTATCCATGGTGGTACTCACCCAAAACACCAACGACTATTATCCATGGTGGCACTCACCCAAAACACCAACGACTATTACCCATGGTGACACTCACTCAAAACACCAACGACTATCATCCAAGGTTGAACTCACCCAAAACACCAACGACTATTATCCATGGTGGCATTCACCCAAAACACCAACGACTATTATCCATGATGGCATTCATCCAAAACACCAACGACTATTATCCATAGTGGCACTCACCCAAAACACCAACCACTATTATCCATGGTGGCACTCACCCAAAACACCAACGAATATTATCCATGGTGGCACTCACCCAAAACACCAACGACTATTATCCATAGTGGCACTCACCCAAAACACCAACCACTATTATCCATGGTGGCACTCACCCAAAACACCAACGAATATTATCCATAGTGGCACTCACCCAAAACACCAACGATTATTACCCATGGTGACACTCACCCAAAACACCAACGACTATTATCCATAGTGGCACTCACCCAAAACACCAACGAATATTATCCATGATGGCACTCACCCAAAAAACCAACGACTATCATCCATGGTTGAACTCACCCAAAACACCAACAACTATTATCCATAGTGGCACTCACCAAAACACCAAAGACTATTATCCATGGTGGCATTCACCCAAAACACCAACGACTATTATCCATGATGGCATTCACCCAAAACACCAACGACTATTATCCATAGTGGCACTCACCCAAAACACCAACGAATATTATCCATGATGGCACTCACCCAACGACTATTATCCATGGTGGCACTCACCCAAAACACCAACGACTATTATGCATGGTGGCACTCACCCATACCACCAACAACTATTATCCATGGTGGCACTCACCCAAAACACCAACGACTATTATCCATGGTGGCACTCACCCAAAACACCAACAACTATTATCCATGAAGGCATTCACCCAAAACACCAACGACTATTATCCATGAAGGCACTCACCCAAAACACCAACGACTATTATCCATGGTGGTACTCACCCAAAACACCAACGACTATTATCCATGGTGGCACTCACCCAAAACACCAACAACTATTATCCATGAAGGCATTCACCCAAAACACCAACAACTATTATCCAGGAAGGCATTCATCCAAAACACCAACGACTATTACCCATGGTGGCACTCACCAAAAACACCAACAACTATTATTTATCCATGGTGGTACTCACCTAAAACACCAACGACTATTTACCCATGGCGGTACTCACCCAAAACACCAACGACTATTATCCATAGTGGCATTCACCCAAAACACCAACGACTATTACCCATGATGACACTCACTCAAAACACCAACGACTATCATCCATGGTTGAACTCACCCAAAACACCAACAACTATTATCCATAGTGGCACTCACCCAAAACACCAACGACTATTACCCATGGTGACACTGACTCAAAACACCAACGACTATCATCCATGGTTGAACTCACCCAAAACACCAACAACTATTATCCATAGTGGCACTCACCCAAAACACCAACGACTATTATCCATAGTGGCACTCACCCAAACACTAGCAACTATGATCCATGGTGGCATTCACCCAAAACACCAACGACTATTATCCATGGTGGTACTCACCCAAAACACCAACGACTATTATCCATGGTGGCACTCACCCAAAACACCAACGACTATTACCCATGGTAACACTCACTCAAAACACCAACGACTATCATCCAAGGTTGAACTCACCCAAAACACCAACGACTATTATCCATGGTGGCATTCACCCAAAACACCAACGACTATTATCCATGATGGCATTCATCCAAAACACCAACGACTATTATCCATAGTGGCACTCACCCAAAACACCAACCACTATTATCCATGGTGGCATTCACCCAAAACACCAACGAATATTATCCATGGTGGCACTCACCCAAAACACCAACGACTATTATCCATGGTTGAACTCACCCAAAACATCAACAACTATTATCCATGGTGGCACTCACCCAAAACACCAACGATTATTATCCATGGTGGCATTCACCCAAAACAACACCGACTATTACCCATGGTGGCACTCACCCAAATCACTAACGACTATTATCCATGGTTGTACTCACCCAAAACACCAACAACTATTATCCATGGTGGCATTCACCCAAATCACTAACGACTATTATCCATGGTTGAACTGACCCAAAACATCAACAACTATTATCCGTGGTGGCATTCACCCAAAACACCAACGACTATTATCCATGGTGGCACTCACCCAAAACACCAACAACTATTATCCATGAAGGCATTCACCCAAAACACCAACAACTATTATCCATGAAGGCATTCATCCAAAACACCAACGACTATTACCCATGGTGGCACTCACCAAAGACACCAACAACTATTATTTATCCATGGTGGTACTCACCTAAAACACCAACGACTATTTACCCATGGCGGTACTCACCCAAAACACCAACGACTATTATCCATAGTAGCATTCACCCAAAACACCAACGACTATTACCCATGATGACACTCACTCAAAACACCAACGACTATCATCCATGTTTGAACTCACCCAAAACACCAACAACTATTATCCATAGTGGCACTCACCCAAAACACCAACGACTATTACCCATGGTGACACTCACTCAAAACACCAACGACTATCATCCATGGTTGAACTCACCCAAAACACCAACAACTATTATCCATAGTGGCACTCACCCAAAACACCAACGACTATTATCCATAGTGGCACTCACCCAAACACTAGCAACTATGATCCATGGTGGCATTCACCCAAAACACCAACGACTATTATCCATGGTGGCACTCACCCAAAACACCAACGAATATTATCCATGGTGGCACTCACCCAAAACACCAACGACTATTACCCATGGTGACACTCACTCAAAACACCAACGACTATCATCCAAGGTTGAACTCACCCAAAACACCAACGACTATTATCCATGGTGGCATTCACCCAAAACACCAACGACTATTATCCATGATGGCATTCATCCAAAACACCAACGACTATTATCCATAGTGGCACTCACCCAAAACACCAACCACTATTATCCATGGTGGCACTCACCCAAAACACCAACGAATATTATCCATGGTGGCACTCACCCAAAACACCAACGACTATTATCCATGGTTGAACTCACCCAAAACATCAACAACTATTATCCATGGTGGCACTCATCCAAAACACCAACGACTATTACCAATGGTGGTACTCACCCAAAACACCACCGACTATTATCCATGGTGGCACTCGCCCAAAAGACCAACAACTATTATCCATGAAGGCATTCACCCAAAACACCAACAACTATTATCCATGAAGGCATTCACCCAAAACACCAACGACTATTACCCAAGGTGGCACTCACCCAAAACACCAACAACTATTATTTATCCATGGTGGTACTCACCTAAAACACCAACGACTATTTACCCATGGCGGTACTCACCCAAAACACCAACGACTATTATCCATAGTGGCACTCACCCAAAACACCAACGACTATTACCCATGGTGACATTCACCCAAAACACCAACGACTATTATCCATAGTGGCACTCACCCAAAACACCAACGAATATTATCCATGATGGCACTCACCCAAAACACCAACGACTATCATCCATGGTTGAACTCACCCAAAACACCAACAACTATTATCCATAGTGGCACTCACCCAAAACACCAAAGACTATTATCCATGGTGGCATTCACCCAAAACACCAACGACTATTATCCATGATGGCATTCACCCAAAACACCAACGACTATTATCCATGGTGGCATTCACCCAAAACACCAACGACTATTATCCATAGTGGCACTCACCCAAAACACCAACGACTATTATCAATGGTGGCATTCACCCAAAACAGCACCGACTATTATCCATAGTGGCACTCATCCAAAACACCAACGACTATTACCCATGGTGACACTCACCCAAAACACCAACGACTATTATCCATGGTGGCACTCACCCAAAACACCAACGACTATTACCCATGGTGACACTCACTCAAAACACCAGCGACTATCATCCATGGTTGAACTCACCCAAAACACCAACGACTATTATCCATGGTGGCACTCAACCAAAACACCAACGACTATTATCCATGGTGGCATTCACCCAAATCACTAACGACTATTATCCATGGTTGAACTCACCCAAAACATCAACAACTATTATCCATGGTGGCACTCACCCAAAACACCAACGATTAGTATCCATGGTGGCACTCACCCAAAACACCAACGACTATTATCCATGGTGGCACTCACCCAAAACACCAACGACTATTATCCATGGTGGCACTCACCCAAAACACCAACGACTATTATCCATGGTGGCATTCACCCAAATCACTAACGACTATTATCCATGGTTGAACTCACCCAAAACATCAACAACTATTATCCATGGTGGCACTCACCCAAAACACCAACGATTAGTATCCATGGTGGCACTCACCCAAAAAACCAACCACTATTATCCATGGTGTCACTCACCCAAAACACCAACAACTATTATCCATGAAGGCATTCACCCAAAACACCAACGACTATTACCCATAGTGGCACTCACCCAAAACACCGACGACTATTATCCATGGTGGTACTCGCCCAAAACACCAACGACTATTATCCATGGTGGCACTCACCCAAAACACCAACAACTATTATCCATGAAGGCATTCACCCAAAACACCAACAACTATTATCCATGAAGGCATTCACCCAAAACACCAACGACTATTACCCATGGTGGCACTCACCCAAAACACCAACAACTATTATTTATCCATGGTGGTACTCACCTAAAACACCAACGACTATTTACCCATGGCGGTACTCACCCAAAACACCAACGACTATTACCCATGGTGACACTCACTCAAAACACCAACGACTATCATCCATGGTTGAACTCACCCAAAACACCAACAACTATTATCCATAGTGGCACTCACCCAAAACACCAAAGACTATTATCCATGGTGGCATTCACCCAAAACACCAACGACTATTATCCATGATGGCATTCACCCAAAACACCAACGACTATTATCCATAGTGGCACTCACCCAAAACACCAACGAATATTATCCATGGTGGCACTCACCCAAAACACCAACGACTATTATCCATGATGGCATTCACCCAAAACACCAACGACTATTATCCATAGTGGCACTCACCCAAAACACCAACGATTATTATCCATGGTGGCATTCACCCAAAACAACACCGACTATTACCCATGGTGGCACTCACCCAAATCACTAACGACTATTATCCATGGTTGTACTCACCCAAAACACCAACAACTATTATCCATGGTGGCATTCACCCAAATCACTAACGACTATTATCCATGGTTGAACTGACCCAAAACATCAACAACTATTATCCGTGGTGGCATTCACCCAAAACACCAACGACTATTATCCATGGTGGCACTCACCCAAAACACCAACAACTATTATCCATGAAGGCATTCACCCAAAACACCAACAACTATTATCCATGAAGGCATTCATCCAAAACACCAACGACTATTACCCATGGTGGCACTCACCAAAAACACCAACAACTATTATTTATCCATGGTGGTACTCACCTAAAACACCAACGACTATTTACCCATGGCGGTACTCACCCAAAACACCAACGACTATTATCCATAGTGGCATTCATCCAAAACACCAACGACTATTACCCATGATGACACTCACTCAAAACACCAACGACTATCATCCATGGTTGAACTCACCCAAAACACCAACAACTATTATCCATGGTGGCACTCACCCAAAACACCAACGACTATTACCCATGGTGACACTCACTCAAAACACCAACGACTATCATCCATGGTTGAACTCACCCAAAACACGAACAACTATTATCCATAGTGGCACTCACCCAAAACACCAACGACTATTATCCATAGTGGCACTCACCCAAACACTAGCAACTATGATCCATGGTGGCATTCACCCAAAACACCAACGACTATTATCCATGGTGGTACTCACCCAAAACACCAACGACTATTATCCATGGTGGCACTCACCCAAAACACCAACGACTATTACCCATGGTGACACTCACTCAAAACACCAACGACTATCATCCAAGGTTGAACTCACCCAAAACACCAACGACTATTATCCATGGTGGCATTCACCCAAAACACCAACGACTATTATCCATGATGGCATTCATCCAAAACACCAACGACTATTATCCATAGTGGCACTCACCCAAAACACCAACCACTATTATCCATGGTGGCACTCACCCAAAACACCAACGAATATTATCCATGATGGCACTCACCCAAAACACCAACGACTATTATCCATGGTGGCATTCACCCAAAACACCAACGACTATTATCCATAGTGGCACTCACCCAAAACACCAACGACTATTATCAATGGTGGCATTCACCCAAAACAGCACCGACAATTATCCATAGTGGCACTCATCCAAAACACCAACGACTATTACCCATGGTGACACTCACCCAAAACACCAACGACTATTATCCATGGTGGCACTCACCCAAAACACCAACGACTATTACCCATGGTGACACTCACTCAAAACACCAGCGACTATCATCCATGGTTGAACTCACCCAAAACACCAACAACTATTATCCATGGTGGCACTCAACCAAAACACCAACGACTATTATCCATGGTGGCATTCACCCAAATCACTAACGACTATTACCCATGGTTGAACTCACCCAAAACATCAACAACTATTATCCATGGTGGCACTCACCCAAAACACCAACGATTAGTATCCATGGTGGCACTCACCCAAAACACCAACGACTATTATCCATGGTGGCACTCACCCAAAACACCAACGACTATTATCCATGGTGGCCCTCACCCAAAACACCAACGACTATTATCCATGGTGGCATTCACCCAAATCACTAACGACTATTATCCATGGTTGAACTCACCCAAAACATCAACAACTATTATCCATGGTGGCACTCACCCAAAACACCAACGATTAGTATCCATGGTGGCACTCACCCAAAACACCAACCACTATTATCCATGGTGGCACTCACCCAAAACACCAACAACTATTATCCATGAAGGCATTCACCCAAAACACCAACGACTATTACCCATAGTGGCACTCACCCAAAACACCGACGACTATTATCCATGGTGGTACTCGCCCAAAACACCAACGACTATTATCCATGGTGGCACTCACCCAAAACACCAACAACTATTATCCATGAAGGCATTCACCCAAAACACCAACAACTATTATCCATGAAGGCATTCACCCAAAACACCAACGACTATTACCCATGGTGGCACTCACCCAAAACACCAACAACTATTATTTATCCATGGTGGTACTCACCTAAAACACCAACGACTATTTACCCATGGCGGTACTCACCCAAAACACCAACGACTATCATCCATGGTTGAACTTACCCAAAACACCAACAACTATTATCCATAGTGGCACTCACCCAAAACACCAAAGACTATTATCCATGGTGGCATTCACCCAAAACACCAACGACTATTATCCATGATGGCATTCACCCAAAACACCAACGACTATTATCCATAGTGGCACTCACCCAAAACACCAACGAATATTATCCATGGTGGCACTCACCCAAAACACCAACGACTATTATCCATGATGGCATTCATCCAAAACACCAACGACTATTATCCATAGTGGCACTCACCCAAAACACCAACGATTATTATCCATGGTGGCATTCACCCAAAACAACACCGACTATTACCCATGGTGGCACTCACCCAATTCACTAACGACTATTATCCATGGTTGTACTCACCCAAAACACCAACAACTATTATCCATGGTGGCATTCACCCAAATCACTAACGACTATTATCCATGGTTGAACTGACCCAAAACATCAACAACTATTATCCGTGGTGGCATTCACCCAAAAGACCAGCGACTATTTACCCATGGCGGTACTCACCCAAAACACCAACGACTATTATCCATAGTGGCACTCACACAAACACTAGCAACTATTATCCATGGTGATACTCACCCAAAACACCAACGACTATTTACCCATGGCGGTACTCACCCAAAACACCAACGACTATTATCCATAGTGGCACTCACCCAAAACACCAACCACTATTATCCATGAAGGCATTCACCCAAAACACCAACGAATATTATCCATAGTGGCACTCACCCAAAACACCAACGACTATTATCCATGGTGGCACTCACCCAAAACACCAACGACTATTATCCATGGTTGAACTCACCCAAAACATCAACAACTATTATCCATGGTGGCACTCACCCAAAACACCAACGATTATTATCCATGATGGCACTCACCCAAAACACCAACGACTATAATCCATGGTGGCACTCACCCAAAACACCAACGACTATTATCTATAGTGGCACTCACCCATACCACCAACAACTATTATCCATGGTGGCACTCACCCAAAACACCAACGACTATTATCCATGGTGACACTCACCCAAAACACCAACAACTATTATCCATGGTGGCACTCACCCAAAACACCAACGACTATTACCCATGGTGACACTCACTCAAAACACCAACGACTATCATCCATGGTTGAACTCACCCAAAACACCAACGACTATTATCCATAGTGGCACTCACCCAAACACTAGCAACTATGATCCATGGTGGCATTCACCCAAAACACCAACGACTATTATCCATGGTGGTACTCACCCAAAACACCAACGACTATTATCCATGGTGGCACTCACCCAAAACACCAACGACTATTACCCATGGTGACACTCACTCAAAACACCAACGACTATCATCCAAGGTTGAACTCACCCAAAACACCAACGACTATTATCCATGGTGGCATTCACCCAAAACACCAACGACTATTATCCATGATGGCATTCATCCAAAACACCAACGACTATTATCCATAGTGGCACTCACCCAAAACACCAACCACTATTATCCATGGTGGCACTCACCCAAAACACCAACGAATATTATCCATGGTGGCACTCACCCAAAACACCAACGACTATTATCCATGGTTGAACTCACCCAAAACATCAACAACTATTATCCATGGTGGCACTCCCCCAAAACACCAACGACTATTACCAATGGTGGTACTCACCCAAAACACCACCGACTATTATCCATGGTGGCACTCGCCCAAAACACCAACAACTATTATCCATGGTGGCATTCACCCAAAACACCAACAACTATTATCCATGAAGGCATTCACCCAAAACACCAACGACTATTACCCATGGTGGCACTCACCCAAAACACCAACAACTATTATTTATCCATGGTGGTACTCACCTAAAACACCAACGACTATTTACCCATGGCGGTACTCACCCAAAACACCAACGACTATTACCAATGGTGGTACTCACCCAAAACACCACCGACTATTATCCATGGTGGCACTCGCCCAAAACACCAACAACTATTATCCATGGTGGCATTCACCCAAAACACCAACAACTATTATCCATGAAGGCATTCACCCAAAACACCAACGACTATTACCCATGGTGGCACTCACCCAAAACACCAACAACTATTATTTATCCATGGTGGTACTCACCCAAAACACTAACGACTATTATCCATAGTGGCACTCACACAAACACTAGCAACTATTATCCATGGTGATACTCACCCAAAACACCAACGACTATTTACCCATGGCGGTACTCACCCAAAACACCAACGACTATTATCCATAGTGGCACTCACCCAAAACACCAACCACTATTATCCATGAAGGCATTCACCCAAAACACCAACGAATATTATCCATAGTGGCACTCACCCAAAACACCAACGACTATTATCCATGGTGGCACTCACCCAAAACACCAACGACTATTATCCATGGTTGAACTCACCCAAAACATCAACAACTATTATCCATGGTGGCACTCACCCAAAACACCAACGATTATTATCCATGATGGCACTCACCCAAAACACCAACGACTATAATCCATGGTGGCACTCACCCAAAACACCAACGACTATTATCTATAGTGGCACTCACCCATACCACCAACAACTATTATCCATGGTGGCACTCACCCAAAACACCAACGACTATTATCCATGGTGACACTCACCCAAAACACCAACAACTATTATCCATGGTGGCACTCACCCAAAACACCAACGACTATTACCCATGGTGACACTCACTCAAAACACCAACGACTATCATCCATGGTTGAACTCACCCAAAACACCAACGACTATTATCCATAGTGGCACTCACCCAAACACTAGCAACTATGATCCATGGTGGCATTCACCCAAAACACCAACGACTATTATCCATGGTGGTACTCACCCAAAACACCAACGACTATTATCCATGGTGGCACTCACCCAAAACACCAACGACTATTACCCATGGTGACACTCACTCAAAACACCAACGACTATCATCCAAGGTTGAACTCACCCAAAACACCAACGACTATTATCCATGGTGGCATTCACCCAAAACACCAACGACTATTATCCATGATGGCATTCATCCAAAACACCAACGACTATTATCCATAGTGGCACTCACCCAAAACACCAACCACTATTATCCATGGTGGCACTCACCCAAAACACCAACGAATATTATCCATGGTGGCACTCACCCAAAACACCAACGACTATTATCCATGGTTGAACTCACCCAAAACATCAACAACTATTATCCATGGTGGCACTCCCCCAAAACACCAACGACTATTACCAATGGTGGTACTCACCCAAAACACCACCGACTATTATCCATGGTGGCACTCGCCCAAAACACCAACAACTATTATCCATGGTGGCATTCACCCAAAACACCAACAACTATTATCCATGAAGGCATTCACCCAAAACACCAACGACTATTACCCATGGTGGCACTCACCCAAAACACCAACAACTATTATTTATCCATGGTGGTACTCACCTAAAACACCAACGACTATTTACCCATGGCGGTACTCACCCAAAACACCAACGACTATTATCCATAGTGGCACTCACCCAAAACACCAACGACTATTACCCATGGTGACATTCACCCAAAACACCAACGACTATTATCCATAGTGGCACTCACCCAAAACACCAACGAATATTATCCATGATGGCACTCACCCAAAACACCAACGACTATCATCCATGGTTGAACTCACCCAAAACACCAACAACTATTATCCATAGTGGCACTCACCCAAAACACCAAAGACTATTATCCATGGTGGCATTCACCCAAAACACCAACGATTATTATCCATGATGGCATTCACCCAAAACACCAACGACTATTATCCATGGTGGCACTCACCCAAAACACCAACGAATATTATCCATGATGGCACTCACCCAAAACACCAACGACTATTATCCATGGTGGCATTCACCCAAAACACCAACGACTATTATCCATAGTGGCACTCACCCAAAACACCAACGACTATTATCAATGGTGGCATTCACCCAAAACAGCACCGACAATTATCCATAGTGGCACTCATCCAAAACACCAACGACTATTACCCATGGTGACACTCACCCAAAACACCAACGACTATTATCCATGGTGGCACTCACCCAAAACACCAACCACTATTATCCATGGTGGCATTCACCCAAAACACCAACGAATATTATCCATGGTGGCACTCACCCAAAACACCAACGACTATTATCCATGGTTGAACTCACCCAAAACATCAACAACTATTATCCATGGTGGCACTCACCCAAAACACCAACGATTATTATCCATGGTGGCATTCACCCAAAACAACACCGACTATTACCCATGGTGGCACTCACCCAAATCACTAACGACTATTATCCATGGTTGTACTCACCCAAAACACCAACAACTATTATCCATGGTGGCATTCACCCAAATCACTAACGACTATTATCCATGGTTGAACTGACCCAAAACATCAACAACTATTATCCGTGGTGGCATTCACCCAAAACACCAACGACTATTATCCATGGTGGCACTCACCCAAAACACCAACAACTATTATCCATGAAGGCATTCACCCAAAACACCAACAACTATTATCCATGAAGGCATTCATCCAAAACACCAACGACTATTACCCATGGTGGCACTCACCAAAGACACCAACAACTATTATTTATCCATGGTGGTACTCACCTAAAACACCAACGACTATTTACCCATGGCGGTACTCACCCAAAACACCAACGACTATTATCCATAGTGGCATTCACCCAAAACACCAACGACTATTACCCATGATGACACTCACTCAAAACACCAACGACTATCATCCATGGTTGAACTCACCCAAAACACCAACAACTATTATCCATAGTGGCACTCACCCAAAACACCAACGACTATTACCCATGGTGACACTCACTCAAAACACCAACGACTATCATCCATGGTTGAACTCACCCAAAACACCAACAACTATTATCCATAGTGGCACTCACCCAAAACACCAACGACTATTATCCATAGTGGCACTCACCCAAACACTAGCAACTATGATCCATGGTGGCATTCACCCAAAACACCAACGACTATTATCCATGGTGGCACTCACCCAAAACACCAACGAATATTATCCATGGTGGCACTCACCCAAAACACCAACGACTATTACCCATGGTGACACTCACTCAAAACACCAACGACTATCATCCAAGGTTGAACTCACCCAAAACACCAACGACTATTATCCATGGTGGCATTCACCCAAAACACCAACGACTATTATCCATGATGGCATTCATCCAAAACACCAACGACTATTATCCATAGTGGCACTCACCCAAAACACCAACCACTATTATCCATGGTGGCACTCACCCAAAACACCAACGAATATTATCCATGGTGGCACTCACCCAAAACACCAACGACTATTATCCATGGTTGAACTCACCCAAAACATCAACAACTATTATCCATGGTGGCACTCATCCAAAACACCAACGACTATTACCAATGGTGGTACTCACCCAAAACACCACCGACTATTATCCATGGTGGCACTCGCCCAAAAGACCAACAACTATTATCCATGAAGGCATTCACCCAAAACACCAACAACTATTATCCATGAAGGCATTCACCCAAAACACCAACGACTATTACCCAAGGTGGCACTCACCCAAAACACCAACAACTATTATTTATCCATGGTGGTACTCACCTAAAACACCAACGACTATTTACCCATGGCGGTACTCACCCAAAACACCAACGACTATTATCCATAGTGGCACTCACCCAAAACACCAACGACTATTACCCATGGTGACATTCACCCAAAACACCAACGACTATTATCCATAGTGGCACTCACCCAAAACACCAACGAATATTATCCATGATGGCACTCACCCAAAACACCAACGACTATCATCCATGGTTGAACTCACCCAAAACACCAACAACTATTATCCATAGTGGCACTCACCCAAAACACCAAAGACTATTATCCATGGTGGCATTCACCCAAAACACCAACGACTATTATCCATGATGGCATTCACCCAAAACACCAACGACTATTATCCATGGTGGCACTCACCCAAAACACCAACGAATATTATCCATGATGGCACTCACCCAAAACACCAACGACTATTATCCATGGTGGCATTCACCCAAAACACCAACGACTATTATCCATAGTGGCACTCACCCAAAACACCAACGACTATTATCAATGGTGGCATTCACCCAAAACAGCACCGACTATTATCCATAGTGGCACTCATCCAAAACACCAACGACTATTACCCATGGTGACACTCACCCAAAACACCAACGACTATTATCCATGGTGGCACTCACCCAAAACACCAACGACTATTACCCATGGTGACACTCACTCAAAACACCAGCGACTATCATCCATGGTTGAACTCACCCAAAACACCAACGACTATTATCCATGGTGGCACTCAACCAAAACACCAACGACTATTATCCATGGTGGCATTCACCCAAATCACTAACGACTATTATCCATGGTTGAACTCACCCAAAACATCAACAACTATTATCCATGGTGGCACTCACCCAAAACACCAACGATTAGTATCCATGGTGGCACTCACCCAAAACACCAACGACTATTATCCATGGTGGCACTCACCCAAAACACCAACGACTATTATCCATGGTGGCACTCACCCAAAACACCAACGACTATTATCCATGGTGGCATT
Organism: Bathymodiolus brooksi; assembly: GCA_963680875.1. Taxonomy (NCBI): domain Eukaryota; kingdom Metazoa; phylum Mollusca; class Bivalvia; order Mytilida; family Modiolidae; genus Bathymodiolus; species Bathymodiolus brooksi. The sequence continues at coordinate 89,573,598 of OY804587.1, forward strand.
CACCCAAATCACTAACGACTATTATCCATGGTTGAACTCACCCAAAACATCAACAACTATTATCCATGGTGGCACTCACCCAAAACACCAACGATTAGTATCCATGGTGGCACTCACCCAAAACACCAACCACTATTATCCATGGTGGCACTCACCCAAAACACCAACAACTATTATCCATGAAGGCATTCACCCAAAACACCAACGACTATTACCCATAGTGGCACTCACCCAAAACACCGACGACTATTATCCATGGTGGTACTCGCCCAAAACACCAACGACTATTATCCATGGTGGCACTCACCCAAAACACCAACAACTATTATCCATGAAGGCATTCACCCAAAACACCAACAACTATTATCCATGAAGGCATTCACCCAAAACACCAACGACTATTACCCATGGTGGCACTCACCCAAAACACCAACAACTATTATTTATCCATGGTGGTACTCACCTAAAACACCAACGACTATTTACCCATGGCGGTACTCACCCAAAACACCAACGACTATTACCCATGGTGACACTCACTCAAAACACCAACGACTATCATCCATGGTTGAACTCACCCAAAACACCAACAACTATTATCCATAGTGGCACTCACCCAAAACACCAAAGACTATTATCCATGGTGGCATTCACCCAAAACACCAACGACTATTATCCATGATGGCATTCACCCAAAACACCAACGACTATTATCCATAGTGGCACTCACCCAAAACACCAACGAATATTATCCATGGTGGCACTCACCCAAAACACCAACGACTATTATCCATGATGGCATTCACCCAAAACACCAACGACTATTATCCATAGTGGCACTCACCCAAAACACCAACGATTATTATCCATGGTGGCATTCACCCAAAACAACACCGACTATTACCCATGGTGGCACTCACCCAAATCACTAACGACTATTATCCATGGTTGTACTCACCCAAAACACCAACAACTATTATCCATGGTGGCATTCACCCAAATCACTAACGACTATTATCCATGGTTGAACTGACCCAAAACATCAACAACTATTATCCGTGGTGGCATTCACCCAAAACACCAACGACTATTATCCATGGTGGCACTCACCCAAAACACCAACAACTATTATCCATGAAGGCATTCACCCAAAACACCAACAACTATTATCCATGAAGGCATTCATCCAAAACACCAACGACTATTACCCATGGTGGCACTCACCAAAAACACCAACAACTATTATTTATCCATGGTGGTACTCACCTAAAACACCAACGACTATTTACCCATGGCGGTACTCACCCAAAACACCAACGACTATTATCCATAGTGGCATTCATCCAAAACACCAACGACTATTACCCATGATGACACTCACTCAAAACACCAACGACTATCATCCATGGTTGAACTCACCCAAAACACCAACAACTATTATCCATAGTGGCACTCACCCAAAACACCAACGACTATTACCCATGGTGACACTCACTCAAAACAAAAACGACTATCATCCATGGTTGAACTCACCCAAAACACGAACAACTATTATCCATAGTGGCACTCACCCAAAACACCAACGACTATTATCCATAGTGGCACTCACCCAAACACTAGCAACTATGATCCATGGTGGCATTCACCCAAAACACCAACGACTATTATCCATGGTGGTACTCACCCAAAACACCAACGACTATTATCCATGGTGGCACTCACCCAAAACACCAACGACTATTACCCATGGTGACACTCACTCAAAACACCAACGACTATCATCCAAGGTTGAACTCACCCAAAACACCAACGACTATTATCCATGGTGGCATTCACCCAAAACACCAACGACTATTATCCATGATGGCATTCATCCAAAACACCAACGACTATTATCCATAGTGGCACTCACCCAAAACACCAACCACTATTATCCATGGTGGCACTCACCCAAAACACCAACGAATATTATCCATGGTGGCACTCACCCAAAACACCAACGACTATTATCCATGGTTGAACTCACCCAAAACATCAACAACTATTATCCATGGTGGCACTCCCCCAAAACACCAACGACTATTACCAATGGTGGTACTCACCCAAAACACCAACGACTATTACCCATGGTGGCACTCACCCAAAACACCAACAACTATTATTTATCCATGGTGGTACTCACCTAAAACACCAACGACTATTTACCCATGGCGGTACTCACCCAAAACACCAACGACTATTATCCATAGTGGCACTCACCCAAAACACCAACGACTATTACCCATGGTGACATTCACCCAAAACACCAACGACTATTATCCATAGTGGCACTCACCCAAAACACCAACGAATATTATCCATGATGGCACTCACCCAAAACACCAACGACTATCATCCATGGTTGAACTCACCCAAAACACCAACAACTATTATCCATAGTGGCACTCACCCAAAACACCAAAGACTATTATCCATGGTGGCATTCACCCAAAACACCAACGACTATTATCCATGATGGCATTCACCCAAAACACCAACGACTATTATCCATGGTGGCACTCACCCAAAACACCAACGAATATTATCCATGATGGCACTCACCCAAAACACCAACTACTATTATCCATGGTGGCATTCACCCAAAACACCAACGACTATTATCCATAGTGGCACTCACCCAAAACACCAACGACTATTATCAATGGTGGCATTCACCCAAAACAGCACCGACAATTATCCATAGTGGCACTCATCCAAAACACCAACGACTATTACCCATGGTGACACTCACCCAAAACACCAACGACTATTATCCATGGTGGCACTCACCCAAAACACCAACGACTATTACCCATGGTGACACTCACTCAAAACACCAGCGACTATCATCCATGGTTGAACTCACCCAAAACACCAACAACTATTATCCATGGTGGCACTCAACCAAAACACCAACGACTATTATCCATGGTGGCATTCACCCAAATCACTAACGACTATTACCCATGGTTGAACTCACCCAAAACATCAACAACTATTATCCATGGTGGCACTCACCCAAAACACCAACGATTAGTATCCATGGTGGCACTCACCCAAAACACCAACGACTATTATCCATGGTGGCACTCACCCAAAACACCAACGACTATTATCCATGGTGGCACTCACCCAAAACACCAACGACTATTATCCATGGTGGCATTCACCCAAATCACTAACGACTATTATCCATGGTTGAACTCACCCAAAACATCAACAACTATTATCCATGGTGGCACTCACCCAAAACACCAACGATTAGTATCCATGGTGGCACTCACCCAAAACACCAACCACTATTATCCATGGTGGCACTCACCCAAAACACCAACAACTATTATCCATGAAGGCATTCACCCAAAACACCAACGACTATTACCCATAGTGGCACTCACCCAAAACACCGACGACTATTATCCATGGTGGTACTCGCCCAAAACACCAACGACTATTATCCATGGTGGCACTCACCCAAAACACCAACAACTATTATCCATGAAGGCATTCACCCAAAACACCAACAACTATTATCCATGAAGGCATTCACCCAAAACACCAACGACTATTACCCATGGTGGCACTCACCCAAAACACCAACAACTATTATTTATCCATGGTGGTACTCACCTAAAACACCAACGACTATTTACCCATGGCGGTACTCACCCAAAACACCAACGACTATTACCCATGGTGACACTCACTCAAAACACCAACGACTATCATCCATGGTTGAACTTACCCAAAACACCAACAACTATTATCCATAGTGGCACTCACCCAAAACACCAAAGACTATTATCCATGGTGGCATTCACCCAAAACACCAACGACTATTATCCATGATGGCATTCACCCAAAACACCAACGACTATTATCCATAGTGGCACTCACCCAAAACACCAACGAATATTATCCATGGTGGCACTCACCCAAAACACCAACGACTATTATCCATGATGGCATTCACCCAAAACACCAACGACTATTATCCATAGTGGCACTCACCCAAAACACCAACGATTATTATCCATGGTGGCATTCACCCAAAACAACACCGACTATTACCCATGGTGGCACTCACCCAATTCACTAACGACTATTATCCATGGTTGTACTCACCCAAAACACCAACAACTATTATCCATGGTGGCATTCACCCAAATCACTAACGACTATTATCCATGGTTGAACTGACCCAAAACATCAACAACTATTATCCGTGGTGGCATTCACCCAAAAGACCAGCGACTATTTACCCATGGCGGTACTCACCCAAAACACCAACGACTATTATCCATAGTGGCACTCACACAAACACTAGCAACTATTATCCATGGTGATACTCACCCAAAACACCAACGACTATTTACCCATGGCGGTACTCACCCAAAACACCAACGACTATTATCCATAGTGGCACTCACCCAAAACACCAACCACTATTATCCATGAAGGCATTCACCCAAAACACCAACGAATATTATCCATAGTGGCACTCACCCAAAACACCAACGACTATTATCCATGGTGGCACTCACCCAAAACACCAACGACTATTATCCATGGTTGAACTCACCCAAAACATCAACAACTATTATCCATGGTGGCACTCACCCAAAACACCAACGATTATTATCCATGATGGCACTCACCCAAAACACCAACGACTATAATCCATGGTGGCACTCACCCAAAACACCAACGACTATTATCTATAGTGGCACTCACCCATACCACCAACAACTATTATCCATGGTGGCACTCACCCAAAACACCAACGACTATTATCCATGGTGACACTCACCCAAAACACCAACAACTATTATCCATGGTGGCACTCACCCAAAACACCAACGACTATTACCCATGGTGACACTCACTCAAAACACCAACGACTATCATCCATGGTTGAACTCACCCAAAACACCAACGACTATTATCCATAGTGGCACTCACCCAAACACTAGCAACTATGATCCATGGTGGCATTCACCCAAAACACCAACGACTATTATCCATGGTGGTACTCACCCAAAACACCAACGACTATTATCCATGGTGGCACTCACCCAAAACACCAACGACTATTACCCATGGTGACACTCACTCAAAACACCAACGACTATCATCCAAGGTTGATCTCACCCAAAACACCAACGACTATTATCCATGGTGGCATTCACCCAAAACACCAACGACTATTATCCATGATGGCATTCATCCAAAACACCAACGACTATTATCCATAGTGGCACTCACCCAAAACACCAACCACTATTATCCATGGTGGCACTCACCCAAAACACCAACGAATATTATCCATGGTGGCACTCACCCAAAACACCAACGACTATTATCCATGGTTGAACTGACCCAAAACATCAACAACTATTATCCGTGGTGGCATTCACCCAAAACACCAACGACTATTATCCATGGTGGCACTCACCCAAAACACCAACAACTATTATCCATGAAGGCATTCACCCAAAACACCAACAACTATTATCCATGAAGGCATTCATCCAAAACACCAACGACTATTACCCATGGTGGCACTCACCAAAAACACCAACAACTATTATTTATCCATGGTGGTACTCACCTAAAACACCAACGACTATTTACCCATGGCGGTACTCACCCAAAACACCAACGACTATTATCCATAGTGGCATTCATCCAAAACACCAACGACTATTACCCATGATGACACTCACTCAAAACACCAACGACTATCATCCATGGTTGAACTCACCCAAAACACCAACAACTATTATCCATAGTGGCACTCACCCAAAACACCAACGACTATTACCCATGGTGACACTCACTCAAAACAAAAACGACTATCATCCATGGTTGAACTCACCCAAAACACGAACAACTATTATCCATAGTGGTACTCACCCAAAACACCACCGACTATTATCCATGGTGGCACTCGCCCAAAACACCAACAACTATTATCCATGGTGGCATTCACCCAAAACACCAACAACTATTATCCATGAAGGCATTCACCCAAAACACCAACGACTATTACCCATGGTGGCACTCACCCAAAACACCAACAACTATTATTTATCCATGGTGGTACTCACCTAAAACACCAACGACTATTTACCCATGGCGGTACTCACCCAAAACACCAACGACTATTATCCATAGTGGCACTCACCCAAAACACCAACGACTATTACCCATGGTGACATTCACCCAAAACACCAACGACTATTATCCATAGTGGCACTCACCCAAAACACCAACGAATATTATCCATGATGGCACTCACCCAAAACACCAACGACTATCATCCATGGTTGAACTCACCCAAAACACCAACAACTATTATCCATAGTGGCACTCACCCAAAACACCAAAGACTATTATCCATGGTGGCATTCACCCAAAACACCAACGACTATTATCCATGATGGCATTCACCCAAAACACCAACGACTATTATCCATGGTGGCACTCACCCAAAACACCAACGAATATTATCCATGATGGCACTCACCCAAAACACCAACGACTATTATCCATGGTGGCATTCACCCAAAACACCAACGACTATTATCCATAGTGGCACTCACCCAAAACACCAACGACTATTATCAATGGTGGCATTCACCCAAAACAGCACCGACAATTATCCATAGTGGCACTCATCCAAAACACCAACGACTATTACCCATGGTGACACTCACCCAAAACACCAACGACTATTATCCATGGTGGCACTCACCCAAAACACCAACGACTATTACCCATGGTGACACTCACTCAAAACACCAGCGACTATCATCCATGGTTGAACTCACCCAAAACACCAACAACTATTATCCATGGTGGCACTCAACCAAAACACCAACGACTATTATCCATGGTGGCATTCACCCAAATCACTAACGACTATTATCCATGGTTGAACTCACCCAAAACATCAACAACTATTATCCATGGTGGCACTCACCCAAAACACCAACGATTAGTATCCATGGTGGCACTCACCCAAAACACCAACGACTATTATCCATGGTGGCACTCACCCAAAACACCAACGACTATTATCCATGGTGGCACTCACCCAAAACACCAACGACTATTATCCATGGTGGCATTCACCCAAATCACTAACGACTATTATCCATGGTTGAACTCACCCAAAACATCAACAACTATTATCCATGGTGGCACTCACCCAAAACACCAACGATTAGTATCCATGGTGGCACTCACCCAAAACACCAACCACTATTATCCATGGTGGCACTCACCCAAAACACCAACAACTATTATCCATGAAGGCATTCACCCAAAACACCAACGACTATTATCCATAGTGGCACTCACCCAAAACACCGACGACTATTATCCATGGTGGTACTCGCCCAAAACACCAACGACTATTATCCATGGTGGCACTCCCCCAAAACACCAACAACTATTATCCATGAAGGCATTCACCCAAAACACCAACAACTATTATCCATGAAGGCATTCACCCAAAACACCAACGACTATTACCCATGGTGGCACTCACCCAAAACACCAACAACTATTATTTATCCATGGTGGTACTCACCTAAAACACCAACGACTATTTACCCATGGCGGTACTCACCCAAAACACCAACGACTATTACCCGTGGTGACACTCACTCAAAACACCAACGACTATCTTCCATGGTTGAACTTACCCAAAACACCAACAACTATTATCCATAGTGGCACTCACCCAAAACACCAAAGACTATTATCCATGGTGGCATTCACCCAAAACACCAACGACTATTATCCATGATGGCATTCACCCAAAACACCAACGACTATTATCCATAGTGGCACTCACCCAAAACACCAACGAATATTATCCATGGTGGCACTCACCCAAAACACCAACGACTATTATCCATGATGGCATTCACCCAAAACACCAACGACTATTATCCATAGTGGCACTCACCCAAAACACCAACGATTATTATCCATGGTGGCATTCACCCAAAACAACACCGACTATTACCCATGGTGGCACTCACCCAAATCACTAACGACTATTATCCATGGTTGTACTCACCCAAAACACCAACAACTATTATCCATGGTGGCATTCACCCAAATCACTAACGACTATTATCCATGGTTGAACTGACCCAAAACATCAACAACTATTATCCGTGGTGGCATTCACCCAAAAGACCAGCGACTATTTACCCATGGCGGTACTCACCCAAAACACCAACGACTATTATCCATAGTGGCACTCACACAAACACTAGCAACTATTATCCATGGTGATACTCACCCAAAACACCAACGACTATTTACCCATGGCGGTACTCACCCAAAACACCAACGACTATTATCCATAGTGGCACTCACCCAAAACACCAACCACTATTATCCATGAAGGCATTCACCCAAAACACCAACGAATATTATCCATAGTGGCACTCACCCAAAACACCAACGACTATTATCCATGGTGGCACTCACCCAAAACACCAACGACTATTATCCATGGTTGAACTCACCCAAAACATCAACAACTATTATCCATGGTGGCACTCACCCAAAACACCAACGATTATTATCCTTGATGGCACTCACCCAAAACACCAACGACTATAATCCATGGTGGCACTCACCCAAAACACCAACGACTATTATCTATAGTGGCACTCACCCATACCACCAACAACTATTATCCATGGTGGCACTCACCCAAAACACCAACGACTATTATCCATGGTGACACTCACCCAAAACACCAACAACTATTATCCATGGTGGCACTCACCCAAAACACCAACGACTATTACCCATGGTGGTACTCACCCAAAACACCACCGACTATTATCCATGGTGGCACTCACTCAAAACACCAACAACTATTATCCATGAAGGCATTCACCCAAAACACCAACGACTATTACCCATGGTGGCACTCACTCAAAACACCAACGATTATCATCCAAGGTTGAACTCACCCAAAACACCAACAACTATTATCCATAGTGGCACTCACCCAAAACACCAACGACTATTATCCATGGTGGCGCTCACCCAAAACACCAACGACTATTATCCATGGTGGCATTCACCCAAAACACCAACGACTATTATACATGGTGGCATTCACCCAAAAAACCACCGACTATTATCCATGGTGGCACTCACCAAAAACACCAACGACTATTATCCATGGTGGCACTCACCCAAAACACCAACGACTATTTTCCATAGTGGCACTCACCAAAAACACCAACGACTATTATCCATGGTGGCACTCACCCAAAACACCAACGACTATTATCCATAGTGGCACTCACCCAAAACACCAACGACTATTATCCATAGTGCCACTCACCCAAAACACCAACGACTATTATCCATGGTGGCACTCACCCAAAACACCAACGACTATTATCCATGGTGACACTCAACCAAAACACCAACGACTATTATCCATGGTGTTACTCACCCAAAACACCAACAACTATTATCCATAGTGGCACTCACCCAACACACCAACGACTATTTACCCATGGCGTTACTCACCCAAAACACCAACGACTATTATCCATAGTGGCACTCATCCAAAACACCAACGACTATTACCCATGGTGACACTCACCCAAAACACCAACGACTATTATCCATGGTGGCACTCACCCAAAACACCAACGACTATTACCCATGGTGACACTCACTCAAAACACCAGCGACTATCATCCATGGTTGAACTCACCCAAAACACCAACAACTATTATCCATAGTGGCACTCACACAAAACACCAACGACTATTATCCATGGTGGCACTCAACCAAAACACCAACGACTATTATCCATGATGGCATTCACCCAAAACACCAACAACTATTAACCATAGTGGCACTCACCCAAAACACCAACGACTATTATCCATGGTGGAATTCACCCAACACACCAACGACTATTATCCATAGTGGCACTCTCCCAAAACACCAACGACTATTATCCATGGTGGCACTCAACCAAAACACCAACGACTATTATCCATGATGGCATTCACCCAAAACACCAACAATTATTATCCATAGTGGCACTCACCCAAAACACCAACGACTATTATCCATGGTGGCACTCAACCAAAACACCAACAACTATTATCCATGGTGGCACTCACCCAAAACACCAACGACTATTATCCATGGTGGCATTCACCCAACACACCAACGACTATTATCCATGATGGCATTCACCCAAAATACCAACGACTATTATCCATGGTTGAACTCACCCAAAACACCGACGACTATTATCCATGATCGCATTCATCCAAAACACCAACGACTATTATCCATAGTGGCACTCACCCAAAACACCAACCACTATTATCCATGGTGGCACTCACCCAAAACACCAACAAATATTATCCATGGTGGCACTCAACCAAAACACCAACGACTATTTTCCATGATGGCATTCACCCAAAACACCAACGACTATTATCCATAGTGGCACTCACCCAAAACACCAACGACTATTATCCATAGTGGCACTCACCCAAAACACCAACAAATATTGTCCATGGTGGCACTCACCCAAAACACCAACGACTATTATCCATGGTTGAACTCACCCAAAACATCAACAACTATTATCCATGGTGGCACTCACCCAAAACACCAACGACTATTATCCATGGTGGCACTCACCCAAAACACCAACAACTATTATCCATGGTGGCACTCACCCAAAACACCAACAATTATTATCCATTGTGGCACTCATCCAAAACACCAACAACTATTATCCATGGTGGCACTCACCCAAAACACCAACGACTATTACCCATGGTAGTACTCACCCAAAAAACCACCGACTATTATCCATGGTGGCACTCACCCAAAACACCAACAACTATTATCCATGAAGGCATTCACCCAAAACACCAACGACTATTGCCCATGGTGGCACTCACCCAAAACACCAACAACTATTATTTATCCATGGTGGTACTCACCTAAAACACCAACGACTATTTTCCCACGGCGGTACTCACCCAAAACACCAACGACTATTATCCATAGTGGCACTCACCCAAAACACCAACGACTATTATCCATGGTGGCACTCACCCAAAACACCAACAACTATTATCCATGAAGGAATTCACCCAAAACACCAACGACTATTACCCATGGTGGCACTCACCCAAAACACCAACAACTATTATTTATCCATAGTGGCACTCACCCAAAACACCAACGAATATTATCCATAGTGGCACTCACCCAAAACACCAACGACTATTACCCATGGTGGTACTCACTCAAAACACCAACGACTATTATCCATGGTGGTACTCACTCAAAACACCAACGACTATCATCCAAGGTTGAACTCACCCAAAACACCAACAACTATTATCCATAGTGGCACTCACCCAAAACACCAACGACTATTATCCATGGTGGCACTCACCCAAAACACCAACCACTATTATCCATGGTGGCACTCACCCAAATCACCAACGAATATTATCCATGGTGGCACTCACCCAAAACACCAAAGACTATTATCCATGATGGCATTCACCCAAAACACCAACGACTATTATCAATAGTGGCACTCCCCCAAAACACCAACAACTATTATCCATGGTGGCACTCACCCAAAACACCAACGACTATTATCCATGGTGGCACTCACCCAAAACACCAACGACTATTATCCATGGTGGCACTCATCCATACCACCAACAACTATTATTCATGGTGGCACTCACCCAAAACACCAACGACTATTATCCATGGTGGCACTCACCCAAAACACCAACAACTATTATCCATGGTGGCACTCACCCAAAACACCAACGACTATTACCCATAGTGGTACTCACCCAAAACACCACCGACTATTATCCATGGTGGCACTCACCCAAAACACCAACGACTATTATCCATGGTGGCATTCACCCAAATCACTAACGACTATTATCCATGGTTGAACTCACCCAAAACATCAACAACTATTATCCATGGTGGCACTCACCCAAAACACCAACGATTAGTATTCATGGTGGCACTCACCCAAAACTCCAACGACTATTATCCATGATGGCACTCACCCAAAACACCAACGATTATTATGCATGGTGGCACTCACCCATACCTCCAACAACTATTATCCATGGTAGCACTCACCCAAAACACCAACGACTATTATCCATGGTGGCACTCACCCAAAACACCAACAACTATTATCCATGAAGGCATTCACCCAAAACACCAACGACTATTACCCATAGTGACACTCACCCAAAACACCGAAGACTATTATCCATGGTGGTACTCACCCAAAACACCAACGACTATTTACCCATGGCGGTACTCACCCAAAACACCAACGACTATTATCCATAGTGGCACTCACCCAAAACACCAACGACTATTATCCATGGTGGCACTCACCCAAAACACCAACGACTATTATCCATGGTGACACTCAACCAAAACACCAACGACTATTATCCATGGTGTTACTCACCCAAAACACCAACAACTATTATCCATAGTGGCACTCACCCAACACACCAACGACTATTTACCCATGGCGTTACTCACCCAAAACACCAACGACTATTATCCATAGTGGCCCTCATCCAAAACACCAACGACTATTACCCATGGTGACACTCACCCAAAACACCAACGACTATTATCCATGGTGGCACTCACCCAAAACACCAACGACTATTATCCATAGTGGCACTCACACAAACACTAGCAACTATTATCCATGGTGATACTCACCCAAAACACCAACGACTATTTACCCATGGCGGTACTCACCCAAAACACCAACGACTATTATCCATAGTGGCACTCACCCAAAACACCAACCACTATTATCCATGAAGGCATTCACCCAAAACACCAACGAATATTATCCATAGTGGCACTCACCCAAAACACCAACGACTATTATCCATGGTGGCACTCACCCAAAACACCAACGACTATTATCCATGGTTGAACTCACCCAAAACATCAACAACTATTATCCATGGTGGCACTCACCCAAAACACCAACGATTATTATCCATGATGGCACTCACCCAAAACACCAACGACTATAATCCATGGTGGCACTCACCCAAAACACCAACGACTATTATCTATAGTGGCACTCACTCATACCACCAACAACTATTATCCATGGTGGCACTCACCCAAAACACCAACGACTATTATCCATGGTGACACTCACCCAAAACACCAACAACTATTATCCATGGTGGCACTCACCCAAAACACCAACGACTATTACCCATGGTGGTACTCACCCAAAACACCACCGACTATTATCCATGGTGGCACTCACTCAAAACACCAACAACTATTATCCATGAAGGCATTCACCCAAAACACCAACGACTATTACCCATGGTGGCACTCACTCAAAACACCAACGATTATCATCCAAGGTTGAACTCACCCAAAACACCAACAACTATTATCCATAGTGGCACTCACCCAAAACACCAACGACTATTATCCATGGTGGCGCTCACCCAAAACACCAACGACTATTATCCATGGTGGCATTCACCCAAAACACCAACGACTATTATACATGGTGGCATTCACCCAAAAAACCACCGACTATTATCCATGGTGGCACTCACCAAAAACACCAACGACTATTATCCATGGTGGCACTCACCCAAAACACCAACGACTATTATCCATAGTGGCACTCACCAAAAACACCAACGACTATTATCCATGGTGGCACTCACCCAAAACACCAACGACTATTATCCATGGTGACACTCAACCAAAACACCAACGACTATTATCCATGGTGTTACTCACCCAAAACACCAACAACTATTATCCATAGTGGCACTCACCCAACACACCAACGACTATTTACCCATGGCGTTACTCACCCAAAACACCAACGACTATTATCCATAGTGGCACTCATCCAAAACACCAACGACTATTACCCATGGTGACACTCACCCAAAACACCAACGACTATTATCCATGGTGGCACTCACCCAAAACACCAACGACTATTACCCATGGTGACACTCACTCAAAACACCAGCGACTATCATCCATGGTTGAACTCACCCAAAACACCAACAACTATTATCCATAGTTGCACTCACACAAAACACCAACGACTATTATCCATGGTGGCACTCAACCAAAACACCAACGACTATTATCCATGATGGCATTCACCCAAAACACCAACAACTATTAACCATAGTGGCACTCACCCAAAACACCAACGACTATTATCCATGGTGGAATTCACCCAACACACCAACGACTATTATCCATAGTGGCACTCACCCAAAACACCAACGACTATTATCCATGGTGGCACTCAACCAAAACACCAACGACTATTATCCATGATGGCATTCACCCAAAACACCAACAATTATTATCCATAGTGGCACTCACCCAAAACACCAACGACTATTATCCATGGTGGCACTCACCCAAAACACCAACGACTATTATCCATGGTGGCATTCACCCAACACACCAACGACTATTATCCATGATGGCATTCACCCAAAATACCAACGACTATTATCCATGGTTGAACTCACCCAAAACACCGACGACTATTATCCATGATCGCATTCATCCAAAACACCAACGACTATTATCCATAGTGGCACTCACCCAAAACACCAACCACTATTATCCATGGTGGCACTCACCCAAAACACCAACAAATATTATCCATGGTGGCACTCAACCAAAACACCAACGACTATTTTCCATGATGGCATTCACCCAAAACACCAACGACTATTATCCATAGTGGCACTCACCCAAAACACCAACGACTAGTATCCATAGTGGCACTCACCCAAAACACCAACAAATATTGTCCATGGTGGCACTCACCCAAAACACCAACGACTATTATCCATGGTTGAACTCACCCAAAACATCAACAACTATTATCCATGGTGGCACTCACCCAAAACACCAACGACTATTATCCATGGTGGCACTCACCCAAAACACCAACAACTATTATCCATGGTGGCACTCACCCAAAACACCAACAATTATTATCCATTGTGGCACTCATCCAAAACACCAACAACTATTATCCATGGTGGCACTCACCCAAAACACCAACGACTATTACCCATGGTAGTACTCACCCAAAAAACCACCGACTATTATCCATGGTGGCACTCACCCAAAACACCAACAACTATTATCCATGAAGGCATTCACCCAAAACACCAACGACTATTGCCCATGGTGGCACTCACCCAAAACACCAACAACTATTATTTATCCATGGTGGTACTCACCTAAAACACCAACGACTATTTTCCCACGGCGGTACTCACCCAAAACACCAACGACTATTATCCATAGTGGCACTCACCCAAAACACCAACGACTATTATCCATGGTGGCACTCACCCAAAACACCAACAACTATTATCCATGAAGGAATTCACCCAAAACACCAACGACTATTACCCATGGTGGCACTCACCCAAAACACCAACAACTATTATTTATCCATAGTGGCACTCACCCAAAACACCAACGAATATTATCCATAGTGGCACTCACCCAAAACACCAACGACTATTACCCATGGTGGTACTCACTCAAAACACCAACGACTATTACCCATGGTGGTACTCACTCAAAACACCAACGACTATCATCCAAGGTTGAACTCACCCAAAACACCAACAACTATTATCCATAGTGGCACTCACCCAAAACACCAACGACTATTATCCATGGTGGCACTCACCCAAAACACCAACCACTATTATCCATGGTGGCACTCACCCAAATCACCAACGAATATTATCCATGGTGGCACTCACCCAAAACACCAAAGACTATTATCCATGATGGCATTCACCCAAAACACCAACGACTATTATCAATAGTGGCACTCCCCCAAAACACCAACAACTATTATCCATGGTGGCACTCACCCAAAACACCAACGACTATTATCCATGGTGGCACTCATCCATACCACCAACAACTATTATCCATGGTGGCACTCACCCAAAACACCAACGACTATTATCCATGGTGGCACTCACCCAAAACACCAACAACTATTATCCATGGTGGCACTCACCCAAAACACCAACGACTATTACCCATAGTGGTACTCACCCAAAACACCAACGACTATTATCCATGGTGGCATTCACCCAAATCACTAACGACTATTATCCATGGTTGAACTCACCCAAAACATCAACAACTATTATCCATGGTGGCACTCACCCAAAACACCAACGATTAGTATTCATGGTGGCACTCACCCAAAACTCCAACGACTATTATCCATGATGGCACTCACCCAAAACACCAACGATTATTATGCATGGTGGCACTCACCCATACCTCCAACAACTATTATCCATGGTAGCACTCACCCAAAACACCAACGACTATTATCCATGGTGGCACTCACCCAAAACACCAACAACTATTATCCATGAAGGCATTCACCCAAAACACCAACGACTATTACCCATAGTGACACTCACCCAAAACACCGACGACTATTATCCATGGTGGTACTCACCCAAAACACCAACGACTATTTACCCATGGCGGTACTCACCCAAAACACCAACGACTATTATCCATAGTGGCACTCACCCAAAACACCAACGACTATTATCCATGGTGGCACTCACCCAAAACACCAACGACTATTATCCATGGTGACACTCAACCAAAACACCAACGACTATTATCCATGGTGTTACTCACCCAAAACACCAACAACTATTATCCATAGTGGCACTCACCCAACACACCAACGACTATTTACCCATGGCGTTACTCACCCAAAACACCAACGACTATTATCCATAGTGGCACTCATCCAAAACACCAACGACTATTACCCATGGTGACACTCACCCAAAACACCAACGACTATTATCCATGGTGGCACTCACCCAAAACACCAACGACTATTACCCATGGTGACACTCACTCAAAACACCAGCGACTATCATCCATGGTTGAACTCACCCAAAACACCAACAACTATTATCCATAGTGGCACTCACACAAAACACCAACGACTATTATCCATGGTGGCACTCAACCAAAACACCAACGACTATTATCCATGATGGCATTCACCCAAAACACCAACAACTATTAACCATAGTGGCACTCACCCAAAACACCAACGACTATTATCCATGGTGGAATTCACCCAACACACCAACGACTATTATCCATAGTGGCACTCACCCAAAACACCAACGACTATTATCCATGGTGGCACTCAACCAAAACACCAACGACTATTATCCATGATGGCATTCACCCAAAACACCAACAATTATTATCCATAGTGGCACTCACCCAAAACACCAACGACTATTATCCATGGTGGCACTCAACCAAAACACCAACAACTATTATCCATGGTGGCACTCACCCAAAACACCAACGACTATTATCCATGGTGGCATTCACCCAACACACCAACGACTATTATCCATGATGGCATTCACCCAAAATACCAACGACTATTATCCATGGTTGAACTCACCCAAAACACCGACGACTATTATCCATGATGGCATTCATCCAAAACACCAACGACTATTATCCATAGTGGCACTCACCCAAAACACCAACCACTATTATCCATGGTGGCACTCACCCAAAACACCAACAAATATTATCCATGGTGGCACTCAACCAAAACGCCAACGACTATTTTCCATGATGGCATTCACCCAAAACACCAACGACTATTATCCATAGTGGCACTCACCCAAAACACCAACGACTATTATCCATAGTGGCACTCACCCAAAACACCAACAAATATTGTCCATGGTGGCACTCGCCCAAAACACCAACGACTATTATCCATGTTTGAACTCACCCAAAACATCAACAACTATTATCCATGGTGGCACTCACCCAAAACACCAACGACTATTATCCATGGTGGCACTCACCCAAAACACCAACAACTATTATCCATGGTGGCACTCACCCAAAACACCAACAATTATTATCCATTGTGGCACTCATCCAAAACACCAACAACTATTATCCATGGTGGCACTCACCCAAAACACCAACGACTATTACCCATGGTAGTACTCACCCAAAAAACCACCGACTATTATCCATGGTGGCACTCACCCAAAACACCAACAACTATTATCCATGAAGGCATTCACCCAAAACACCAACGACTATTGCCCATGGTGGCACTCACCCAAAACACCAACAACTATTATTTATCCATGGTGGTACTCACCTAAAACACCAACGACTATTTTCCCACGGCGGTACTCACCCAAAACACCAACGACTATTATCCATAGTGGCACTCACCCAAAACACCAACGACTATTATCCATGGTGGCACTCACCCAAAACACCAACAACTATTATCCATGAAGGAATTCACCCAAAACACCAACGACTATTACCCATGGTGGCACTCACCCAAAACACCAACAACTATTATTTATCCATAGTGGCACTCACCCAAAACACCAACGAATATTATCCATAGTGGCACTCACCCAAAACACCAACGACTATTACCCATGGTGGTACTCACTCAAAACACCAACGACTATTATCCATGGTGGTACTCACTCAAAACACCAACGACTATCATCCAAGGTTGAACTCACCCAAAACACCAACAACTATTATCCATAGTGGCACTCACCCAAAACACCAACGACTATTATCCATGGTGGCACTCACCCAAAACACCAACCACTATTATCCATGGTGGCACTCACCCAAATCACCAACGAATATTATCCATGGTGGCACTCACCCAAAACACCAAAGACTATTATCCATGATGGCATTCACCCAAAACACCAACGACTATTATCAATAGTGGCACTCCCCCAAAACACCAACAACTATTATCCATGGTGGCACTCACCCAAAACACCAACGACTATTATCCATGGTGGCACTCACCCAAAACACCAACGACTATTATCCATGGTGGCACTCACCCATACCACCAACAACTATTATCCATGGTGGCACTCACCCAAAACACCAACGACTATTATCCATGGTGGCACTCACCCAAAACACCAACAACTATTATCCATGGTGGCACTCACCCAAAACACCAACGACTATTACCCATAGTGGTACTCACCCAAAACACCACCGACTATTATCCATGGTGGCACTCACCCAAAACACCAACGACTATTATCCATGGTGGCATTCACCCAAATCACTAACGACTATTATCCATGGTTGAACTCACCCAAAACATCAACAACTATTATCCATGGTGGCACTCACCCAAAACACCAACGATTAGTATTCATGGTGGCACTCACCCAAAACTCCAACGACTATTATCCATGATGGCACTCACCCAAAACACCAACGATTATTATGCATGGTGGCACTCACCCATACCTCCAACAACTATTATCCATGGTAGCACTCACCCAAAACACCAACGACTATTATCCATGGTGGCACTCACCCAAAACACCAACAACTATTATCCATGAAGGCATTCACCCAAAACACCAACGACTATTACCCATAGTGACACTCACCCAAAACACCGACGACTATTATCCATGGTGGTACTCACCCAAAACACCAACGACTATTTACCCATGGCGGTACTCACCCAAAACACCAACGACTATTATCCATAGTGGCACTCACCCAAAACACCAACGACTATTTACCCATGGCGGTACTCACCCAAAACACCAACGACTATTATCCATAGTGGCACTCACCCAAAACACCAACGACTATTATCCATGGTGGCACTCACCCAAAACACCAACGACTATTATGCATGGTGGCACTCACCCATACCACCAACAACTATTATCCATGGTAGCACTCACCCTAAACCCCAACGACTATTATCCATGGTGGCACTCACCCAAAACACCAACAACTATTATCCATGATGGCATTCACCCAAAACACCAACGACTATTACCCATAGTGGCACTCACCCAAAACACCAACGACTATTATCCATGGTGGCACTCACCCAAAACACCAACGACTATTATCCATGGTTGAACTCACCGAAAACACCAACAACTATTATCCATGGTGGCACTCACCCAAAACACCAACGATTATTATCCTTGGTGGCACTCACCCAAAACACCAACGACTATTATCCATGGTGGCACTCACCCAAAATACCAACGACTATTATCCATGGTGGCACTCACCCATACCACCAACAACTATTATCCATGGTGGCACTCACCCAAAACACCAACGACTATTATCCATGGTGGCACTCACCCAAAACA
Source organism: Bathymodiolus brooksi (assembly GCA_963680875.1). NCBI lineage: Eukaryota > Metazoa > Mollusca > Bivalvia > Mytilida > Modiolidae > Bathymodiolus > Bathymodiolus brooksi. The sequence continues at coordinate 89,594,009 of OY804587.1, forward strand.
CCAACAACTATTATCCATGGTGGCACTCACCCAAAACACCAACGACTATTACCCATGGTGGTACTCACCCAAAACACCACCGACTATTATCCATGGTGTTACTCACCCAAAACTCCAACGACTATTATCCATAGTGGCACTCACCCAAAACACCAACGACTATTATGCATGGTGGCACTCACCCATACCACCAACAACTATTATCCATGGTAGTACTCACCCAAAACACCAACGACTATTATCCATCGTGGCACTCACCCAAAACACCAACAACTATTATCCATGAAGGCATTCACCCAAAACACCAACGACTATAATCCATAGTGGCACTCACCCAAAACACCGACGACTATTATCCATGGTGGTACTCACCCAAAACACCAACGACTATTTACCCATGGCGGTACTCACCCAAAACACCAACGACTATTATCCATAGTGGCATTCACCCAAAACACCAACGACTATTATCCATGGTGACACTCAACCAAAACACCAACAACTATTATCCATAGTGGCACTCACCCAAAACACCGACGACTATTATCCATGGTGGCACTCACCCAAAACACCAACGACTATTATGCATGGTGGCACTCACCATACCACCAACAACTATTATCCATGGTAGCACTCACCCAAAACCCCAACGACTATTATCCATGGTGGCACTCACCCAAAACACCAACAACTATTATCCATGATGGCATTCACCCAAAACACCAACGACTATTACCCATAGTGGCACTCACCCAAAACACCGACGACTATTATCCATGGTGGTACTCACCCAAAACACCAACCACTATTGCCCATGGTGGCACTCACCCAAAACACCAACGACTATTATCCATGGTGGCACTCACCCAAAACACCAACAAATATTATCCATAGTGACACTCACCCAAAACACCGACGACTATTATCCATGGTGGCACTCACCTAAAACACCAACAACTATTATCCATGGTGGCACTCACCCAAAACACCAACGACTATTATCCATGGTGGTACTCACCCAAACACAAGCAACTATTATCCATGGTGGCACTCACCCAAAACACCAACAACTATTATCCATGGTGGCACTCACCCAAAACACCAACGACTATTATCCATGGTGGCACTCACCCAAAATACCAACGACTATTATCCATGGTGGCACTCACCCATACCACCAACAACTATTATCCATGGTGGCACTCAACCAAAACACCAACGACTATTATCCATGGTGGCACTCACCCAAAACACCAACGACTATTATCCATGGTGGCACTCACCCAAAATACCAACGACTATTATCCATGGTGGCACTCACCCATACCACCAACAACTATTATCCATGGTGGCACTCACCCAAAACACCAACGACTATTATCCATGGTGGCACTCACCCAAAACACCAACAACTATTATCTATGGTGGCACTCACCCAAAACACCAACGACTATTACCCATGGTGGTACTCACCCAAAACACCACCGACTATTAACCACGGTGGCACTCACCCAAATCACTAACGACTATTATCCATGGTTGAACTGACCCAAAACATCAACAACTATTACCCATGGTGGCACTCACCCAAAACACCAACGATTAGTATCCATGGTGGCACTCACCCAAAACACCAACGACTATTATCCATGGTGGCATTCACCCAAATCACTAACGACTATTATCCATGGTTGAACTCACCCAAAACATCAACAACTATTATCCATGGTGGCACTCACCCAAAACACCAACGACTATTATCCATGGTGGTACTCACCCAAATCACTAACGACTATTATCCATGGTTGAACTGACCCAAAACATCAACAACTATTACCCATGGTGGCACTCACCCAAAACACCAACGATTAGTATCCATGGTGGCACTCACCCAAAACACCAAAGACTATTATCCATGGTGGCACTCACCCAAAACACCAACGACTATTTACCCATGGCGGTACTCACCCAAAACACCAACGACTATTATCCATAGTGGCACTCACCCAAAACACCAACGACTATTATCCATGGTGGCACTCACCCAAAACACCAACGACTATTATGCATGGTGGCACTCACCCATACCACCAACAACTATTATCCATGGTAGCACTCACCCAAAACCCAACGACTATTATCCATGGTGGCACTCACCCAAAACACCAACAACTATTATCCATGATGGCATTCACCCAAAACACCAACGACTATTACCCATAGTGGCACTCACCCAAAACACCGACGACTATTATCCATGGTGGTACTCACCCAAAACACCAACCACTATTATCCATGGTGGCACTCACCCAAAACACCAACGAATATTATCCATGGTGGCACTCACCCAAAACACCAACGACTATTATCCATGATGGCATTCACCCAAAACACCAACCACTATTATCCATAGTGGCACTCACCCAAAACACCAACGACTATTATCCATGGTGGCACTCACCCAAAACACCAACGACTATTATCCATGGTTGAACTCACCCAAAACACCAACAACTATTATCCATGGTGGCACTCACCCAAAACACCAACGATTATTATCCATGGTGGCACTCACCCAAAACACCAACGACTATTATCCATGGTGGCACTCACCCAAAATACCAACGACTATTATCCATGGTGGCACTCACCCATACCACCAACAACTATTATCCATGGTGGCACTCACCCAAAACACCAACGACTATTATCCATGGTGGCACTCACCCAAAACACCAACAACTATTATCTATGGTGGCACTCACCCAAAACACCAACGACTATTACCCATGGTGGTACTCACCCAAAACACCACCGACTATTATCCATGGTGGCACTCACCCAAATCACTAACGACTATTATCCATGGTTGAACTGACCCAAAACATCAACAACTATTACCCATGGTGGCACTCACCCAAAACACCAACGATTAGTATCCATGGTGGCACTCACCCAAAACACCAACGACTATTATCCATGGTGGCATTCACCCAAATCACTAACGACTATTATCCATGGTTGAACTCACCCAAAACATCAACAACTATTATCCATGGTGGCACTCACCCAAAACACCAACGATTAGTATCCATGGTGGCACTCACCCAAAACACCAACGACTATTATCCATGGTGGCACTCACCCAAAACACCAACGACTATTATCCATGGTGGCACTCACCCAAAACATCAACGACTATTATCCATGGTGGCATTCACCCAAATCACTAACGACTATTATCCATGGTTGAACTCTCCCAAAACATCAACAACTATTATCCATGGTGGCACTCACCCAAAACACCAACGATTAGTATCCATGGTGGCACTCACCCAAAACACCAACCACTATTATCCATGGTGGCACTCACCCAAAACACCAACAACTATTATCCATGAAGGCATTCACCCAAAACACCAACGACTATTACCCATAGTGGCACTCACCCAAAACACCGACGACTATTATCCATGGTGGTACTCGCCCAAAACACCAACGACTATTATCCATGGTGGCACTCACCCAAAACACCAACAACTATTATCCATGAAGGCATTCACCCAAAACACCAACAACTATTATCCATGAAGGCATTCACCCAAAACACCAACGACTATTACCCATGGTGGCACTCACCCAAAACACCAACAACTATTATTTATCCATGGTGGTACTCACCTAAAACACCAACGACTATTTACCCATGGCGGTACTCACCCAAAACACCAACGACTATTACCCATGGTGACACTCACTCAAAACACCAACGACTATCATCCATGGTTGAACTCACCCAAAACACCAACAACTATTATCCATAGTGGCACTCACCCAAAACACCAAAGACTATTATCCATGGTGGCATTCACCCAAAACACCAACGACTATTATCCATGATGGCATTCACCCAAAACACCAACGACTATTATCCATAGTGGCACTCACCCAAAACACCAACGAATATTATCCATGGTGGCACTCACCCAAAACACCAACGACTATTATCCATGATGGCATTCACCCAAAACACCAACGACTATTATCCATAGTGGCACTCACCCAAAACACCAACGATTATTATCCATGGTGGCACTCACCCAAAACACCAACGACTATTACCCATGGTGACACTCACTCAAAACACCAGCGACTATCATCCATGATGGCACTCACCCAAAACACCAACGACTATTACCCATGGTGACACTCACTCAAAACACCAGCGACTATTATCCATGGTGGCATTCACCCAAATCACTAACGACTATTATCCATGGTTGAACTCACCCAAAACATCAACAACTATTATCCATGGTGGCACTCACCCAAAACACCAACGATTAGTATCCATGGTGGCACTCACCCAAAACTCCAACGACTATTATCCATGATGGCACTCACCCAAAACACCAACGATTATTATGCATGGTGTCACTCACCCATACCACCAACAACTATTATCCATGGTGGCACTCACCCAAAACACCAACGACTATTATCCATGGTGGCACTCACCCAAAACACCAACAACTATTATCCATGGTGGCACTCACCCAAAACACCAACGACTATTACCCATGGTGGTACTCACCCAAAACACCACCGACTATTATCCATGGTGTTACTCACCCAAAACTCCAACGACTATTATCCATAGTGGCACTCACCCAAAACACCAACGACTATTATGCATGGTGGCACTCACCCATACCACCAACAACTATTATCCATGGTAGTACTCACCCAAAACACCAACGACTATTATCCATCGTGGCACTCACCCAAAACACCAACAACTATTATCCATGAAGGCATTCACCCAAAACACCAACGACTATAATCCATAGTGGCACTCACCCAAAACACCGACGACTATTATCCATGGTGGTACTCACCCAAAACACCAACGACTATTTACCCATGGCGGTACTCACCCAAAACACCAACGACTATTATCCATAGTGGCATTCACCCAAAACACCAACGACTATTATCCATGGTGACACTCAACCAAAACACCAACAACTATTATCCATAGTGGCACTCACCCAAAACACCGACGACTATTATCCATGGTGGCACTCACCCAAAACACCAACGACTATTATGCATGGTGGCACTCACCATACCACCAACAACTATTATCCATGGTAGCACTCACCCAAAACCCCAACGACTATTATCCATGGTGGCACTCACCCAAAACACCAACAACTATTATCCATGATGGCATTCACCCAAAACACCAACGACTATTACCCATAGTGGCACTCACCCAAAACACCGACGACTATTATCCATGGTGGTACTCACCCAAAACACCAACCACTATTGCCCATGGTGGCACTCACCCAAAACACCAACGACTATTATCCATGGTGGCACTCACCCAAAACACCAACAAATATTATCCATAGTGACACTCACCCAAAACACCGACGACTATTATCCATGGTGGCACTCACCTAAAACACCAACAACTATTATCCATGGTGGCACTCACCCAAAACACCAACGACTATTATCCATGGTGGTACTCACCCAAACACAAGCAACTATTATCCATGGTGGCACTCACCCAAAACACCAACAACTATTATCCATGGTGGCACTCACCCAAAACACCAACGACTATTATCCATGGTGGCACTCACCCAAAATACCAACGACTATTATCCATGGTGGCACTCACCCATACCACCAACAACTATTATCCATGGTGGCACTCACCCAAAATACCAACGACTATTATCCATGGTAGCACTCACCCATACCACCAACAACTATTATCCATGGTGGCACTCAACCAAAACACCAACGACTATTATCCATGGTGGCACTCACCCAAAACACCAACGACTATTATCCATGGTGGCACTCACCCAAAATACCAACGACTATTATCCATGGTGGCACTCACCCATACCACCAACAACTATTATCCATGGTGGCACTCACCCAAAACACCAACGACTATTATCCATGGTGGCACTCACCCAAAACACCAACAACTATTATCTATGGTGGCACTCACCCAAAACACCAACGACTATTACCCATGGTGGTACTCACCCAAAACACCACCGACTATTAACCACGGTGGCACTCACCCAAATCACTAACGACTATTATCCATGGTTGAACTGACCCAAAACATCAACAACTATTACCCATGGTGGCACTCACCCAAAACACCAACGATTAGTATCCATGGTGGCACTCACCCAAAACACCAACGACTATTATCCATGGTGGCATTCACCCAAATCACTAACGACTATTATCCATGGTTGAACTCACCCAAAACATCAACAACTATTATCCATGGTGGCACTCACCCAAAACACCAACGACTATTATCCATGGTGGTACTCACCCAAATCACTAACGACTATTATCCATGGTTGAACTGACCCAAAACATCAACAACTATTACCCATGGTGGCACTCACCCAAAACACCAACGATTAGTATCCATGGTGGCACTCACCCAAAACACCAAAGACTATTATCCATGGTGGCACTCACCCAAAACACCAACGACTATTTACCCATGGCGGTACTCACCCAAAACACCAACGACTATTATCCATAGTGGCACTCACCCAAAACACCAACGACTATTATCCATGGTGGCACTCACCCAAAACACCAACGACTATTATGCATGGTGGCACTCACCCATACCACCAACAACTATTATCCATGGTAGCACTCACCCAAAACCCAACGACTATTATCCATGGTGGCACTCACCCAAAACACCAACAACTATTATCCATGATGGCATTCACCCAAAACACCAACGACTATTACCCATAGTGGCACTCACCCAAAACACCGACGACTATTATCCATGGTGGTACTCACCCAAAACACCAACCACTATTATCCATGGTGGCACTCACCCAAAACACCAACGAATATTATCCATGGTGGCACTCACCCAAAACACCAACGACTATTATCCATGATGGCATTCACCCAAAACACCAACCACTATTATCCATAGTGGCACTCACCCAAAACACCAACGACTATTATCCATGGTGGCACTCACCCAAAACACCAACGACTATTATCCATGGTTGAACTCACCCAAAACACCAACAACTATTATCCATGGTGGCACTCACCCAAAACACCAACGATTATTATCCATGGTGGCACTCACCCAAAACACCAACGACTATTATCCATGGTGGCACTCACCCAAAATACCAACGACTATTATCCATGGTGGCACTCACCCATACCACCAACAACTATTATCCATGGTGGCACTCACCCAAAACACCAACGACTATTATCCATGGTGGCACTCACCCAAAACACCAACAACTATTATCTATGGTGGCACTCACCCAAAACACCAACGACTATTACCCATGGTGGTACTCACCCAAAACACCACCGACTATTATCCATGGTGGCACTCACCCAAATCACTAACGACTATTATCCATGGTTGAACTGACCCAAAACATCAACAACTATTACCCATGGTGGCACTCACCCAAAACACCAACGATTAGTATCCATGGTGGCACTCACCCAAAACACCAACGACTATTATCCATGGTGGCATTCACCCAAATCACTAACGACTATTATCCATGGTTGAACTCACCCAAAACATCAACAACTATTATCCATGGTGGCACTCACCCAAAACACCAACGATTAGTATCCATGGTGGCACTCACCCAAAACACCAACGACTATTATCCATGGTGGCACTCACCCAAAACACCAACGACTATTATCCATGGTGGCACTCACCCAAAACATCAACGACTATTATCCATGGTGGCATTCACCCAAATCACTAACGACTATTATCCATGGTTGAACTCTCCCAAAACATCAACAACTATTATCCATGGTGGCACTCACCCAAAACACCAACGATTAGTATCCATGGTGGCACTCACCCAAAACACCAACCACTATTATCCATGGTGGCACTCACCCAAAACACCAACAACTATTATCCATGAAGGCATTCACCCAAAACACCAACGACTATTACCCATAGTGGCACTCACCCAAAACACCGACGACTATTATCCATGGTGGTACTCGCCCAAAACACCAACGACTATTATCCATGGTGGCACTCACCCAAAACACCAACAACTATTATCCATGAAGGCATTCACCCAAAACACCAACAACTATTATCCATGAAGGCATTCACCCAAAACACCAACGACTATTACCCATGGTGGCACTCACCCAAAACACCAACAACTATTATTTATCCATGGTGGTACTCACCTAAAACACCAACGACTATTTACCCATGGCGGTACTCACCCAAAACACCAACGACTATTACCCATGGTGACACTCACTCAAAACACCAACGACTATCATCCATGGTTGAACTCACCCAAAACACCAACAACTATTATCCATAGTGGCACTCACCCAAAACACCAAAGACTATTATCCATGGTGGCATTCACCCAAAACACCAACGACTATTATCCATGATGGCATTCACCCAAAACACCAACGACTATTATCCATAGTGGCACTCACCCAAAACACCAACGAATATTATCCATGGTGGCACTCACCCAAAACACCAACGACTATTATCCATGATGGCATTCACCCAAAACACCAACGACTATTATCCATAGTGGCACTCACCCAAAACACCAACGATTATTATCCATGGTGGCACTCACCCAAAACACCAACGACTATTACCCATGGTGACACTCACTCAAAACACCAGCGACTATCATCCATGATGGCACTCACCCAAAACACCAACGACTATTACCCATGGTGACACTCACTCAAAACACCAGCGACTATTATCCATGGTGGCATTCACCCAAATCACTAACGACTATTATCCATGGTTGAACTCACCCAAAACATCAACAACTATTATCCATGGTGGCACTCACCCAAAACACCAACGATTAGTATCCATGGTGGCACTCACCCAAAACTCCAACGACTATTATCCATGATGGCACTCACCCAAAACACCAACGATTATTATGCATGGTGTCACTCACCCATACCACCAACAACTATTATCCATGGTAGCACTCACCCAAAACACCAACGACTATTATCCATGGTGGCACTCACCCAAAACACCAACAACTATTATCCATGAAGGCATTCACCCAAAACACCAACGACTATTACCCATAGTGACACTCACCCAAAACACCGACGACTATTATCCATGGTGGTACTCACCCAAAACACCAACGACTATTTACCCATGGCGGTACTCACCCAAAACACCAACGACTATTATCCATAGTGGCACTCACCCAAAACACCAACGACTATTTACCCATGGCGGTACTCACCCAAAACACCAACGACTATTATCCATGGTGGCACTCAACCAAAACACCAACGACTATTATCCATGATGGCATTCACCCAAAACACCAACAATTATTATCCATAGTGGCACTCACCCAAAACACCAACGACTATTATCCATGGTGGCACTCAACCAAAACACCAACAACTATTATCCATGGTGGCACTCACCCAAAACACCAACGACTATTATCCATGGTGGCATTCACCCAACACACCAACGACTATTATCCATGATGGCATTCACCCAAAATACCAACGACTATTATCCATGGTTGAACTCACCCAAAACACCGACGACTATTATCCATGATGGCATTCATCCAAAACACCAACGACTATTATCCATAGTGGCACTCACCCAAAACACCAACCACTATTATCCATGGTGGCACTCACCCAAAACACCAACAAATATTATCCATGGTGGCACTCAACCAAAACGCCAACGACTATTTTCCATGATGGCATTCACCCAAAACACCAACGACTATTATCCATAGTGGCACTCACCCAAAACACCAACGACTATTATCCATAGTGGCACTCACCCAAAACACCAACAAATATTGTCCATGGTGGCACTCGCCCAAAACACCAACGACTATTATCCATGTTTGAACTCACCCAAAACATCAACAACTATTATCCATGGTGGCACTCACCCAAAACACCAACGACTATTATCCATGGTGGCACTCACCCAAAACACCAACAACTATTATCCATGGTGGCACTCACCCAAAACACCAACAATTATTATCCATTGTGGCACTCATCCAAAACACCAACAACTATTATCCATGGTGGCACTCACCCAAAACACCAACGACTATTACCCATGGTAGTACTCACCCAAAAAACCACCGACTATTATCCATGGTGGCACTCACCCAAAACACCAACAACTATTATCCATGAAGGCATTCACCCAAAACACCAACGACTATTGCCCATGGTGGCACTCACCCAAAACACCAACAACTATTATTTATCCATGGTGGTACTCACCTAAAACACCAACGACTATTTTCCCACGGCGGTACTCACCCAAAACACCAACGACTATTATCCATAGTGGCACTCACCCAAAACACCAACGACTATTATCCATGGTGGCACTCACCCAAAACACCAACAACTATTATCCATGAAGGAATTCACCCAAAACACCAACGACTATTACCCATGGTGGCACTCACCCAAAACACCAACAACTATTATTTATCCATAGTGGCACTCACCCAAAACACCAACGAATATTATCCATAGTGGCACTCACCCAAAACACCAACGACTATTACCCATGGTGGTACTCACTCAAAACACCAACGACTATTATCCATGGTGGTACTCACTCAAAACACCAACGACTATCATCCAAGGTTGAACTCACCCAAAACACCAACAACTATTATCCATAGTGGCACTCACCCAAAACACCAACGACTATTATCCATGGTGGCACTCACCCAAAACACCAACCACTATTATCCATGGTGGCACTCACCCAAATCACCAACGAATATTATCCATGGTGGCACTCACCCAAAACACCAAAGACTATTATCCATGATGGCATTCACCCAAAACACCAACGACTATTATCAATAGTGGCACTCCCCCAAAACACCAACAACTATTATCCATGGTGGCACTCACCCAAAACACCAACGACTATTATCCATGGTGGCACTCACCCAAAACACCAACGACTATTATCCATGGTGGCACTCACCCATACCACCAACAACTATTATCCATGGTGGCACTCACCCAAAACACCAACGACTATTATCCATGGTGGCACTCACCCAAAACACCAACAACTATTATCCATGGTGGCACTCACCCAAAACACCAACGACTATTACCCATAGTGGTACTCACCCAAAACACCACCGACTATTATCCATGGTGGCACTCACCCAAAACACCAACGACTATTATCCATGGTGGCATTCACCCAAATCACTAACGACTATTATCCATGGTTGAACTCACCCAAAACATCAACAACTATTATCCATGGTGGCACTCACCCAAAACACCAACGATTAGTATTCATGGTGGCACTCACCCAAAACTCCAACGACTATTATCCATGATGGCACTCACCCAAAACACCAACGATTATTATGCATGGTGGCACTCACCCATACCTCCAACAACTATTATCCATGGTAGCACTCACCCAAAACACCAACGACTATTATCCATGGTGGCACTCACCCAAAACACCAACAACTATTATCCATGAAGGCATTCACCCAAAACACCAACGACTATTACCCATAGTGACACTCACCCAAAACACCGACGACTATTATCCATGGTGGTACTCACCCAAAACACCAACGACTATTTACCCATGGCGGTACTCACCCAAAACACCAACGACTATTATCCATAGTGGCACTCACCCAAAACACCAACGACTATTTACCCATGGCGGTACTCACCCAAAACACCAACGACTATTATCCATAGTGGCACTCACCCAAAACACCAACGACTATTATCCATGGTGGCACTCACCCAAAACACCAACGACTATTATGCATGGTGGCACTCACCCATACCACCAACAACTATTATCCATGGTAGCACTCACCCTAAACCCCAACGACTATTATCCATGGTGGCACTCACCCAAAACACCAACAACTATTATCCATGATGGCATTCACCCAAAACACCAACGACTATTACCCATAGTGGCACTCACCCAAAACACCAACGACTATTATCCATGGTGGCACTCACCCAAAACACCAACGACTATTATCCATGGTTGAACTCACCGAAAACACCAACAACTATTATCCATGGTGGCACTCACCCAAAACACCAACGATTATTATCCTTGGTGGCACTCACCCAAAACACCAACGACTATTATCCATGGTGGCACTCACCCAAAATACCAACGACTATTATCCATGGTGGCACTCACCCATACCACCAACAACTATTATCCATGGTGGCACTCACCCAAAACACCAACGACTATTATCCATGGTGGCACTCACCCAAAACACCAACAACTATTATCCATGGTGGCACTCACCCAAAACACCAACGACTATTACCCATGGTGGTACTCACCCAAAACACCACCGACTATTATCCATGGTGTTACTCACCCAAAACTCCAACGACTATTATCCATAGTGGCACTCACCCAAAACACCAACGACTATTATGCATGGTGGCACTCACCCATACCACCAACAACTATTATCCATGGTAGTACTCACCCAAAACACCAACGACTATTATCCATCGTGGCACTCACCCAAAACACCAACAACTATTATCCATGAAGGCATTCACCCAAAACACCAACGACTATAATCCATAGTGGCACTCACCCAAAACACCGACGACTATTATCCATGGTGGTACTCACCCAAAACACCAACGACTATTTACCCATGGCGGTACTCACCCAAAACACCAACGACTATTATCCATAGTGGCATTCACCCAAAACACCAACGACTATTATCCATGGTGACACTCAACCAAAACACCAACAACTATTATCCATAGTGGCACTCACCCAAAACACCGACGACTATTATCCATGGTGGCACTCACCCAAAACACCAACGACTATTATGCATGGTGGCACTCACCATACCACCAACAACTATTATCCATGGTAGCACTCACCCAAAACCCCAACGACTATTATCCATGGTGGCACTCACCCAAAACACCAACAACTATTATCCATGATGGCATTCACCCAAAACACCAACGACTATTACCCATAGTGGCACTCACCCAAAACACCGACGACTATTATCCATGGTGGTACTCACCCAAAACACCAACCACTATTGCCCATGGTGGCACTCACCCAAAACACCAACGACTATTATCCATGGTGGCACTCACCCAAAACACCAACAAATATTATCCATAGTGACACTCACCCAAAACACCGACGACTATTATCCATGGTGGCACTCACCTAAAACACCAACAACTATTATCCATGGTGGCACTCACCCAAAACACCAACGACTATTATCCATGGTGGTACTCACCCAAACACAAGCAACTATTATCCATGGTGGCACTCACCCAAAACACCAACAACTATTATCCATGGTGGCACTCACCCAAAACACCAACGACTATTATCCATGGTGGCACTCACCCAAAATACCAACGACTATTATCCATGGTGGCACTCACCCATACCACCAACAACTATTATCCATGGTGGCACTCAACCAAAACACCAACGACTATTATCCATGGTGGCACTCACCCAAAACACCAACGACTATTATCCATGGTGGCACTCACCCAAAATACCAACGACTATTATCCATGGTGGCACTCACCCATACCACCAACAACTATTATCCATGGTGGCACTCACCCAAAACACCAACGACTATTATCCATGGTGGCACTCACCCAAAACACCAACAACTATTATCTATGGTGGCACTCACCCAAAACACCAACGACTATTACCCATGGTGGTACTCACCCAAAACACCACCGACTATTAACCACGGTGGCACTCACCCAAATCACTAACGACTATTATCCATGGTTGAACTGACCCAAAACATCAACAACTATTACCCATGGTGGCACTCACCCAAAACACCAACGATTAGTATCCATGGTGGCACTCACCCAAAACACCAACGACTATTATCCATGGTGGCATTCACCCAAATCACTAACGACTATTATCCATGGTTGAACTCACCCAAAACATCAACAACTATTATCCATGGTGGCACTCACCCAAAACACCAACGACTATTATCCATGGTGGTACTCACCCAAATCACTAACGACTATTATCCATGGTTGAACTGACCCAAAACATCAACAACTATTACCCATGGTGGCACTCACCCAAAACACCAACGATTAGTATCCATGGTGGCACTCACCCAAAACACCAAAGACTATTATCCATGGTGGCACTCACCCAAAACACCAACGACTATTTACCCATGGCGGTACTCACCCAAAACACCAACGACTATTATCCATAGTGGCACTCACCCAAAACACCAACGACTATTATCCATGGTGGCACTCACCCAAAACACCAACGACTATTATGCATGGTGGCACTCACCCATACCACCAACAACTATTATCCATGGTAGCACTCACCCAAAACCCAACGACTATTATCCATGGTGGCACTCACCCAAAACACCAACAACTATTATCCATGATGGCATTCACCCAAAACACCAACGACTATTACCCATAGTGGCACTCACCCAAAACACCGACGACTATTATCCATGGTGGTACTCACCCAAAACACCAACCACTATTATCCATGGTGGCACTCACCCAAAACACCAACGAATATTATCCATGGTGGCACTCACCCAAAACACCAACGACTATTATCCATGATGGCATTCACCCAAAACACCAACCACTATTATCCATAGTGGCACTCACCCAAAACACCAACGACTATTATCCATGGTGGCACTCACCCAAAACACCAACGACTATTATCCATGGTTGAACTCACCCAAAACACCAACAACTATTATCCATGGTGGCACTCACCCAAAACACCAACGATTATTATCCATGGTGGCACTCACCCAAAACACCAACGACTATTATCCATGGTGGCACTCACCCAAAATACCAACGACTATTATCCATGGTGGCACTCACCCATACCACCAACAACTATTATCCATGGTGGCACTCACCCAAAACACCAACGACTATTATCCATGGTGGCACTCACCCAAAACACCAACAACTATTATCTATGGTGGCACTCACCCAAAACACCAACGACTATTACCCATGGTGGTACTCACCCAAAACACCACCGACTATTATCCATGGTGGCACTCACCCAAATCACTAACGACTATTATCCATGGTTGAACTGACCCAAAACATCAACAACTATTACCCATGGTGGCACTCACCCAAAACACCAACGATTAGTATCCATGGTGGCACTCACCCAAAACACCAACGACTATTATCCATGGTGGCATTCACCCAAATCACTAACGACTATTATCCATGGTTGAACTCACCCAAAACATCAACAACTATTATCCATGGTGGCACTCACCCAAAACACCAACGATTAGTATCCATGGTGGCACTCACCCAAAACACCAACGACTATTATCCATGGTGGCACTCACCCAAAACACCAACGACTATTATCCATGGTGGCACTCACCCAAAACATCAACGACTATTATCCATGGTGGCATTCACCCAAATCACTAACGACTATTATCCATGGTTGAACTCTCCCAAAACATCAACAACTATTATCCATGGTGGCACTCACCCAAAACACCAACGATTAGTATCCATGGTGGCACTCACCCAAAACACCAACCACTATTATCCATGGTGGCACTCACCCAAAACACCAACAACTATTATCCATGAAGGCATTCACCCAAAACACCAACGACTATTACCCATAGTGGCACTCACCCAAAACACCGACGACTATTATCCATGGTGGTACTCGCCCAAAACACCAACGACTATTATCCATGGTGGCACTCACCCAAAACACCAACAACTATTATCCATGAAGGCATTCACCCAAAACACCAACAACTATTATCCATGAAGGCATTCACCCAAAACACCAACGACTATTACCCATGGTGGCACTCACCCAAAACACCAACAACTATTATTTATCCATGGTGGTACTCACCTAAAACACCAACGACTATTTACCCATGGCGGTACTCACCCAAAACACCAACGACTATTACCCATGGTGACACTCACTCAAAACACCAACGACTATCATCCATGGTTGAACTCACCCAAAACACCAACAACTATTATCCATAGTGGCACTCACCCAAAACACCAAAGACTATTATCCATGGTGGCATTCACCCAAAACACCAACGACTATTATCCATGATGGCATTCACCCAAAACACCAACGACTATTATCCATAGTGGCACTCACCCAAAACACCAACGAATATTATCCATGGTGGCACTCACCCAAAACACCAACGACTATTATCCATGATGGCATTCACCCAAAACACCAACGACTATTATCCATAGTGGCACTCACCCAAAACACCAACGATTATTATCCATGGTGGCACTCACCCAAAACACCAACGACTATTACCCATGGTGACACTCACTCAAAACACCAGCGACTATCATCCATGATGGCACTCACCCAAAACACCAACGACTATTACCCATGGTGACACTCACTCAAAACACCAGCGACTATTATCCATGGTGGCATTCACCCAAATCACTAACGACTATTATCCATGGTTGAACTCACCCAAAACATCAACAACTATTATCCATGGTGGCACTCACCCAAAACACCAACGATTAGTATCCATGGTGGCACTCACCCAAAACTCCAACGACTATTATCCATGATGGCACTCACCCAAAACACCAACGATTATTATGCATGGTGTCACTCACCCATACCACCAACAACTATTATCCATGGTGGCACTCACCCAAAACACCAACGACTATTATCCATGGTGGCACTCACCCAAAACACCAACAACTATTATCCATGGTGGCACTCACCCAAAACACCAACGACTATTACCCATGGTGGTACTCACCCAAAACACCACCGACTATTATCCATGGTGTTACTCACCCAAAACTCCAACGACTATTATCCATAGTGGCACTCACCCAAAACACCAACGACTATTATGCATGGTGGCACTCACCCATACCACCAACAACTATTATCCATGGTAGTACTCACCCAAAACACCAACGACTATTATCCATCGTGGCACTCACCCAAAACACCAACAACTATTATCCATGAAGGCATTCACCCAAAACACCAACGACTATAATCCATAGTGGCACTCACCCAAAACACCGACGACTATTATCCATGGTGGTACTCACCCAAAACACCAACGACTATTTACCCATGGCGGTACTCACCCAAAACACCAACGACTATTATCCATAGTGGCATTCACCCAAAACACCAACGACTATTATCCATGGTGACACTCAACCAAAACACCAACAACTATTATCCATAGTGGCACTCACCCAAAACACCGACGACTATTATCCATGGTGGCACTCACCCAAAACACCAACGACTATTATGCATGGTGGCACTCACCATACCACCAACAACTATTATCCATGGTAGCACTCACCCAAAACCCCAACGACTATTATCCATGGTGGCACTCACCCAAAACACCAACAACTATTATCCATGATGGCATTCACCCAAAACACCAACGACTATTACCCATAGTGGCACTCACCCAAAACACCGACGACTATTATCCATGGTGGTACTCACCCAAAACACCAACCACTATTGCCCATGGTGGCACTCACCCAAAACACCAACGACTATTATCCATGGTGGCACTCACCCAAAACACCAACAAATATTATCCATAGTGACACTCACCCAAAACACCGACGACTATTATCCATGGTGGCACTCACCTAAAACACCAACAACTATTATCCATGGTGGCACTCACCCAAAACACCAACGACTATTATCCATGGTGGTACTCACCCAAACACAAGCAACTATTATCCATGGTGGCACTCACCCAAAACACCAACAACTATTATCCATGGTGGCACTCACCCAAAACACCAACGACTATTATCCATGGTGGCACTCACCCAAAATACCAACGACTATTATCCATGGTGGCACTCACCCATACCACCAACAACTATTATCCATGGTGGCACTCACCCAAAATACCAACGACTATTATCCATGGTAGCACTCACCCATACCACCAACAACTATTATCCATGGTGGCACTCAACCAAAACACCAACGACTATTATCCATGGTGGCACTCACCCAAAACACCAACGACTATTATCCATGGTGGCACTCACCCAAAATACCAACGACTATTATCCATGGTGGCACTCACCCATACCACCAACAACTATTATCCATGGTGGCACTCACCCAAAACACCAACGACTATTATCCATGGTGGCACTCACCCAAAACACCAACAACTATTATCTATGGTGGCACTCACCCAAAACACCAACGACTATTACCCATGGTGGTACTCACCCAAAACACCACCGACTATTAACCACGGTGGCACTCACCCAAATCACTAACGACTATTATCCATGGTTGAACTGACCCAAAACATCAACAACTATTACCCATGGTGGCACTCACCCAAAACACCAACGATTAGTATCCATGGTGGCACTCACCCAAAACACCAACGACTATTATCCATGGTGGCATTCACCCAAATCACTAACGACTATTATCCATGGTTGAACTCACCCAAAACATCAACAACTATTATCCATGGTGGCACTCACCCAAAACACCAACGACTATTATCCATGGTGGTACTCACCCAAATCACTAACGACTATTATCCATGGTTGAACTGACCCAAAACATCAACAACTATTACCCATGGTGGCACTCACCCAAAACACCAACGATTAGTATCCATGGTGGCACTCACCCAAAACACCAAAGACTATTATCCATGGTGGCACTCACCCAAAACACCAACGACTATTTACCCATGGCGGTACTCACCCAAAACACCAACGACTATTATCCATAGTGGCACTCACCCAAAACACCAACGACTATTATCCATGGTGGCACTCACCCAAAACACCAACGACTATTATGCATGGTGGCACTCACCCATACCACCAACAACTATTATCCATGGTAGCACTCACCCAAAACCCAACGACTATTATCCATGGTGGCACTCACCCAAAACACCAACAACTATTATCCATGATGGCATTCACCCAAAACACCAACGACTATTACCCATAGTGGCACTCACCCAAAACACCGACGACTATTATCCATGGTGGTACTCACCCAAAACACCAACCACTATTATCCATGGTGGCACTCACCCAAAACACCAACGAATATTATCCATGGTGGCACTCACCCAAAACACCAACGACTATTATCCATGATGGCATTCACCCAAAACACCAACCACTATTATCCATAGTGGCACTCACCCAAAACACCAACGACTATTATCCATGGTGGCACTCACCCAAAACACCAACGACTATTATCCATGGTTGAACTCACCCAAAACACCAACAACTATTATCCATGGTGGCACTCACCCAAAACACCAACGATTATTATCCATGGTGGCACTCACCCAAAACACCAACGACTATTATCCATGGTGGCACTCACCCAAAATACCAACGACTATTATCCATGGTGGCACTCACCCATACCACCAACAACTATTATCCATGGTGGCACTCACCCAAAACACCAACGACTATTATCCATGGTGGCACTCACCCAAAACACCAACAACTATTATCTATGGTGGCACTCACCCAAAACACCAACGACTATTACCCATGGTGGTACTCACCCAAAACACCACCGACTATTATCCATGGTGGCACTCACCCAAATCACTAACGACTATTATCCATGGTTGAACTGACCCAAAACATCAACAACTATTACCCATGGTGGCACTCACCCAAAACACCAACGATTAGTATCCATGGTGGCACTCACCCAAAACACCAACGACTATTATCCATGGTGGCATTCACCCAAATCACTAACGACTATTATCCATGGTTGAACTCACCCAAAACATCAACAACTATTATCCATGGTGGCACTCACCCAAAACACCAACGATTAGTATCCATGGTGGCACTCACCCAAAACACCAACGACTATTATCCATGGTGGCACTCACCCAAAACACCAACGACTATTATCCATGGTGGCACTCACCCAAAACATCAACGACTATTATCCATGGTGGCATTCACCCAAATCACTAACGACTATTATCCATGGTTGAACTCTCCCAAAACATCAACAACTATTATCCATGGTGGCACTCACCCAAAACACCAACGATTAGTATCCATGGTGGCACTCACCCAAAACACCAACCACTATTATCCATGGTGGCACTCACCCAAAACACCAACAACTATTATCCATGAAGGCATTCACCCAAAACACCAACGACTATTACCCATAGTGGCACTCACCCAAAACACCGACGACTATTATCCATGGTGGTACTCGCCCAAAACACCAACGACTATTATCCATGGTGGCACTCACCCAAAACACCAACAACTATTATCCATGAAGGCATTCACCCAAAACACCAACAACTATTATCCATGAAGGCATTCACCCAAAACACCAACGACTATTACCCATGGTGGCACTCACCCAAAACACCAACAACTATTATTTATCCATGGTGGTACTCACCTAAAACACCAACGACTATTTACCCATGGCGGTACTCACCCAAAACACCAACGACTATTACCCATGGTGACACTCACTCAAAACACCAACGACTATCATCCATGGTTGAACTCACCCAAAACACCAACAACTATTATCCATAGTGGCACTCACCCAAAACACCAAAGACTATTATCCATGGTGGCATTCACCCAAAACACCAACGACTATTATCCATGATGGCATTCACCCAAAACACCAACGACTATTATCCATAGTGGCACTCACCCAAAACACCAACGAATATTATCCATGGTGGCACTCACCCAAAACACCAACGACTATTATCCATGATGGCATTCACCCAAAACACCAACGACTATTATCCATAGTGGCACTCACCCAAAACACCAACGATTATTATCCATGGTGGCACTCACCCAAAACACCAACGACTATTACCCATGGTGACACTCACTCAAAACACCAGCGACTATCATCCATGATGGCACTCACCCAAAACACCAACGACTATTACCCATGGTGACACTCACTCAAAACACCAGCGACTATTATCCATGGTGGCATTCACCCAAATCACTAACGACTATTATCCATGGTTGAACTCACCCAAAACATCAACAACTATTATCCATGGTGGCACTCACCCAAAACACCAACGATTAGTATCCATGGTGGCACTCACCCAAAACTCCAACGACTATTATCCATGATGGCACTCACCCAAAACACCAACGATTATTATGCATGGTGTCACTCACCCATACCACCAACAACTATTATCCATGGTGGCACTCACCCAAAACACCAACGACTATTATCCATGGTGGCACTCACCCAAAACACCAACAACTATTATCCATGGTGGCACTCACCCAAAACACCAACGACTATTACCCATGGTGGTACTCACCCAAAACACCACCGACTATTATCCATGGTGTTACTCACCCAAAACTCCAACGACTATTATCCATAGTGGCACTCACCCAAAACACCAACGACTATTATGCATGGTGGCACTCACCCATACCACCAACAACTATTATCCATGGTAGTACTCACCCAAAACACCAACGACTATTATCCATCGTGGCACTCACCCAAAACACCAACAACTATTATCCATGAAGGCATTCACCCAAAACACCAACGACTATAATCCATAGTGGCACTCACCCAAAACACCGACGACTATTATCCATGGTGGTACTCACCCAAAACACCAACGACTATTTACCCATGGCGGTACTCACCCAAAACACCAACGACTATTATCCATAGTGGCATTCACCCAAAACACCAACGACTATTATCCATGGTGACACTCAACCAAAACACCAACGACTATTACCCATAGTGACACTCACCCAAAACACCGACGACTATTATCCATGGTGGTACTCACCCAAAACACCAACGACTATTTACCCATGGCGGTACTCACCCAAAACACCAACGACTATTATCCATAGTGGCACTCACCCAAAACACCAACGACTATTTACCCATGGCGGTACTCACCCAAAACACCAACGACTATTATCCATTGTGGCACTCACCCAAAACACCAACGACTATTATCCATGGTGGCACTCACCCAAAACACCAACGACTATTATGCATGGTGGCACTCACCCATACCACCAACAACTATTATCCATGGTAGCACTCACCCTAAACCCCAACGACTATTATCCATGGTGGCACTCACCCAAAACACCAACAACTATTATCCATGATGGCATTCACCCAAAACACCAACGACTATTACCCATAGTCGCACTCACCCAAAACACCGACGACTATTATCCATGGTGGTACTCACCCAAAACACCAACGACTATTATCCATGGTGGCACTCACCCAAAACACCAACGAATATTATCCATGGTGGCACTCACCCAAAACACCAACGACTATTATCCATGATGGCATTCACCCAAAACACCAACGACTATTATCCATAGTGGCACTCACCCAAAACACCAACGACTATTATCCATGGTGGCACTCACCCAAAACACCAACGACTATTATCCATGGTTGAACTCACCGAAAACACCAACAACTATTATCCATGGTGGCACTCACCCAAAACACCAACGATTATTATCCATGGTGGCACTCACCCAAAACACCAACGACTATTATCCATGGTGGCACTCACCCAAAATACCAACGACTATTATCCATGGTGGCACTCACCCATACCACCAACAACTATTATCCATGGTGGCACTCACCCAAAACACCAACGACTATTATCCATGGTGGCACTCACCCAAAACACCAACAACTATTATCCATGGTGGCACTCACCCAAAACACCAACGACTATTACCCATGGTGGTACTCACCCAAAACACCACCGACTATTATCCATGGTGTTACTCACCCAAAACACCAACGACTATTATGCATGGTGGCACTCACCCATACCACCAACAACTATTATCCATGGTAGTACTCACCCAAAACACCAACGACTATTATCCATGGTGGCACTCACCCAAAACACCAACAACTATTATCCATGAAGGCATTCACCCAAAACACCAACGACTATAATCCATAGTGGCACTCACCCAAAACACCGACGACTATTATCCATGGTGGTACTCACCCAAAACACCAACGACTATTTACCCATGGCGGTACTCACCCAAAACACCAACGACTATTATCCATAGTGGCATTCACCCAAAACACCAACGACTATTATCCATGGTGACACTCAACCAAAACACCAACAACTATTATCCATAGTGGCACTCACCCAAAACACCGACGACTATTATCCATGGTGGCACTCACCCAAAACACCAACGACTATTATACATGGTGGCACTCACCATACCACCAACAACTATTATCCATGGTAGCACTCACCCAAAACCCCAACGACTATTATCCATGGTGGCACTCACCCAAAACACCAACAACTATTATCCATGATGGCATTCACCCAAAACACCAACGACTATTACCCATAGTGGCACTCACCCAAAACACCGACGACTATTATCCATGGTGGTACTCACCCAAAACACCAACCACTATTGCCCATGGTGGCACTCACCCAAAACACCAACGACTATTATCCATGGTGGCACTCACCCAAAACACCAACAAATATTATCCATAGTGGCACTCACCCAAAACACCGACGACTATTATCCATGGTGGCACTCACCTAAAACACCAACAACTATTATCCATGGTGGCACTCACCCAAAACACCAACGACTATTATCCATGGTGGTACTCACCCAAACACTAGCAACTATTATCCATGGTGGCACTCACCCAAAACACCAACAACTATTATCCATGGTGGCACTCACCCAAAACACCAACGACTATTATCCATGGTGGCACTCACCCAAAATACCAACGACTATTATCCATGGTGGCACTCACCCATACCACCAACAACTATTATCCATGGTGGCACTCACCCAAAATACCAACGACTATTAGCCATGGTGGCACTCACCCATACCACCAACAACTATTATCCATGGTGGCACTCACCCAAAACACCAACGACTATTATCCATGGTGGCACTCACCCAAAACACCAACGACTATTATCCATGGTGGCACTCACCCAAAATACCAACGACTATTATCCATGGTGGCACTCACCCATACCACCAACAACTATTATCCATGGTGGTACTCACCCAAAACACCAACAACTATTATCTATGGTGGCACTCACCCAAAACACCAACGACTATTACCCATGGTGGTACTCACCCAAAACACCACCGACTATTAACCACGGTGGCACTCACCCAAATCACTAACGACTATTATCCATGGTTGAACTGACCCAAAACATCAACAACTATTACCCATGGTGGCACTCACCCAAAACACCAACGATTAGTATCCATGGTGGCACTCACCCAAAACACCAACGACTATTATCCATGGTGGCATTCACCCAAATCACTAACGACTATTATCCATGGTTGAACTCACCCAAAACATCAACAACTATTATCCATGGTGGCACTCACCCAAAACACCAACGACTATTATCCATGGTGGCACTCACCCAAATCACTAACGACTATTATCCATGGTTGAACTGACCCAAAACATCAACAACTATTACCCATGGTGGCACTCACCCAAAACACCAACGATTAGTATCCATGGTGGCACTCACCCAAAACACCAACGACTATTATCCATGGTGGCACTCACCCAAAACACCAACGACTATTTACCCATGGCGGTACTCACCCAAAACACCAACGACTATTATCCATAGTGGCACTCACCCAAAACACCAACGACTATTATCCATGGTGGCACTCACCCAAAACACCAACGACTATTATGCATGGTGGCACTCACCCATACCACCAACAACTATTATCCATGGTAGCACTCACCCAAAACCCAACGACTATTATCCATGGTGGCACTCACCCAAAACACCAACAACTATTATCCATGATGGCATTCACCCAAAACACCAACGACTATTACCCATAGTGGCACTCACCCAAAACACCAACCACTATTATCCATGGTGGCACTCACCCAAAACACCAACGAATATTATCCATGGTGGCACTCACCCAAAACACCAACGACTATTATCCATGATGGCATTCACCCAAAACACCAACGACTATTATCCATAGTGGCACTCACCCAAAACACCAACGACTATTATCCATGGTGGCACTCACCCAAAACACCAACGACTATTATCCATGGTTGAACTCACCCAAAACACCAACAACTATTATCCATGGTGGCACTCACCCAAAACACCAACGATTATTATCCATGGTGGCACTCACCCAAAACACCAACGACTATTATCCATGGTGGCACTCACCCAAAATACCAACGACTATTATCCATGGTGGCACTCACCCATACCACCAACAACTATTATCCATGGTGGCACTCACCCAAAACACCAACGACTATTATCCATGGTGGCACTCACCCAAAACACCAACAACTATTATCTATGGTGGCACTCACCCAAAACACCAACGACTATTACCCATGGTGGTACTCACCCAAAACACCACCGACTATTATCCATGGTGGCACTCACCCAAATCACTAACGACTATTATCCATGGTTGAACTGACCCAAAACATCAACAACTATTACCCATGGTGGCACTCACCCAAAACACCAACGATTAGTATCCATGGTGGCACTCACCCAAAACACCAACGACTATTATCCATGGTGGCATTCACCCAAATCACTAACGACTATTATCCATGGTTGAACTCACCCAAAACATCAACAACTATTATCCATGGTGGCACTCACCCAAAACACCAACGATTAGTATCCATGGTGGCACTCACCCAAAACACCAACGACTATTATCCATGGTGGCACTCACCCAAAACACCAACGACTATTATGCATGGTGGCACTCACCCATACCACCAACAACTATTATCCATGGTAGCACTCACCCAAAACACCAACGACTATTATCCATGGTGGCACTCACCCAAAACACCGACGACTATTATCCATGGTGGTACTCACCCAAAACACCAACGACTATTTACCCATGGCGGTACTCACCCAAAACACCAATGACTATTATCCATAGTGGCACTCACCCAAAACACCAACGACTATTATCCATAGTGGCACTCACACAAACACTAGCAACTATTATCCATGGTGGTACTCACCCAAAACACCAACGACTATTTACCCATGGCGGTACTCACCCAAAATACCAACGACTATTATCCATAGTGGCACTCACCCAAAACACCAACAACTATTATCCATAGTGGCACTCACCCAAAACACCGACGACTATTATCCATGGTGGCATTCACCCAAAACACCAACGACTATTATCCATGGTGGTACTCACCCAAAACACCAACGACTATTATCCATAGTGGCACTCACCCAAAACACCGACGACTATTATCCATGGTGGCACTCACCTAAAACACCAACAACTATTATCCATGGTGGCACTCACCCAAAACACCAACGACTATTATCCATGGTGGTACTCACCCAAACACTAGCAACTAATATCCATGGTGGCACTCACCCAAAACACCAACAACTATTATCCATGGTGGCACTCACCCAAACACTAGCAACTATTATCCATGGTGGCACTCACCCAAAACACCAACAACTATTATCCATGGTGGCACTCACCCAAAACAACAACGACTATTATCCATGGTGGCACTCCACTAAAACACCAACGACTATAATCCATAGTGGCACTCACCCAAAACACCAACGACTATTGCCCATGGTGGCACTCACCCAAAACACCAACGACTATTATCCATGGTTGAACTCACCCAACCACTAGCAACTATTATCCATGGTGGCACTCACCCAATACACCAACAACTATTATCCATGGTGGCACTCACCCAAACACTAGCAACTATTATCCATGGTGACACTCACCCAAAACACCAACAACTATTATCCATGGTGGCATTCACCCAAAACACCAACGACTATAATCCATGGTGGCACTTACCCAAAACACCAACGACTATTGCCCATGGTGGCGCTCACCCAAAACACCAACGACTATTATCCATGGTGGTACTCACCCAAAACACCAACAACTATTATCCATAGTGGCACTCACCCAAAACACCGACGACTATTATCCATGGTGGCACTCACCTAAAACACCAACAACTATTATCCATAGTGGCACTCACCCAAAACACCAACGACTATTATCCATGATGGTACTCACCCAAACACTAGCAACTATTATCCATGGTGGCACTCACCCAAAACACCAACAACTATTATCCATGGTGGCACTCACCCAAACACTAGCAACTATTATCCATGGTGGCACTCACCCAAAACACCAACAACTATTATCCATGGTGGCACTCACCCAAAACAACAACGACTATTATCCATGGTGGCACTCAACTAAAACACCAACGACTATAATCCATGGTGGCACTCACCCAAAACACCAACGACTATTGCCCATGGTGGCACTCACCCAAAACACCAACGACTATTATCCATGGTTGAACTCACCCAAACACTAGCAACTATTATCCATGGTGGCACTCACCCAAAACACCAACGACTATTATCCATGGTGGCACTCAACTAAAACACCAACGACTATAATCCATGGTGGCACTCACCCAAAACACTAACGACTATTGCCCATGGTGGCACTCACCCAAAACACCAACGACTATTATCCATGGTGTTACTCACCCAAAACACCAACAACTATTATCCATAGTGGCACTCACCCAAAACACCGACGACTATTATCCATGGTGGCACTCACCTAAAACACCAACGACTAGTATCCATGGTGGCATTCACCCAAAACACCAACGACTATAATCCATGGTGGCACTCGACAGTTTTTGTTTGCTTGGTTATTTGTTTTTGTTTATTTGTTTGTTTGTTTGTTTGTTTGTTTGTTTGTTTGTTTCTACTGCTAACTAACATATGAATTTACTTCTATATTTTCAAGCTGGAGCCATGAGAATTCCGCCTGTACACTTTGCAACAATAGTTTATATGAAGAAATTTAACATTGAGACGGTCCAATGGATAAACCACAGTCTTACCTCTATATTTATGGTGAAAAGGTGAAAGTTGGTGGTAAGTAGTACACACACATTTGATGTCAATGAATTCATTTCAATACCAAACGTATGCAATACAAAAACAACATACCACTCCAGTTAGAGGGTAGAGTTTAACACAAACACAATCGGGGTATAGATAAATCAACTCTAGTCAAACAGTATATCAGAAAGGAATTAAGGAACAAACTAAATTCGTAATATTGTGGAATATTGTTGCTCTGGATGTGTTGACAGAATATATTTCGTTTGTTCTAGATACACTAAAAAGGCATCTGCAATATTTGTTCTGAATTTGACATTATTGTAATTAAACATATAGATGAAATAACTAAAATAACTGCTTACAGTTCCGGAGCACCTGATGTCACCCCCGTTTTTGCTCAATCTGCGTAGTGTTTTATAGATCATTGTTTGTTTTTTGTCCTTTTTCTTGTGGCCATTATATTGTCTGACATTCTTTTATTTACGTCTTCTGATTACCCCATTGGTATCTTCATACTTTCTTCATATAAGAACATTGCAGTAAGATATATGGTATAAACTTGCATTAACATTCTTCACATTTATGAGTTTGTTTTCTTTAAGATTGGAGAAAGAGTGGTAAATCACTTTTTACAAAATATTTTAGAGGTTGGGATAGCCAACTGGAGAATATTTCAAGACAAGATAGAGAAGACGTAGATGGAATCGGTTCGTATTTTTGTTAACAGAATAATATCAGTTTCCTCATTGTGGAAGACCCTACTGTGACTGTACAATGCAGAACTGCAGAGCAACAATAAAAGAGCTGTTCCTTTGTTTGAATTTTTGCCTAAGTGTAATGTTGAACGGTCTCTCATGTTCCTTTACATTCGTATACTTTCTTACTAATCAGTATAGCAGAAATGACAAATTGATTTTGTTTTCATAGTAATATATCATTGATGTAATGTTGTTGTTTGATGGTGTTTAACGCCACTTTCAACAATATTTCAGTTATATCGTGGCGGTCAGTTTTATTGTTGGAGGAAACCGGAGGACCCGGAGAAAACCACCGACCTGTCGCAAGTCACT
Source organism: Bathymodiolus brooksi (assembly GCA_963680875.1). Classification (NCBI taxonomy): domain Eukaryota; kingdom Metazoa; phylum Mollusca; class Bivalvia; order Mytilida; family Modiolidae; genus Bathymodiolus; species Bathymodiolus brooksi. The sequence goes on from OY804587.1 coordinate 89,623,395, forward strand.
GACAAACTTTATCACATAATGTTGTACACCTTGCCCTCATCGAGATTCGAACTCACAACATCAGTGGTGATAGGCACTGATTGAATAGGTAGTTATAAATCCAACTACCATACGATCACGGCCATGATGGCCCCTTCATTGACGTAATGACATTGTTTTCATAATAAATAATCATTTACGTATTAATGTCTTAATATTCAGTGTAAATACATCGTGGAACGAATGAGTTTTCGGGGGCATAAGTGACAGAGTTGTTAAGCTCCTTAATTTCACACCAACTGCCGGGTTCGGGCTCCGAAGACAACCTACGGTGTTAATGTTTACAGATATATACCCATGGTTCGTATAACTTTCCGAGCTTTCCTTTCCCAAATAAGTCTTGTAATCACGATATAGATGTAAACTTATTTTAGATGGGGGCCCCATCTCAAACTCTGTTTTCAATATGGAATGACTTCGATCCCAGAATAAACATATAATAGGCTAATTGAGTTTGTATTCATAATCGGTGTCATAATTCTTATATAAATCCGAATTAATGGGTTTATACATTTAGTTACCTAAGCAGCGTCATATAAATGCAGAACAAAAATAGTTACATGTATCATTCCAGACGATTATTTCCGCAAAACGTTAGAACCAGTTGTGGCAGACTTGTGTGAAAATTTATATAAATCTCCAGAACATGGATGGGATTTATGGGTTGAGAAATGGAGTACTTTATCGATTGAAGATTTCCTTAGAAGTGATAAATGTCAAGATAAGACGGGCATGCAATATTGTCCTTGGCCACAAGCAGCTGTTGAAGGATTTAAGGTACTGTATATATAATAACAGCAGTTATGAAGGTCGAGACAGACGGTATCGCAGCGTGTCCGATAGGACGAGTTGTGATTATTAAATATAAGAAGAGTTTGCAGATACCAAAGGGGTAATCAGAATCTGTAAGTCGCAGAAGGACAGACAACACAATGACCAAAACAACAATCTTCAAAACACTACACATAAAACTAAAGATCGAGTAACACTAACCCCACTAAAAACCGGGGGTGAACTCAGGTGCTCCGGAAGGGTTGAGTTAGTAAATTTGTTTATTTTACCTCCATATTTTTTTAATAAATATATTCTGAAATTGTTACTGAGAAATTATACAATGACATTTTATTACAATATACATGTATGTAAATCTTGCAAGATATCGTTGCGATCAGTACAGAGACAAAAATTGATCAAGTGAAATAGCGCTTCACTGAGTGCGATACGATGTTTTATGGAAAACGTAAAAACAGTATTGACCGCGCCGTTGGCTTTATTCAATATTGCTTTTATATGTTACCGCACCCAATGAAGTGTTATAATTGTATGATATTTACTTTTGGACTAGAATATTTTCGATGTTATTCTATTATATGATTGAAATCGGTACATGACCGCTCGTTTTCCTGGTTTGGTACAGGCACTTCAATAAATAAAAAAAAATAAAAACAGTGGCGGGGCTAGACTAGTTTTATTTGTGGTGGTTGCTCTATTCATAATACACTGTATGAACTATAGAATGTTATTTGTTAGGTAACAAACTATTTCTATCATCTAGAGAGAAGCTGTGTGGAATTCTTTAGGTGTACATTTGGAGATTGGTGGCCGACACTGATGGAGGCACCCAAGTATGGCATGAGTATAATTCCAGAAAAGTTTATTGCAAGCACTAGAATCGGTAAAACGAATGTCAATCTCTCAGCAAGGATTGAGTATGGTATAAAAGTATTGAACATTGAGAAAACTAAAGGTAACAGAGTAAAGGTTGGTGCACGAAATATTATCACAGGACACCAATCTAGCTTCGAAGCTGATGCAGTAATAGTGACGGTACCATTGACTGTATTACGGCAGATTGATATCTCAGTTGAAGGGTACGATATGAAATATCAAAGAGCAGTAGCTAATGTCCATTATATAGCATTTACCAAAATAATGCTCCAATGTCGTACTAGATTCTGGGAGAAAGATATAGGTAATGGAGGATTAACAAAGACAAGCCTTCCAATCGGAACATTCTGTTACATGAAGAATAATAGTAAGACCAAGCGTGGGGTGTTATTGGTCCACTGTGCTGGACAAGATGCATTGGTATTCGGGGCACAGAAAGAAGAGGAGGCAATTGACAGTGCAATACGTCAAATAGCTAAGAGACACCCTGAAATAATTACAGAATTCGAATTTGGAAAGGTCAAAGCATGGTTTAGTGACTCTTCTGAACAAGGAGGTGTAACACAATTCCTTCCATATCAATATAGCACTGCGATCAAGACACTGATGACTCCAATTCATCCTCTATATTTGGCTGGAGAGGCTATATCATACTCACATGGATGGATTCAGGGAGCAATGGAGTCTGGTATGGATGCTGCTTACCATTTATACTGCTATGACATAGGCCGTGATTGACACCTGCTTACCATTTATACTGCTATGACATACATGTAGGCCGTGATTGACACTATTGTTCTTATTTTCCCGTCAGCGATGCATTTTTGATATACTATATTTAGAACACGAACTATTAATGAAAAAATATGCAGGATTGACAGTCGGAACTTCATATAAATTTTAAAATTAACTTGTTTGTACAATAACCGAGTGCTTTGTACAGTTTGTTTGTTTGTTTTTTTTCCCTATCTTTATATGTTTTTTTATTTTATTTTTGTTGTTCCAGAACATGATGTTGTACACAAGTATTTTATAATATATCTTGTCATTTCACATGACAAACAATTCCAATTAAAAGCCTTTCCACACATGTATTAAATAATTTTTTTTTGTAATTCCAGTCAAATATTATAATACTCCCGACCTGGTATTCAGCTACTGACCATAATGACAGCTATCTCAATCTGTAGTACATACGTACGGTTTAGTCTGTTCCTGTTGTCATTACTTTATAGGTATGGAACTATTTTTTTGTCATGATATTGCTAAATGTGGCAAATACAGGTTGTGCCAAGCATAGAAGGGGCCTCATGTTTTGTGGATAGCACGTACATTAATATTAGAACACAACAGAAAACGTTTAGAGCCCCTAAAGATAAGCCATCTATTTGGAATATGGTATGTGTTGTCCTTTCCAAATGCCTATTCGTCTTCTCCCGTTTACTTATCTCAATCAAAGCGTCCACCCAAAGTGTGGTCTATCTACCTATATTTTGTTTATATGTTTTGTTTATCTTGATGCCTTTAGATGAAATCATGTATACTTGCTGTAACAATAGATTAAGTAAAAGAAGTAAAACCTATTGGCCATCTTTGTAACTGATGTCTACCACATTATATAGATAGGTTTACAGTTTACAATATATTTTCTTATTCATCAATTGTGTCTACAAGCTGGAGTTCTTAATAAGTACATAGATATCTAAGTTAGCGTTTCTGGAATAACCTTCATCAGATTTGCTCAAAATCAAAAGATTTGAAAACCAAATAATAGCATTTAACCGTTTTATGCCGCGAATATCTTACTTAAATTTTCGTGTAAATAAACGATATACCGAAACAGACATAGCAATACAAACACAGAGGTACAACTAGATGTTCATTTTCATGAGCCTGTGTCGTTTATCTGAGCAAGACCATGATAAACAAAACAAGATATGATTATAATCTAACGATTATGAAGTCTCCCAAACCGGCCACTGACACTATCTACCCATATATCAAATTTTGATGATATCGGACAATGTTGAATTTTTACCCCCCATTTTTATACCATGTTTTGGCAGCCATTTTGAAAATGGCAGACATCTTGAAAATTTTGAAAACGCAGAATTGCTCCTCTAATGGTGACCTATCACTATGTCAAATTTTATGTCTCTATCATTATCCAGTTAGAAGTTATCAACATTAATGTACAAAATTTCAAGTTTCCCATAGAATTCTATAGTAAACCCCACCCTCTTTGAACCCCCAAAAATATGGCTTTGACCCCCTTTACCACAAATCTGAAAACTTTAGGATCAACTAGAAACATATATCTATAACTCCACCAAGTTTCATGAAATTCTGTCCTGTAGTTCCGGAGATCTGCCGTGGACAAGTTCATGGTGCACGGAAAGAAAGAAGAAGAAGAAGAATAATAATAATAATAATAAGAAACGGAGCAAAAACAATAAGTCCCCCAAACTTTGTTTGGGAGACTTAAAAATACCACTGTCGGAACAGTTAGTTTTATAGAAAAAATCATAGAGACAGAGGTAAAATGGACCAGTAACACACAAATACATGACTATTCAATACCAGTAACACACAAATACATGACTACTCACTTACCTGTCTTGGTACAGACACCATTAGTTAAAAATCCTTGACTAAATAGTTTAGTACTCAGAAGAAGGTATGCTTTGTAGAAAGTCTGAATTCAAACTACAAGCTTGACCACTGTGAGTAAAATCGATGGACAGACAATACAATGGTCAAAAGACTAGAGGCTCAGCGGACTGATCCTGTGTCACTCACCTTTCACTCTGTTTTGAGGAAACTTTATACAGAACCATAGGTGCTTCCTACCAAATTTCGGTTCATTTAGCTACTTGGTTTGAGAGGAGAAGATTTTTTAGAAATTAACCAATCAGAAACAAGAATTGCCTCTGATGGCCATGTTTGTTAACGAATCGGGACACATTGAGCAATCTTCATAGAGGACCTTCCATAGATGCTCACTACCAAGTTTCGGTTCATTTGGCTAAGCAGTTTCAGAGGAGAAGATTTTTTAGAAATTGACCAATCAGAAACAAGAATTGCCTGTGGCAGCCATGTTTGTTAACGAATCGGGACAAATTGAGCAATCTTCATAGAGGACCTTCTAACCCCACTAAGGTCAAACAAAAGATTATAAAATTGGTATTTGCTGCTTCTCAGCATTAAAATGTTAGAATCAGGATAAAGTGTCCAAGTGGGCTATATTTCAACAGCAGACTGTTGCTTCAGTGGGCTAGCAGTATACAAAATATAAGTAAGCGTATTGTTCTAGTACAAAGCAGACATCATCAACATTTCATTGAATGTAACTTGGTCTTGGGATGATATAGCTGGACAATTGCTTACTTGGTATTAAACAACAATCACTCATTCTGTTTATGGTTTATTGTTTAAGGTGATTAACGCCACTTTCAAAAATATTTCGGTTTATCGTGACAGTCAGTTTTATTGGTGGAGGAAACCGGAGTACCCGGAGATAACCATCGACCTGTCGCAAGTCACTGACAAACTTTATCACACAATGTTGTATCGAGTACACCTTGCCATGAACGGATTTTAAACTCAAAACTCACAAATCCATCTACCATACGATCACAACGACCCCTTCAAAAATGGGGGAAGAGCTATTATATGAACTATTGGTTAAATGTAACAGGAGTTCAAAATTGTATGTGAAAAAATTGTAAAAAGAAACAAACAAAATTCTAACGGCATTCATAAGCAAGTTTATTTTGAATTCTTCTCATGCTTTCTCAACATTCAAACTCTTATACAAGTACATAAACAATAGATAACAATAGACTGTTTGAAATTTATTACAGCATAACAGATTAAAACTGAAACGTACAAGACAGTTATGATTCTTGAACCATAGCACTTATAATGGGGTGGTCTAATGGTGCACTGGTAAATAAACATCCAATGTAAGAATGTGTGCCCCAGATATGATGTCGTATTACTTTACAGCAACCTAAATCATCTATTTCAAAACCTAGCTTTTTGTATCTCTCATCCGTTTCAAACATGGTGGCATTGGTGTGTGGACTCAAGAACTGAAAAAAAAAATCATAACATTTGTAATCAATATATACCATGTAAATTTTTACCTTGACCTTTACACATGATAATATTCATTATGAAGAGCGTGATACAAAATATTATCGTTGATTTCTATAGTTGGTTTTATGTTGTTAAATGCCACTTTCAACAATATTTCATTTATATCGTGGTGGTTTTGATTTCTATACGTAACCATGCGACATTATATTGATGTGACCTTGACAAATCCTCAATGAACATACTATGGCTGATAAGTTTTGCTCGAAATGGACTTCTCACTGTATTTCATGCTTCTCCTGCAATATTACTATGAGAAATCTATTCTTCCCATAACAAGTCAGGGATAGTATAACTATATATGTATATGTCTTATCATTCCCATGTTACCATGGAAATATCTAGAAATAAAAACGTAGATATCAAATTTAGTGTGTATGATACGTTTCTGAAATAAGCTTCATCAGGTACATTCAAAGCCAAAATATTTGAAAGGCAAATGATTCAAAAATCTTTGGAAGCAAGAAAACCAAAGGGCCTAAACAGATCAGTTAAACTCGGCAAATTTTTAACACCCATTATTTCTAATCAGAAACACTACTTTGACATTCAACCGCATCAGTGGGGTAATGGTTAGCATGCTCGCCTCGAGTGGGGTAGATTGCGTCAAACCAAAGACTATGATATTGGTATTTGTTGCTTTTCCGCTAAGCACGCAGCATTAAGGAGAAAAGGCAAAGACTGGTTAGCTCGGAATCAGGATAAAGTGTCCAAGTGGGGCGACATGTCTATCCGCCAATTGTTGTTTCAGTGAATTAGCACTGAAAAAATCCAACTAAGAGTGTTAGTCTAGTACAAAGTGGAAATCATCATCTCATTGACAATTAACTTGTTCTCACCATGATATAGCTGAAGAATGGCTGAGTTGGTGCTAAACAATAATCACTCACTCACTACTGCGATATTTCACTACACAATAAAAAATCTCTACATATATTAGGTCACCAGTAACTTCTTATCATACTTTTTAACTTTGTCTCTTTTCTATCTAATCATTAATATTCACAGAAGACAATTTTAGTTTGTTGGGAGTCATATTTCACTTTTTTTCTGTTTCCAGGGTTCTCAAAAAGAATTGAAGTAGGAGTCTCAATTTATAAAGTAGGGGGAGAGTTGAGTGCCAGAGGCACGAACCGAGCACCGCAGGCGCAAGTGGGGGAGAGCCAGAGATGGGGTACGGGGGTCCTCCCCCGGAAAATTTTGAAATTCTAGATTGTAGGAGATGCATTCTGAGGCCATTCTGAGCATATTTTGCCATTGAATTCTCCTAAAATTGTTGGTACTCTGAAAGGCATTTTTTTTGTAAAATATACTACAATGTTGTATCAGTGGCAGCTGGTGAAAAACAAGGTTATACAAAGCAATTTTCTAGGCAACTTTCATGACAAAATCAGCCTCAGAATATCTCTTCTGCAAGAAGAATTGAAAAATGTTGTAATATATAACTATAAATAACTAGAGGTCTCATATTTTAATCTGATTATTACTCTCACGTTGAATAATGAATGAAATCTCAAGGAATGTTGGCTTAAATCCAGTCCCAGTGAAACTTAACTTTTTTAACAGGACAGAAGGTCCTGTGTATATAAAAATTTCACTGGAGCTTCATTGCTTCCACAGGATCTCCTTTCTTTAAACATTTTTTTTTAAATTCACAGGACACAACGTCCAGTAATCTTTTCGTAATCATCAATGACCTGAAAAAAATATTTTTGACTTGCAACAAAATTCGTGCTTTACTACAAAAAATAGGATCACGAGTGATGCTACCAAGCATAAATAGTAACGTTCTCGGCTTTGAAAATTATCCGAAAACTTTAAATTACCGAAAAACCGTTAAATCTTCATCGATTTCCTTGCTTGTTTTTACGTTCCGTAAAGGGATATCCCAGCTTTGGGAATGTGACGACTGCGCATCCTTCATGAGCAAATACTCCACTCAGAACGCTTCACGCATCTATATAGTAGAACCAAGTGAAGTCCGAAATTTGTGTAGTCGAAGTCCGGAGTTCCCACCATGACGTCACCGGGAGTTAGATATATTTAAAAAATGGTGGGTTTGTTAGTGTTCGGTTGATTGCAATAGAAAAAAATAATCGATAAGAAGATATAGATCAACAAAACGCAATAATGACAATTCACATAAACATAAAAATTGTTGGAAAACACATGCTCGATAAATTTTTAACCGGCGAAAATGTGAAAGTAAACGGCGAAATCGCCCGTCGCCGGCACATTTTGAGAACCCTGTGTTTCTGCTACAATAATTTGTTATTTCGACCAGTATATGGTAAGTTTAAACATATTTTACTTGTGAAAAAAGACAAAATGGATAAGACACAAGTTACACAAATTTATGAAGTCTTCTTTGAATTTCAATTTTAACTACGTAGATATTTTATATGCACAGTACAAAAGAATAAATTACATTTATTACACAAAATTTTAGTATAGAAAACAAAGAAAACATGAAAGGTAGATAACTATAATGGTTATGTATGATGTGTGTGCTCCTCAGAAACCAGTTAAACTAATCAATTATGAATTCTAATACAATTGGTTATGTAACAAGCAATTTCATTGGTCAATTGTATTTACGTGTCAGAGTAAATTTTACGTTTTTCCTTGTTGGAACCTGTTGACCAAATATTGATTTGAAGTGATACACATTAAATAATTTATCTAAGCTAAATAATATTTTAGAGTTGATATTTTCGGCTATGATTACATAATAGATCATTGAATGTTTTAAAAAGCGGAATTATTTTGACGGATATGCTATTTGAAAAGGTGCAATAAAATTGATTAATAACAGCTAGTAATTGTAAACAAATGGTATTGTAGTGAGAATTTCATTAGAATGGGAATAGCAGTATTGTATTTGAAGTGTTGCCAACGTAAATTGTCGCAAATATGCTTACCTGGCTCCGCTATCCGTCACCAAGTAAACTAAATTTGCGACAGTGCAACTGACGATTTATGTGGTGTCCTCTTTAGACAGTTTCCACTGTATACGACAGTAAAGAGAGCGAAAATACAGTCAAACCTGTACTAAGAGGTCACATTTGAGACATAGAAAAACTGGTCTTTTAAGACAGGTGACCTCTTAAAAGAGGTTCCATTCATATGAAATTTTTCATGACAGGACAAGATATAATGTGACCTTTTATTACAGGTGACTGCTTAATAGAGGTGGTCACATGTGTGCATGTTCGGATGTATAAATACAACAAATATCACTACTCTTATTGTATAATCTTGTGAACTCGACCCTCTACCAACATCGTTATTGAAATCATGTCTTGACAGCCTTGCCACCGTCATAACTAGCATAGTGAACACGTCATTTAAAGAGTGTTCGGTACCGGCATCTTTTAAGAGTGCTATTGTATGGCCTCTTCTGAAAAAACCAGGCCTGGACAAGGACGTTATGAAAAAAGTTGTTGAAAGTCGTCTTGAAAATCATCTGACCTCAAATCATCTTTATGAACGTGTTCAGTCGGCATGTCATTCCACAGAGACCGCCTTACTGTGTGTACATCATGACATTTCCGTAGCACTCGATAACAACTGTTGTGCCACACTTCTGATACTCGATCTGTCAGCAGCTTTCGATGTGATTGACCACAACATTCTACAAAAGCGTTTGGAGTACTCCTTTGGAATATCGGGAGCAGCATTGAGTTGGTTAAATTTGTACCTTCGAAACAGGACTCAGCATGTAGCTATTGGTACCACCCTTTCTGATGAAGATCAACCTTCAGTACAGTGTTCCACAAGGATCTCTTTTAGGACCAAATAGGTATTGTGTTTTCTCCAAACCAATTGGCGAAATATGCAGGCGTCATAACATGTCTCATCACTGCTATGCGGATGATACGCAAGTGTATCTAGTTGTTAAACCGCTTGACAGTTGGAACAACATTTCTCAAGGACTAGAATCATGCTTATCTGACATTATCACATGGATGTGTGGCAATATGCTTAAGCTCAATGAAGATAAGACTGAACTAATTATTTTTGCCCCAAAGCATTGGGTTAAAGATCTATCGAATTGTCATCTTAGTATTGAAGGAAATATCATTAGTAGTGCCGAATGCATAAAAAAATTGGGTGTTTATTTCGACGAAACTCTTTCAATGACAAAACAAGTGAGTGTAGTATCAAAGTCATGCTTTCACCAAATCTGGAACATTGGACGCATTCACCAATACATTACGGAAAACGCCTGTAGAATGCTAGTATGCTCCCTAGTAACATCTAGACTTGATTATGGGAACGCATTGTTGTATGGACTATCTACTAGTATTATTCAAAGGTTACAACGAGTGCAAAACACGGCTGCGAGAATGATAACAAGGCAAAAGAAATCCGACCATATAACTCCAGTGCTACATTCTCTTCACTGGCTGCCAGTATCTTATCAGTGTCAATACAAACTCTTGTTATACGTATTTAAGGCTCTGATACAGAAGGCTTCCATATACCTTCAAGAACTTATACAAGTCCATAAACCATCTAGATCCTTAAGATCAGGGACTAGATCGCTCTTGACAACACCCAGTGTACGAACAAAAACATACGGAGAGAGGAGATTTGACAGAGCTGCCGCCTTCCTATGGAACGCCTTGCCAAACGAAATGCGTGACACCACTCAGTCTGTTGATGTGTTCAAAAAGAAGCTTAGGACTCATTTGTTTAGACAAGCCTTCTCGATTGCTTAGAACTTTAAGATTTTAAGTAGATCATTATCCGGTCATTTTGCTGACTTTTAGCTGAACATATAATTTTATATTATTTTACTTTGTCCTAGCTGTACATTTCTATTTTTCAAAATTTTTAGCTAAATACAGTCTAACCTGCCTTACCGGTCACCTCTGTCTAACGGTCACCTCAAATAAACGGTCACCTCAAATAAATGGTCACCTCTGTCTAACCTGCCTTACCGGTCACCTCAAATAAACGGTCACCTCTGTCTAACAGTCACTTTGAGACCCGCCCAACTAATATTACTATATAATATAACTCTTTTCAACGGTCACCTCTCTAACGCAGCCAACGGTCACTTATTTCATGCGTGAATTGTGAAATCGTCTTCTAATAACGGCCATTTTGGACATCTTATCACATGACATAATGTGCTATGAGAAATGTTGACCAAACTTTTTGTCCGAAGCTACTTTCAGCAGAACGAACTTTCGATTTATTATTTTCTCATTTCTGTTGCATAAAATCCTAGCTATCGTATTTAATACATTCATATATGCGAAGGTTGGCCATTCAAAATTCATTGAAATGCATGAGGACGCTTCAGATTTTTATCGATCCGCATTGGTATTTTATACTCGACACCGAGTTAATATTACGATCTATCAAACTGTTTATTTACATACAGACAAATGTATGTGTAAACGTTAATGCATATGCATTTAAAAAATAAACTTTGAACTACATTGTACATTATTCAACATAACTTATGTTCATTTACATCCATAAATACATGTACAAAATGTATTACGTGAAAGTGCTTGGCAATCCATTTGATGACAACTTTAGTCTGTTTTTACTGAACCTCAAGAGGTCACCTCTCTTGAGAGGTCACTTTTGACATTCCCCATGAGTGACTGCCTAAGACAGGTTTGACTGTATATAATTTCTTATTATTTTATTTTGTCCTAGCTGTATATTGCTTTTCCCTAAATGTTTAAAGTGTAGTGAGAACCATTTAATGTTTATGCTTTAATTCCAGTATACAATCTCAGATCATATGTTGTTTTTTCAATCTCAGATCATGTTTTTTTTTTATCTAGTTTGGAATTTTATTTCAATTTTATTGTTGTATTTTTTTAGTTTATTTGTGCAATGTAAAGCACTTGGAGTATTGTATATAGATTAAGCGCTCTATAAGAAATGTAAAATAATAATAATAATAATAACATTTAAATTCTTTCCACCTTCTCCAGTACAGATACTCTCAGACAACATGGCTTAAGTACAGATACTGTCAGACAAATTGGCTTAAGTACAAATACTGTCAGACAACATGGCTTACCGGTTTACCACAGGAGGGATCAATAAAATCTGCCCAAAAACCAGCTTGATATAAAGCATTACATATTTCTGTAGCACCTTCTATAAACTGTAAAAAATAAGTCATGCACAATTACTTGACAGAAAATAAAAACAATATTCCTAATGAACAACTTAATACAAATTACGAAAGCTATAAGTACATCTGAAGAAATATCTACATTTGTTTTGTCGGGTGTTCACGTTTTATTGATGTTATTTGTATTTATTTACATATAATGGTATCCAACATGTCTTCCATATCAGCTGATGTTCGTGTCGTCAAACAGTAACACGATGGGTGGCAATGGAGCAGGAACTTCTTACCCTACCACCGTCCCTCAGTTCATTCCTCAGTTGGGTTTATGTTGCTAAATCTTTAGTTTTCTAAATAGAGTTTTGTTGATCATTGTTTGTCTTTTTGTCGGTTTACATTTAGTCATTGCATTGTCGGTCCTTCAATTTACGGCTTCTAATTGCCCCTTTTGTTATCTTCAAACTTTTCTTGATATTAATCTTCTCTATTCTAATTGAGATGCACTTATCCTGAGGTCAAGTGTTACACTGCTGATTGGAAGACACTAAAATAATAAACTGCATTAGGTCAACAATTGGTGCCAAAGGATAATACTGTATACCAAAAAAAAAACACGTCGGCGGTGCAATGATTTGTGTGCTCGCCCAGAGCGTGGTAGATCGTGGGTTCAAGTCCTGATTGGGTCAAACCAAAGACTATAAAATTATATTTGTTGCTTCTCCGCTAAGCATGCAGCTTTAAGGAGAAAGGTCAAAGAGTGGTTTGCTTGGAATCAGGAAAATGTGTCCAATTGGGGGGACATGTCTATCCAAGGACTGTTGTTTCAGTGAGCTAACACTATATAAATCCAACTACACGTGTTGGTCTAGTAAACCGAATATTTGCATTAAAATTTTTGTACCATTATTTTTTAACTCAAATATCTCTCAAGAGAATTCATCGCTTTATTGAAATTATTGCACTTGACATAAAATATATACTAACAGCATCTAAGAGTTGCTCTCGTTCCTCCTCCACCTCAATACTCCATCCAGTCATATCGTTGTTAGTTTTGTTACTAATGGTAACGATCGTCAAATGAGAACTTAGCATGTCTTTACTGGGGAATAACTCCTGGAAATCTACAAACACACAATAAGAATATATTAACTATATCATAGACCCACTGACTGTATATAGATTCTATTGTTGTGATGACATAATTTAACAATAATAAGAATATATAAAATATATTATACACGCAATGACTATATATAGATTCTATTGTTGTAATGACACGATTTAATGTAACGGTATTTTAGACATCACTAAGTTGTAACTGTTATTCAACAGATAATGGAGAACTTAAATGAGTTGGTCAATATGACACATTACAGGACAGCAAAACAATATACATAAACATTTTCCAGATATCAAATTTATTTTGTAATTGATAGAAAAGCCAGAAACACAATGCTGCTTGTTTTTATGTATTGTTGACATTATGCAGACTTCTAGTCTAGTTATCCCATGCTTTATCTCCTTAATTTGCTAATTTGGTTGTTTTCTTATTAACAGCTCGTAAATAATTACTAATACTAATACCTTTTCGTAATATATGTGGACAATCTTGTGCTATACACTCCAGATTATCAGCTGCGGATGGCTCTGGTAAAAACTGATTTTCCATCTGTATAAAATAAAGTTTCAGTAGAAAAAAAAAGATTGCATTATGGGTGTTTAATGACACTTTCAATAACATTTTAGTGATATCGTGTTGGTACCATTAATAATTTCACTTCAGGCCGAAATTTTCTCCACAAAAAAAGTAGAGCAATCATTGTGTATTTGGACAGTGACAACGATTGTTGAAATGCTTGAGTGAATGCTATAACTGGATGTAACACCATCTGTGACATATAGAACTATTTTGAATGTCAGAGCACTATTCATTGGAAATTTTTTTGTCATATAGTGTAAAGGTTTACACAACTGACTCGACATGATACAATGAGTTGTACCAACACAATACGTACAAAATGTGAATTTATAACATAAGGATGTATACACAATCCTCAAAGACGATAAAGGGCCCGGGTGGCTCAATGAGTTATACAGTTGGATTACCTAACAACACATACAAACCTATCACCAATACGGCTCGGGTTCGCGCCCAGCTTTGTAAATTACAACCAGAGGCTCCCAGGAGCCTGTAATCGCTCACCTGGATCAAAGCTGCTTTCAATAACAACGCAACTGCACTGTGGTGGCCATCTTGGTGGGAGAGCGTGACTGCCGGACACAATTTTGGAAGAGGACCATCCAATGACTATTCCATCAAAGTTTGGTTCTAATTGAGCTACTGGTTCCAGACAAGATGGTTTTTATGTGAATTTCCCATAGGGTCCTATGTTAAACTAAGTACAGCTGTGCAGCTGTGCAGCTGTGCAGCCATCTTGGTCAGAGGGCGGGACCACCAGACGCAATTTTGGAAAAGGACTACCGTAATTTACGGACGATAGGTCGATATTTTTTTTCCTCAACACGCTGGCTTCGACCTATCGTCCACATTGACCTATACAAGGATGAAGTTAAAAAAAAATCTGGAATCCCTAAAAAAAAATCTCGATAAAAATGACGATTTTGTTTACAGTATACCTTGAATTTGCTGTAGGTTTTTTTTCTGAATAAGAAGACTGAAATCATCGATGTTCTTGGGGAATAAAAGTATACTAACAAGGGGTGCAATTCCGGGAAAAAAATGTTCAACATCCGAAAAAAATCAATAACATTCAATGATTGAAGTGTTAGCGAAAATCAGTTCAATATTGAATTGTATAATAAAATATATACTATAAAAAATGTATGTTGTTGAAAAAAAATCACAGGGTGGATCGTTTTACAATATAAAATGATTGTCACAAAATATCTAAATATAGCTATATAGGTTTTCCATCTACCACGAGCATGCGCACGGGGTTTTAGTAAAAAATGGCGGTTGCATTACATCTCACAATAATTTGAATACACGTGGAGAACAAGCTTTTTATACTAAATATACTGGAAAATAATTATCGATTTCGTTAAACTAGAATGTTCTACACTTGAATTGGTCAATTAGGAACAAATAAAATAATCACCATGAGATAATCAACACAGGTGAACATCAGTCGGCACTTAATTATCCTGATCAGCTGATTGAAAATTTACTGGACCGAGACGATCACATAATTTGTGTACTACTAATTAAACACAGCTTAAAGGTATGTCAATAAAACTGCACAAGGTGATACATTGTTTTGACAGCTTGATTATTTTATTGTATGAACATCCGTTTACCATCTATTGTGACACCCACAGATGGCCTGATTTGAATGTCATTGATGTTTGGCTACCAGACTCCCCGTAAAAATCAAGTTTAAAAACAAAATTTTATTTAGTTTAATTTTCATAATTATTTCGTTTATGACACATAAGAATAGTATTCTTGAGTTAATACTTACATATACTTACCGAAGAACATCGTTATAGGGCAAATGTTTACCGATGTAAAAAAAAAAAACACAAAAAAAGTTTGATTTGACGATACTTACCCAAGTTGTCATCGGCATCCTCGACCTATGGAATGCTTCGACCTATCTTAGTATTTCCCAAAAAATTTAGCCGAAAAGCAGCAATTCGACCTATCGTCCCCATCGACCTATAGTCCGTAAATTACGGTATTTTATCAAAGTTTGGTTCCAATTGAGCAACTGGTTCCAGACAAGAAGATTTTTATGTGAATTTCCCATAGGTTCCTATGTTAAACTAAGTTCAGCAGTGGGGGCCATCTTGGTCGAAGGGCCAAACCGCCTGACATAGTTTTGGAAGAGAACCATCCAATGACTATTTCATCAACATTTAGTTCTTATTGAGCAAATGGTTTCAAACAAGAAGATTTTTATGGGAATTTCCCATAGGGTCCTATGTTAAATTAAGTTCGGCTGTGGCGGCCATCTCGGTCGGAGGTCTGAAATGCCAGACATAATTTTGGAAGGGGACCACCCAAGGATCATTTCAGCAAAGTTTGGTTGAGATTGGCTCAGTAGTTACAGAGGAGAAGATTTTTTTTAAATTTCATCCCCCCTTTTTTCTATTTTTAGCTTGGTGGCCATCTTGGTTGGAAGTCGGGATCACCGGACACAATTTTGGAAGGAGGCCATCCAAGGATCATTCCATCAAAGTTTTGTTGCAATTGGCCCGGTGGTTTCTGAGGAGAAGATTTTTATGTGAATTTCCCATAGGGTCCTATGTTAAGCTAAGTTCGGCTGTGGGGGCCATCTTGGTCGAAGGGCCGAACCGCCAGACTCATTTTTGGAAGAGAACCATCCAATGACTATTTAATAAAAATTTTGTTCTTATTGAGCAAATGGTTTCAGACAAGAAGATTTTTATGGGAATTTCCCATAGGGTCCTATGTTAAATTAAGTTCGGCTGTGGTGGCCATCTTGGTCGGAGTTCTGAAATGCCTGACACAATTTTGGAAGAGGACCAGCCAAGAATCATTTCAGCAAAGTTTGGTTGAGATTGGCTCAGTAGTTTCACAGGAGAAGATTTTTTTTAATTTCATCCCCCCTTTTTTCTAATTTGCATAATCGGTCAAAATCAGCAAAAGTTCAAAGTTCATAAAAAAATCCTGTAATATATGTTAAAAAGCTCATCATTATGCTTATACAGTTCAAATTTGGGCACATTCTGGCTTAAAATAGAGCAATTTTGGCCATTTGAAGAAATTTCTATTTTTAGTAACAGCAGCCATCTTGGAAACAGGACGGCGCTGACGGACACAAATTTGAAAGGGACCCACCCAGGGACCATCCCTGCCAGGTTTGCTTTAATTTGGTTCAGCGGTTTCAGAGGAGAAGATTTAAATGCGATCTTTTATCAAAATATGCCTAATTTGCATAATCGGTATATATCGGCGGAAAGAAAAATTTCACAGAAAAACCCCGAATATATGTTAAACTACTCCTTGCCATGTAGCAGCAGTTAAAATTTGAGCTCATTTTGACTTACACTAAAGCAGCAATGGACAATTAAAATGTCATCCCCCCTTTTTTCTATTTTTAGCTTGGCGGCCATCTTGGTTGGAGGTCGGGATCACCGGACACAATTTTGGAAGGGGGCCATCCAAGGACCATTCCACCAAAGTTTGGTTGCAATTGGCCCAGTGGTTTCTGAGGAGAAGATTAAAATGTGAAATGTTGACGGACGGACGACGGACGAAAAGTGATGACAATAGCTCACATGGCCTAAAGGCCAGGTGAGCTAAAAAAGGGTGCACTCGACTTGCAGCCGCAAGTGATCAAGTTTATCAGTTGCTTGCCCATGGTTGGTTTGTTCTCTCTGGGTACTCTGGCTTCTTCCACCTCTAAAACTGGTCACCATGATATAGCTGAAATATTGCTGAAAGTGGTGTTAAACACAATAAATCAAATCTAATCAAATCAAAGATGATAAAGACTAATTGGATATATGTGATTGTTGATACCGGTACAGGTATGACTGTATATATACTGGCAGCAATTTTATTGTTGGAAGAAGTAAGAGTACAGGGAGAAAACCACTGACTTTCTGTAGACAAACTTTATAAACCTGAGTCACTATGATAATACCATAGCCATGGTTCATGATATTGACGTGGTCTTACTAGTGATCAATCCAATGAAAATAACATCTCTCACTTGTTCCACTTTACTGATATGTCATGGCGAGGGAGATCTGAAGAAAGTATGTTGTGTGAGTCCAATGAAGTGGCACTTAGGGGACTATGAAAGGGTTATAATTTATAGAGTAAACTGCTTTGTTTGCTACAAGCAATCTAATTGGTCTGGGGGGGGGGGGGGGGATTTTGTCTTGTTACGATTTATCATATCATTACATATTCATGATATAGGGACACTCGCCTGGAATTCGTAATGTGTTTTCTTCAGATCTCCAACACAGTGACATAATAGCAAAGGAGAGTAAGTCAGAGATGTGATTTGGCTATTGATAAATATGGTGGTATCTGATATTTAGTCTAGAAGTAAACAACATGCTAAACCTGTTGTACAGTCTGTTCCACTTGTTGAAACAGTTGCATTTGTCTCTCCTCAGGCAGATTTTCAAACAAGATATCAGTGTTGGCTTTTTCTGCTGGTTTCCTTATTTTAGAACCAACCCCAACATTTCCAGGAAGTGTAAATCTTCTGTCTTGAGGTCCAAAAGGTCCCAACTCATTTGGCCATACTGTGTGATCTAGAGAGTGAAATGAGACATGAACAGTAACTGCAAATTGAAGAACATCAATACAAAATATATCATGTCTTATGTCACTAGTGGAACAGTAAATACTTACCCTTTCGGAGCACATGAGTTCACCCTCGGTTTGTAATAAGATTTGTGTTGCTCAATCTTTAGTTTTGTGAGCAGTGTTTTGTATATCATTTTGTGCTTTTGTGATTTTTATTTTGGCCATTGTGTTGTCTGTCCATTGTGTTGTCTGTCCATTGTGTTGTCTGTCCATTGTGATTTTTATTTTGGCCATTGTGTTGTCTGTCCATTGAGTTACGGCTTCTGATTACCACTTTGGTATCTTCAAACTTTTCTTATACAGCTTAATATTTTTACCCGAGTTTCAAATGAATTTCGTTTCATGTTCATTTACATCCAAATCATTTCATGATAAAAGGGCCCGGGTGGCTCAATGGGTTAGGTAGTTGGATTATCTAACACCTCATACAAGCCTATCACCAATACAGCGTGTTTGCTTTGTAAATTACAAAAAAGGGAGCACTCGACTCACAGCCGCAAGTGGTAAAGTATACCAGTTGCTTGCCCATGGTCGGTGGTTCTCTCCAGGTCCTCTGGCTTCTTCCACCACTAAAACTGGTCGCCATGATATAGTTGAAATATTGCTGAAAGTGGCCTTAAAACACCAAAAATCAAAAATCATGATAATATTAATGAGATTTACGGTAGAACAGATACAAAAAATGTATATTATGTTTTTAGACGGGTGTTTGCAAAAAATACCTGTTGAGAGACAATACAACAAGATGTTGCACGCTACGTCGTGCTAAGAATACCCCCACTCGTTCATTTGTGTCAAATTTGTATATATCTCAACACTCGTTACCAGAAAATTTAAGTCGCATGGTAAACAGGAAGTAGATGTGCGGTAAACCTGGAAAGGAGATACACTGTACAATTCACCATACAAAAGCCATATATCAAATATAAAATCATTTCTTCCAGTAGAAGCTGAGATATGTGTTACAAAAGTTTTTATTACGGCAAACATGAAAAATTCTAAGTCTGTAAACAGGAAGTAGATGTGCGGTAAACCTGGAAAGGGGAGACATGGTACAAGTCACCATGAAAAAGCCACATATCAAATATAAAATCATTTCTTCCAGTAGCAGCTGAGACATCTTTAACGAAAGTGTGAACAGACGGACGGACAAGGTGATTGCAATATAGCCCCCTCTCTACGAGTGGGGGTATAATTTAATCTAAAAGACAGGTATTATTCAAAAATACCTCTTCTAACATGACATATATAGAATGGCAGTTTTGAAGGTTGGAAAACATTATCACTAGTATCACAGCGAGTCTGGGATAACATATGTCGAGACTTTCAAACCTGACGTTATTGTTTTGATCAGTAGTGCTATAATGTGTTTGATGTCATACTGACCAATGATTTTCAGTATCAGAGTCAGATCGTTGATACTGACAATATCACTCCGTGAGATCAAAGGGAAAATGTCCAATATACTGATAAATATGTTGACTTACACTGAATATCATTCAGAAGAAGTACTTTTGTTTGTTGTCTCCATCGATTGTTTGTTTATAATGTTAATTTTTTCCATCGATTGTTTTGTTTCAGGGAATTTAACTTTATGTTATGTCACATTATTTGAACTTTGACTGAAAAAAGGAAAGTAACCCTGTTACCCTGTGTACATTTTTGTACAGTCAATAAATAGATGGCCTTAGACAACTAAACTACCTTTCCCCCCAAAAATGTCTATAGATTCATCTATACAGCAATAAACAAAAAATTACATTTTATAAAAAGAAATAGTTTTACAGCCATACAGGGGAGAAAGCTGATAGATATTATATATGTACTAAACAAACTTACCATAATTGTTTTCATCAGAACATAATGTTACAAAGTGATCTTTATCACTGTATGATGAGAATGTACGGAAGTGTTTTACTGCAGCACTCAAGTTTGGTAGATAGGCTGTTACACGACCGCTTTTTGAAATGAGCTGAAATGATAATTGAGGATTAGGGTAAGGGTTATTGTGTTTAACGCCACTTTCAACAATATTTCAGTTATATCTTGACGGTCAGTTTTATTGGTGGAGGAAACCGGAGTACCTGGAGAAAACCACCGACCGGCTAATTGAAAATGAGGTTACACATGCATTAAATCATAAATTGCATTTAAATTTAATTTACACAAAAGGATAAGACACAAGTTTTTCAAATTAAAATGTCCATTCCAGTAATTACATCAATTTACATCAGAACATAATACATAATAAGTAAACATTTGTTTTAATGTGAAGATGAAGAAAAAGTATAAACGGAACGTTATTATCACATTTCAATGAAATATACGACCATGTCCAACATTTCGAACACACCTTAATGTTATTCTATACAACACGAGCTTGACACATATTTATACAATATACCCTGTACACAAATTGGGATTTAAAGGTACAAACGTACATGTATAATCAATCATGTGAAGGTTATTAAGCTATATTTTTTTTATATAATGTTCAGTCCTCGAAATGAAAATTTGAATTTAATGGTCTAGAATTTATTTTATCTAAATAAAAACTGAAAAATTCATTGGTCTGAACAAAGTTTTACTGGTCTTGGGCCAGAGGACCAGTGCTAATGGTGAGGACTGAATGATCTTATATTTCATTGACCTGTAACTCGTCAATCAATCAATACATCTAGTCAGTAGTGTGATCAAAGGAAGATTGTCAGTACACATACAATTGTTAGTCATTGTATTAGAGAAAAAAAAAATGTTCACGGTTTGTCAGCACATAGAAAAGCTTCCAGTTTGTAGTAAAATGTATAGTTTGACATCCATTTTTTCATATTCAATGTTGGGGGTTGTCATGTTTCATGCCAACTTTCAACAATATTTCAGTTATATCGTGGTGGTCATATTTATTGGTGGAGGAAACTGTAGTACCTGGAGAAAACCAGTGACCTGTGCCTTCAAGTCACCAGCAAAATTTATCACAACTTCAGTGGTGATGGGAACTGATGGCACAGGAAGTTGTAAATCCAACTACCTTACGATCACGATGACCCCACCCATATTAAATAGGAAAACCATAATAAAAATAGTATCACAACTCACACAGTAACCTTAGCAAGTCAACCATTACAAAAGTTTACATGTTTTATCTATTTTAGCTGAATTTGACTATCAATTTTAGTACTGTTAAAATATGTTTATTATATATCATTTCTTGTTGTGTGTGGCTTGAGAAATGTAGAAAACACATAAACTATATTTTCATTTGCAATGTGCAAAGGTTTTTCAATTTTGACGACACTGTTAAATCTGTACTAATGCGTCAAGAAGGGGAATTGTTTTTCGTTTTTCTTTTTAATTCTGATATTTCACCGCCATCTATAAATGATATTTAGTATTACATACCCGTGCTGCAGCCATTTTATCTTCTTCAACAGCAAGTAAAGTCTAAAAACAAAATGAAATTATACAAATTTGTTTAATATTATTATACATTTGGTAGAAAATGTAAGTTAACGAGTCACATCAGATGCTGTGCCATTAATTTTCGTTGATGTGTACAACCACAGACTTTCCATAGTTAAAACAAAAGAACAGGCCACCGTTTCACAAAAGGTTGTACAGCACATTGATCACAATTATGTTCTCATACATATATAAGTAAAACAAATATACATGTACAACAAAATGTATGTCTATAGAACAAGATGTACAATATAAGGCATATTTAAATATCAATTTGTTGTTATTCATTGGCAGTGGGTACTGGTGATGATTCCAATTAAAGCTGCCCAGTATACGTCCCCAGGTGGAGATAGGGGATGATGCCCTCTTGATCATGTAGATCATGATTGTCAGGTTATTATATGGAAAGCCCAAACATGGATCATAGTAAGTTGCCATGTTTGTATACACCAACCATGCTAAAGACTCCTTTTGTAGATTTGAAAAATAAAGTAGGTGCATTAAAGCTGCTTCACTCCCACGTTCATGACATTCAAAGGGCTAATGGAAGCTCGCAAAGAGCAGCAGCTTGACAAAATTGACTTGTGCCGATGTATAATTGTCTGTTATTTAATAAATCATGTGGCAGAGAAATCATCAGGTAGCCCTATGTCCAAAAATACTGCAATTGTAAAGCGAAATCTGTTTATGAAAAAATAAACCAATTTGTTTACATACAAATGTATTATGTAATTAATACATTGTACTTTCAGTTTAACAATCAGCAAGATTCTTGAAATTTTTATGTGAGATTTATTAAGTGTGTAATGCAGGGTCATTTTAACATTGTATGTATTTCATTAATCAATCAGTGTATCAGCATCAAATATCCATAATATGTATGCAAATTTGCAATTATCTCCCTTTAAGACGGTTGCATTTTTAAACATTAATATTATGAAATTAAAAGTCGCTTCTTTCCTAATTTAATTGTATACTTTTATGTTGAGTAAAAATAAAGCAACATAAATTAATATGGAAAACATTTTTTGTTTATATTAAGTTTTATTTGAATTTTGTATGTAGATATTTTGTGCCGGGAGAACAATCATGGCCGATCTATGATGGAGCTGAAATTACTACAGAAACATGACAATATATTCCAGTTGATTTACAGTTACAACTTAAAACTTTCTGATGTCATGGTTGGACCAATTTTACTTTACGTATCAGAAATTTGGGGTTATGAAAATAAAAAAATAATTGAACAAGTCCATTTACTGTTTGCAAATGAATAATCAAAGTTCGAACTACTACACCGTATCTCATGGTGTATGAGAAACTGGGGAGATTTCCTTTAGAGATTATGGTAAAGATGAAAATGGTATCATTTTGGAATAAATTTGTTTACATTTTTACATTGAAATTCCTTCAAATTCACATATAATGTCAAGTGTCTGTGGCTTGATGCAAGACCTTAAGTATTTTCATTTATTATATAGTTAGGTCTGAATTATGGGGATTTATCATTGAAATAAATTCCGGTATTTCACATGTGAAATATCAATTTTTTCCCGCCGGAACTACTTTAAACAACTGTAAGTGTGGTGGTTACGTTCCTTGTTGTGTTACGGTGAATTCAGGTACGATTGTAAACTGAAAAAACTCTGCGAAATGTCATTGACGACTTTGGCACATATCCAACATGACGTCATATGAAGACTTCCAGATTGAAACGTAAAGATTAGACGTTATTAAGCTTGGTGTACGCTTCAATTTTGATCAAATTTACCGGTAACTAAAATAAGTTTTCAAGGTAAGCATTTTAATTATTTTTGTGTATTGTAAATATGACATGTAGGATTTCACATTTTCAAGATGGCATATCCTTCCAGCTGAACCCATTAGTATCATTGCTCGTAGATTCATATGTGTGGAATGAAATATACAAATAAAAAATAATAATATATAAGAAATTTTGAGTCTATATAATAAACAGTATAACTAAATTATACATTTTGAATATTAAAATAAGACCACTCGGGACCGAATACGCATTAATGATTAAACTCGTGGGCAAATTCCGCCCACTCGTTTAATCCTTATGCGTACTTCGGTAACTTGTGGTCTTATTTTGATATTCAAAATCTACGATTAATTATATACATGTACTATATTTCCCATCTTTTAGCCTACTATTGCAACAATAGAGTACAGACAGTTGTGTGAAGCAGTTCGTTCTGATGCACGTGACAATATATC
This sequence comes from Bathymodiolus brooksi, assembly GCA_963680875.1. Classification (NCBI taxonomy): domain Eukaryota; kingdom Metazoa; phylum Mollusca; class Bivalvia; order Mytilida; family Modiolidae; genus Bathymodiolus; species Bathymodiolus brooksi. The sequence goes on from OY804587.1 coordinate 89,647,379, forward strand.
AAACAGATAAATATGTTGTGGCAAATTTTGAAATGGAACAAGCGTGGCTGTGATTGTGTTCAAACTCAAAGTTTATTTGGTTTTGATTGTTGTTTTTATTTGCTCATCACATCCACAGGAGCTTGTTACGATTTTTTTTTATCCTTTAGTGTAGTCGAGGGATAAAAAAAAATCGTAACAAGCCCCTGTGATCACATAGAATAGAATAGAATAGAAAACTTTATTTTAAGTCGGGTTTACAACTGTAACATTACATAAATGAACGAAATGTATGAATTGTTGTTCATGTTGGGTCATAGATACGATAACGTAACCCTCAGTCCGCTTTTGCTCCCAGCGAGGGTTACGAATCGGTCCCATTCAACGCATGGGAGGAGAGCCCGGAGTGATTCACACCGTGCGGTTTTTTGTCCTAATTCCGTTGTAAGTGGTTGGAAAAATTAACAGGGGTGAAAGATAAATATATTTAGGTAAACCTTGAGGTGTTAAGTAAACGCTGCATCAATCCATGGTAAACTTATATCCATCTGAAAATTTGAATGCATGAAATCTTCTTTCTGTCCGACATTTTGCTTACAAGTTGCTATTTCACGTGCATTTGCCTCGTTTTGGAGATATCCTTATTTGGATCGATTGCCGTAAAATCGTAGTAAAAGTTTTCCATATTTGGCATTGAGATCCATATATGGATAGGCTCCGCCCATAGCGAGAGTCTACGTAAGGTGTCATGGCGGACAAGAAAGAATTTTCGAATACGAAATCGACCGTGAAGGTAGAAACAGGTATTGTAACACTTATTTCGTATTATCATTACTTAAAAATTGTAGGGAATAATAAGTTATGACCAGATATGCAAAAAGAAAGTTGAAATATTCACTTAACGAAAATTTAAATTTGATCCCATACATTGAATGGGACCGATTCGTAACCCTAACTGGAGCACAAGCGGAATGAGGGTTACGTTATCATATCTAGTTGGGTCAGTGTGGGAACCACTACGCTTGACCACACACAAGAGAATTTGACAAACTGTCTACTAACATTAATTAATATGTGTGCCGTATGTTATCTCGAATGTACATGTGTAAATAGGTAGAGGCAGGGGTTCACACTCTGACAGAGTCTCTGTATATAAAGTCTTAAAGAGATGGTTTTAGATTTTATCCATATATTGAATATTTTAATATAAGTGACATAGAACTTTTATATGTGTATATAAAAAAAATTTACGTGTGATAATAGGATCTCACAACCTACTCATTCCTGGATGCTACATTTGTGTACATGCCAGATGAGGTGTTCCATGATTGGAAGTCAATAGTAACAATACGTAAAAGAAGAGAAGTTGAAAGGGAATTCCTTCGATTCCATTGAATATACATCTAAGACTATTATAATACATTTTTCTTGGTGTATATGAGAAACGTAAGCCTATAAAGTTGTTTTTTTACCACTTGTTCTTCTCTCGTGGAAATCCGTCAAATATTTATTGTCCTTGATCTTTTTCGGAACATCTTTTCTCCTATCTAACAATCAAAAAAGCTCGAATAAAAGGGGTTACACTAATGTCCTGAAAATTGACCTGAAATGTCCTGAAAATGTCCTGAAAAGTACATAAAGGCTTATATCTTTTTTATTATCCAATGGATTGAGTTCAAATTTGAAAATCTTAAATACATTAGCATATATGTAACAATTATTTTAAAAAAAATTAAAAAAAAGATAATTTTAGGTGGAAATAATTTGACCTGAAAATTGTCATGAAATGTCCTGAAAATGTCCTGAAAAGTACATAAAGGCCTATATCTTTTTTATTATCCAATGGATTGAGTTCACATTTGCAAATCATAAATACATTAGGATATATGTAACGAATATTTAAAAAAAAATTAAAAAAAGATAATTTTAAGTGGAAATAATTTGACCTGAAAATTGTCATGAAATGTCCTGAAAAGTACATAACGGCCTATATCTTTTTTATTATCCAATGGATTGAGTTCAAATTTGAAAATGTAAAATACACTAGCATATATTCAACGAATATTTAAAAAAAAATAAACAAAAATATTATTAGGTGGAAATAATTTGACCTGAAAATTGTCCTGAAATGTCCTGAAAATGTCATGAAAAGTACATAAAGGCCTATATATTTTTTATTATCCAATGGATTGAGTTCAAATTTGAAAATGTTAAATACATTAGCATATGTTTAACGAATATTTGAAAATTAAAAAAAAAAAAGTAATTTTAGGTGGAAATAATTTGACCTGAAAATTGTCATGAAATGTCCTGAAAAGTACATTAAGGCCTATATCATTTTTTTTTATTAACCAACGGTTTGAGTTCATATTTGAAAATGTTAAATACATTAGCATATGTTTAACAAATATTTTAAAAAAAATTAAAAAAAAGTAATTCTAGGTGGAAATGATTTGACCTGAAAATTGTCATGAAATGTCCTGAAAATGTCCTGAAAAGTACATTAAGGCCTATATCATTTTTTTTTATTAACCAATGGATTGAGTTCAAATTTGAAAATGTTAAATACATTAGCATATATTTAAAGAATATTTAAAAAAAATATATAAAAAAAAATTATTTGACCTGAAAATTTGACGACCTAAAATTCTTTTTTTCGATTCTTTTTTTTAAATATTCGTTAAATATATGCTAATGTATTTAACATTTTCAAATTTGAACTCAAACCATTGGATAATAAAAAAAAAGATATAGGCCTTTATGTACTTTTCAGGACATTTCATGACGATTTTCAGGTCAAATTATTTCCACCTAAAAATTATTTTTAATTCTTTTTTTAAAATATTCGTTAAATATATACAACACCAAAAACAGGGAAAAAACTGTGAATCACTGATGATGAAGATAAAGTACATATTATATCACCAGTGCCTCGTGAAAGTCCTTTCCGACTTCCAGTGAAAAAACGTAAGGTAGGTACGTACAGACACACACAAAAAACAACAGTACACCTTGGGTTGCAGGCTTAAACTGTGAATACAAGCTCATGTTGGAGAACAATTCATGGTTATGTTCTGAAATCATCAATACATGTATGAAAATTATCGCCAAACAGTTTCCGCATACCCCTATATCAGGGTTTCAACCTACAGGACTTGTACCATATTTTGATGATCATACACAGTGTTGGACAGAGCACTTTGGGAGATTTCAGCGACAAGATCCACCATCGGCACAAATACACCACACAGGAGGGCCATTTCTCCCCATTTCCACAATCTACATCATCAAACACTGAGGTTGTCAAAGTATATTCAAGGAAAATTGAATCTATTTGTTATTGTGGTAAACCTGATGTGTTCCAGAATATGGTTGGATGTGAGGCAAAACGAGGTAGAGTTAAGTGCAGTAAATGGGTACACCAGAGTCGTTCAGGGGTTTCAGGGGATTGGTTTTGTGATGAACATCGTGACTGTTGATTCTGCAACATGTATTGATATTTCAATTGTATCATTTTTAAATGAATGACATGTTGATGTTTAGAATTTTTAATTTTCTGTTTTATGTATTTTTACTGAACTTGGGTCGTTTTTACATGTGAAATTAAGTAAAACAAGTTTTTATTATGTTTTCACATGTTTTATATGTTTGTACATTGATTTTTTATGACTTATAAATGTATTATGTTTATTTATTAATGTAATTGTAACCATTCATTAAAAATAAAAAATGCCCAACCCACCTGTCACTGTGTCTAGCCATGCCAGTCTAATTAAGGTAAAATGAAATTTGAAAAAAGAGACCAATAAACCAATAAACAAACACGTGAATATGTGTTGACAGTAATTACTAGCCAATTTAAGAGGGGTATGGTTTTAAAATCCTTCATAAGTCCATTTTTTCTTTCCGTCATTTTTTGGCCTTTCTATTCTTCTTTTCTGTTCATTTTTATGTTCTCTAGCTATCTTTTAAGTTGTATTTTTATTGGGATATATTTTTCCAAACTTCTTTAGGTAAGTCTGTTTCCTTTTTCAGGTCAAATTATTTCCACCTAAAAAATAGTTTTTTTATATATTTTTTTTAATATTCTTTAAATATATGCTAAGGTATAAAACATTTTCAAATTTGCACTCAATTCATTGGAAAATAAAAAAAGATATAAGCCTTAATGTACTTTCCAGGACAATTTTCAGGTCAAATTATTTCCACCTAAAAAAAAAACAAAAAAAACATATATTTTTTAAAATATTCTTAAATAAATTAAGCTAATGTATTTAACGTTTTCAAAGTTGAACCCAATCCATTGGTTAATAATAATAATATAAAAAAAAAAGATATAGGCCTTAATGTACTTTTCAGGACATTTCATGACAATTTTCAGGGCAAATTATATCCACCTTAAAATTATTTTTTTTTAATTTCTATTTTATTATTCGTTAAATATATGCTAATGTATTTAACATTTTCAAATTTGAACTCAATCCATTGGTTAATAAAAAAAAAAATGTACTTTTCAGGACATTTTCAGGACATTTCATGACAATTTTCAGGTCAAGTTATTTCCACTTAAAAAATGTTTTTATAGTTTTATTTTTCAATATGCGTTAAATATATGCTAATGTATTTAAGATTTTCAAATTTGAACTCAATCCATTGGAAAATAAAAAAGATATAAGCCTTTATGTACTTTTCAGGACATTTTCAGGACATTCCGGATCAATTTTCAGGACATTAGTGTAACCCGAATAAAAGAGAAATCATTGTCAGAAATGCGTTTCACATTAACTATTTTATTCAAGCACCTTTAAGATTGTTAAGGCTGTCTGCACCTGACAATGCGATGGATTTTTCGAGGAGTTTGTCTTTTTAAAGTGTTTTCCCCATTTTATTTTATGAAAATGGCAATAAATCCCGTGTCTGTGTTACAAGATAAATCACTGTATACTTTACAACGTATTAAGAAAGTCACTGGAGACGAACACAAAACAAATGACTTAATATTGTGCACATCTTTGAAACATAGTCCAATAACTGGGACAGTGATCTTCTTTGGAGGGGATGTACAGGTGATTATCGAGATGACATTTTATAGGTGAAAAAGACCTGTTGTTGTTTAATATTTAACTATCCAATATCCATATGTTAAGTGAACTGAGCAGCGACAAATAGAAATACTAGTCTTAGCGTCATAAGACTTTCGTTTCGACCAAAATATGTAATGCATGTACACTGAAATGAACACATTAACTATACTTTTTATTTCCATTATATCTGTTGGTGTTAATCATGTAAAAAAAAGCTCCCCCATTTAAAAAAAAAAAGGTAATGGTGACATAATGCTATGCATTTTTTTTTAGTGATTTACATGTATGTTATAATGCAGTGCCTGAAATGGACGGTCACCCAGTCGCCAAATGCGACTAATATCTTATTCGGGCGACCAAAAGCTGCTCCAAATTAGGTAGTCACTGGCCCAACAAAAAACGTTTGGGCGATTGCCTATTAGACCATTAAAAATTGTTGTTTTTCCGAAACCCGACATAAACTGTAACGGTAGATAACTCTTCTGTTCTAGTCAAAAACAGTTTGTTACGAGCACAGCGATTGGTCCAAATACATTTTTGTAGCCAATGAATACACAGCTAATGTAATTTACTGTTCTCCCCAATTATGTATTTTTATCGAGCCAATCAATACACGTTTCCTACACATTTTCATGTAATACACAAGTATTCACTAAATATTAGAAAAGAAACGTGTTTTTTTGTTTCTTTATGTCACAAAATGATTGGGCCACCATTATGCCATTTGGACCAGTGACTCTAATTTTTTACTGGCCCAAAAAAAAAATTTCGGGCCAGCCAATGGCTAGCCCTCATTTCAGGCACTGTAATGTAAGATATTCATTGAAAAAAAAGCTCATCAAACACAGATGTTGTACAATAAACGCTATACATGCAAATGTACAACAACAAAAAAAGAAAAGAAAACATCCTTTTTGACATCCTGGGGCCTCTTGTATAGATACTGATATGTCTACAATCCCCAAAATAAATCCCAACCTTTAATATGTGCAAAGGATCATTGTTTTAAAACTCAAAAGAAGGGATCAACTAGAACAAACGTTATTACACTGACAGACGATGACAGATCGACTTAACACATAATAGGATCGTAATTTTTAGGTTGTATAAAGAAAGAAAACATTAAAAAGATAAGGGTCTAGAATGTCCTCTGTGTATTTAATGCATTAAAGAAAAATATAATAACAACACAAAATTTCCTCTTAAGTATAAGTAACATGTATCACAATCAATTCAAAGAAAAAGAAAAAGCATCAACACTGGATGTAAATATACTTGACACCTTCCAAATATGAAATTTCCAAATTCCCCCTAAAAATGCATTAAAATTGGATAAGAATTTTTTTTTTTAATTGGCACTTTTTGACTGAGTTTATATCAGAAACTGGGTTAGATTGAGGAAATCTGTCAACACCATGCTATTACAAGGTCTCATTTCAATCAATTCAAGAAAAAGAATGCATCAAAATAACAATTTATTAGGATTAATAATTTATTGATAATATTAATAACACTGTATTAGAAATTATAATAGTGACAATATTAAAGAAAAAAAAAAAAATATTCTACATCAAGTCTAGAGCAAACATCTTTGTTTTTGGAGAATTCCCAAGTTTTAATTCAATATTATATATAATTTTCATTTGGAAAAATAACTGTTTCTATTATCAATTAAATATTATTAATAATTTGTATATTGTAGAACTATCCTGAGATTATGGCTGAACATAGGACTAACAATATATATAGTCAATGGAATCTAGAAAACACAGCTAGAATATTAGCACAGAGATTTCCTGGACATCTAATTATTGTTGTCAAGCCATCTAACATGTTACTCAATACATTCAGCATCTATTCTAATTTTGTTGAATTTGATGAAGATGGAATTCCAACATTATTTACTGATGTAGGAGCTGTGATTCATTTATCAAAACTTTATTCCAATGCTTTAAAACACTATTGTAGTCAAAAGTTGTGTGATACAGAAGATGGTAGCCATGTTTGTTCAGAGTCATCCAATGGAGACAGTGGTTCAAGTCATATGATCAGTAATGAAGAAGATCATCCTATAACAATAGTTGGTTTTAGTAAAGGTTGTGTGCCATTAAATCAGATAATGTTTGAACTATCTACAGCTAATCTTCCTCCTGATGCTGCTTCATTTTCATCAAAGATAAAGTCTGTGTACTGGCTGGATGCAGGTCATAATGGACGGAAAGATACATGGATAACCAATGATTTTGTTTTGCAAAAAATTGTTTCCACCAATATCCAGCTTTTTATACATGTAACACCATACCAGGTTAAAGACCTTAACAGGCCATGGGTTGGCAAAGAAAAAAAGAAGTTTATACAGAAGTTAAAATCATTCCATGCAAACTTTATAGAAACAGAACATCATTTTGACATGCCTGGTTCATTGGATCTTCATTTTTCTATTTTAACTGAATTTTAATCAGTCCTGCACAGTATGAAAGTTACATTTGTTTGACTTACTAAAACAATTAACATCTTTCACTATTGTATATTTTTTCTCTAAATTTTTTTGACCATCCTTAATCCATAAATCTTGACCCATCTTTTAAAAAACATTTGACCATCCTTGAAATCTTTGTAATCCTTAAAAAACCAGGGTCCATCCTTCAAGAGCCCTGATCCATAAATCTTGGTCCATTCTTAAACATCCGTGGGCCATCCTTAAAAATTCATTGGCCATCCTTAATAAGCCTTCAGCCATCTTTAAAAATCTTAGTCAAGTATTAAAAAACCTCGATCCATACATATTGGTCCACCCTTAAGGCCTTAAAGAGCATTGGCCATCCTTAAAAAAAATATTTGACTAAAAAAACAAGATCCACCCTTACAAAACCTTGATCCATAAACATTGGTCCATACATTAAAAATCATGTGCCATCCTTACAAAAACATGGTCCATCTTTAAAAACCATGTGTCATCCTTCAAAAACATGGGTCATAATTCTTGGTATGTCTTTAAAAAAAACTGTAGTCCATAAATTTTGGTCAATCCTTAAAAAGCATGGGCTATCCTTAAAAACACATGGTCTAATAAAACACATGGTGCAATAAAACACATGATCTAATAAAACACATGATCTAATAAAACACATGGTGTAATAAAACACATGGTGTAATAAAACACATGATCTAATAAAACACATGATCTAATAAAACACATGGTCTAATAAAACACATGATCTAATAAAACACATGGTCTAATAAAACACATGATCTAATCAAACACATGGTCTAATCAAACACATGGTCTAATAAAACATATGATCTAATAAAACACATGGTCTAATAAAACACATGGTCTAATAAAACACATGGTCTAATAAAACACATGATCTAATAAAACACATGATCTAATAAAACACATGGTCTAATAAAACACATGATCTAATAACACACATGGTCTAATAAAACACATGATCTAATAAAACACATGGTCTAATAAAACACATGATCTATAAAATAAAAGTTTGGGCATCCTTAAAAAACTTTGTTTCATAAATCTAAGTTCATCCTTAAATAGCATTGATTCACAAGTCATGTCCATCCTTAAAAAGCATGACCTATAAATCATGGTCCATCCATAAAAAAAATCTTGGTCCACCCTTAAAAATCTTGGTTCATCCTTAAAGCCATGGACCATCCTTAAAAAAACATTGGCTTGGGTCATCCATTAAAAAAAAATAAGGGTCATTCTTATAAATCCTGGTCCATCCTTGAAAAAAAATGTTGGTCCATAAATCTTTGTCCATCCTTAAAACAATTTGATCCTATAAATCTTTGTCCTTCCTTAAAAAAAAATGGGCCCTACTTAAAAATCATTGATCATCTTTAAAAAAAAAACATGTGCCATCCATAACAAATTCTGGTTTCTTATAACTGCACTTTCCATTTTTAAAGTGAATACTAGTAATAAGATATTATTGTCATTATACATGTACATGTATCTACATATGTCTCACTCACTCAAACCAAGTTCTATAGCCCAGGATTTAACACCAAAAATAATTAATTTAATCCCCTCCAAAAAAATATCATTCAGAATGTTGGAAGAGATGAATGTCTACAAAACCACAAAACACATGGTCTAATAAAACACATGATCTAATAACACACATGGTCTAATAAAACACATGATCTAATAAAACACATGGTCTAATAAAACACATGATCTATAAAATAAAAGTTTGGGCATCCTTAAAAAACTTTGTTTCATAAATCTAAGTTCATCCTTAAATAGCATTGATTCACAAGTCATGTCCATCCTTAAAAAGCATGACCTATAAATCATGGTCCATCCATAAAAAAAATCTTGGTCCACCCTTAAAAATCTTGGTTCATCCTTAAAGCCATGGACCATCCTTAAAAAAACATTGGCTTGGGTCATCCATTAAAAAAAAATAAGGGTCATTCTTATAAATCCTGGTCCATCCTTGAAAAAAAACGTTGGTCCATAAATCTTTGTCCATCCTTAAAACAATTTGATCCTATAAATCTTTGTCCTTCCTTAAAAAAAAATGGGCCCTACTTAAAAATCATTGATCATCTTTAAAAAAAAAACATGTGCCATCCATAACAAATTCTGGTTTCTTATAACTGCACTTTCCATTTTTAAAGTGAATACTAGTAATAAGATATTATTGTCATTATACATGTACATGTATCTACATATGTCTCACTCACTCAAACCAAGTTCTATAGCCCAGGATTTAACACCAAAAATAATTAATTTAATCCCCTCCAAAAAAATATCATTCAGAATGTTGGAAGAGATGAATGTCTACAAAACCACAATTTATAATTGAAAATATTAAGATGAGTAAACTAATTTTTATTGTAGTTCCTAACAACCATTCCAAAACAACCAACAAGAAGTACAAACGCTTTCGAGACGTTTCGGCCACACTCCGGTTCGGCCATAGTTTATATTTAATAAGTATGGATGAAGAAACTGAGTGTCGTAGTCTGTACTTTAGTATGGATTATTAGGGGATTTTTTTTAATTAATCATGGTAATACACATCACATATTCATTGATTGGCGTCGAGATGACTGACCATTTATTTACTTTGTTATTTTCGTAAGTATGGATGAAAAAATCGAGTGTCGTAGTCTGTACTTTTTAGTATCGATTCTTAGGGGGATTATTTTTATAGTAATCGTGGTAATTACACATACGCATATCATATTGGCGTCTAGATGACTGACCATTTATTTACTTTGTTATTTTCGTACTTTTGTATGAAGAAACTGAGTGTCGTAGTCTGTAGTCGTAGTCAGTATGGATTCTTGGAGGAATAAAATGGTTTAAAAGATTAAAATTCCGAAATTTCATGATTAATATAAAAAAAAATATTATATAGAAATAAGTTTATTAACCAAATCAGGGCCCCATTATTCTTCTTCTCTCAGTCGCCGCGATTTTCAGATCTGCAAATCGCCGCGATTGGGAAAAGAAAAGAAGAAAAATGATAATATTTGCTAAAATATATCGTTTTAAATAATAAAAAAAAATTGTAATAAAGTACAGAAAATGATAATTAATTCCAGATTTTCATATAGGTAACACTCAAAACCAAGGACGTATATGGGTCATTATCAAAAAACATGCACTTTTCTGTTATTACGCAATTAAAAGACAAATATCAACCAAACTGATTGGAGAAAACATGTTTTGCATGAAGGCACATCAGCTTTCTATAGTTTTACCATCTAAATCCAGATTGGTCCAATTGTGAATGTATACTAGCTACACGAAGACCTGTTTTTTCCTTGGTGTTACGTGTTATTTTCCCAGAATGACTTACTTTTGGTCATTTGTACTATTCAGATGTTATGATTTTATTCGATCTTTATATTATTTTTGAACTATTCCTAAAACTCTTAATAGCACAACATTATTTTTGCTTGATATATATTGAAATTTAAAAAGAAAATTAGCAAAAACCTGCTGTTATAGATTTTCATGTCTGTGGTGTTACCCTTCCTATTAAGGCTGGTAAGAGTTATCTGTCTTGTCATATTTGAAGCAAAAATAGTTTCTCCCTAATTGCTTATTTCCTGTTTCATGACATGTGCAGACGACAAAAACAAAAGTGATCCATAAACTAATATAGAGCCGAAAAGGTACGTGCGATTGGTATAGTATATAAATTTTATGTCTGTGGTGTACTTCTCACTATTTCTTTTTGTTAGAATTGAACAAAATGTAAAAATATACAATGCATTACATTTGGTATTCTTCACAGGATATACATATAAAATATAGTGGGGAAGAAATTATTTTCCTTTTATCCTGAAAATACTTACCTGTTTTCTGTGGTCTTGCTGTCAATGGTGTTACCATAAAGATTGTGTAACACCACAGACATTTAGCATTAAAATTGTGAATTTAAACACATTATTCCATAAACAGTAATATACAGAACAAAATATTGCTCTTTAACCTATGCAGAAAAATTGTTCAAACATCGTCATTTACGTGTAAGATATAGTTTAACAAGCTGGTGGGAGTATACTTTTTAGACCTGGTAACACCAGGGATATCTTCATAACACCATGGACAAAACTGATACTGCTCATGCATCAAACCAATATGTTGAAAAACTGAATATTGTACTGAAAACATTAAGAAAACAACAAATATAGGTTGATAGTTGTGTTTTTTTCTTGAATTAAATGTTTACATTCATGAAGATGTCCCTGGTGTTACTTTTGTCATCTGTGGTGTTACCTCTTGTCAATGGTGTTACCTCATGTAAATTGTTTCATATCAAAGGATAAATGACATAATTGAAGTAAATTATATTATAGTTGAATAAAGTTGACTTTGATAACTATGTATAAGTCATCTTTTCTTTATATAAAGTGAAACAAAATACAATTATGAAAACTTGTTTGTTTCATAATGCAGCTTAAATGGAATTCCACAACTACATATCCAAATATTGTGAAAAAAACTAGTGCTCCTAAGAAAATAATATCCTACATTATGCATCATTTCCCTGTATATTATGTATGTAACCACTTTTTACATAAAAATTATTTTTCATTTTCCTAAAAAGAATAATTTTATGTTGGTAACACCACGGACTCTAAGGTATTAGGGGGTGCTACATATCTAGAATTTTTTTTTTTCATGGTGGTTTTCCCGACTGCATATTATGTAAATATGTCATTGTAATGTAGGAAAAACTAATAGGCTAAAGCAAAACGGGAACGAAAATATTTGATGTCACCATAATATGAACAGGAAAAACTGCGTGAATGTTGATAATGACCCATATAAAGTCAAAACTAAGTAAATCGTAGATTATGACTTCTTTTCTTCGTGTCGATCTGCAAATGGCAGCGATTGGGAAAAGAAGAACAATGATAATATTTGTTAAATAAATTTTTTTTTTAAATAAAGTACTGAAAATGGTTATTAAATCTAGATTTATAAGACTTAAAACTATGTAAAACGTAGATTTTGTTTTTAGTTCACCTGGACCAAAGGTCCAGGTGAACTATTGCCATCACTTGGCGTCCGTCGTCTGTTGCCTGTCATCTGTCGTCTGTAAACTTTTCACATTTCTAGCTTCTTCTCCGAAACCACTGGGCCAATTGGAACCAAACTTAGCAGGAATGTTCCTTGAATGGTTCTCTACAAAGTTTCTGTTTTTCGTTCCAGTCGGATATTCAACATGGCTGCCAGGGCCAATAATATGTTCTGATTGGCTGAAATTTCAAAGATCTTCTTCTCTGAAACTAATGAACTGACTGAACCCAAACTGTAAGTGAATGATCATTGGAATGTCCTTTACCAAGTTTCTGTTTTTTATGCCGATCGGAAATCCAAGATGGCCGCCATCGCAGAACATAGATTAACATTGGACCCTATGGGAAAATGTTCAAATGCCTTCTCAGAAACTACAAATATGATTAAAGCCAAACTGTACATGAATGTTCATTGGATGGTCCTCTACAATCTTAAGGTTCTTTGTTCCAATATGAAATTCAAAATGGCGGCTACGGCAGGACTTAGTTTAACATTGGACCCTATGGGGAAAATGTTTCAAAATGCTTCTTCTCTGAAACCACGTGGACAATTGAAACCAAACTGCCCAGGAATGATCATTAAAAGGTCCTCTACAAAATTTTTGTTTTTTATGCCGATCGGAAATCCAAGATGGCCGCCACGGCAGGACATAGATTAACATTGGACCCTATGTGAAAATGTTCAAATGCCTTCTTCTCAGAAACTACAAATATGATTAAAGCCAAACTGTACATGAATGTTCATTGGATGGTCCTCTACAATCTTAAGGTTTTTTGTTTCGATATGAAATTCAAAATGGCGGCTACGGCAGGACTTAGTTTAACATTGGACCCTATGGGGAAAATGTTTCAAAATGCTTCTTCTCTGAAACCACTTGGACAATTGAAACCAAACTGCCCAGGAATGATCATTGGAAGGTCCTCTACAAAGTTTCTGGGGTTTTTTTTGCCGATCGGAAATCCAAGATGGTCGCCACCGCAGGACATATATTAACATTGGACCCTATGGGAAAATGTTCAAATGCCTTCTTCTCAGAAACTACAAATATGATTAAAGCCAAACTGTACATGAATGTTCGTTGGATGGTCCTCTACAAACTAGGTTTTTTGTTCCGATGTGAAATTCAAAATGGCGGCTACGGCAGGACTTAGTTTAACATTGAACCTTATGAAAAAAATATTTCAAAACGCTTCTTCTCTGAAACCACTTGGATAATTGAAACCAAACTGCCCAGGAATGATCATTGGAAGGTCCTCTACAAAGTATCTGTTTTTTATGCCGATCGGAAATCCAAGGTGGCCACCACCGCAGGACATAGATTAACATTGGACCCTATGGGAAAATGTTCAAATGCCTTCTTCTCAGAAACTACAAATATGATTAAAGCCAAACTGTACATGAATGTTCATTGGATGGTCCTCTACAAACTTTAGGTTTTTTGTTCTGATATAAAATTCAAAATGGCGGCTACGGCAGGACTTAGTTTAACATTGGACCCTATGGGGAAAATGTTTCAAAATGCTTCTTCTCTGAAACCACGTGGACAATTGAAACCAAACTGCCCAGGAATGATCATTAAAAGGTCCTCTACAAAATTTTTGTTTTTTATGCCGATCGGAAATCCAAGATGGCCGCCACGGCAGGACATAGATTAACATTGGACCCTATGTGAAAATGTTCAAATGCCTTCTTCTCAGAAACTACAAATATGATTAAAGCCAAACTGTACATGAATGTTCATTGGATGGTCCTCTACAATCTTAAGGTTTTTTGTTTCGATATGAAATTCAAAATGGCGGCTACGGCAGGACTTAGTTTAACATTGGACCCTATGGGGAAAATGTTTCAAAATGCTTCTTCTCTGAAACCACTTGGACAATTGAAACCAAACTGCCCAGGAATGATCATTGGAAGGTCCTCTACAAAGTTTCTGGGGGTTTTTTTGCCGATCGGAAATCCAAGATGGTCGCCACCGCAGGACATATATTAACATTGGACCCTATGGGAAAATGTTCAAATGCCTTCTTCTCAGAAACTACAAATATGATTAAAGCCAAACTGTACATGAATGTTCGTTGGATGGTCCTCTACAAACTAGGTTTTTTGTTCCGATGTGAAATTCAAAATGGCGGCTACGGCAGGACTTAGTTTAACATTGAACCTTATGGAAAAAATATTTCAAAACGCTTCTTCTCTGAAACCACTTGGATAATTGAAACCAAACTGCCCAGGAATGATCATTGGAAGGTCCTCTACAAAGTATCTGTTTTTTATGCCGATCGGAAATCCAAGGTGGCCACCACCGCAGGACATAGATTAACATTGGACCCTATGGGAAAATGTTCAAATGCCTTCTTCTCAGAAACTACAAATATGATTAAAGCCAAACTGTACATGAATGTTCATTGGATGGTCCTCTACAAACTTTAGGTTTTTTGTTCTGATATAAAATTCAAAATGGCGGCTACGGCAGGACTTAGTTTAACATTGGACCCTATGGGAAAAATGTTTCAAAACGCTTCTCTAAAACCACTTGGACAATTGAAACCAAACTGCCCAGGAATGATCATTGGAAGGTCTTCTACAAAGTTTCTGTTTTTTATGCCGATCAGAAATCCAAGATGGCCACCACCACAGGACATATATTAACATTGGACCCTATGGGAAAATGTTCAAATGCCTTCTTCTCAGAAACTACAAATATGATTAAAGCCAAACTGTACATGAATGTTCATTGGATGGTCCTCTACAAACTTTAGGTTTTTGTTCCGATATGAAATTCAAAATGGCGGCTACGGCAGGACTTAGTTTAACATTGGACCCTATGGGGAAAATGTTTCAAAACGCTTCTTCTCTGAAACCACTTGGACAATTGAAACCAAACTGCCCAGGAATGATCATTGGAAGGTCCTGTACAAAGTTTCTGTTTTTTATGCCGATCGGGAATCCAAGATGGCCGCCACGGCAGGACATAGATTAACATTGGACCCTATGTGAAAATGTTCAAATGCCTTCTTCTCAGAAACTACAAATATGATTAAAGCCAAACTGTACATGAATGTTCATTGGATGGTCCTCTACAATCTTAAGGTTTTTTGTTTCGATATGAAATTCAAAATGGCGGCTACGGCAGGACTTAGTTTAACATTGGACCCTATGGGGAAAATGTTTCAAAATGCTTCTTCTCTGAAACCACTTGGACAATTGAAACCAAACTGCCCAGGAATGATCATTGGAAGGTCCTCTACAAAGTTTCTGGGTTTTTTTTTTGCCGATCGGAAATCCAAGATGGTCGCCACCGCAGGACATATATTAACATTGGACCCTATGGGAAAATGTTCAAATGTCTTCTTCTCAGAAACTACAAATATGATTAAAGCCAAACTGTACATGAATGTTCGTTGGATGGTCCTCTACAAACTTTAGGTTTTTTGTTCCGATGTGAAATTCAAAATGGCGGCTACGGCAGGACTTAGTTTAACATTGGACCTTATGGAAAAAATATTTCAAAACGTTTCTTCTCTGAAACCACTTGGATAATTGAAACCAAACTGCCCAGGAATGATCATTGGAAGGTCCTCTACAAAGTATCTGTTTTTTATGCCGATCGGAAATCCAAGGTGGCCACCACCGCAGGACATAGATTAACATTGGACCCTATGGGAAAATGTTCAAATGCCTTCTTCTCAGAAACTACAAATATGATTAAAGCCAAACTGTACATGAATGTTCATTGGATGGTCCTCTACAAACTTTAGGTTTTTTGTTCTGATATAAAATTCAAAATGGCGGCTACGACAGGACTTAGTTTAACATTGGACCCTATGGGAAAAATGTTTCAAAACGCTTCTCTAAAACCACTTGGACAATTGAAACCAAACTGCCCAGGAATGATCATTGGAAGGTCTTCTACAAAGTTTCTGTTTTTTATGCCGATCAGAAATCCAAGATGGCCACCACCACAGGACATATATTAACATTGGACCCTATGGGAAAATGTTCAAATGCCTTCTTCTCAGAAACTACAAATATGATTAAAGCCAAAC
Source organism: Bathymodiolus brooksi (assembly GCA_963680875.1). Lineage (NCBI taxonomy): Eukaryota > Metazoa > Mollusca > Bivalvia > Mytilida > Modiolidae > Bathymodiolus > Bathymodiolus brooksi. Next base: position 89,664,064 of record OY804587.1, read on the forward strand.
TGTACATGAATGTTCATTGGATGGTCCTCTACAAACTTTAGGTTTTTGTTCCGATATGAAATTCAAAATGGCGGCTACGGCAGGACTTAGTTTAACATTGGACCCTATGGGAAAAATGTTTCAAAACGCTTCTTCTCTGAAACCACTTGGACAATTGAAACCAAACTGCCCAGGAATGATCATTGGAAGGTCCTGTACAAAGTTTCTGTTTTTTATGCCGATCGGAAATCCAAGATGGCCACCACCGCAGGACATAGATTAACATTGGACCCTATGGGAAAATGTTCAAATGCCTTCTTCTCAGAGACTACTAATATGATTAAAGCCAAACTGTACATGAATGTTCATTGGATGGTCCTCTACAAACGTTAGGTTTTTTGGTCCGATATGAAATTCAAAATGGCGGCAACGGCAGGACTTAGTTTAACATTGGACCCTATGGGAAAAATGTTTCAAAACGCTTCTTCTCTGAAACCACTTGGACAATTGAAACCAAACTGCCCAGGAATGATCATTGGAAGGTCCTCTACAAAGTTTCTGTTTTTTATGCCGATTGGAAATCCAAGATGGCCACCACCGCAGAACATAGATTAACATTGGACCCTATGTGAAAATGTTCAAATGCCTTCTTCTCAGAAGCTACAAATATGATTAAAGCCAAACTGTACATGAATGTTCATTGGATGGTCCTCTACAAACTATAGGTTTTTTGTTCTGATATGAAATTCAAAATGGCGGCTACGGCAGGACTTAGTTTAACATTGGACCCTATGGGGAAAATATTTTAAAACGCTTCTTCTCTGAAACCACTTGGACAGTTGAAACCAAACTGCCCAAGAATGATCATTGGAAGGTCCTCTACAAAATTTATGTTTTTTATGCCGATCGGAAATCCAAGATGGCTGCCACCACAGGTCATAGTATTAACACAGGACCATATGGGGAAAATACAGAAATATGTTCTTCTCTGAAGCTATTGCACTGATTGAACCTATACTGTGCATCAATCCTTTACAAACTTTGTGTTTTTTATGTTGATCGGAATTCCAAGATGACTACCACTGCAGGACATAGTTTTTACATAGGACCAATTGGTTCCTTTTATAACCAGGTGAACGATACAGGCTCTTGAGAGCCTCTGGTCTTCTCTTCATGTGGACCTGCACATCGCCGCTATTGGGAAAAGAAGAATAGTGATAATATTTGCTAAAATATATCGTTTTTCTCAATTTTTTATTTCTTTTTGTATTCAATATGATTATTAATGCATAATATTGTTATAAATAACACATAAAACAACATAAATAAAACCATGGCCGAAACGTCTTTATAAAGTGTGGCCGAACTGGTAATATGGACGAAACGTCCTGTACCCGTACAAACAGAATAATAGGTTCTTTCATACGTTGATATGGAAGATCGGTGGATCTTCCACGAGTGGAAGATCCATATCAACAAATAAAAGTACCTAAGGGAACGACCATTTAACTTGAAGGGGGGGGGGGGGGGGGGGGGGGGGGGGGTTATGGTTTTTTACTAAAAAAATATTCTGATTCCCAATGTTGCTGAAAAAAATATTCTGATTTTGGTGGAGGAAAAAAAAATTAATCTGCGCGACAAAAAAAATAAATATTCTAACTCTTGTGTTGTCCGAAAAAAAATTTCTGAACGAAACAAAAAACCATAACCCCCCCCCCCCCCCCCCCTTCAAGTTAAATGGTCGGTCCCCTATTTCTTCCGTAAACAACATTTGTTTTCATATACACACAGTTCGTGTATGTATGGTTTTCATTGATCGATACCTCATTTACATATCAGGTATTATTGTGCACTACGTCATAGTACGTGACCAGGGGCGGATCCAGGATTTCAAGTTAGGGGGGGGGGACGCACTTAAAAAAATTGCGCCGAACGGAGGGAGGCGCGAAAATTTTTGGGGTCTTTCGTGTGAGAAATCACGATTTTACGCCAAAAAATCATATTTTTTCCAATTTTAGGGGGGCGCGCCCCCCCCCCCTGGATCCGCCCCTGGTGACTGAGAAATGTAGGTCATAGAGTATATTATGTTGCATTACGATAAAAAGAGCTTTAATTAGGGTACCTGTAAAATGCGAAACGAAACGAAACGAAATAAATCAAAACGAAACGAAATTTACCGAAACGAAATCGAAACGAAATAATTCAAAATGAAATAAAACCTATTTTAACGAAACAATTTCTTGGGGAAATACAAGACAAAAATTAAACGAAAAAAATAGAGAAAGTATCATTTAAGCGTAGAAAAGGATAGTAGAAAAGTTCATTGTTTTCCAGGTTATATTTAAAAAAATCGTTCTTCATTTAGCAATGACGAACTGATTGATTCATCGATTGTTGACTGCTAAACGCCACATCAGTGATATTCCAGCTATACTGTGCCGAATGACAAAATGAAAATGACTGTTACGTGGGGGATATTACTTCCTATATACATGGTGATGTTCTGACAATCGGGGTCCTATTATTGATTATAGTCTAGCATGGGGTAATCTTTTTGTCACAAATGGCTGAAAAGGGGTATATGTTTTTGCTTGGATCATTCTTCAAAAATTGGGGCTTAAAGAGGCTTTAGTTAGACAACAGTCTTGAGATTGGGTCTAAAATTGGCATCAGAATCCGTATGTACAGGGGTTGGGGTCCAGCGGCCCCGGAAGACCCCCCCCCTCCCCCCCATTTTGTAAGGTAAGCTGGGTACTGTTACTTGAGAATGCTTATTAGTGCCGCTTCGAAATAATTGCAAAATTACCGTTGTTTAATCATTCAATTATTTATTATATGTATTTTTTTCATTGTTTTCTTAAAGGGATATTGTCTACCAGCTGCGATATTTTTTCATACCCAAAATTATTGTCGATTGCCGTACTGACCTTCATAAAATGAAGATTAAACACCGAATTATTGATGAATACGCTCCGAAACGTTGTTTTTTCGACTAAAAAAGCTGACCATAGTTACCGGAAGCTAATTAATTATGCACTGACCTGGGCGAGGCCAACTCTATTTATTTATCTATTTTTATGTCAGTAGCCCGGATGCTGCAGCATGGATATTGAGGTAAGTTTCTATAAAAGTTGAGGAAAAAAGCTATTTGCGAACCGATTGTATCTAAAAGACGTAGAATAAATAATTTCTGTATCAGGAATAGATTTTCTTTGATGAAAACTACATGCCATAACAGATTCAGCCGATATTTCCACGATAACCATTGAAAACATGCCAGGAGGCACCCTATGGGGACAAGCTCAACTACGTATTTTCGATCGGAAATTTTTGCCGGCGTTAAAAATAACTAAATTAGTTTTTTTCTTCTTATAAGTTATGAAGTTGTTCCCCGAGATTTTGATACACGTGTTAAATTAATTTATTTTAGCCAGTTGACCGACAATATGAAAACAGAGACATACATGTAGAACACAGTGAAATACATGTCTGATGAAAACGAATGACGTAGCCAGTGTTGTTTTATTTGTTAATTGACTGGAATGTTTCAGAGAAATTTCGGCTGGATTAGAAACAAAAGAGACCTTACTTCTAGTTCCACAAGACAGTTGTTGCAAAATAATATGGGACTGACTATTTACCTTGAAGGGGGCTATGTCACGTAGAAATGGTTTTTTTCAGACGCCACAGAAATCATATTTTCTTATTTTCCAATCTAATTAAAACAAGGTGAACTGTGATCTAATTCTCACTTATGATACCCCTGCCACTTCCCATGATATGGGGTACCTATATGAAGCTTGTGACCAAATACCAGATTTCTGCCATCAATAGTTGTTGAGAAAAATGTGCATATATGTTCAATGTGGATAAAAACCAACTAAGTCGGCAAACAGGAAGTAGGAATCTGATGGTTCCAAAAACGCTTCCCACGATATGGCATACCTATGTGAAGCTTGTGACCAAATATCAGATTTCTGCCATCAATAGTTGCTGAGAAAAATGTGACGAAAAATATTTTGGAAGAACGGACGGACAGAGGTAAAACAGTATACCCCCCTCCCCCTTCGGGGAGCGGGGGTATAATTAGATCTAAAATAGGGAGCAAGTGCGTAGATCTAATTTTAATTGGATTGGCGAAGTGCTGGAATAATTTTTTTTTCTTCAAAATTTTGTATACGATTATACTGTGAAAAAGGCAAGTCGGAATATATTTTTTTCTCCTGTCCAGCCAAATTTTTTTCTTCAAGATTCAGAATCAAAATAATTTTTAGGAAAAAAACCATAGAATTAAAATTGAATAGCTTGAGGGGTAAATTGATAAAAAAAAATTTGCAAGACCAAAATGGTTCTCCCATATACCAACAAAAAACGAAATAAAACCGTGGTCATAAGAAAGTCCCACGAGAAAATCTTTCCTTCCAAAATAAGACTTTTTTTTATTTCTCTAAACTGAATTTGTGCAAACTATTTCACTTATAATGAATTATATTTCTTTTTTAAATAAAGCTCATTTTTCTAGATGAATGTATAACCATCTGTCTTTACTCTGTTTTTATTAAATCTCTTGTCTTTATTACAGGACTTTGATCGGATTGTCCTTGATGAGGAAGTGTTGGGGGTTGCTAGAATGTTTCGAGAGGAACTTGTAGTAATGCCCCATGACGAGGATTACAACAGATCCAATAGGTATGCAGCCTACCGCCAGTATACCATTTGGGCACATGGCCGACTTGGAGCTGGGGTCAGACGTGTGATCCCAAGCTGTTGTACTTGGAAAATTAGGGCCAAATATCCTGATCTATATGGACAATACAAGGGTTTCATTCCTAGACGATTTAATTAAAACTTGTTCATGAAATATTTTGTATTTTATCCCATATACCCTAATGATAAAGTTTACCACTTGCTTCCCTATGGTCGGTGGTTGTCTGGGTACTCTGGTTTCCTCCACCACTAAAACTGGTCGCCATGATATAGCTGAAATATTGCTGAAAGTGGCATTAAAACACCAAAAATAAAAAATAAATCAACCCTAATGAGTTGTTAATTTCACAAGTTGGTCAGTTGGAATTGTAAATTTAATTTGAAAGTTTTGCCATCTTATTATTATTTTTTGTTCTATCAGCACTGACAACTTCTTCTAAAATGGACTGACAGTCTTTTATATAATTCAAAACCAAACTTGGCAGAGATGTTTTCTATGAGGTCCTACACAAGAGTTGTTACTTTTGTGCAGATTCGTCAAAAAACATGGCCACCATGTGACTTTGAAAATTCTGATTGGTCGATTTTCAAGAAACTTCTTCTCAAGAACCGCTGAAGGGATTGAATTGAAATCTGGTATATATGTTCCTATGAATGTCTTTAACATGTGTTGTTACTGTTTGCGCCATTTGAAAATTCAAAATGGCCACCAGCGGAGGTCAAAGTTTGCATTGAAACCCTATGGGAAACAACATTTTCATCTTCTTCTTGAGAACAGCCGAACAGAATTTAACCAAAGTTGGCAGAGATGTTTCTTGTGAGGTCCTAAAAAGTTGTCCTGGTTTGTACTAATTTAACTAGACCAACACACTGAGTGTTATCATTATTGTGCATTGGACAATTTGTAATGCCCATTATCCTGACTTGGGTACTTTTCTGCTCTAAATGTGCAGAACTTCTGTCAGACCAGGAAAAACAAAGAGTGACAATCTAAATTTATTTTATGCGACAATATAGTCAATTGTTTTGTCTTGGTCTTCAAATCTGGATTTCTGAGATGCTACAATATCATCCCGAGTTGGAGGTTGTGGAATTGGTGCAAGATGGACCGAGATTCTTCTGGGATCATCTACTTCCAACTGCACACTTTAATTCATTCCTTCATTATCTTGCAGTCTCATACAAATGATGACCCTTAATAGTCTTGGAACATAGGAATATGACTTGTCAGCTTTAACAGGCTGCACAGACCATCTAGCTGTCTTTTTGTTGTAACTTCTCTGCCACCTGAAGTAGAAAAATACTTACAATGTAATTCACAAGAATAAAACAATAGAGATTATGATCTATGGAGCCCTAACTTTCAATTCAAGATGAATATCTCGAATGTATAGTGAATGAGCAACTAAACATATCATTACAAGTCCACTTTATGAAGGATTTGAGTGATTTGTAGACAGATTTTAGGTTGTGGTCATCCCTCAAGAAGTTCTACGGCAGGCATCACGAGCTGGTCAATGGTTACAGGGTGTCTGTTACCCAAATCAGACCTGATCTTCATTTGTTGTTGATGTCTTTCCCTTCATCGGATGGGACTTCTACCAGACTTGACCATGGACAACGCAGCGGGTTTGCGACTTTCGATTGACCCTTCTGAAGCCTATGATCAAATATCAGATTGCTGCCATAAATAATTACTGAGAAAAATGTTATGAACATCTTGGGACAAACGGACGGACAGAGGTAAAATAGTATACCTCCCCCTTTCCAGTGGAGCGGGGGTATAATAAAGCTCCTATGACATATGATCATGCATGGTTCTGTTATTAGGACAAAATTTCAAGTATGTAAGTTACAACTGAAACATATGAAATTAACATGACAAACCTTAGAGTGAAGTTGAGGCTAGGTTCAAAATCTCCATCGTCAGAATCATCACCAACATCACTGCCCTCTTCAGTAATATCTATTGAGAGACTGTAAGAATAAAAAATAATTGTTTATTACAGTGTATGTGTATAATATCGAAACAAATTTTGCTATATGGTTCTGATGTGCAGCTGTATAACGAAAAAGCTTTTCAAAATAATATTAAATCTTTATACATCTATCCAGCACACATCTACACAACACAATATAAAGAGACAAAATTACATCAAAGTTCCAGGAAAATATTTGGTGCGCCAGACGTGCGTCAATTCTGTCCTAGTTTGGTTTCATTCCCGTAAGTAGCTAAGGAGGACTGGCCATTTCAGCTTGTGGATTGATGAAAATGTAACGATGACGCAGAAGCCAACATGATCCCTATATAATATAGTTACTAGTAGTATCACTATGCAAGCCACAATAATTAATAGGAAACTGTTATACAAGTGACTGTGTTGAACAATATTGACAATGTTACCTATAAACATAATGTAGAATACATGTATGTCTAATCTTTAACAAAATGAACATACTCAAATGGGTTCACAAATGAACTCGATTTCTCCAGTTTCATCCGTTTCGTTGAAATGTGATGGCTGCTCATTTCTTCTACTCTAGAATTACCTTGGTCAGAATATCTAAATCAAAAGTACAAATATCAATCACTACAAAATCACATTTGTCTGAAATTACCAGTTTTAGTAGTAATTTGCCTAAAAAATTTAGATAATTTTACAAAAACCTGCATGATTTTAACACAGACATGGGCCATCGGTCTACTGTTAAATTCACACACTGTGAAACATGCAAATTGCTATGGATCTTCACATTATTTCTTAAAAATCTTGTTTATTAATCATACTTACAAGATCCAAACTAAACAAGGGCAAAGCGTGGCATATCCCCTTGCCTAAAAATTTGACCTGGTGACCTTGACCTTTGAAAATCAATAGGGTTCCAGATTCTCTTAAGGACTAAGTATGTACCAAGCTTGGTCAAAATCCATTGAAGGATGTTGATTCTAGAGTGTTCACAAGGATGTTACGTGGTAAAATTTTGACCCGGTTATCTTGACCTTTGACCTATAAGGCTATGACCTTGAAAATCAATAGGGTTTCGGCTATCTTAAGGACTAAGTATGTACCAAGTTTTGTCAAAAATCCATTGAAGGATGTTGATTCTAGTGTTCACAAGGATGTTATGCGGTAAAAATTTTAGCCTGTGACCTTGATCTTTGACATACGACCTTGAAAATCAATAGGGTTCCAGATTCTCTTAAGGACTAAGTATGTACCAAGTTTGGTCAAAATCCATTAAAGGATGTTGATTCTAGAGTGTTCACAAGGATGTTACGCAGTAAAAATTTGACCCTGTGACCTTGACCTTTGACATTGAAAATCAATAGGGTTTCAAATTCTCTTAAGGACTAAGTATGTACCACGTTTGGTCAAAATCCATTGAAGGATGTTGATTCTAGAGTGTTCACAAGGATGTGACGGACGGTAGCGTTACTATATCCCTTCGCAACTTCGTTGGCGAGGGGATAAAAAGCAGTTCAAATGACAATTCTTTAAATAGAGAGCCTTTATATGAAAAATACATATTGATTTCCCTCTATCATGTCTATGTTGATAATTCTAAGATAGTAAAGTATAATTTTGGCTCCCTGAACTAAAAATTATGTCCAAATTTGTTGAAATGTAGTAAAAAAACTAGTTAATGTAATGTTTTTAGAATAGTCAAGAAATAAACTTGGTTTGCATAAGGAAATTGAAAACGATTTTCATTTAGTCATAGTCTAAAATATGCAGTTCAGGACATTTCAGTAAAATTTTATAGTCACATATATAGAAAAGTTTCTGAAACTTGCAAATTTCTATGGATCTTCATATTATTTTTTAAAAACCTTGTTTATGTATTATACTTACAGGATCCAAACTAAAAATGCTACTGAAATGACACTTATTTAAATGGAAAGCTTTTTATATAAAAGATACATACAGATTTTCCACTATGGTAATAATTCACAGACAGGAAGATATAATTTTGGCTCCCATAACAAAGTGTTATGTTCAAACTTGTTGAAAGTACTTTTAACCTTATTTATGTAATGTATTTCCAGTACCCAAGATATGAACTTGTTTGCATAAAGGAATTAAAATGATTTTCATTTAGCCATGGTCTAAAATATGCATTTTAGGACATTTCTGAAATTTTCAGTAAAATTTTGTAGTCATATATAAAAAAAGTTCTGAAACTTGAAAATTTCAATGGATATTCATATCATTTCTTCAAAACCTTGTTTATAATTATATATTATACTTACAGGATCCAAACTAAAAGTGCAATTGAAATGAAACTTCTTTAAATAGAAAGCTTTTATTTGAAAAATACATACTGATTTTCTATTATAGTGATAATTCGCAGAAAGTAAGGTATATACTTTTGGTTCCCAAAACTAAGTTTCTTGTCCAAGTTGTTGAAATTTGATAAAATTAAAAGCCTAATTATATGTTGTATATCAAAGAAATAAATTTGCTTGAATAAAAAGAACTTTATAGGGTTTTCATTAAGCCATGTACAGTTTTAATTCTTGCATTAAAAATGAATTGATTCGATATTTCTTTTTCAATTGATAATAATAAACTGCATTGTCATTGATATCATTTTTGCACTCCCATTTCCCCTTTGCTGGCCTCTTAAAATTTGTGTTTGTTTACCTCGCAAATACGGCCGTTTTATGCTACTCATTGACAATAATTTGCTGTTGCCAAGTGCAAAATTAAATATATTGATTAATATCTACCGAAAATGATCATAGGCATCATCATAAATTCATAAAATATGAAAAACGATTGAGAAAAGAAGGCAACATGCTCGGCTTACCTATCAACAATAATCAAGCACTTCCTTGAGTTCGCTCCATCCAACGGCAACGGTCCAACTGATCCCCTACATATATCCTGCATTTGTTCCATTTGGAAGATACTTCACTTCTATTCCTCTTTATCTCTGAATCCGCCAAAGTCCGCTTTCTTCCACGCGTTGACAGTTTCTCTTTTGCCCAAGAACCACATGTTGTTTATTGTTTCTAAACAGTGCGCATGCTCAAGACGTGTTCGCATAGAAGGCCATATGAATAGATTTGAATATTGTCATCCGGACAATAATTCTTCTTTGGGTCTTTTTTGTCAAAAAATCGTATCTTTTGCAACATAACTCGGTGTTAATCTTCATTTTATGAAGGTCAGTACGGAAATCGACAATAATTTTGGGTATGAAAAAATTACGCAGCTGGTAGACAATATCCCTTTAAAGTTTACCCCTTGCTAACGATGAGATAAACAACATATATTCATATTCAAATATGCAACAAATTATGACTTCTATTATTATAAGAAAGTCTGTCGAGATAAAAAGACATTTTAAATCGATGACCAATCTGGCAAAATTTAAACGGTATACTGCACAATACGGTACACTCATCTTGCAAAACAAAGGACCGGCCATTTAACTTGAAGAGTGGAGGGGACATGCACATAGGAAGGGGCTGCGAGGAGTGCGAGCGCCACCTCTCCCTTAATTTTGGCAAGAAGTAAAAAATAATCAAGTTCAGACACAATACCTGGGAATTTTACGTCTACATGTATATGACCTGAAAACTTAACAAGCATGAAATGTTATATTAGTTTCTAACATATATACCCAGCCAAATAACTAAAAAAATTAATTACTTTTGATTAATTACTTTTTACTTCCAAGCTTCAGAAGAGTACCTGTAAAATGCGAATCGAAACGAAACGAAATAAATCGAAACGAAACGAAATCGAAACGGTTTCCTTTCGATTTCGTTTCGATTTATTTCGTTTCGCATTTTACAGGTACCCCTTTAATTAACCCTTTGACTGCGACATTTCGTGTATAACCGTAACGTCGTGTGCGGTATTATTCCTGATGTTATGACCCTTTCATCAGGGTGACGTCATTTTAACAGCAATGTGACGTTACTTACCTTTGTTTTCTTAATTTTAAAGTGGTTCTATAAGTGCAGGCAATTCTTGTTTCAGAATGGCCGATTTTTTAAAATCTTCTCCTCTAAAACCACTTGGCCAAATGAACCGAAACTTGGTAGGAAGCAGCTATGGAAGGTCCTCTGTAAAGATTGCTCATTTCGTCCCGATCCGTTAACAAACATGACCGCCACAGGTGACTTGTTTCTGATTGGCTGATTTGTTAAATTCTTCTCCTATGAAACCGTTTGACCAAATGAACCGAAACTTGGTAGGAAGCATCTATGGGCGGTCCTCTCTACAGATTGTACATTTTATCCCGATCCATTAACAAACATGGCCGCCACAGGCAATTCTTGGTTCTGATTGGCTGAATTTTTAAAATCTTCTATGAAACTGCTTGGCCAAATGAACCGAAACTTGGTAGGAAACATCTATGGAAGGTCCTCTATAAAGTTTGTTCATTTTGTCCCGATCGGTTAACAAACATGGCCGCCATAGGCAATTCTTGTTTCTGATTGGTTGATTTCTAGAAAATCTTCTCTGTTTAAAAGAAAGATAACTCTTGCCTAAACTGTTAAAAAAAGATAACTCTTGCCATTATCTCCCTTAGAAATTAAATAATGCTGATATAGTGTAACATGTTTATTCTATACATTACAAGTAGGTATTCACATTTAATATTCTTTTTAGCAAACCTTGCCAAAGGCAATATGAGCTTTTGCCATCACTTGGTGTCTGTCGTCTTGTCATCCGTTTACTTTTCACATTTTAATCTTTTCCTCTGAAAACCCTCTGCCAAATGAACTGAAACTTGGTAGGAAACTTCTATGGAAGGTCCTCTCTAAAGAGTGCACATTTTGCTATGATCCATTACCAAACATGGCCGCCACAGGCAATTCTTGTTTCTGATTGGTCGTTTTTTTTTAATCTTCTCTGAAACCGCTTGGCCAAATGAACCGAAACGAAATCAAATTAAACGAAATTTACCGAAGCGAAACGAAATCGATGCGAAACGAAATAAATCCAAACGAAACGAAACGGTATAATACAAAATGAAATAAAACCTATTTTAACGAAACCATTTCTTGGGGAAAGACAAGACAAAAATTAAATGAAAAAAATAGAGAAAGTATCATTTAAGTGTAGAAAAAGATAGTTCATTGTTTTCCAGGTTATATAAAAAAAAATCGTTCTTTATCTAGCAATGACGAAATGATTGATTCATCGATTGTTGACTGCTAAACACCACTGTGGCACATCAGTGATATTCCAGCTATACTGTGCGGAATGACGAAATGAAAATGACTGCTGTGTGGGGGATAACTTCCTATATACATGGTGATGTTCTGACAATCAGGATCCTATTTTTGATTATCTGACTGGCATATGGGGTATACTTTTTGTCACAACTGTCTGAAAAGGGGTATAGGTTTTTGCTTGGATTATTCTTCAAAAATTGGGCTTTATAGAGGCTTATGTTAGACAACAGTCTGAGATGGGGTCTAAAATTGACATCATAATCAGTCTGTAAAGGGGTCGGGGTTCAGCGGCTCCGGAAGAACACCCCTCCCCCACCATTTTGTGTAAGACTTAGGGACCGACCATTTAACTTGAAGGGGGAGGCAAATTTTCCGATTCTGAAGCTTGGAAGAAAAAAGTAATTAATTAAAAGTAATTATTTTTTATTAATTTGGCTGGGTATATGTTAGAAACAAATATAACTTACTTGCCATTTCACGCTGGTTAGGTTTTCAGTTCATATAGACGTAAAATTTCCAAGTATTGTATCTGAACTTGATTCTTTTTTTATTTCTTGCCAAAATTAAGGCAGCCCCTTCCTGTTAATCTCCTATAGGATGAAGAACAGACAGAAAATTTCTTCGGAATCTCAACGAGATTACCTTCCTGTGTGCATGTCTACTCCCCTCTTCAAGTTATATGGTCGGTCCTTAAGTCTTAAAAAAGAAATTTAACGTGTAAATTTGCAAGACGAGTGTACCGTGTTCTGCAGTATACTGTTTACGTTTTGCCAGATTTGGTTTTAAATGTCTTTTTTATCTCGACAGTCTTTCTTATAATAATAAAAGCCATAATTTGTTGCATATTTGAATATGAATATATGTTGTTTATCTCATCGTTAGCAAGGGGTAAACTTTAAGAAAACGAAAAAAAATCCACAGGCAAAAACTGAAAAAAATACATGTAATAATTAATTTAATAATTAAACAACAACGGTACTTTTGCAATTATTTCGAAGCGGCACTATTAATCATTCTCAAGTAACAGTACCGGCCTACCTTACAAAATGGTGAGGTACGTGTTCTTCTGGGGCCGCTGAACCCCGACCCCTTTACATACTAATTCTGATGCCAATTTTAGACCCCATCTCAGACTGTTGTCTAACTAAATCCTCTTTAAGCCCCAATTTTTGAAGAATAATCCATGCAAAAACCTATGCCTCTTTTCAGACAGTTGTGACAAAAAGTATACCCCATGTGCCAGACAGATAATCAAAAATAGGACCCTGATTGTCAGAACATCACCATGTATATAGGAAGTTATCCCCCACACAACAGTCATTTTAATTTCGTCATTCCGCACAGTATAGCTGGAATATCACTGATGTGCCACAGTGGTGTTTATAGCAGTCAACAATCGATGAATCAATCATTTCGTCATAGCTAGATGAAGAACGATTTTTTTTTAATAACCTGGAAAACAATGGACTATCTTTTTCTACGCTTAAATTTTTGTCTTGTCTTTCCCCAAGAAATGGTTTCATTAAAATAGGTTTTATTTCATTTTGTATTATACCGTTACGGTCAATTTCTTTCGATTTATTTCGTTTCGCATCGATTTCGTTTCGTTTCGGTCAATTTCGTTTCGTTTCGATGAATTTCGTTTCGTTTCGGTATATTTCGTTTCGCATTTCGTTTAGCATTTTACAGGTACCCGACTTATTACCATGTAACGTCTGACAGTAAATTAAAAAACATTTTCAAGAAAGATGGAATCTACTGCACTGTTAAGAGAGTGAACAAGAAGAGGGTGTATATTCCGATTGAGCCTAAACCATCTGCCGATAGTGTTTACGAACTTAGTCGATCATATGCTTCACTGAAGAAAGATGCAAATTATAAAAGACGAGTGACATGGTTAGGACAGAATGCGAAGGATAGTGTTGCCGTAGTGGAATATCTTCATCCACGATAACAGTGACTTCGAGAGCTTCAGCAACTTCTTTAACCACCTACGAATAAAACTAATCAATGAAGCTACCGAAGAACTTGTATTTGGAACCAACGAGGAAGCCGCATTAGTAAATTCCATTAAGACTGCATTCCCGGAATCTGGACATGTATTATGTATCCGCCACCTCAAAAGCAACATTAAACAGAAAATGATCGACGACGGAATCGAGAAGAAGGACAGGGAATTATTATTAGACAGAATATTTGCTTACAACGGACTTGTCCACGCCGATGATTTCTTTCGCTGACTACTTATGATATCCCTAGCCACGTGCAGGATATCGAGGTAGTTTTAAACTTTTAATATAAAATCTAAATAATTTCTTTCGCGGACTACTTATGATATCCCTGTAGCCACGTGCAGGATATCGAGGTACATGTAGTTTAAAAAACATTTATTTGTGGACTGTAAAAACATTTCTGGGATGTCTTCAAGGTCTATTAGGTTTTTTTTCTCCAGGGGGTTCCACACAGCATCAGCATCAAACCATTAAAGGTACCATGTAATACTGAATAATAATAATTATTACAAAAGTAAATAAATATTAAAATGTAAAAGGTAGACTGAAATAAAAAAAATATATAAAAAAATATTCAATACTTTATTTTGGGAAAATTCATCATTCATTTGAAATGTATTCCTGGGTCTTCACGAAAAGGGGAATGGGTGCCCACCCTCGCATTGTTCATGGCCTTGACGTGGCGTGATGACTCCACCAATTACTAAGATCAAACTCATTTTATCTTGTATTCATGGTGGTTTAATATGAACAAATCATTAAATATTTACAATAGGAATGATAATGCGATCCAACTTTTAGCATTTCCCATGTACGCCATCTTGGATATAACGAGTTGCATCACTTATAAAATGTCATCGTAGATCTTTTATGATGTCTTTAACTTTTATTTCAACTATATATGAATTATTTCACCATTTTCTATCCATTGCAAGTTCATTTGAACAATTTTGAGGTGTATTTCGGCTTTTCGAGTCACCCAATCGGGAGTACCACAGGGTTATGTACTGAGCCAAGCTTATTCATGTTCTACGTAAACGATCTGCCTCAAGGATTATACTCAACTGTACGCCTCTTTGTTGATGACACCGTTTTTTATCTGACAGTCTCCTCGGATTCGGATTGCTCAAAATTACAATCAGATCTGGACAAACTGGCTAAATGGGAGAACAATTGGAAAATGGAATTCCACCCTGAGAAATGCACTGTACTAACGGTTAGCAAAAAGAGAAATCCAGTAAAATGGAACTACACACTCCATGGTCACATCCTGGCCTATGAAACGTCTAGCAAGTACCTGGGTTATAGATACGATTTAACGTAACCTTCAGTCCGCTTTTGCTCCCAGCGAGGGTTTTACGATTCGGTCCCATTCAACGTAATGGAGCAGGGCCCGGAGTGATTCACACTGGGCGGTTTTTTGTCCTAATTCCGTTGAAGTGGTTGGAAAAATTAACGGGGGTGAAAGATAAATATATTTAGATAAAGCTTGAGGTGTTAAGTAAATGCTGCATCAATCCATGGTAGACTTGTATCCATCTGAAAATTTGAATGCATGAGATCTTCTTTCTGTCCGACATTTTGTTTACAAGTTGCTATTTCACGTGCACTTCCCTCGATTGCCGTACATATCGTAGTAAAAGTTTTCCATATTTGGCATTCAGATCCATATATGGATAGACTCCGCCCATCACGAGAGTCTACGTAAGGTGCCATGACGGACAAGAAACAATTTTCGAATACGAAATCGATCGTGAAGGTATAAACAGGTATTGTAACACTTATTTCGTATCGTCATTACTTAAAAATTGTAGGGAATAATAAGTTATCGGACCACATATGCAAAAAGAAAGTTGAAATATTCACGGAACGAAATTTTAATTTGCTCCATTACGTTGAATGGGACCGATTCGTAACCCTCGCTGGGAGCAAAAGCGGACTGAGGGTTACGTTATCGTATCTACCTGGGTTGTACCATCTCTAACGTTCTGAACTGGAGTGAACACATCAACAACACTACAAACAAAGCCAGTCGTAGCCTGGGATTCCTACACCGAAACCTACACATCAAATCACGGAAAATTAAAGAACTGGGTCCGTATTCATAAAACTTCTTAACTTAAGTGTTCCTTAGACTAAGATTTCCTTAGTTAAGGAAGATACTTAAGTGGTATTCATAAAATATCTTAAGTGGTTCCTTAACTAAGGAATACTTAAGTATTTGAAACTACGGAACTTCTCGTATTTTACCATTAAGTAAATGTAAATATATGAATGAAAAGGGGCACACAGTTCTTAAGCTATTATTGCACAATGATGATTGATTTCATTGTCAATAAATATTTTGTATTGTATTTCAATTCCCGCTTACACTATTTTCACGTGCATTGTTTGACCAATTCAATGTATACATACATACATATATAAATAAAACTGAAGTCGTATCAAAATCTTTAACTATTAAACATGTCTATGACATACTGGTCTTCATGGTCTGATGGTGCCTGGATTCTGATATGGGTTCCATCTATCAGTCCAATTACTCCTGGAAAGTTGGCAACTGAATAACAATTCCCCTTAATTTCAGAAAGTATCGGTTCCTTCGGAAATGTAATGTAATTTCCAGCCCTTTTTACCAGTGCTGTAGATACATCGCTAATTGTACGCGAGACAGTTGGTTGCGATAATCCAAATGTGCCTGCTATCACCCCCTGAAATGATCCACTCGCGTAAAATCTCAACGCCACGAACACTTTCATATTTGGTGTCAAGGCTCGATTCCTAAATGTACTGCTTTCTAAGGGAACGACCATTTAACTTGAAGGGGGGGGGGGGGTTATGGTTTTTTTTCTAAAAGAATATTCTGATTCCCAATGTTGCTGAAAAAAATATTCTGATTTTGGTGGAGGAAAAAAAAATAATCTGATTCAGAGTTTTTGTCATATGATCTAATGTTAAATTCTGGAAAAAAATTTCGTGCTTTGCGCGACAATAAAAATAAATATTCTAACTCCCGTGTTGTCCGAAAAAAAATTTCTGAACGAATCAAAAGACAACCATAACACCCCCCCCCCCCCTTAAGTTAAATGGTCGGTCCCTAAGTCATCCTGTAACTTATCACATATCACCATAATAGACTGTCGGTCAAATCTGTATTTGTCTATTAACTCGAAGTCATCGTAGATATCAAAAGGTTTTGTACGGTCTCTGAATACTCGCTCTCTACGTAAAGCTCTTCTCCCAGCATGAAACAACCGAAAGCATCCGACATGGAACATGTTTATATTGGTAATAGTGCAATACTAGTATGCTTTAATTATACCTATTTCATATACCCGCAAAGCACGTGCCATCAAATGGTACGGATGTGAAAATATTTACTCATCCGGAAAATGACCTTGATGGTGAATTGTATGTACATGTAAGATCACTGTCGTGTACCCGATAAGGAATGGTCATTTCAAGATGGCGGATTGTACATCATCAAAAAGGTAGGTGTGAAGATTTTGACTATTATCGTTCTTTATAGGTTATCTTAGTGTCTATGAGTTACACGTTTAGATAGGGCAGTCTTTTTTCTACTTCACCATTAAGTCAGTAAAGCTTGATACTTTTGTTTTTATCGTAAACTGACTTCGGTAGTTGATCAATGCAGCGACAAAGATATCGAGGCGTAGAATCCAATTTATTTCACCAATTCCTACCGCCTAGTGACTTTTTATATTAATATGTTGATGCCAAAATTATTCAAACATGTGAATTGTCCAGCAAATTTCTTTTCAGCCTTTGACAAGCCTTGTATCCCTCTTAAAACGTTTATGAAAAGTTTGTTTATGTCACGGAACTGTCACGACAAAAGCATGACAAAAATGTATAGGAATGGTCTCATGTTTTGGGTGAAGGAATGGACTTTCAAGCCAAGGAATGGTCTGATTGAACATATCGGATGTAAAGCGGGAGCAATGGCTTTGTCGTTCATCCAGTGTTCAAACTTATTTTTCTTGTCTTACTACATTCACTGTTATGTATTTCAATTGGTTTGTCAATATGACGACATACCACTCGCTTCTCTGATATACTGTAAGCGTACTTTATTTCCGATGTGTTGAATGTCGGGGAACGTAAATACCCTCGTGTATTTCTACCTTGCAGTATGCACCAGTGTGTTTATTCCGTAAGGAAGAAATACACTAGTGTATTTCTGTCGTGGAATTCCTACCCTAGTGCGTCTCAAGTGATATTTTCTTCGTATGGTAATCTAGCGAAACTCCTCAACTACAGACAGTTATGTATTGGATTTTTTTTTTTATTTTTGGTGCTTAACGCCACTTTCAACAATATTTCAGCTATATCATGGTGACCAGTTTTAGTGGTGGAGGAAGTCGGAGTACCCGGAGAGAACCATCGACCATGGGCAAGCAACTAGTAAACTTTTATCACTTGCAGCTGCGAGTCGAGTGCACCCTTTTTTGTAATTTACAAAGCCGGGCGCGTATTGGTGATAGGCTTGTATGAGTTGTTATATCCAACGACCTAACTCATTGAGCCACCCGGACCCCGGCAGTTATGTATAATACATCACCATTTCAGTACACACCACGATTTTATTTGGACCGATGTTCTCAACTTTTCTTCTTTTCTTTTACTTTTTGGATCTTCGGTTTTCTTACCACTAAGTCTAGACCACTGTTAGGTTTATGTATTAGTTTTTTCGTACATAGCTGCTTCAGTTCACATATATTATTTTAATTTTCCTGTGTTTAAAATCAGTACATGTATTTACTTCATGAAAACAAAAATATACGAGGTTACTTAAATCTTCAATAGATATATCGTGTATTTCTCATTTTTACAGGTTTACTGTGATGGATACATCTTTCCACGCCTCAGAGAATGATTTTATATGAGAGGACTGTGGAAAATGTGTGAAAAGTAGAAGTGGTCTCAGACGACATCGCCTGAGACAACATTTAAAACAAGAGATAAAATTTAAATGTACCACTGATTCTTGCACAGCAGCATTTTGTGAAAAGGGGGAGCTATTGGCTCATCAGACCAACCATGGTGAACAAAAACGTATCACATGTAATTACTGTAACCACAAACTGTCAGGGAATATCACAGAGCTCACGAGGCAGAGATTCTTCCACATGTTCGGAGAGGATTATATCTTCAGGACTACTCACATTTTTCTCTGGATCAAATGACTATAATTGTAATTGTTTGCAAATTGATAATAAAGATATAAAGAGTTGATTTTATAAAATTTATTTTAATAACGATGAATATTTCTTTTAACAAAAATATTTGTATGTAAAAAATGACTCCCTGTCAATATCACAAAGTATAAACCATTACAATATGTGTACAATTGCTGAAAGAGTTCTTAACCAAATTTACCCACTTTAGTGTTATATTCAAAAGATCTAAATTTTAATGTTTCATCCCGATAATTCTGGCAGCAGTGGTCCACTATGGCTTGGTGATTGGAAGTATCAAATTGGCAGTAGTAACGCTTGTACCTATAGATAAAAGAAACATTGCATAATGAAATGGAAAAGATTATAACAATTTAATAGCAAATAATTTATTTCGGGTATTTTAAGGCAAGATTGATCATATGAAATAAGAAGATTTACATTAAAGACCACAAACGGAAATGAACTTCAATAATATTATTAATAAGCATATCTTATATGATGGAGACCATTCCTAAACAAAAAAGACCATTCCTTGGCTTGAAAGTCCATTCCTTCACCCAAAACATGAGACCATTCCTATACATTTTTGTCATGCTTTTGTCGTGACCGTTCCGTGACATAAACAAACTTTTCATAGACGTTTTAAGAGGGATACAAGGCTTGTCAAAGGCTGAAAAGAAATTTGCTGGACAATTCACATGTTTGAATAATTTTGGCATCAACATATTAATATAAAAAGTCACTAGGCGGTAGGAATTGGTGAAATAAATTGGATTCTACGCCTCGATATCTTTGTCGCTGCATTGATCAACTACCGAAGTCAGTTTACGATAAAAACAAAAGGATCAAGCTTTACTGACTTAATGGTGAAGTAGAAAAAAGGCTGCCCTATCTAAACGTGTAACTCGTAGACACTAATTAGATAACCTATAAAGAACGATAATAGTCAAAATCTTCACACCTACCTTTTTGATGATGTACAATCCGCCATCTTGAAATGACCATTCCTTATCGGGTACACGACAGTGAAGATATGATATGGATAATCATTTGATGATAAACTCGAATGCCTATGAAATATTGCTAATATGGTTTCTTGTTTTCTTTTTATTCATACAATATCACTTTCATAACTCACAATCAATATAAATAGCAATTCAGGGAAACTTAAGGAACCTACACATCTACCTTAAAGTTAAGGGAAATCTTAAGTGTTTTTTTAGTTTAAGGACGTTTATGAATACCACTTAAGCAGGGGCGGATCCAGAATTTGTTGTTAAGGAGGGTGTGAGTAGGCGAGGGGTCTGGGGACCGGTCCCCAGGGGTAGGAGGCGAAGCCCCCGGAAGCTGTGGGGGTTTGAGGAATTACAGACATTTATTTGAACGACAATTTTGAACCAACCACACCATTTTTATCAGACCAAAAAAACTTGACTTTGAGCCTTAATTTTGCTGGATAAATGTTAAAAGTATGTTTTTGTCAGATTATAAGAACCTAAAGTAAAACTTTTTTTGAACAACCGTGATGCGAATTGTTCAACTCATGACTGATCGATCATGATATTTTAACCCTTCAAAAAACTATTGGTTTAGTTTTAGCTCATTCCTCATTTCACTAATTGGTCTGTACTTTCGGTGCTTGTCCTTTCGGATGGTTCTAGTTAATACTGCCCATCCGGATGGAACTTTTCTTTTCGTCGTTTAATTCATTCATTGAAAACGTATGATTCGACCGTTCTTGTTTATAGACAAACAAAAGCTGATATAGTCAATACATGAACCTGTTGTTGATTTCTGATTAGCTAACGTAACTAAATTAGATGATCAGAATCGTTTCATGCAGCATTAATGTTAACATGTTCGCCTTTGTTTGTCTATAAACAAGAACGTTATCATAGGTCAGATAATATCATGAAGATGTCTTATGCGTGTAATTCATCAATTTGTATCTGGTTATGAATGATACTGATGTTAACATCAGTATCGGGATTTAAGTTTACTAATTGTTGTAAAATTGACTGAAGAAATAATGTTTAATTAGCGTGAGAAAATAGTTGATGTCTGGTACCTCGGAACCAATCAGAATGTAATAATCTTTGAACTACTGACGGCGAATCCATATATGAATCACCGAACACACCCAACGTGTATTTACAATGTGTAGGAATATTTTACTACAGGTCACGAGTTAACCATTCATGAAAAAGTAGTTTGTTGAACTGCTTAATTAACGTTGTATAACATATGCTTTGCGAATTTTAGGGGGGCGCACGCCCCACACGCCCCCTCTAAATCCGCCTCTGTTAAGTATGATGGGCGGAGTTTCCTTAACTTAAGGTTATTCTTAGGAAATACTTAAGATAAGAAGTTTTATGAATACCACTAAGTAAAATGGGCGGAGTTTCCTTAACTTAAGTGTTTCCTTAGGACAATCTTAACTTAAGTGGCTTTATGAATACGGGCCAAGGCCTACAAATCCCTAGTAAGACCACAACTGGAATATGCCACCACAGTTTGGGATTCATACCACAAAAATTAAATAGACAAAACTCGTGATAGAAAAAGTGCAAAGACGAGCAGCACGTTACGTCACTGGTCGCCATAGAAACAGATCAAACGTCCACACAATGTTAGAAGATATAAAATGGAAAAGTCTACAAACAAGAAGAAAAGAAGCCATAATGATAATGATGTACAAAATTATAAACAACATGGTAGCGATAAACAGCGAAAACCACTTCACCAAACCAACGAGAAAATCAAGACATGTTCAAAACCACTCGAATATGCAATTCCATCTGCAACCAAAGACTTCAGGAAATGGTCATTCTTCGTCAACACCGTCAAAGACTGGAACAACTTACCACCAGATATTGCAGCTGCCAAGTCACTTGAATCGTTCAAAGCTCAAGTGGCAAAACTCTTTCAATAGACACTGTACATATGTTTTTATCCAGTTTTTAACCTTGCGCACACCTGCCTGAATATTCAGTATGTTGAATGTGGGCAGTATACGGAAGAAGAAAGAAGATGTACGGTAGTCATCTGTTTGTTTTATGTACGGTAGTCATCTGTTAGTTTTATGTACGGTAGGCATCTGTTTGTTTTATGTACGGTAGTCATCTGTTAGTTTTATGTACGGTAGTCATCTGTTAGTTTTATGTACGGTAGTCATCTGTTTGTTTTATGTACGGTGGTCATCTGTTAGTTTTATGTACGGTAGTCATCTGTTAGTTTTATGTACGGTAGTCATCTGTTTGTTTTATGTACGGTAGTCATCTGTTTGTTTTATGTACGGCAGTCATCTGTTTGTTTTATGTACGGTAGTCATCTGTTAGTTTTATGTACGGTAGCCATCTGTTTGTTTTATGTACGGTAGTCATCTGTTTGTTTTATGTACGGTAGTCATCTGTTAGTTTTATGTACGGTAGTCATCTGTTTGTTTTATGTACGGTAGTCATCTGTTTGTTTTATGTACGGTAGTCATCTGTTAGTTTTATGTACGGTGGTCATCTGTTAGTTTTATGTACGGTAGTCATCTGTTTGTTTTATGTACGGTAGTCATCTGTTAGTTTTATGTACGGTAGTCATCTGTTTGTTTTATGTACGGTAGTCATCTGTTAGTTTTATGTACGGTAGTCATCTGTTTGTTTTATGTACGGTAGTCATCTGTTAGTTTTATGTACGGTAGTCATCTGTTTGTTTTATGTACGGTAGTCATCTGTTAGTTTTATGTACGGTAGTCATCTGTTAGTTTTATGTACGGTAGTCATCTGTTAGTTTTATGTACGGTAGTCATCTGTTTGTTTTATGTACGGCAGTCATCTGTTAGTTTTATGTACGGTAGTCATCTGTTTGTTTTATGTACGGTAGTCATCTGTTTGTTTTATGTACGGTAGTCATCTGTTTGTTTTATGTACGGTAGTCATCTGTTAGTTTTATGTACGGTAGTCATCTGTTAGTTTTATGTACGGTAGTCATCTGTTAGTTTTATGTACGGTAGTCATCTGTTTGTTTTATGTACGGTAGTCATCTGTTAGTTTTATGTACGGTAGTCATCTGTTTGTTTTATATACGGTAGTCATCTGTTTGTTTTATGTACGGTAGTCATCTGTTAGTTTTATGTACGGTGGTCATCTGTTAGTTTTATGTACGGTAGTCATCTGTTTGTTTTATGTACGGTAGTCATCTGTTAGTTTTATGTACGGTAGTCATCTGTTTATGTACGGTAGTCATCTGTTAGTTTTATATACGCTAATCATCTGTTTGTTTTATGTACGGTAGTCATCTGTTTGTTTTATGTACGGCAGTCATCTGTTAGTTTTATGTACGGTAGTCATCTGTTAGTTTTATGTACGGTAGTCATCTGTTAGTTTTATGTACGGTAGTCATCTGTTTGTTTTATGTACGGTAGTCATCTGTTTGTTTTATGTACGGCAGTCATCTGTTAGTTTTATGTACAGCAGTCATCTGTTTGTTTTATGTACGGTAGTCATCTGTTTGTTTTATGGACGGTAGTCATCTGTTAGTTTTATGTACGGTGGTCATCTGTTTGTTTTATGTACGGTAGTCATCTGTTAGTTTTATGTTCGGTAGCCATCTGTTTGTTTTATGTACGGTAGTCATCTGTTTGTTTTATGTACGGTAGTCATCTGTTAGTTTTATATACGTAGTCATATGTTTGTTTTATGTACGGTAGTCATCTGTTTGTTTTATGTACGGTAGTCATCTGTTAGTTTTATGTACGGTAGTCATCTGTTTGTTTTATGTACGGTAGTCATCTGTTAGTTTTATGTACGGTAGTCATCTGTTTGTTTTATGTACGGTAGTCATCTGTTAGTTTTATGTACGGTAGTCATCTGTTAGTTTTATGTACGGTAGTCATCTGTTAGTTTTATGTACGGTAGTCATCTGTTAGTTTTATATACGGTAGTCATCTGTTTGTTTTATGTACGGTAGTCATCTGTTAGTTTTATGTACGGTAGTCATCTGTTAGTTTTATGTACGGTAGTCATCTGTTAGTTTTATATACGGTAGTCATCTGTTTGTTTTATGTACGGTAGTCATCTGTTTGTTTTATGTACGGCAGTCATCTGTTAGTTTTATGTACGGTAGTCATCTGTTAGTTTTATATACGTAGTCATATGTTTGTTTTATGTACGGTAGTCATCTGTTTGTTTTATGTACGGTAGTCATCTGTTAGTTTTATGTACGGTAGTCATCTGTTTGTTTTATGTACGGTAGTCATCTGTTAGTTTTATGTACGGTAGTCATCTGTTTGTTTTATGTACGGTAGTCATCTGTTAGTTTTATGTACGGTAGTCATCTGTTAGTTTTATATACGGTAGTCATCTGTTTGTTTTATGTACGGTAGTCATCTGTTTGTTTTATGTACGGCAGTCATCTGTTAGTTTTATGTACGGTATAGTCATCTGTTAGTTTTATGTACGGTAGTCATCTGTTAGTTTTATGTACGGTAGTCATCTGTTTGTTTTATGTACGGCAGTCATCTGTTAGTTTTATGTACGGCAGTCATCTGTTTGTTTTATGTACGGCAGTTATCTGTTTGTTTTATGTACGGTAGTCATCTGTTAGTTTTATGTACGGTAGTCATCTGTTTGTTTTATGTACGGTAGTCATCTGTTAGTTTTATGTACGGTAGTCATCTGTTTGTTTTATGTACGGTAGCCATCTGTTAGTTTTATGTACGGTTGTCATCTGTTTGTTTTATGTACGGTAGTCATCTGTTAGTTTTATGTACGGTAGTCATCTGTTTGTTTTATGTACGGTAGTCATCTGTTAGTTTTATGTACGGTTGTCATCTGTTTGTTTTATGTACGGTAGTCATCTGTTAGTTTTATGTACGGTAGTCATCTGTTTGTTTTATGTACGGTAGTCATCTGTTAGTTTTATGTACGGTAGTCATCTGTTAGTTTTATGTACGGTAGCCATCTGTTTGTTTTATGTACGGTTGTCATCTGTTTGTTTTATGTACGGTAGTCATCTGTTAGTTTTATATACGGTAGTCATATGTTTGTTTTATGTACGGTAGTCATCTGTTTGTTTTATGTACGGTAGTCATCTGTTAGTTTTATGTACGGCAACCATCTGTTAGTTTTATGTACGGCAGTCATCTGTTAGTTTTATGTACGGTAGTCATCTGTTTTATGTACGATAGTCGTCTGTTAGTTTTATGTACGGTAGTCATCTGTTTGTTTTATGTACGGTAGTCATCTGTTAGTTTTATGTACGGCAGTCATCTCTTAGTTTTATGTACGGTAGTCATCTGTTTGTATATGTACGGTAGTCATCTGTTAGTTTTATGTACGGCAGTCATCTGTTAGTTTTATGTACGGTAGTCATCTGTTTGTTTTATGTACGGTAGTCATCTGTTTGTTTTATGTACGGTAGTCATCTGTTTGTTTTATGTACGGTAGTCATCTGTTAGTTTTATGTACGGCAGTCATCTGTTAGTTTTATGTACGGTAGTCATCTGTTTGTTTTATGTACGGTAGTCATCTGTTTGTTTTATGTACGGTAGTCATCTGTTAGTTTTATGTACGGTATGTCATCTGTTAGTTTTATGTACGGTAGTCATCTGTTTGTTTTATGTACGGTAGTCATCTGTTAGTTTTATGTACGGTAGTCATCTGTTTGTTTTATGTACGGTAGTCATCTGTTAGTTTTATGTACGGTAGTCATCTGTTAGTTTTATGTACGGTAGTCATCTGTTTGTTTTATGTACGGTGGTCATCTGTTAGTTTTATGTACGGTAGTCATCTGTTAGTTTTATGTACGGTAGTCATCTGTTTGTTTTATGTACGGTAGTCATCTGTTTGTTTTATGTACGGTAGTCATCTGTTTGTTTTATGTACGGTAGTCATCTGTTAGTTTTATGTACGGTAGTCATCTGTTTGTTTTATGTACGGTAGTCATCTGTTAGTTTTATGTACGGTAGTCATCTGTTTGTTTTATGTACGGTAGTCATCTGTTAATTTTATGTACGGTAGTCATCTGTTTGTTTTATGTACGGTAGTCATCTGTTAGTTTTATGTACGGTAGTCATCTGTTAGTTTTATGTACGGTAGTCATCTGTTTGTTTTATGTACGGTAGTCATCTGTTTGTTTTATGTACGGCAGTCATCTGTTAGTTTTATGTACGGTAGTCATCTGTTTGTTTTATGTACGGTAGTCATCTGTTTGTTTTATGTACGGTGGTCATCTGTTTGTTTTATGTACGGTAGTCATCTGTTAGTTGTATGTACGGTAGTCATCTGTTAGTTTTATGTACGGTAGTCATCTGTTAGTTTTATGTACGGTAGTCATCTGTTTGTTTTATGTACGGTAGTCATCTGTTAGTTTTATGTACGGTAGTCATCTGTTAGTTTTATATACGGTAGTCATCTGTTTGTTTTATGTACGGTAGTCATCTGTTAGTTTTATGTACGGTGGTCATCTGTTAGTTTTATGTACGGTAGTCATCTGTTTGTTTTATGTACGGTAGTCATCTGTTAGTTTTATGTACGGTAGTCATCTGTTTATGTACGGTAGTCATCTGTTAGTTTTATATACGCTAATCATCTGTTTGTTTTATGTACGGTAGTCATCTGTTTGTTTTATGTACGGCAGTCATCTGTTAGTTTTATGTACGGTAGTCATCTGTTAGTTTTATGTACGGTAGTCATCTGTTAGTTTTATGTACGGTAGTCATCTGTTTGTTTTATGTACGGTAGTCATCTGTTTGTTTTATGTACGGCAGTCATCTGTTAGTTTTATGTACGGCAGTCATCTGTTTGTTTTATGTACGGCAGTCATCTGTTTGTTTTATGGACGGTAGTCATCTGTTAGTTTTATGTACGGTGGTCATCTGTTTGTTTTATGTACGGTAGTCATCTGTTAGTTTTATGTTCGGTAGCCATCTGTTTGTTTTATGTACGGTAGTCATCTGTTTGTTTTATGTACGGTAGTCATCTGTTAGTTTTATATACGTAGTCATATGTTTGTTTTATGTACGGTAGTCATCTGTTTGTTTTATGTACGGTAGTCATCTGTTAGTTTTATGTACGGTAGTCATCTGTTTGTTTTATGTACGGTAGTCATCTGTTAGTTTTATGTACGGTAGTCATCTGTTTGTTTTATGTACGGTAGTCATCTGTTAGTTTTATGTACGGTAGTCATCTGTTAATTTTATGTACGGTAGTCATCTGTTTGTTTTATGTACGGTAGTCATCTGTTTGTTTTATGTACGGCAGTCATCTGTTAGTTTTATGTACGGTAGTCATCTGTTAGTTTTATGTACGGTAGTCATCTGTTTGTTTTATGTACGGTAGTCATCTGTTAGTTTTATATACGGTAGTCATCTGTTTGTTTTATGTACGGTAGTCATCTGTTTGTTTTATGTACGGCAGTCATCTGTTAGTTTTATGTACGGTAGTCATCTGTTAGTTTTATGTACGGTAGTCATCTGTTAGTTTTATGTACGGTAGTCATCTGTTTGTTTTATGTACGGCAGTCATCTGTTTGTTTTATGTACGGCAGTCATCTGTTTGTTTTATGTACGGTAGTCATCTGTTAGTTTTATGTTCGGTAGTCATCTGTTTGTTTTATGTACGGTAGTCATCTGTTAGTTTTATGTACGGTAGTCATCTGTTTGTTTTAAGTACGGTAGCCATCTGTTAGTTTTATGTACGGTTGTCATCTGTTTGTTTTATGTACGGTAGTCATCTGTTAGTTTTATGTACGGTAGTCATCTGTTTGTTTTATGTACGGTAGTCATCTGTTAGTTTTATGTACGGTTGTCATCTGTTTGTTTTATGTACGGTAGTCATCTGTTAGTTTTATGTACGGTAGTCATCTGTTTGTTTTATGTACGGTAGTCATCTGTTAGTTTTATGTACGGTAGTCATCTGTTAGTTTTATGTACGGTAGCCATCTGTTTGTTTTATGTACGGTTGTCATCTGTTTGTTTTATGTACGGTAGTCATCTGTTAGTTTTATGTACGGTAGTCATCTGTTTGTTTTATGTACGGTAGTCATCTGTTAGTTTTATGTACGGTAGTCATCTGTTTTATGTACGATAGTCGTCTGTTAGTTTTATGTACGGTAGTCATCTGTTTGTTTTATGTACGGTAGTCATCTGTTAGTTTTATGTACGGCAGTCATCTCTTAGTTTTATGTACGGTAGTCATCTGTTTGTATATGTACGGTAGTCATCTGTTAGTTTTATGTACGGCAGTCATCTGTTTGTTTTATGTACGGTAGTCATCTGTTTGTTTTATGTACGGTAGTCATCTGTTTGTTTTATGTACGGCAGTCATCTGTTAGTTTTATGTACGGTAGTCATCTGTTAGTTTTATGTACGGTAGTCATCTGTTTGTTTTATGTACGGTAGTCATCTGTTAGTTTTATATACGGTAGTCATCTGTTTGTTTTATGTACGGTAGTCATCTGTTTGTTTTATGTACGGCAGTCATCTGTTAGTTTTATGTACGGTAGTCATCTGTTAGTTTTATGTACGGTAGTCATCTGTTAGTTTTATGTACGGTAGTCATCTGTTTGTTTTATGTACGGCAGTCATCTGTTAGTTTTATGTACGGCAGTCATCTGTTTGTTTTATGTACGGCAGTCATCTGTTTGTTTTATGTACGGTAGTCATCTGTTAGTTTTATGTACGGTAGTCATCTGTTTGTTTTATGTACGGTAGTCATCTGTTAGTTTTATGTACGGTAGTCATCTGTTTGTTTTATGTACGGTAGCCATCTGTTAGTTTTATGTACGGTTGTCATCTGTTTGTTTTATGTACGGTAGTCATCTGTTAGTTTTATGTACGGTAGTCATCTGTTTGTTTTATGTACGGTAGTCATCTGTTAGTTTTATGTACGGTTGTCATCTGTTTGTTTTATGTACGGTAGTCATCTGTTAGTTTTATGTACGGTAGTCATCTGTTTGTTTTATGTACGGTAGTCATCTGTTAGTTTTATGTACGGTAGTCATCTGTTAGTTTTATGTACGGTAGCCATCTGTTTGTTTTATGTACGGTTGTCATCTGTTTGTTTTATGTACGGTAGTCATCTGTTAGTTTTATATACGGTAGTCATATGTTTGTTTTATGTACGGTAGTCATCTGTTTGTTTTATGTACGGTAGTCATCTGTTAGTTTTATGTACGGCAATCATCTGTTAGTTTTATGTACGGCAGTCATCTGTTAGTTTTATGTACGGTAGTCATCTGTTTTATGTACGATAGTCGTCTGTTAGTTTTATGTACGGTAGTCATCTGTTTGTTTTATGTACGGTAGTCATCTGTTAGTTTTATGTACGGCAGTCATCTCTTAGTTTTATGTACGGTAGTCATCTGTTTGTATATGTACGGTAGTCATCTGTTAGTTTTATGTACGGCAGTCATCTGTTAGTTTTATGTACGGTAGTCATCTGTTTGTTTTATGTACGGTAGTCATCTGTTTGTTTTATGTACGGTAGTCATCTGTTTGTTTTATGTACGGTAGTCATCTGTTAGTTTTATGTACGGTAGTCATCTGTTAGTTTTATGTACGGTAGTCATCTGTTTGTTTTATGGACGGTAGTCATCTGTTTGTTTTATGTACGGTAGTCATCTGTTAGTTTTATGTACGGTATGTCATCTGTTAGTTTTATGTACGGTAGTCATCTGTTTGTTTTATGTACGGTAGTCATCTGTTAGTTTTATGTACGGTAGTCATCTGTTTGTTTTATGTACGGTAGTCATCTGTTAGTTTTATGTACGGTAGTCATCTGTTTGTTTTATGTACGGCAGTCATCTGTTAGTTTTATGTTCGGTAGTCATCTGTTTGTTTTATGTACGGTAGTCATCTGTTAGTTTTATGTACGGTAGTCATCTGTTTGTTTTATGTACGGTAGTCATCTGATAGTTTTATGTACGGCAGTCATCTGTTTGTTTTATGTACGGCAGTCATCTGTTTGTTTTATGTACGGTAGTCATCTGTTTGTTTTATGTACGGTAGTCATCTGTTTGTTTTATGTACGGTAGTCATCTGTTCGTTTTATGTACGGTAGTCATCTGTTAGTTTTATGTACGGTAGTCATCTGTTAGTTTTATGTTCGGTAGTCATCTGTTTGTTTTATGTACGGTAGTCATCTGTTTGTTTTATGTACGGTAATCATCTGTTAGTTTTATATACGGCAGTAATCTGTTAGTTTTATGTACGGTAGTCATCTGTTTTATGTACGGTAGTCGTCTGTTTGTTTTATGTACGGTAGTCATCTGTTAGTTTTATGTAAGGTAGTCATCTGTTTGTTTTATGTACGGTAGTTATCTGTTAGTTTTATGTACGGTAGTCATCTGTTAGTTTTATGTACGGTAGTCATCTGTTTGTTTTATGTACGGTAGTCATCTGTTTGTTTTATGTACGGTAGTCATCTGTTTGTTTTATGTACGGTAGTCATCTGTTAGTTTTATGTACGGTAGTCATCTGTTTGTTTTATGTACGGTAGTCATCTGTTTGTTTTATGTACGGTAGTCATCTGTTTGTTTTATGTACGGTTGTCATCTGTTTGTTTTATGTACGGCAGTCATCTGTTTGTTTTATGTACGGCAGTCATCTGTTAGTTTTATGTACGGTAGTCATCTGTTTGTTTTATGTACGGCAGTCATCTGTTAGTTTTATGTACGGTAGTCATCTGTTAGTTGTATGTACGGTAGTCACATGATCTGTTTGTTTTATGTACGGTAGTCATCTGTTTGTTTTATGTATGGTAGTCATCTGTTAGTTTTATGTACGGTAGTCATCTGTTAGGTTTATGTACGGTTGTCACATGATCTGTTAGTTTTATGTACGGTAGTCATCTGTTTGTTTTATGTACGGTAGTCATCTGTTTGTTTTATGTACGGTAGTCATCTGTTTGTTTTATGTACGGTAGTCATCTGTTAGTTTTATGTACGGTAATCGTCTGTTTGTTTTATGTACGGTAGTCATCTGTTAGTTTTATGTACGGTAGTCATCTGTTAGTTTTATGTACGGTAGTCATCTGTTTGTTTTATGTACGGTAGTCATCTGTTAGTTTTATGTACGGTAGTCATCTGTTTGTTTTATGTACGGTAGTCATCTGTTTGTTTTATGTACGGTAGTCATCTGTTAGTTTTATGTACGGCAGTCATCTGTTAGTTTTATGTACGGTAGTCATCTGTTAGTTTTATGCATGGTAGTGATCTGTTTGTTTTATGTACGGTAGTCATCTGTTAGTTTTATGTACGGTAGTCATCTGTTTGTTTTATGTACGGTAGTCATCTGTTAGTTTTATGTGCGGTAGTCATCTGCTTTATGTACGGTAGTCATCTGCATTATGTATGGTAGTCATCTGTTAGTTTTATGTACGGTAGTCATCTGTTTGTTTTATGTACGGTAGTCATCTGTTAGTTTTATGTGCGGTAGTCATCTGCTTTATGTACGGTAGTCATCTGTTTGTTTTATGTACGGTAGTCATCTGTTTGTTTTATGTACGGCAGTCATCTGTTTGTTTTATGTACGGTAGTCATCTGTTAGTTTTATGTGCGGTAGTCATCTGCTTTATGTACGGTAGTCATCTGTTTGTTTTATGTACGGTAGTCATCTGTTAGTTTTATGTGCGGTAGTCATCTGCTTTATGTACGGTAGTCATCTGTTTGTTTTATGTACGGTAGTCATCTGTTAGTTTTATGTACGGCAGTCATCTGTTTGTTTTATGTACGGTAGTCATCTGTTTGTTTTATGTACGGTAGTCATCTGTTAGTTTTATGTACGGTAGTCATCTGTTAGTTTTATGTACGGTAGGCATCTGTTTGTTTTATGTACGGTAGTCATCTGTTTGTTTTATGTACGGTAGTCATCTGTTTGTTTTATGTACGGTAGTCATCTGTTAGTTTTATGTACGGTAGTCATCTGTTAGTTTTATGTACGGTAGTCATCTGTTAATTTTATGTACGGTAGTCATCTGTTAGTTTTATGTACGGTAGTCATCTGTTTGTTTTATGTACGGTAGTCATCTGTTTGTTTTATGTACGGTAGTCATCTGTTAGTTTTATGTACGGTAGTCATCTGTTTGTTTTATGTACGGTAGTCATCTGTTAGTTTTATGTTCGGTAGTCATCTGTTTGTTTTATGTACGGTAGTCATCTGTTTGTTTTATGTACGGTGGTTATCTGTTAGTTTTATGTACGGTAGTCATCTGTTAGTTTTATGTAAGGTAGTCATCTGTTAGTTTTATGTATGGTAGTCATCTGTTAGTTTTATGTACGGTAGTCATCTGTTTGTTTTATGTACGGTAGTCATCTGCTTTATGTACGGTTGTCATCTGTTAGTTTTATGTACGGTAGTCATCTGTTTGTTTTATGTACGGTAGTCATCTGTTTGTTTTATGTACGGTTGTCATCTGTTTGTTTTATGTACGGTTGTCATCTGTTTGTTTTATGTACGGTAGTCGTCTGTTTGTTTTATGTACGGTAGTCATCTGTTAGTTTTATGTACGGTAGTCATCTGTTTGTTTTATATACGGTGGTCATCTGTTAGTTTTATGTACGGCAGTCATCTGTTAGTTTTATGTACGGTAGTCATCTGTTTGTTTTATGTACGGCAGTCATCTGTTAGTTTTATGTACGGTAGTCATCTGTTTGTTTTATGTACGGTAGTCATCTGTTAGTTTTATGTACGGTAGTCATCTGTTTGTTTTATATACGGTAGTCATCTGTTTGTTTTATGTACGGTAGTCATCTGTTTGTTTTATGTTCGGTAGTCATCTGTTTGTTTTATGTACGGTAGTAATCTGTTTGTTTTATGTACGGTAGTCATCTGTTAGTTTTATGTACGGTAGTCATCTGTTTGTTTTATGTACGGTGGTCATCTGTTAGTTTTATGTACGGTAGTCATCTGTTTGTTTTATGTACGGTAGTCATCTGTTAGTTTTATGTACGGTAGTCATCTGTTTGTTTTATGTACGGTGGTCATCTGTTAGTTTTATGTACGGTAGTCATCTGTTTGTTTTATGTACGGTAGTCATCTGTTTGTTTTATGTACGGTAGTCATCTGTTTGTTTTATGTTCGGTAGTCATCTGTTAGTTTTATGTACGGTTGTCATCTGTTTGTTTTATGTACGGCAGTCATCTGTTAGTTTTATGTACGGTAGTCATCTGTTTGTTTTATGTACGGTAGTCATCTGTTTGTTTTATGTACGGTAGTCATCTGTTTGTTTTATGTACGGCCGTCATCTGTTTGTTTTATGTACGGTAGTCATCTGTTTGTTTTATGTACGGTAGTCATCTGTTAGTTTTATGTACGGCAGTCATCTGTTAGTTTTATGTACGGTAGTCATCTGTTAGTTTTATGTACGATAGTCATCTGTTTGTTTTATGTACGGTTGTCATCTGTTTGTTTTATGTACGGTAGTCATCTGTTTGTTTTATGTACGGTTGTCATCTGTTAGTTTTATGTTCGGTAGTCATCTGTTTGTTTTATGTACGGTAGTCATCTGTTAGTTTTGTGTACGGTAGTCGTCTGTTTGTTTTATGTACGGTAGTCATCTGTTAGTTTTATGTACGGTTGTCATCTGTTTGTTTTATGTACGGTTGTCATCTGTTAGTTTTATGTACGGTAGTCATCTGTTAGTTTTATGTTCGGTAGTCATCTGTTTGTTTTATGTACGGTAGTCATCTTAGTTTTATGTACGGTAGTCATCTGTTAGTTTTATGTACGGTAGTCATCTGTTTGTTTTATGTACGGTTGTCATCTGTTAGTTTTAAGTACGGTAGTCATCTGTTTGTTTTATGTACGGTAGTCATCTGTTTGTTTTATGTACGGTAGTCATCTGTTTGTTTTATGTTCGGTAGTCATCTGTTAGTTTTATGTACGGTAGTCATCTGTTTCTTTTATGTACGGTAGTCATCTGTTTGTTTTATGTACGGTAGTCATCTGTTTGTTTTATGTTCGGTAGTCATCTGTTAGTTTTATGTACGGCAGTCATCTGTTTGTTTTATGTACGGTAGTCATCTGTTTGTTTTATGTACGGTAGTCATCTGTTAGTTTTATGTACGGTAGTCATCTGTTTGTTTTATGTACGGTAGTCATCTGTTAGTTTTATGTACGGTAGTCATCTGTTTGTTTTATGTACGGTAGTCATCTGTTTGTTTTATGTACGGTAGTCATCTGTTAGTTTTATGTACGGTAGTCATCTGTTTGTTTTATGTACGGTAGTCATCTGTTTGTTTTATGTACGGTAGTCATCTGTTAGTTTTATGTGCGGTAGTCATCTGCTTTATGTACGGTAGTCATCTGTTTGTTTTATGTACGGTAGTCATCTGTTAGTTTTATGTACGGCAGTCATCTGTTTGTTTTATGTACGGTAGTCATCTGTTAGTTTTATGTACGGTAGTCATCTGTTAGTTTTATGTACGGTAGTCATCTGTTAGTTTTATGTACGGTAGTCATCTGTTTGTTTTATGTACTGTAGTCATCTGTTTGTTTTATGTACGGTAGTCATCTGTTTGTTTTATGTACGGTAGTCATCTGTTTGTTTTATGTACGGTAGTCATCTGTTTGTTTTATGTACGGTGGTCATCTGTTAGTTTTATGTAAGGTAGTCATCTGTTTGTTTTATGTACGGTAGTCATCTGTTAGTTTTATGTACGGTAGTCATCTGTTTGTTTTATGTACGGTAGTCATCTGTTTGTTTTATGTACGGTAGTCATCTGTTTGTTTTATGTATGGTTGTCATCTGTTAGATTTATGTACGGTAGTCATCTGTTTGTTTTATGTACGGTAGTCATCTGTTAGTTTTATGTACGGTAGTCATCTGTTTGTTTTATGTACGGCAGTCATCTGTTTGTTTTATGTACGGTAGTCATCTGTTAGTTTTATGTACGGTTGTCATCTGTTAGTTTTATGTACGGTAGTCATCTGTTTGTTTTATATAAGGTAGTCATCTGTTAGTTTTATGTACGGTAGTCATCTGTTTGTTTTATGTTCGGTAGTCATCTGTTTGTTTTATGTTCGGTAGTCATCTGTTTGTTTTATGTACGGTAGTCATCTGTTTGTTTTATGTACGGTTGTCATCTGTTTGTTTTATGTTCGGTAGTCATCTGTTTGTTTTATGTTCGGTAGTCATCTGTTTGTTTTATTTACGGTAGTCATCTGTTTGTTTTATGTACGGTAGTCATCTGTTAGTTTTATGTACGGTAGTCATCTGTTAGTTTTATGTACGGTAGTCATCTGTTTGTTTTATGTACGGTAGTCATCTGTTAGTTTTATGTTCGGTAGTCATCTGTTTGTTTTATGTACGGTATTCATCTGTTAGTTTTATGTACGGTTGTCATCTGTTAGTTTTATGTACGGTAGTCATCTGTTAGTTTTATGTACGGTAGTCATCTGTTAGTTTTATGTACGGTAGTCATCTGTTTGTTTTATGTACGGCAGTCATCTGTTTGTTTTATGTACGGCAGTCATCTGTTAGTTTTATGTACGGTTGTCATCAGTTAGTTTTATGTACGGTAGTCATCTGTTTGTTTTATGTAAGGTAGTCATCTGTTTGTTTTATGTACGGTAGTCATCTGTTAGTTTTATGTACGGTAGTCATCTGTTTGTTTTATGTACGGTAGTCATCTGTTAGTTTTATGTTCGGTAGTCATCTGTTTGTTTTATGTACGGTAGTCATCTGTTAGTTTTATGTACGGCAGTCATCTGTTAGTTTTATGTACGGTAGTCATCTGTTTGTTTTATGTACGGTAGTCATCTGTTTGTTTTATGTACGGTTGTCATCTGTTTGTTTTATGTACGGTTGTCATCTGTTTGTTTTATGTACGGTAGTCATCTGTTAGTTTTATGTACGGTAGTCATCTGTTTGTTTTATGTACGGTAGTCATCTGTTTGTTTTATGTACGGTAGTCATCTGTTTGTTTTATGTACGGTAGTCATCTGTTTGTTTTATGTACGGCCGTCATCTGTTTGTTTTATGTACGGTAGTCATCTGTTTGTTTTATGTACGGCCGTCATCTGTTTGTTTTATGTACGGTAGTCATCTGTTTGTTTTATGTACGGTAGTCATCTGTTAGTTTTATGTACGGCAGTCATCTGTTAGTTTTATGTACGGTAGTCATCTGTTAGTTTTATGTACGATAGTCATCTGTTTGTTTTATGTACGGTTGTCATCTGTTTGTTTTATGTACGGTAGTCATCTGTTTGTTTTATGTACGGTTGTCATCTGTTAGTTTTATGTTCGGTAGTCATCTGTTTGTTTTATGTACGGTAGTCATCTGTTAGTTTTGTGTACGGTAGTCATCTGTTTGTTTTATGTACGGTAGTCATCTGTTAGTTTTATGTACGGTTGTCATCTGTTTGTTTTATGTACGGTTGTCATCTGTTTGTTTTATGTACGGTTGTCATCTGTTAGTTTTATGTACGGTAGTCATCTGTTAGTTTTATGTTCGGTAGTCATCTGTTTGTTTTATGTACGGTAGTCATCTTAGTTTTATGTACGGTAGTCATCTGTTAGTTTTATGTACGGTAGTCATCTGTTTGTTTTATGTACGGTTGTCATCTGTTAGTTTTAAGTACGGTAGTCATCTGTTTGTTTTATGTACGGTAGTCATCTGTTTGTTTTATGTACGGTAGTCATCTGTTTGTTTTATGTTCGGTAGTCATCTGTTAGTTTTATGTACGGTAGTCATCTGTTTGTTTTATGTACGGTAGTCATCTGTTTGTTTTATGTACGGTAGTCATCTGTTTGTTTTATGTTCGGTAGTCATCTGTTAGTTTTATGTACGGCAGTCATCTGTTTGTTTTATGTACGGTAGTCATCTGTTTGTTTTATGTACGGTAGTCATCTGTTAGTTTTATGTACGGTAGTCATCTGTTTGTTTTATGTACGGTAGTCATCTGTTAGTTTTATGTACGGTAGTCATCTGTTTGTTTTATGTACGGTAGTCATCTGTTTGTTTTATGTACGGTAGTCATCTGTTAGTTTTATGTACGGTAGTCATCTGTTTGTTTTATGTACGGTAGTCATCTGTTTGTTTTATGTACGGTAGTCATCTGTTAGTTTTATGTGCGGTAGTCATCTGCTTTATGTACGGTAGTCATCTGTTTGTTTTATGTACGGTAGTCATCTGTTAGTTTTATGTACGGCAGTCATCTGTTTGTTTTATGTACGGTAGTCATCTGTTAGTTTTATGTACGGTAGTCATCTGTTAGTTTTATGTACGGTAGTCATCTGTTAGTTTTATGTACGGTAGTCATCTGTTTGTTTTATGTACTGTAGTCATCTGTTTGTTTTATGTACGGTAGTCATCTGTTTGTTTTATGTACGGTAGTAATCTGTTTGTTTTATGTACGGTAGTCATCTGTTTGTTTTATGTACGGTGGTCATCTGTTAGTTTTATGTAAGGTAGTCATCTGTTTGTTTTATGTACGGTAGTCATCTGTTAGTTTTATGTACGGTAGTCATCTGTTTGTTTTATGTACGGTAGTCATCTGTTTGTTTTATGTACGGTAGTCATCTGTTTGTTTTATGTATGGTTGTCATCTGTTAGATTTATGTACGGTAGTCATCTGTTAGTTTTATGTACGGTAGTCATCTGTTAGTTTTATGTACGGTAGTCATCTGTTTGTTTTATGTACGGCAGTCATCTGTTTGTTTTATGTACGGCAGTCATCTGTTAGTTTTATGTACGGTTGTCATCTGTTAGTTTTATGTACGGTAGTCATCTGTTTGTTTTATGTAAGGTAGTCATCTGTTAGTTTTATGTACGGTAGTCATCTGTTTGTTTTATGTACGGTAGTCATCTGTTTGTTTTATGTAAGGTAGTCATCTGTTAGTTTTATGTACGGTAGTCATCTGTTTGTTTTATGTACGGTAGTCATCTGTTTGTTTTATGTTCGGTAGTCATCTGTTTGTTTTATGTTCGGTAGTCATCTGTTTGTTTTATGTACGGTAGTCATCTGTTTGTTTTATGTACGGTTGTCATCTGTTTGTTTTATGTTCGGTAGTCATCTGTTTGTTTTATGTTCGGTAGTCATCTGTTTGTTTTATGTACGGTAGTCATCTGTTTGTTTTATGTACGGTAGTCATCTGTTAGTTTTATGTACGGTAGTCATCTGTTAGTTTTATGTACGG
The DNA here is from genome assembly GCA_963680875.1 of Bathymodiolus brooksi. Taxonomy (NCBI): domain Eukaryota; kingdom Metazoa; phylum Mollusca; class Bivalvia; order Mytilida; family Modiolidae; genus Bathymodiolus; species Bathymodiolus brooksi. The sequence continues at coordinate 89,702,291 of OY804587.1, forward strand.
TAGTCATCTGTTTGTTTTATGTACGGTAGTCATCTGTTAGTTTTATGTTCGGTAGTCATCTGTTTGTTTTATGTACGGTATTCATCTGTTAGTTTTATGTACGGTTGTCATCTGTTAGTTTTATGTACGGTAGTCATCTGTTAGTTTTATGTACGGTAGTCATCTGTTAGTTTTATGTACGGTAGTCATCTGTTTGTTTTATGTACGGCAGTCATCTGTTTGTTTTATGTACGGCAGTCATCTGTTAGTTTTATGTACGGTTGTCATCAGTTAGTTTTATGTACGGTAGTCATCTGTTTGTTTTATGTAAGGTAGTCATCTGTTTGTTTTATGTACGGTAGTCATCTGTTAGTTTTATGTACGGTAGTCATCTGTTTGTTTTATGTACGGTAGTCATCTGTTAGTTTTATGTTCGGTAGTCATCTGTTTGTTTTATGTACGGTAGTCATCTGTTAGTTTTATGTACGGCAGTCATCTGTTAGTTTTATGTACGGTAGTCATCTGTTTGTTTTATGTACGGTAGTCATCTGTTTGTTTTATGTACGGTTGTCATCTGTTTGTTTTATGTACGGTTGTCATCTGTTTGTTTTATGTACGGTAGTCATCTGTTAGTTTTATGTACGGTAGTCATCTGTTTGTTTTATGTACGGTAGTCATCTGTTTGTTTTATGTACGGTAGTCATCTGTTTGTTTTATGTACGGTAGTCATCTGTTAGTTTTATGTACGGTAGGCATCTGTTAGTTTTATGTACGGTAGTCATCTGTTTGTTTTATGTACGGTAGTCATCTGTTTGTTTTATGTACGGTAGTCATCTGTTTGTTTTATGTAAGGTAGTCATCTGTTAGTTTTATGTACGGTAGTCATCTGTTTGTTTTATGTACGGTAGTCATCTGTTTGTTTTATGTACGGTAGTCATCTGTTAGTTTTATGTACGGTAGTCATCTGTTTGTTTTATGTACGGTAGTCATCTGTTTGTTTTATGTACGGTAGTCATCTGTTAGTTTTATGTACGGTAGTCATCTGTTAGTTTTATGTACGGTAGTCATCTGTTAGTTTTATGTACGGTAGTCATCTGTTAGTTTTATGTACGGTTGTCATCTGTTTGTTTTATGTACGGTAGTCATCTGTTTGTTTTATGTACGGTTGTCATCTGTTTGTTTTATGTACGGTTGTCATCTGTTTGTTTTATGTACGGTAGTCATCTGTTTGTTTTATGTACGGTAGTCATCTGTTTGTTTTATGTACGGTAGTCATCTGTTTGTTTTATGTACGGTTGTCATCTGTTTGTTTTATGTACGGTAGTCATCTGTTTGTTTTATGTACGGTAGTCATCTGTTTGTTTTATGTACGGTAGTCATCTGTTAGTTTTATGTACGGTAGTCATCTGTTTGTTTTATGTACGGTTGTCATCTGTTTGTTTTATGTACGGTAGTCATCTGTTTGTTTTATGTACGGTAGTCATCTGTTTGTTTTATGTACGGTAGTCATCTGTTTGTTTTATGTACGGTAGTCATCTGTTAGTTTTATGTGCGGTAGTCATCTGTTTGTTTTATGTACGGTAGTCATCTGTTTGTTTTATGTACGGTAGTCATCTGTTAGTTTTATGTACGGTAGTCATCTGTTTGTTTTATGTTCGGTAGTCATCTGTTTGTTTTATGTACGGTAGTCATCTGTTTGTTTTATGTACGGTTGTCATCTGTTTGTTTTATGTTCGGTAGTCATCTGTTTGTTTTATGTTCGGTAGTCATCTGTTTGTTTTATGTACGGTAGTCATCTGTTTGTTTTATGTACGGTAGTCATCTGTTAGTTTTATGTACGGTAGTCATCTGTTAGTTGTATGTACGGTAGTCATCTGTTTGTTTTATGTACGGTAGTCATCTGTTAGTTTTATGTTCGGTAGTCATCTGTTTGTTTTATGTACGGTAGTCATCTGTTTGTTTTATGTACGGTTGTCATCTGTTAGTTTTATGTACGGTAGTCATCTGTTAGTTTTATGTACGGTAGTCATCTGTTAGTTTTATGTACGGTAGTCATCTGTTTGTTTTATGTACGGCAGTCATCTGTTTGTTTTATATACGGCAGTCATCTGTTAGTTTTATGTACGGTAGTCATCTGTTAGTTTTATGTACGGTAATCATCTGTTTGTTTTATGTACGGTTGTCATCTGTTTGTTTTATGTACGGTAGTCATCTGTTAGTTTTATGTACGGTAGTCATCTGTTTGTTTTATGTACGGTAGTCATCTGTTTGTTTTATGTACGGTAGTCATCTGTTTGTTTTATGTACGGTAGTCATCTGTTAGTTTTATGTACGGTAGGCATCTGTTAGTTTTATGTACGGTAGTCATCTGTTTGTTTTATGTACGGTAGTCATCTGTTAGTTTTATGTACGGTAGGCATCTGTTAGTTTTATGTACGGTAGTCATCTGTTTGTTTTATGTACGGTAGTCATCTGTTTGTTTTATGTACGGTAGTCATCTGTTTGTTTTATGTACGGTAGTCATCTGTTTGTTTTATGTAAGGTAGTCATCTGTTAGTTTTATGTACGGTAGTCATCTGTTTGTTTTATGTACGGTAGTCATCTGTTTGTTTTATGTACGGTAGTCATCTGTTAGTTTTATGTACGGTAGTCATATGTTTGTTTTATGTACGGTAGTCATCTGTTTGTTTTATGTACGGTAGTCATCTGTTAGTTTTATGTACGGTAGTCATCTGTTAGTTTTATGTACGGTAGTCATCTGTTAGTTTTATGTACGGTAGTCATCTGTTAGTTTTATGTACGGTTGTCATCTGTTTGTTTTATGTACGGTAGTCATCTGTTTGTTTTATGTACGGTTGTCATCTGTTTGTTTTATGTACGGTTGTCATCTGTTTGTTTTATGTACGGTAGTCATCTGTTAGTTTTATATACGGTTGTCATCTGTTTGTTTTATGTACGGTAGTCATCTGTTAGTTTTATGTACGGTAGTCATCTGTTAGTTTTATGTACGGTTGTCATCTGTTTGTTTTATGTACGGTTGTCATCTGTTTGTTTTATGTACGGCAGTCATCTGTTAGTTTTATGTACGGTAGTCATCTGTTAGTTTTATGTACGGTTGTCATCTGTTTGTTTTATGTACGGTTGTCATCTGTTTGTTTTATGTACGGCAGTCATCTGTTAGTTTTATGTACGGTAGTCATCTGTTAGTTTTATGTACGGTTGTCATCTGTTTGTTTTATGTACGGTAGTCATCTGTTTGTTTTATGTACGGTAGTCATCTGTTTGTTTTATGTACGGTAGTCATCTGTTAGTTTTATGTACGGTTGTCATCTGTTTGTTTTATGTACGGTAGTCATCTGTTTGTTTTATGTACGGTAGTCATCTGTTTGTTTTATGTACGGTAGTCATCTGTTAGTTTTATGTACGGTAGTCATCTGTTTGTTTTATGTACGGTTGTCATCTGTTTGTTTTATGTACGGTAGTCATCTGTTTGTTTTATGTACGGTAGTCATCTGTTTGTTTTATGTACGATGGTCATCTGTTTGTTTTATGTACGGTAGTCATCTGTTAGTTTTATGTACGGTAGTCATCTGTTTGTTTTATGTACGGTAGTCATCTGTTTGTTTTATGTACGGTAGTCATCTGTTAGTTTTATGTACGGTAGTCATCTGTTAGTTTTATGTTCGGTAGTCATCTGTTTGTTTTATGTACGGTTGTCATCTGTTAGTTTTATGTACGGCAGTCATCTGTTAGTTTTATGTACGGTAGTCACATGATCTGTTTGTTTTATGTACGGTAGTCATCTGTTAGTTTTATGTTCGGTAGTCATCTGTTAGTTTTATGTACGGTAGTCATCTGTTTGTTTTATGTACGGTAGTCATCTGTTAGTTTTATGTACGGTAGTCATCTGTTTGTTTTATGTACGGTTGTCATCTTTTTGTTTTATGTACGGTAGTCATCTGTTTGTTTTATGTACGGTAGTAATCTGTTAGTTTTATGTACGGTAGTCATCTGTTTGTTTTATGTACGGTAGTCATCTGTTAGTTTTATGTACGGTAGTCATATGTTAGTTTTATGTTCGGTAGTCATCTGTTTGTTTTATGTACGGTTGTCATCTGTTAGTTTTATGTACGGTAGTCATCTGTTAGTTGTATGTACGGTAGTCACATGATCTGTTTGTTTTATGTACGGTAGTCATCTGTTAGTTGTATGTACGGTAGTCACATGATCTGTTTGTTTTATGTACGGTAGTCATCTGTTAGTTTTATGTACGGTAGTCATCTGTTTGTTTTATGTACGGTAGTCATCTGTTTGTTTTATGTTCGGTAGTCATCTGTTAGTTTTATGTACGGTAGTCATCTGTTTGTTTTATGTACGGTAGTAATCTGTTAGTTTTATATACGGTAGTCATCTGTTTGTTTTATGTACGGTAGTCATCTGTTTGTTTTATGTACGGTAGTCATCTGTTAGTTTTATGTACGGTAATCATCTGTTTGTTTTATGTACGGTAGTAATATGTTAGTTTTTGTACGGTAGTCATCTGTTAGTTTTATGTACGGTAGTCATCTGTTTGTTTTATGTACGGTAGTCATCTGTTAGTTTTATGTACGGTAGTCATCTGTTTGTTTTATGTACGGTAGTCATCTGTTTGTTTTATGTACGGGCTGTACGGTATTCATCTTAGTTTTATGTACGGTAGTCATCTGTTAGTTTTATGTACGGTAGTCATCTGTTTGTTTTATGTACGGTAGTCATCTGTTAGTTTTATGTACGGTAGTCATCTGTTTGTTTTATGTACGGTAGTCATCTGTTAGTTTTATGTACGGCAGTCATCTGTTTCTTTTATGTACGGCAGTCATCTGTTAGTTTTATGTACGGCAGTCATCTGTTAGTTTTATGTACGGTGGTCATCTGTTAGTTTTATGTACGGTAGTCATCTGTTTGTTTTATGTACGGTAGTCATCTGTTTGTTTTATGTACGGTAGTCATCTGTTTGTTTTATGTACGGTAGTCATCTGTTAGTTTTATGTACGGTAGTCATCTGTTTGTTTTATGTACGGTAGTCATCTGTTTGTTTTATGTACGGTAGTCATCTGTTAGTTTTATGTACGGTAGTCATCTGTTTGTTTTATGTACGGTAGTCATCTGTTTGTTTTATGTGCGGTAGTCATCTTTTAGTTTTTTTTCTATTTACGATTTAAGCACAAACTTAAATCACTCGTATCCATTGTCTTGTGTTTTTGACATTCAAATTTCAATTTAGTGTTTAACTTGTGATCGAAGTTTTTTTGGTGAAATTATAGGATTAAAGTACATTTAATCAGAGTCTTATAAAACCAGAGATAAGAAGAGTTTGGAGATACCAAAGGGGTAATCAGAATCCGTATGTCGAAGAAGAACAAACACCACAATGGCCAAACAAAAAAGTACAAAAGGACAAACAACTATCTATAAACCATACACATAAAACTAAAGATCGAGTAACACGAATCCCACTAAAAACCGGAAGGGTAAGCAGTTCCTGCTCCAATAGTGGGACCCGTCGTGTTAATCTAGTTACAAACCCGGTGATAAGTAATGAATGAGGGAAGTGTTTATACGACAAGTGGAACATATCCAATTCAATTTTCAATTCAATTCAAATATTTTATTGAATAAAATGGATAAATTTAATTATACAATATCCAATGGGATTGCACATCAGGCATAGCCTATGTAAGTGCTCTCCCTCAATAACTAAGGACATCAAGTATAATGAGAAAGAATAATTAATTAATTTACATTATAATTAGTGTACAAATTTTTTACTTAGGAGAAATTCAAAATTTTGTAATAATTTTAAAACTGTCCATTTATTCATTATAATTGTGAAATTTGCCAATTAAGAGTGTGAATAAGTTAATTAGTAATTACTATATTCTTCTGTATATTAAGGATACATATGTACATGTATATATAAACACATAAAAAGGCATTGGTGACACAGATATTCCATAACGGTCAACCAAGTCATGATGGCGACCGTAAAACTTTCGAAGTGATGACTTCAACTTAACCGAGAGGAACTCTTGGTTCAGTAGCTTCCTTGTTAGCAGCTACCATCTATCAAGGGAATCCTGATAGGAACCACAAGCTCTGGAATATAGTATATCAACTGAGAGAGATATACTCCTCAGCTTCTCAAAATCCCGTGAAAAATCGCGGCCATTAACTTTATAGTGCAAAAAATAAGCTATTGTTGTGAGTTCGAACCACGCTCAGGTGAGGTGTACTCGATATAACATTATTTGATCAAGTTTGTCAGTGACTTACGACAGGTTGGTGGTTTTCTCAGGGTACTCTGGTTTCCGCCACGATATAAATGAAATATTGTTGAAAGTGGCGTTAAACACATAAACCATATTTGCATCTTTCAATATAAAACAAAATAGGGGGCCGTCGTGGCTGTGATCATATGGTAGTAAGATTTACAACTACCTATGCAATCAGTGCCTATCACCACTGATGTCAGTTCGAATCTCGATCACGGCGAGGTGTACAACATTTTGTGATAAAGTTTGTCAGTGACTTGCGACAGGTCGGTGGTTTTCTCCGGGTCCTCTGGTTTCTTCCACCAATAAATCTGATCGCCACGATATAACTGAAATATTGTTGAAAGTGGCGTTAAACACCATAAAACAAAAAGTCATCCAGTGCCTCTGTAATTACAAATTTATCCAGATATCGAATTTTGTACAAATTGGTCTTGTGTTTTCCACAAAATACACATTTCAACACAAATAAACAAAAAATAAATGTTTACAGCCAATTTGTAGCTGGATGGTATTTTAATTTAAACACATATTTTATTGTCTAAATATTGACAAAAGGATCGGACACAACTTAGTATTGTCTTCTCCTTAATGATATTTTACATGTAAACTGGTTTCCTAAGGAGTTGCTAGTCTCTTTCATTATGTGTCTGATTTAATTCTGCTTTTGTTGTCTAAAAATATCAAAACGAGCAAGAATTGGCTTTTGTATACTTAATTTTGTATTTTCAAATGAAATATGTAAAGAATTACTTGCAGTGATCACACTAGATCGAATTCGTCTCGAGACGAAAAAATATATAACTGATCCTTAATGTATTAATTAATTAATTATTGCAATCATTGTATGCAATTTAAATGTGATTTACTGCCTGTAAATGTATCATAATTGACAAATTAAATATTTGTATGGCTTCTACCCAGATAAGCATTCTCTATCCAGAGTTGTCGTTCCTGCTTACGCTACACTCCATCTCAATCGTAACTACTCGGCCATTTTAATTAGTTTTGCATGATTAGATTTTACTTAGTATGTATTCCATATTGTATTTTCGTGGACTATATTTTTGTGCGGCTTAACTTAACTTAACTTCCGGCAAACAATTTAAGAAGATTTTCTACTATGTACGTACGAGGTTATTTGCAGGGTAGCGATAATGGCCGAGTAGTTACGATTGCACTCCATCTCTGTCAACGCCCATTTTACAAGATTTTTGTAAAATTTAGAAACAGTAAAAAAATGTACTTAAAATTGCTTTAATTATTGCAAATATCAATATAAAGATGAAAATAAATCACTCATTTCAAATCAATTCTCCCTTAAAAATAATTTGTGATCGTTTTTAACTTTTTAATTTTTACCTCCGCAAAATAGTTCTCCAAGAAATGGGGGAACAATCATTTTTAAGAGAGAATTGATTTGAAATGAATGATTTATTTTCATCTTTATTGATATTTACAATAATTAAAACAATTTTAAGTACATTTGTTTACTGTTTCTAAATTTTACAAAAATCTTGTAAAATGAGCGTTGACAGATGTTGTGTAAAAGCGTAGCAGGAACGACAACTCTGGATAGAGAATGCCAGATAAGATGTATTTCTTGCACAAAGACGGTATCATGATTAAACAGTCCTCTTCAATGTGGAGGTATTTAATGTGTGTTTTCCGACAACAACTTATTTGCATATTTTCTGTCAGAGTGGAATTCGGAATTAAAAAATAATTGTTACTTGATCGGTAATGACGGGCGATAGAATCAAATTTGAAGGATCGGGAGAAAATGGTGGCCGGTTGGAAGCAAGATTGGGTTTGACAAGACGCCGACTTGCTAAGCCAACATCGTTAAGAGAAAATGGATCGTTAAAATTTGAAAGCGACCTTGCCTTGGCTCTGAAAGAAAGTTTAAAATACGCAAAGCAGACAGACACTGATCCTAAACCTATGGAAGATACATCGATCAAAAGAAGCAATATTGAGAATCAGAACGATGACTTAAAAGCGACGAATTCTTCAAGAATAGAAACTATTGGCGAGAAACAATTGAGGGAATTGGTGTGTCTTCATATTGACCTAATTCAGCATCAGCAAGAACTTCTCATCCAAAAGGATAAACAAATAAAACAGTTTAAACAAGAAAAAGACACGGTAAGTCCAAATCGTGTATCTAGTCATATAATTATGGTAATATTAAAACTAATAAAGTTGTTTGTTTTTTTGTTTACATAACGATATGAATATCCGCGTTTGTCTACTAACAACTACAATTTTCTATTTAAATAACGGATGACAACTGTCTATATTTAGAATCTACATACATTAAATGGTCAGTAACACAGCGCAATTGAAATAAGATCAGATTCAACTTCGGCTTTTGGAGATGTAGAAAATATTTTAATTGTTAAAACATGCGGCTTATCGGATCACGTGGTACGGATAAGCTGTCACTGAACATTGTTTGTTCTCACCGATTGATTGCGTAACAAGTATGTTGACATGTTCTGATATAATATATATTAATTAGTGAGGGTTGAATAATCTGTCAAGTAGATTAACAATTCAGCGAAAATATAGAAAGTGAAACCACGTGACTGATCATGTGATCAAGCACAAACGCTATTGTGCGGAATACGAAGCAAAACAAGTAGAGCACCAACCGAGATGTAATGACCCTCTATTGTATAGAGAAACTAAAAATTATGACGGAAGTTTTGCTACCGAAAAAATTGTCATCAAACCTAAGGAAAATATTCACAAGATCATCAGATGTTCAGGTAATATCTCGTGCAGCTCAAAGAAAATGAAAAAATGGCAGACGATTGTCGGACAAAAATGGCTGCAATATTATGATTTTTGATGCGAATTTGTTATTAGTTCAGATGGAGTAAAACAATACTTTCTACATAAAATGTTTCTTTAAAGTTTAAATATTTGCAAAACGTGAAAAGTTTTATTAATACATATTATGAACTATGTTAAAATTTAAAGTAAAATGTCGGAAGGTTGTGACCGATATCGTTTGAATTACTTGTGTTGACAAGATATAAGATAGACAAAGGACACGTATGTTCATGACCATGAAATAACATGTTAAACAAAGAAGGTCAACTTCCATAAATATATTCATGGTTATTTATTATTTTGGTTTGCAAGCTATTACTTAAGTAATTTCGGAATTAGTACAGTTACCTGTAGGAGGTTTATGGCACCCATGATATGTTTATTTACTTTTATATGACACAAAGGAATTTTTGAACCATCTCTAGATGCAATATTACCAACAATGGATTTGCATGCCCACAGGCAACATTTACCAGTCCTTTATTCCAATATTCCAATATTTAGTTGGTGATTTGTATAACAGGGGTGCATTTTTTTCAACCGAATCTGGAACATGATTCATAGAATCCGAATCATGTTTCGATATAGTGATTTTCAAAAATGGCTGCTGATGAACAAAAAGTAGTTGCTGTAGCTACATTGTACTAATTCTTAGAAATGCAGAGCAATCACTTTCTGCAGGCTGCTTCATACATGCCAGACCTTTCACCTCTTCTAAAGTTGAGCTTATTATGAGTGCATGGAAGGAACGAAATGAAGCTAAATTCATAATAAAATGAAATGAAGAAAAATTCATCTATATTTTTAAATGTTACATGACATATGCCACATTCAAACAAAATATCACCCACAACATCTGTGTCTGCTGTCATCGCCGCCATCTTTTTATTCTGTGATTCAATTCAAATCATAAGCGATCTATGATTCGAATGTTTCAGAATCATGTTTTTGTTCCGGTTAAATAAAACGACTAATCACAAACCGGATTTGGGTAAAAAAAACGTGACCCACATCAACCATTTTCTTTGTAATGATTTTAAAACTGTCCATTTATTTAGTCATTATAATTGAGAAATTTGCTAATTTAAGAGTGTGAATACATTAACTAGTAATTTGCATTTTGATATGACTATCCTTTGATTTAGATCTTGGCAAAAAGATACATGTACCAGTGTAACTGTTTCTGATAACCTTGTCAATTCTAATTTTTAATGCCTACTCTAAAAGTTTTTGTCATTTTTAGACAGGCATTGTTAAAAACCTGATCCTTGTCTTGATAAACATTTTAAAAAATAGTAAAAAAAATTGCCTACTCACCTTTTTTTTAACAATGTTTGCAGAAACAGATACTTTTTTTCATTAGCTTTATATATTTTTTTCTTCCTTTTTTTTAAAATCAAGTCGCAAGAGACTCCAGGCATTAAGTGTAACAAACAATCCACATGTAATAAATATTACAATTAATAACAGATCCAGTAATATTAATATTATTTTAGGAAAAGATTTTTTAACGAGCCCTATTTAGGGTTTTGGGGTTTTAGGAATACAAGATGTTTGCACAAGTTTGTTACCAGTAGCTCACTAGAGCTAAATTAAAGGAAAACTCCAGTCAGTTGAACAATTGTTATAATTCAATACATTGTAACTTTTTATTCGTAAATAACTAATTCTTAATCAAAAAACACCTTTATTAACATTAATATACCCAATTAGAAATATGAAAATATGGAATTTCCTGTCGTAGTGTAAGCGGCCATGACACCTCTTCATGTGACGTCACGGGGACGGATCATTTAGTTGACTAAATAATGTATCTGACCCTTCCCAACATAGTGCCCTTTTGGTTATGTTTTAATATCAGATCAACTGCAATACAATGTTTACAATTTGTATATCATCCTAATTTTTTTCTTAATATTCCCTTCCCATGTTACATTTTCATAAAACAAATATTTGTATGGGGGGGGGGGGGGGGGGGTATCTACGTATAATTTCACATGTTTTACATGATTGGCCGTAGGTTAGATAACTCAGTTTTAACTCGTTTTATGCGTACACATACTTTTTTCTTTTTTGTCGCCAATGCTATCGTACTTTCCCGTGTTTTTCGTGGTCACTGATCGATGTGTTGACAAGGGTAGTCCTGATCGGGAATTACAAAAAAAAATTCTTCTCATACTTTTCCTTTTCGTTAGTGCAATAAAATGCTTGACATGAAGTCATAGTGATTTTGTAAATATCAAAAGATAGATATATGACGTTATTTTACGATTTACATAATTTTTAATGACAAAATTGCAACTGATCAATGCTGCAGGCTTTTAAGCGGGCCCTAATTTTCCTTATTTTTTGACAGCAGCCTTAATTTTCCTTATTAAAGCTTCAACATCCTAAAAAAAAGCCTTAATTTTTTTGTGAAAATCCTAAATTTTCAAATTTAGAAAAAAATTTGATAAATGCAACATAAAATAAGTGTTGGAATTAATGAAATGACATCACAGCTCTTTCGGAAGAGCTTTAATTGCAGGTACAGGGTTCGAAATTAACGATTGTCCGTTAGTCCGAGACTAGTAATTTTCCTCACGGACAACACATATCTCCTAGGTACTTGTTCGCTTGGGCTAGTTAAAAAAGAGAGACCAGTATTTCTCGCGACAAGTTGGAAAGCGTTATTGTCCCTGTTCGTTTCTTTCCTTTAGGTTACACCATTTACAACTGTGTCAAACAGCACTTGAAAATTACTTATAAAACTACGTTGTTTAAAGCACTTGGAGGACGGATCACACAAACGTTTGAAATAGTTAAATTGTTTTCCAAAATTCAAGCACAAATTTGACATTGACAAATACAATTTCATTTGTAAACATGTGAAATTAAAACGGGATCGTCCCGAGGAAAAACGCCAACGGGATTCACTTTATTCCATCACTTGGTATTGTCATCTGTTTAGATATGTTTATCTTCTTCTCAAGAACCACTAGGTCAGATTGGACCACACTTGGATACTTGTGATATTCCTTGGATGGTCCTTTTCCAAAATTGTGTTGTGACATTGCCCTAAAAATGGCTGCCATGGTTGAATAATTGGAAATTTTTGAAAATCTTTTTCAGAACCACATGATGGAATGAAACCAATAATTCCTTGCATAGTTCCCCTTTCTAAATTGTGTCTATTTAATCCATCAGTTATCCAAGACGGACAACACCATTATCTTAATTTTTTATAGTATCTGACATCTGATTGAAGTAATATTTTAAAATACATTTAGGTTGATAAAATACAGGTCAAGATAGATTTTAAGTATCTGACTGTTTATCACTCCAGAATTAGGCATAAAAATGATGTTTTTCTTGTTTTCCTCTTATTTTTTTTATTTGCTCATATCTGAATAGTTTAACATTTTACAATTTTATATTAAGATGGATATAAGTCAAGCTTGAATTTGACTAATATACATTTGTAGTTTAGGAATTATGTCCATTAATATTTCGTAGAAAAAAATTCCCCTGTTTTCCAAACATTATCTTAATTTTCAAATATATCCAATTGAATATATTTTGAAATTACATCAAAGATTGATAAAATACATGTCAACTTTGATGCAGTTTAACCCACTTTCCCGAAGCACAGGACAAATAAAACTGGATCCGAACAAGTGAAAATTATGAAAGAATTTGTTTGAATAAATAGACATTTTTTCAAAATTCAGCTTTCGGGCAAGTAGTTGAAACAAATTAAGGCAAAGACTGTTGATGTTTCTGACTTTATCATTCAATTGTTTTGTTCCTTAAATAGGCTTAAAATTATATTTGTTCTTGGTATTAGGGTGGCAGTACATTTGTATCTCAAGTTTCTTAAATCGAATTTGACTTAAATTTCATAATAATGTTTAGATGGATAAAATACAGGTTAAAGTTTGATTTTGAAGTATCTTATTGATGTAGGATATTTTCAATGTAGTCTGATTAAAATCATTTAAAAATAGTCAAAGTTCCTGTAGTCTCTTCATTACTTTGTAAAAAAGAAAATGTGTTACATTGTAGTTCATTTGAAAATAACACATTGATGAAAACTACTTCCTGACTAGTATATAATGTATACAAAATAAAGTAATATGTTCCCTCAAAGTTTAAATGTATATTGATTGGTTTATATTTTTGATCATTTCAGTTGAAATGCCGACTGGATCGCATGGAAAGACGGATGTCTTTACTGAAACATAGAGTACCAGAATTAGAAGTTGGAGAAAGTGCATCACGACACAAAACTGATAATGAAACATCAAGACAATGTTTTTCTGAAACTGTACCTTCCCAAAATACAGAAAAGTCAGTGAAAAGGTATTCTTTCAAAAATGTATTAGACTTTAACAGTCTTGAATCCAAATTTTAATTGCATGTGAATATTATATGGGGTAAAATGTGTATGGGTTTTACAGAAATTTAGATTTTTCAGCTCATCTAATACATTCAGTAGTACTAGTACATGTATATGTAGTACACCAAGACACATATGTACTGATGAAGATATGTCACATTGTCCTTCTATAATGATATGAAGAATACATTAAATAACACAATTTACTGGTTATTACATGTAGTAGAAAAAACACTTACAAAATCTGATAGGAAAATCGTAAAAAACTGAGGCAAAATTGATACCTCTAACAACACAAAGTCGTTGAAAAGTGAAAATGAGATTGAGGTCATGACATAATGAAAGGTTGGCTGATTTGAGGATTTAAACCAAAGGGCATGTAATTATTTTTCACCTTACATGAAGAAAAATAAGTGGATCTAATATATATTATTGTAAATTAGAGGTGAACAAGAGTCAACTGAGTATTGTACAAGACATTCAACAGTGATGATTAAGTCATACATGTAATTATTTTACAAAGAGCATGTAAATATTGTGTACCGCTGAAATAAATTAAAAATAAATCGGATCATATCAAATATAATCGATTGCAAATTAAAGGTCAACAAGAGTCAACTGAGTATTGTAATACATATATACATTAAACAGTTATGATCAAGTGATACATGACAACACAATATGACATGAAAAAAGAAAGTATGCGCTGACTGTACATTACATTGTAGTGTTGTACACTGACTACATTACATTGTAGTGTTGTACATTGACTACATTACATTGTAGTGTTGTACACTGACTACATTACATTGTAGTGTTGTACATTGACTACATTACATTGTAGTGTTGTACACTGACTACATTACATTATAGTGTTGTACACTGACTGTACATTACATTGTAGTGTTGTACACTGATTACATTGCAGTGTTGTACACTCTGTACATTACATTGTAGTGTTGCACACTGACTACATTACATTGTAGTGTTGTACATTGACTGTACATTACATTGTAGTGTTGTACATTGACTGTACATTACATTGTAGTGTTGTACACTGACTACATTACATTGTAGTGTTGTACACTGACTGTACATTACATTGCAGTGTTGTACACTCTGTACATTACATTGTAGTGTTGTACACTGACTGTATATTACATTGTAGTGTTGTACATTGACTGTACATTACATTGTAGTGTTGTACATTGACTGTACATTACATTGTAGTGTTGTGTACATTACATTGTAGTGTTGTACACTGACTACATTACATTGTAGTGTTGTACATTGACTACATTACATTGTAGTGTTGTACACTGACTACATTACATTGTAGTGTTGTACATTGACTACATTACATTGTAGTGTTGTACACTGACTACATTACATTGTAGTGTTGTACACTGACTACATTACATTATAGTGTTGTACACTGACTGTACATTACATTGTAGTGTTGTACACTGACTACATTACATTGTAGTGTTGTACACTGACTGTACATTACATTGCAGTGTTGTACACTCTGTACATTACATTGTAGTGTTGTACACTGACTGTATATTACATTGTAGTGTTGTACATTGACTGTACATTACATTGTAGTGTTGTACATTGACTGTACATTACATTGTAGTGTTGTGTACATTACATTGTAGTGTTGTACACTGACTACATTACATTGTAGTGTTGTACATTGACTGTACATTACATTGTAGTGTTGTACACTGACTACATTACATTGTAGTGTTGTACACTGACTACATTACATTGTAGTGTTGTACATTGACTACATTACATTGTAGTGTTGTACATTGACTGTACATTACATTGTAGTGTTGTACACTGACTACATTACATTGTAGTGTTGTACATTGACTACATTACATTGTAGTGTTGTACACTGACTACATTACATTGTAGTGTTGTACATTGACTACATTACATTGTAGTGTTGTACACTGACTACATTACATTGTAGTGTTGTACACTGACTACATTACATTATAGTGTTGTACACTGACTGTACATTACATTGTAGTGTTGTACACTGACTGTACATTACATTGCAGTGTTGTACACTCTGTACATTACATTGTAGTGTTGCACACTGACTACATTACATTGTAGTGTTGTACATTGACTGTACATTACATTGTAGTGTTGTACATTGACTGTACATTACATTGTAGTGTTGTACACTGACTACATTACATTGTAGTGTTGTACACTGACTGTACATTACATTGCAGTGTTGTACACTCTGTACATTACATTGTAGTGTTGTACACTGACTATATTACATTGTAGTGTTGTACATTGACTGTACATTACATTGTAGTGTTGTACATTGACTACATTACATTGTAGTGTTGTACACTGACTACATTACATTGTAGTGTTGTACACTGACTACATTACATTGTAGTGTTGTACATTGACTGTACATTACATTGTAGTGTTGTACACTGACTACATTACATTGTAGTGTTGTACACTGACTACATTACATTGTAGTGTTGTACATTGACTACATTACATTGTAGTGTTGTACAATGACTGTACATTACATTGTAGTGTTGTACACTGACTACATTACATTGTAGTGTTGTACATTGACTGTACATTACATTGTAGTGTTGTACACTGACTGTACATTACATTGTAGTGTTGTACACTGACTACATTACATTGTAGTGTTGTACATTGACTACATTACATTGTAGTGTTGTACACTGACTACATTACATTGTAGTGTTGTACATTGACTACATTACATTGTAGTGTTGTACACTGACTACATTACATTGTAGTGTTGTACACTGACTACATTACATTATAGTGTTGTACACTGACTACATTACATTGTAGTGTTGTACACTGACTACATTACATTGCAGTGTTGTACACTCTGTACATTACATTGTAGTGTTGCACACTGACTACATTACATTGTAGTGTTGTACATTGACTGTACATTACATTGTAGTGTTGTACATTGACTGTACATTACATTGTAGTGTTGTACACTGACTACATTACATTGTAGTGTTGTACACTGACTACATTACATTGCAGTGTTGTACACTCTGTACATTACATTGTAGTGTTGTACACTGACTGTATATTACATTGTAGTGTTGTACATTGACTGTACATTACATTGTAGTGTTGTACATTGACTGTACATTACATTGTAGTGTTGTGTACATTACATTGTAGTGTTGTACACTGACTACATTACAGTGTAGTGTTGTACATTGACTACATTACATTGTAGTGTTGTACACTGACTACATTACATTGTAGTGTTGTACATTGACTACATTACATTGTAGTGTTGTACACTGACTACATTACATTGTAGTGTTGTACACTGACTACATTACATTATAGTGTTGTACACTGACTACATTACATTGTAGTGTTGTACACTGACTACATTACATTGCAGTGTTGTACACTCTGTACATTACATTGTAGTGTTGCACACTGACTACATTACATTGTAGTGTTGTACATTGACTGTACATTACATTGTAGTGTTGTACATTGACTGTACATTACATTGTAGTGTTGTACACTGACTACATTACATTGTAGTGTTGTACACTGACTACATTACATTGCAGTGTTGTACACTCTGTACATTACATTGTAGTGTTGTACACTGACTGTATATTACATTGTAGTGTTGTACATTGACTGTACATTACATTGTAGTGTTGTACATTGACTGTACATTACATTGTAGTGTTGTGTACATTACATTGTAGTGTTGTACACTGACTACATTACATTGTAGTGTTGTACATTGACTACATTACATTGTAGTGTTGTACACTGACTACATTACATTGTAGTGTTGTACATTGACTACATTACATTGTAGTGTTGTACACTGACTACATTACATTGTAGTGTTGTACACTGACTACATTACATTATAGTGTTGTACACTGACTGTACATTACATTGTAGTGTTGTACACTGACTGTACATTACATTGCAGTGTTGTACACTCTGTACATTACATTGTAGTGTTGCACACTGACTACATTACATTGTAGTGTTGTACATGGACTGTACATTACATTGTAGTGTTGTACATTGACTGTACATTACATTGTAGTGTTGTACACTGACTACATTACATTGTAGTGTTGTACACTGACTGTACATTACATTGCAGTGTTGTACACTCTGTACATTACATTGTAGTGTTGTACACTGACTGTATATTACATTGTAGTGTTGTACATTGACTGTACATTACATTGTAGTGTTGTACATTGACTGTACATTACATTGTAGTGTTGTACACTGACTACATTACATTGTAGTGTTGTACACTGACTACATTACATTGTAGTGTTGTACATTGACTACATTACATTGTAGTGTTGTACAATGACTGTACATTACATTGTAGTGTTGTACACTGACTACATTACATTGTAGTGTTGTACATTGACTGTACATTACATTGTAGTGTTGTACACTGACTGTACATTACATTGTAGTGTTGTACACTGACTACATTACATTGTAGTGTTGTACACTGACTACATTACATTGTAGTGTTGTACATTGACTACATTACATTGTAGTGTTGTACACTGACTACATTACATTGTAGTGTTGTACACTGACTACATTACATTATAGTGTTGTACACTGACTGTACATTACATTGTAGTGTTGTACACTGACTGTACATTACATTGAAGTGTTGTGCACTCTGTACATTACATTGTAGTGTTGCACACTGACTACATTACATTGTAGTGTTGTACATTGACTGTACATTACATTGTAGTGTTGTACACTGACTGTACATTACATTGCAGTGTTGTACACTCTGTACATTACATTGTAGTGTTGTACACTGACTGTATATTACATTGTAGTGTTGTACATTGACTGTACATTACATTGTAGTGTTGTACATTGACTGTACATTACATTGTAGTGTTGTGTACATTACATTGTAGTGTTGTACACTGACTACATTACATTGTAGTGTTGTACATTGACTGTACATTACATTGTAGTGTTGTACACTGACTACATTACATTGTAGTGTTGTACACTGACTACATTACATTGTAGTGTTGTACATTGACTGTACATTACATTGTAGTGTTGTACACTGACTACATTACATTGTAGTGTTGTACACTGACTACATTACATTGTAGTGTTGTACATTGACTACATTACATTGTAGTGTTGTACAATGACTGTACATTACATTGTAGTGTTGTACACTGACTACATTACATTGTAGTGTTGTACATTGACTGTACATTACATTGTAGTGTTGTACACTGACTGTACATTACATTGTAGTGTTGTACACTGACTACATTACATTGTAGTGTTGTACACTGACTACATTACATTGTAGTGTTGTACACTGACTGTACATTACATTGTAGTGTTGTACACTGACTACATTACATTGTAGTGTTGTACATTGACTGTACATTACATTGTAGTGTTGTACACTGACTGTACATTACATTGTAGTGTTGTACACTGACTGTACATTACATTGTAGTGTTGTACACTGACTACATTACATTGTAGTGTTGTACATTGACTGTACATTACATTGTAGTGTTGTACCAAATGTGACTTGTGTAAAATTGCTTCTTAATATGACATGTATACATGTACTGCCTTGTAAATGATAACAATCCAATTGTACATGTCTGAACCAAAGAGTCAGGTCTCTTCAACAGGGATGATTTTTTTAAGTTGTTTAAATGATTTCAACTATTTTCTTCTGGGGTTTTTTTTCTGAAAGATGCAGGACATAGTCAGAAAAGGCCAAAAATGGACTTGTTGAAAAGGGGGTGTATATGGTTTCAGCTATTTTTCATTGATTTTCAGTTATTTTATTTTCTAGCCAGAATCATCCATGCTTTTAAAAAAGTGAATATTTTTTAAAAATGTTATTTTTTGAAAGTTTAATATGGAATAGATGAATGTGTTTTGTAATACAAAATGTACAGAGAATATCAATTGTACTAGTATTGACAAGTTATTATCTTATACTTTTGTATTAAAGCTTTGACTGATAAGTAAGAAAAGTTTGTGTAATTAAGAATGGATATCTCAGTGTAATTAAGAATGGATATCTCATTACTATTTATTATTTTGAAGGAAGAGAGTAAGTTTAGATCCACAGAATCTCAGTAAGCGTTTTGCAGCCGATGCCAATGAAGTAAGGAAATCAACAGGAGACGTTAAAATGATTCCAAAAATAGACAGAACTAACAGAAATCGTAGTCGAACTTTTACAATCTCCACTGAAGAAATTTATAGTGCATGGGGATATAGAGCACGACCAGGTCAAGTATCAGCAGATCCTAGCGTACTCAAAGATCTAGAAAAAAGGACAAGTATAAAAAAAGTTGATTCTGTAGATAATAGTGTTTTACGTACAAAGGACATGTATCATATCTCTTATTATGAACCTATATCAGAACATATTGAAATAGAGAAGAAAGCTGATCTAGTAAAAGGTGCAGAGTCACAGCTAACAGGTAAAATAGTTGTATAACATGCCCCCTGTAGTCAGTGTAGAAACTATGGATAGATAACATACAAAAAAATGTACATGTACTCCCAGTAGAAACTTCAATTTTGTTTGTGAAATATATCAATATCAGCAATGATCAGTACAGAATTTTCATGTAATTTTTCTGAGCTATTTGTTGTTTCTAATCAGGAATTTTATGAGGCATGCTAGGCATCTTTTGTAAAAATAAACATTACAATTAAAAAAAAATGTCTATGACCATATTTTAGTAAAACATCTCTCCATGGCTAATATTGTTCATGTTATTAAATCTTACATGTAATATTTGTACAGATTTAGAAATTTCAATAACGGTTTAAATTAAAGGTAGTTATTGTTCAATTGACCAAGGATCATATAAGTAACTTATCTATAAAATGAAATGAAATATACATCCATCACCATAAGTACTAAATTTTCATTTACTTTTTCTTAGGAATTTAACATAACCATCTTTATAAAAAAAAACAATTTTCAATAATGGCAATTCATTGGAGATATATATGTATATATATATAAACGTCTAAAATGGTTTGTAAAACAACACCAAGTACACAAAACAAAGCGATAAAGAATTAAACACTTCGTAGAATGACAAAATTTTCGTCCCACCAAGGGACTTTATCAATGTCTAATTAAATAAAATCTCGAAACAATATGGCGACTTTATGTTAAATTCCGCAGGACATAGATTAACATTGGACCCTATGGGAAAATGTTCAAATGCCTTCTTCTCAGAAACTACAAATATGATTAAAGCCAAACTGTACATGAATGTTCATTGGATGGTCCTCTACAATCTTAAGGTTTTTTGTTCTGATATGAAATTCAAAATGGCGGCTACGGCAGGAATTAGTTTAACATTGGACCCTATGGGAAAAATGTTTCAAAATGATTCTTCTCTGAAACCACTTGGACAATTGAAACCAAACTGCCCAGGAATGATCATTGGAAGGTCCTCTACAAATTTTTGTTTTTTATGCCGATTGGAAATCCAAGATGGCCGCCACCGCAGGACATAGATTAACATTGGACCCTATGGGAAAATGTTCAAATGCCTTCTTCTCAGAAACTACAAATATGATTAAAGCCAAACTGTACATGAATGTTCATTGGATGGTCCTCTACAAACTTTACGTTTTTTGTTCCGATATGAAATTCAAAATGGTGGCTACGGCAGAACTTAGTTTAACATTGGACCCTATGGGAAATTTTTTTCAAAATGCTTCTTCTTTGAAACCACTTGGACAATTGAAACCAAACTGCCCAGGAATGATCATTGGAAGGTCCTCTACAAAGTTTCTGTTTTTTATGCCGATCGAAAATTCAAGATGGCAGCCACCGCAATACATAGATTAACATTGGACCCTATGGGAAAATGTTCAAATGCCTTCTTCTCAGAAACTACATATATGATTAAAGCCAAACTGTAAAGGAATGTTCATTGGATGGTCCTCTACAAACTACGTTTTTTGTTCTGATATGAAATTCAAAATGGCGGCTACGGCAGGACTTAGTTTAACATTGGACCCTATGAGAAAAATATTTCAAAACGCTTCTTCTCTGAACCCACTTGGACAATTGAAACCAAACTGCCCAGGAATGATCATTGGAAGGTCCTCTACAAATTTTCTGTTTTATATGTCGATCGGAAATCCAAGATGGCCGCCACCGCAATACATAGATTAACATTGGACCCTATGGGTAAATGTTCAAATGCCTTCTTCTCAGAAACTACAAATATGATTAAAGCCAAACTGTACATGAATGTTCATTGGATGGTCCTCTACAAACTTAAGGTTTTTTGGTCCGATATGAAATTCAAAATGGCGGCTACGACAGGACTTAGTTTAACATTGGACCCTATGGGAAAAATGTTTCAAAACGCTTCTTCTCTGAAACCACTTGGACAATTGAAACCATACTGCCCATGAATGATCATTGGAAGGTCCTCTACAAAGTTTATGTTTTTTTATGCTGATCGAAAATCCAAGATGGCCGCCACCGCAGGACATAGATTAACATTGGACCCTATGGGAAAATGTTCAAATGTCTTCTCAGAAACTACAAATATGATTAAAGCCAAACTGTACATGAATGTTCATTGGATGGTCCTCTACAAACTTTACATTTTTTGTTCTGATATGAAATTCAAAATGGTGGCTACGGCAGGACTTAGTTTAACATTGGACCCTATGGGAAAAATGTTTCAAAACGCTTCTTCTCTGAAACCACTAGGACAGTTGAAACCAAACTGCCCAGGAATGATCATTGGAAGGTCCTCTACACATTTTCTGTTTTTTATGCCGATCAGAAATCCAAGATGGCTGCCACCACAGGTCATAGTATTAACACAGGACCATATGGGGAAAATACAGAAATATATTCTTCTCTGAAGCTATTGCACTGATTGAACCTAAACTGTGCATCAATCATTGGAAGGTTTTTTACAAACTTTGTGTTTTTTATGTTGATCATAATTCCAAGATGACTACCACTGCAGGACATAGTTTTTACATAGGACCAATTGGTTCTTTTTATAACCAGGTGAACGATACAGGCTCTTGAGAGCCTCTGGTTGTCAAATTGTCCTGAAGAACTTTATAGAAATTAGTTTTATTATTAAAGAATGTCCTGAAGAAGTTTTGATAAAACTGGCAATTATCCTGAAGATTTCAAAGTCTAGCTGAAACACTGAACATCAATATTTAATTAAGAATAATATGTAATTAAAATACCAACTACCATTGTAGATTGTCTTTCATGTATCTAGTGCTTCTTTCTCCATCTTTTAATATTTCCCATGTTGCTATCAGCTGAAATTAATCTGGTGTTATTGTAATTTTCTCTCAGTTGAAGTTCCTCAGTGGAGAATAAAAACATATACAAACCAGTGGGGATTAGAAGGAACAGAGGTAATATTTTAAAGTACATGTTAGTAATAGCAGAACTTTGAGATTTTCAGTAAGCACTTTACAATTTCAACAAAGCATTTTGGTGTAGTACAAAATAGTTATTATCTCATCAAAGCAAAGATGAAAATGCTCACTGATGACAGAAGAGGAAACCCACCATTCAGTGCCTGAATACCCTCATTTTCTAGCTGTTTGAACCAAGTTTGACACATTTTTATATTTCAATATATTTTCATTAAACTAATTTCACTGATTAGAGGAACACTTTCATCTCTGCCAAGAGTAACTTGTTCTCTCCATGATATAGATGAAACATTGCTCAATGGACATTAAACAACCAGGTGAAGTGGGCGACTTTTTCGTCTTGGTTTCAATGAAATCGCCCAATTTCTGTCAATAAGCGAAGTTTTAGTCGCCCTGTCAGTCTTTTCAAGTCAGTTTTTTTTTCACCAATAAGCATACTTTTTCTTCAATATTCACGTAAAAGGAGCTCCCATGTTCCTGAAATTTGACCCATACAGGGTTTGATGTTCAATATTTTATTCCAAACTCATTAATTGCATCCTTTTTAAGATCATTGTGCAGTACGTTCGTTTTATGAAAGGGAGGGGGACATGTGGGAGTGGGGAAAGAAACTTTAAAATTTTGATCGATTTTCGGAAGTCTCCCAGATTTTCCTTCACTGCCCTTAAGTCAACTGAGAGAGAAGTCGAGTCACCCTGTTTTTACTATGTGTGGTGAGCCCTGAACAACAATCACTCACTCATTCTAGTTTCATTATTTAGGGTTAATGTATTTGCAGACTTGTTTATTTTCATGGACTTTCTTATACTATATTTACATTTCCCAGGCCTTTCAATAAGGTGCAGTATCAAGTACTTTTACCTGCCTAAAATGGTCTTTGGTACCCCCTGATTTTAAAGAGTGTTGTATAAGATATTCATGAAAATTGTTCAAATTTTAATATAAAAAAAAGTACCAAAGTGAAGTAGACAGGAAAAATATTGAAAACATTTCATGATTTAGAAATTGACCATGTTGTTTCATTTCAGAATATGGAAGATGAAATCTATCTTAAAAGACATGGTAAGCCAGAAATAGAAGAAAAAAGAAGAAAAAGGTAAAAACAAAAGTAGATGTACCACCACCTATTTTATCAAGTTATTATTTCAATGTAAATAGTGAACACTTTTTTTGGTGTAAATACTTCAAAGTAAATCTTAGGTTTAGGTTTATGGTGTTTAACAGCACTTTCATTGAAAATTTTGACACATTCTGAATGGTTTCTGGAGTATAGAAGCATAAAAAATGGCAGTTTTTAAGAAAAAAGATTAAAATCTTTCAAAAGGTTTTGGAATGCCCATCTATATCTCTAAGGCTAAATTGTATCAGGCAAGGCTTGTCAAGGTAATTTGTAAATTCTCATCCAAATTAATTCCTTTTCAGAACTTTCTCCAATACGTGTTGAACTATGAAAATTAAATTTGTCTGCCTTATCATTATTTAGTTAATTTGTAAGAATTTGGAATGGAACAAAAATGCATTTCTCTTCGTTACTTTTTTTCAATGCAGCAATTTCTTCTTCAGTCATCTCATCTTCATTGTCGAATAGGGACTTAACGCCTCTATAAATCTCCACATTTTGTCAATGCGGTAAAAAAACATCGATGTTAGTATCACACTTGAAATAATATGTTAAAAATTCGTAATCTAAAGCGTTTAGTGATCTGTGACGAAGTCGCTTTAATGCACAACTATTTAATATGCTATTACAAGCATATTTAGACTGCTTTATCACTTTGATGTAGACGATAAAGAAAAGATTTTGATAGTCCGACGGGCAAGCGGAAAACGAGAACAGTTAGTCAGACGAGCTTTCTGCTAGTCAAGGACTAGCAGACAGACAATGGTTAATTTCGAACCCTGGACTCGAGGTATACAAATATTTTTTTACTAGACGATAAAATGGCCACTACTGATGCCTCACTGTGGATTTTGATAAAATAATAGATTATCACGATTCTTTTAAGCTGGTTACAAAATTTTGCTATTGTTTATTGTTGATTGTTGATTTATTTTCCCTTTACTATAGGAAGTTCTATATTTGTGTCTTTTTTGCTAGAAGTATATTATTTATTAAGATTTTCTAGATTGTCTTTGGTGCTATACAACACTTATTTACTGTCTATTCAGACAATTGCATGGTTATTGTCACATCAGGAAATAGTTGTGTCTAGAGACTAGAGGGGAAATAAAATGACTTATACAGTCAATAGATAATTTTGCTATGTGGAGAATACCATTGTCAGTATATAAATCTAGAAAAACATGTAGTGATGCACCATAAATTTACTTGAAATAATATGCTGAAAATATGTTTGCTTAATTGTAGATGGGATTTACAAAGATCCAGAGAGCAAGCTGCATATGAAAAACTAAAAGAAAAAGAGAAAGCTGCTGAAGTTTCTAAAGAAGAGAACACAGATACAGTGGAGTCATTTTATCCTACACTTGATGATAGTAAGTTACATTAGACTTAAATCTGCATTGGTCGTATTCCAATAATACAAAATTAAATGTGTCTTAAATTTTGTATCTACATATATTTAAATCCCTGCTTGCAAAAGAAGTGGTTGGGCATATTCTAATGTTCAGGTCTGTTTGTCTGTGCTCATAAAGCATCCATGGTACCTTCATGATACTGTAAAATGGATTGATAGTTTTTTAATAAACTGCAAGGGAATAGTTATATTCATGACAACTGGTTTATTATAAAAAAAAAAAAAAAAATGGAGGTACTGTACATTGTACAAATGTGGCACACGAATGAGCCCTTGGGTGGAAGTGGAAACTGCCAAAACAGAAAAGAGAGGATATAATGGTTTGAGTCTGAAGATGTTGGCTTGTCCAATACCATCATCATCACCTGGCCTTTAACAACTATTCCTAACAAACTGTAAAACAGGGAATATCTGATGTGTATTACAGCAGTCGTAAAATAAATTTGTATACGACAGTCCAATCCTCCATCCATCTTGGCCTAGTTTCAAATTTTAGAAATTGCTGTAATAATCCAACTTAGTGTTGGTAGAGTACAAAGCGGACCTCATCATCATTTCATTGAAAATTAACTTGTTCTGGAATGATATAGCTGACAAATTGCTGAATTGGCATTAAACAAGAATCACTCACTCAATCTATAATTACTGAAATATTTTTTTTCAAAGTTAAGGACGATGCCAATTTTTTCTTTTTTTTATTCTTTCAGTTACTCATTTAGAAATCTCAGACAAAGTTCCTGTGATGGCATTTGGTCACGGCATACCTAAATTAGATACCACGTAAGTGATTTGATATTACTCATTGAAACTAGAAATGATTAATGTCAGGAACAAATAAGAATTGTTCTACCATTTCAGTATCAGGAACAAATAAGAATTGTTCTTCCATTTCAGTATGTAGTTCAGTGAACACGATTAGTGTTATACACTGGATACATTACAAAGATTTTCTGATTTATTGATATTCATTGTACACAGAATTCTATTCCTTCGGGGTGTAGTTTATATAGGTTTCACTGTATCAGAAAACACAATGATTTGAAATACTGTCTCAGTCGTGGAATGGCGAGTGGGCTCATTCATCTCCAAAGTAGATGATTGTTGGTTTTATCATATGCCATATGGTAAAGTTAAACATTGTAATCGCTTCAAGTTTCCACACTAAAATCACTTCCTCAGTTGTATAAAACTATAATAATCAGCGTGTCCATTTCATATGTGGACATTTGTGGGTTTTATCTCGTGACAAACGACTGACATTGTAATCCCAATGACTTCCCACTCTAAAATCACCGCCTTTTTTATGTAATAATTAGCGTGGATGCCTGGAGGGTGGTAAATCATGGTTATTTTGCTGCTTCTCAGCTAAGTACACAGCATGAAGGAGCAAGAACAAAAACTGCTCGACTGTGTCAGTATTAGTCTGGATGGAGTAGAGAAAGCAATATATTTTTCTAAATAAAAGGTTTTTTTATACCTTATTAATGAGCAAGTTCAAAGAACAAGAAATTTACTTGGTGTACTTTTGTTAGTTGACCTGACACAAATGGTCGTCGGAGCTATTGCCATCACTTCGTGTCCATCTTTTGTTGTTGTCATTTCACATTTTGATCACCTCTAAATCTACTGGTTGATTGGTTATAAACTTTGTAGGAATGATGTTTGTAAGGTCCTTATACAAAAATTACTTATTTTATCTTGATTTGGCAAAAACATATGACTGCCATTGGCAATTCTTGGTTCTGAATGTCTGAAACTTCAAATCCAAATTATTTGTCAATTAGAAAATGCATGACAGGTCCTCCACTGACATTTCTGTTTTCATATGGATTGAGCGAAAAACGACCACCATTGGCAACTCCTGTTTCTGATTGACGGAAATGTTTTAATAACTGAAAAATCCAAATTACCGGTATTTGTTTGTTGGTACAAATGACGATTGCAAGGTCCTCTACAGAGATTACTTATTTTCTCTTGATCGGGTTAATACATGGCTGCCATGGGCTTCTCCTGAAGGAACAAGTCAAAATGATATTCCTGAGCTCATCGTTAAATCTGAAATCAGCAAAACATGAATGCCACATGGGCTTCTGAAGGAACAAGTGAAATGTTTTGTAACTTCCAGATTTTTCTGGGGTCCTCTTTTAATCTGTAACCGGCAAAAACATGACTGTAATGGGCAGCTCTTATTTCTGATTCATTGGTTGAAATTTAAAACATCTCCACAACTATAGGTTAGGGTTATGGTGTTGAATGCCACTTTCAACTATATTTCAGTTATATTGTGGTGGTCAGTTTTATTGATGGAGGAAACCAGAGTACCCAGGGAAAACCACTGACCTGATACAAGTCACTGACAAACTTCAACACACAATGTCGTACCGAGTACACCTCGCCTGAGCAGTATTCGAACTAAAGTTGGTGGTGATAGGCACTGATTGCATAGGTAGTTTACTAGTTATGAATCCAACTACCATACGATCACGGCCACAACTACATGTCCTAATGGTTGTTACATAATACAACAAATGATATAGGGCAAGTTCTCTATAAAGATTTTTTATTGAATCTTGATTCTGGTGAGAAACGTGGTGGCAATGGACAATTCTTGTCTTGTCCCAGAAACTGAAAACTGACTTGAACCCAAACAGTGCATGAATTACCAGGCGAGGGACTCTTATGTGAGCCTCTGGTTTATGTTAAGCATTGTACAATGTAATATACATGTTGATCATGATGTGCCCATTACAACTAGAAAACAACATTAACTCGAAATATTTCATTATACTACTTTGTTTTCTTTTTACAAGTTATATATTTTATTTTGTAGAGATTTTAAATTACCATGGGATGTCAGCATTAAGAAAGCACACAGTCATTCAAGGACTCGGCATACAAGGAACACATAGTCATTTTGTTTAACATCCAAACTCATTGCACATCACATGACATCATTCATTTTCACCAAAATTGACCAAAGCTAGGATATTTTGTTGTTGTTTTTAACTTATATTTGACATATACAGTAGGAAAAAATGTTTGTTACTTGTTTAAATGAGAAATGGTTTATTGTGCTGTAATAGTCAGTTGTGTATGTGTTATAGTGAACATGTTATTTTTTTTGTTTTATGTAAGAGCAGGCTGGTTGTACTGCCCACGATTCATGCGAACTAACTTGATGTTGGCAGAGCCTATAATAAGTATTGTGTGTATCATTCTCTGGTTTTCAGTTCTATTTGACTCAAGTGAGATTGATGATTATTTCTTTTACTACCACTGATTCCTTCAAAATCTTTGGTGTTTAAAATTCAGAATTTTGATATAAATTATTTTTCTAGTACTATTTATATTCCATCATATGTTAAACCATGTAAAACAACCTAATAACACCACTTAAGATGGCTCTAAAATAATAACCACTTAATGGTGGCTCTAAAATAATAACCACTTAAGATGGCTCTAAAATAATAACCACTTAAGATGGCTCTAAAATAATAACCACTTAATGGTGGCTCTAAAATAATAACCACTTAATGGTGGCTCTAAAATAATAACCACTTGATTGGTGGCTCTAAAATAAGGGTTAGAAACTATTCAACAAATTACAATTTTCAGAAATCCAATTAATTTTTTTTCCAGTAATTAAACTGCTACTTTGTAGCACCATTATATAATTTTTTGGGGAAATAATTCAAAAACATTAAACTGTTTTACCCCAAAAAACGGTTATTATTTAATATGTATCATATACAGAATTTATTTATGCAAATGAAGAGTTTTAGTCTTTGTAGAACATTACATGAGAAATTTAAACAATTGGTCACTTGAGTTGAGAAAAATGTGATATTTCATAATATATATAAGATAATATATACTATATTTATTATTAAAATATAAGAAATTTTATTTGAAAGATATTTGTAAATTCTTTAAAAAAAAAATAAGGAAAAAATAAGATTTTGTTGTTGGGTTCTATCTCTAGCAAAGAAAGCTAATCACATTTAGAGTATTTTGTGATTTTTAAAACTTAATAGTTTTATAATAGTGACTGGTCATTTGTGTTTAATATTGTGATTTTGTAGTTGTATTCTAATGATTATTCTTGGTTTTTTACAAGTGACTGAATGTTTACATAGGGTTTGTCTAGTGCCTTCGAGTATGATATCCTTTAAAACAAGGCATACATTTTGGGGAAATTCTATAGAAATATCAATATTTAATGTACAATGCTTTTTTTTTCTACTACAAGATTACGAGTGCTTAACACCATTATTAAAAATATTATGTTATATTGTGGCAGTCCGCTTTATTTGTGAAGAAAACTGGGAGGATCTAGAGAAAACAAAACTTTTATAAGTTTATTCTGGCTGTCACCGAAAGTTGTATACAATACACTTCCCTATGAGCAGGTATCGAACTTGTAAATATTAGTAAGGCCAAAAAAATATATGTGTGTTTAGGGTTTCCCGACCGACTCCTAACATTTTTGGGGGGTTTTTGTCGGGACATGTAGAACCTATTTTAGCATACCCAAAAAAATAAATAACTGTGGTCATCTTTGCACGTTAGTGCTCAATTGACACAGACAAGTGAAAGCATGGCTTCTAACCGACAGCCAAGCCGTGTGCTGGCTGTCCGATATAAACAATTGCTGTCAATGCGATCACATGAATGCCAAAAGTGTCACGACAACCATCCCCGACAAATTGGACTTAAATCAATTATGATGAGCTGTTAGATCCAGCGACCTAGCTCATTGAGCCACCCACCCCCTCCCCCCCTGGTTATATGGGTCAATCATGACAATGATAGTAATTTTTCTATTTGCCTTTTTTGTGTTGTGATCTTGTATTTGTCTTCACTCATTTGGTACTACGTAATTCCCCCTTTGGATTTTTAAACTTTGGTTTCCTCTTGGAATGGCGATTCAGTTTTTGATGTTTATGAAAATATGGTGAGCTATACTATAAAAACAATAGAAAGCTACAAAAATGTGTAGGGATCTTAGCACTTCATTGTTTGAAATATGAAATTTTACTACATGTATCATTTTAAATCTTTAAAAAATTGACCAGGAGAGGATAAGAATATGAAAAAAAAACACTTTATTGAGCCTTCTGGGATGATGTAAAGCAACACACAGTGCATTCTACTAAGTTTTATTAAGTACAAATTTCACAAATTTATCATATTGATATACTTAGAACGTAATAATAAGCTAGTGAATACACATACAACAAAACAAAGAATTGTACATGTACACAGAAAAAAAAAAAAAAATCCCTACCTACCTACCCTATTTTTTTTAGGGATGAAACCCTAAATACACATATATTTTTTTGGGCCAAATGATTGGTTTTGTAGATATAAATCTACCATATGATCACGGCCAAACCAAGAAAGTACCACCCCAGTCCAAAATAGATTTGAGACTTGCATATAAAGACACTTATAATGTACTGACCTTGTCTGAGAGATTTTTCTACTGTCAATACGAGCTACATATTTGTACTTATTGTCAATGTTACCAGTCTTTTTTTTAATAAAGAAAATGACATATATATATAAGTTTTATTTATTTAGCTAGTTTGTCAAGTCTTTATACTGGAATATCTTTAGATGATTGTCTGCTCCACCAGACAATAAGTACTGAGGTATTGACCAATCAACAGCTAGCACTTTCTCTTCATGACCTGTCATGTTGTACAGTGGTGCTTTAGGACTGAAATAATTATACAAATATATCTGTTAAAGTTGACATTATAATAGCTTTAATGGTTTATTAGATCTGAAAGGATAAATCATTACAACAGGAGGCCCTCAATGAACATGAAAAGCTTTCCTGGTTGTATTTGTTCTGAAAACCAATAACTTTGTACCATTTCAAATATTCCATTCATCATTTAACAGGGTTAGGACAGGTCATGGAATCATGGATTTTTATTTTGTAAAATAAAGGTCTTTAAAAGTCATGGAAAATTATTATTTGAGCTGTAATCTTTATTAAATGTATTCAAACATCTAATATTCAGAAATTCTCCCGATGTCTGTCGTAACTGTTTCCTTTTGACGTACTTGATGCAAGGCTCCAGTTGCGGTAAATGTAAAATAAGGATTTTAAGTTCGTTTCTTTAAAATTATTTTAAATATGCATCCGGATGTATAGACTGGTTTCCTAATGTACTACAGTTTCCTGCATTAAATGTTGTTGCAGTAGGAAACCAGATATTGGAAAACGTACTCTTGAAGCAGTGAAAGCAAAACAAAATGCTCATTTTGTCAAAAGGAATTTGATATTTCAAATATGGATGAGAGTATTAAAATTCACAAGAAGAGCATTAAACATACTGATTTTAAAAAAATCTTCCAATTTTTAAAGATCGTTTGCTTATGAGGTGTGTATTTCCATATTTTTTAATTGACAGCTTCCACAAAAAACCACATACAGATACAACATGTTGTAGTTTTTTTTTACCACAAAATAGCTGGAAACTCGCTTGAATATTAAATAGCTTGAAAAGCCAGAATATAAGTGTCTGTTTCAAACACAGAAAAAATTTAATGTGTGTAGAAAGAATATTGACTTCAGTACTATGGTAGAGAATGCACTTAAAAGTCACATTAACTCAACAATATACTCTGAACTCGAGAGAGAGAAAAGAAAAAGAAAAAGCAAGCAATTTGAGGCTGTCAAAGTGGATTACTAATAAATCAACTAATAATGGAATCAATCAAAAGAAAGATAAAAGAAGAAGATAGATATGTTCTCTTATATGATGAATCTCTAAATCAACAACTTAAAAAAACCCAGCTGGACATCAAAACTATACTAGAATTAAGTTAAATTTAAATAGAACACTGATCACTTCCATTTTGATGATAGTTCAGGTCACTTTGGCATTAACAATATGTACTATATTGTTCTTTTAATGGCTACTAAGTGTGCTGACCATGATGGATACTTTCTTATATACTCATATCAGTGTGGGAAACCATTTTTGAAAGTTACTCGCCAATCTGGCTAATAACTATTGAAATCTACTCGCCAAAATTAAATTTCACTAGCCAACTATGGTGAGACATCCCTCATTTGAACTCTCCATATCTTCCATAACACTTAAGTGTCCAATTTTCCTCATATAGCCTAGGAAACGCCCCATTCCCTTGTTTGCATCATGCATCAACCATTTTCTCCCTAATTTCCATTTAGGGATAAATTTTCTCACTATCTTTTGGCTAACATCTTTTTCAGCTGAAGGATTTCCTTTTGGCTTAAAATTACTTTAAAAATTTTCATGTTGGGTTTAGTTTCATTCCTAATTCAAATTTGCCACTAAGGTCAACATTTATAACTTTAAGGATATTAACAAAATAAGCGTACCATTTCCGATCAATGATGTACGATTATTTCAGTAAATAATTACCAACTTCCGCTAAAATTTGGGCTACGACATGGTAACATATTTGAAATAACAAAACATCTGTTTTTAAGGGTATTTCATAGGTATCTCATTCACGATTTCTAATCAGAAACGATAAGAAAATAACAACCAAGGTCAGGACAATTTAGTGTTTCCATAAAAACTGATGGCATCCGCAACAAAAAATGAGTGACAATTTGAATAAAAACTTATGTTTCGGTACTATTTAATCGGAACACACAATTAAATCACATTCAATCGATTGTTGACTTTATTTTGTTACATCAATTGTCGAGCAGTAAATTATCGTATTTCGCACAGACATGCCAACTCGCCAGAATGGCTAGTACTTGGATAGAAATACTCGCCAAAATCATTTTACACCCGCATTTGGCGAGTTGGTGAGCAGTAGTTTCCCACACTGTCATATACAAAGGTTAGAACATGATAGATAGTATGATCACTGAGGGTTTTACTTATAGTCATTGACTGTTTTGCTTAAAGTTGGTCCTGGAAAAACTAAAAAATATCCCGGAAAAGTCCTTGAAAAGTCATGGAATTTTCTAACAAAAAAGGTGTATGAACCCTGATTTAACAATCTTGGTTTGATCATTTCAATAAATTTTTTAATGATCATAGAAAACCTAAAGGTGAGCTAAAAAAACCCAGAAAGAAATTGGATTGAAAATAAAATTGGTGTTGGCCCCATTTTGAACCCCTTGTATCTTGAAAACAATGTCAGATTTGTTGTAATACTACATACAGAGAATTTTAGAAGGTACATCAAATAAAAAATCATCAAATTTGATTGAAATATATAAACACTCCTCATACCAAATCATAAAATAATCTTATTTGCACTGTAGGGCCTCTTGTTTCTGCTGTGTATTTCTGATCAGAACAAAACATTAACATTGTACAGGACTATCACATGACCATTTATACCAAGATTGATTTCTATTGGCACAAGCCCAGTGGTTTTGGAGAAGAAAAGATTAAAATGTTAAAAATTTACAGACAATAACCGGCACAAAGTGATGGCAACTTGTCCATTTGGGTCAGGTGAACTAATAACAAAAAAAGATGTGTGATCCCATTAAACATTAATGTGTCAATACCTTCTAGTATCCCATAATTTCATAACAGAATCGTATGATCCAGATACGAACAAGTATTCATTTGTCTTTGACCAACACACGCTGGACACCCATCCTGTATGTGATGTGTATATACATTTAACTAGTGCACCATCTACAATATAATAAATTATGATATTAATGCCATTTTCAGCTATATCTATGAAATTATGTGATGATTCCTCTTAAGGACTTTAGATTATTGGAGCATTTAAAACTACTTTTCAACAATATTTCATTTACATATATATCATGGGGTAAATTCAGAAGAAACAACACAAAATGAGTACTTTAAATGTTACAATGAAACATCCAAAAACTGCATCGGGATATGTCACTCCATACATTATCCTGATTCTGAGACCAGTGTTTTCTCTTACTCTTTAAGGCTGTGTACTTAGCGGGGAAGCATCAAACACCAATTTTATAGTTATTTGGTGTGGCCCGACTGGGGCTTGAACCCATGTATTACCGCACTCAAGGCGAGCATGTTAACCATGACACCACCGTCGACTGTTGTTTCAGTTTTAGTACAATAAAGATCCAATTAGCATGTTGGACTAGTACAAAGCGGACATCATCATTTCATTGAATGTAACTTGTATAGCTGAAAAGTTTCTCAACTGGCATTCCTGAAACTGGTAAGTAGGAAATATTTTAAAAGAAATTTTGGACTTATCGTGAAGTTGCATGAAGGAACAACAGCAAGTACCAATCAACAATATGAGCTACATCATCATAAGTTCTGTAAATGTGGCTTAGTTCAATCAGCAGAAAAAAAAACACTCGGCCAAACACAATTTTTTTATGAACAGTGTTGTGTTTTGTGGTTCATCTTTGGGCCCGGGTGGCTAAATGAATTAGGTCGTTGGATCTAACAGCTTATACAAGCCTATCACCAATATGGCGTGGGTTCGCACCCAACTTTTTAAATTACAAACTAGAGGCTCAGTGGGCTGAACCTGTGTCGCTCGCCTTTCATTCTGCTTTGAGGAAACTTAATACAGAACCTTCCATACATGTAGATGCTTCCGACCAAGTTTCGGTTCATATGGCTAAGCAGTTTCAAAGGAGAAGATTTTTTAGAAATCGACCAACCAGAAACAAGAATTGCATGTGGTGGCCATGTTTGCTAACCAATTGAGATGAAATGAGCAATCTTCATAGAGGACATTCCATAGATGATTCCTACCAAGTTTCGGTGGTAGCCATGTTTGCTAACCAATCGGGATGTAATGAGCAATCTTCATCGAGGACATTCCATAGATGATTCCTACCAAGTTTCGGTGGTAGCCATGTTTGCTAACCGATCAGGACGAAATGAGCAACCTTCATAGAGGACATTCCATAGAAGCTTCCTACCAAATTTCGGTTCATTTGGCCAAGCGGTTTCAGAGGAGAAGATTTAAAAAAATCGGCCAATCAAAAACAAGAATTGCCTGTGGCAGCCATGTTTGGTAATGGATCATAAGAAAATGTGCACTCTTTAGAGAGGACCTTCCATAGATGCTTCATACCAAGTTTCAGTTCATTTGGCTGAGGGTTTTCAGAGGAGAAGATTAAAATGTGAAAAGTAAATGGATGACAGACGACGGACACCAAGTGATGGCAAAAGCTCATATTGCCTTTGGCAAGGTTTGCTAAAAAGAATATTAAAATGTGAATACCTACTTGTAATGTATAGAATAAACATGTTACACTATATCAGCATTAGTTAATTTCTAAGGGAGATAATGGCAAGAGTTATCTTTCTTTTAACAGTTTAGGCAAGAATTATCTCTTTTAACAGAGGAGAAGATTTTTTAGAAATCAACCAATCAGAAACAAGAATTGCCTGTGGTGGACATGTTTGTTAAACGATCGGGACAACATTAGCAATCTTTATAGAGGACCTTCCATAGATGCTTCCTACCAAGTTTCGGTTCATTTGGCCTTGGCTGAGGGGTTTCAGAGGAGAAGATTAAAATGTGAAAAGTTAACAGACGACGGACGCCAAGTGATGGCAAAAGCTCACATTGCCTTTGGCAAGGTGAGCTAAAAAGGGTGCACTCAACTCGTAGCCGCAAGTGATAAAGTTTACCAGTTGCTTGCCCAGGGTAGGTGGTTCTCTCCGGGTATTCCGGCTTCCTCCACCACTAAAACTGGTCGCCATGATATAGCTGAAAGTGGCATTAAAACACACACACAAAAAAATCAATCAATGTTTTAAGAAGAGTCAATTAATGATTGTAAAATAACATCAATCCTATATATACAATATATCTATTTTACAAACATGGTATAGCTACATGTACATTGTAGTAGAATTCCTATTTATAACCTCAATTCCTCCTAGAGAAAAATTTAGAAAGAACTTAGATTTAAGTTTAAGATTTAATCTCTCAAATGTCTGTGACATAATTATTCTGTTGCTTTCTTTAAACTATTATACAAAGTTGACAAACAAACCTGAACTTCTTGGATCCCATAATCTAACATGTCTGTCAGATGAGCCTGTCACTATTTGTCTGTTTAAAGGGGAGTAATCCATGTCTAAAAATACTTTTGATCCTTGCTGAAATACACCATACAATAACAGCATATGTAATGATATACTAGTTTAACAATTGTTACACTGCTGAAAGCTTGACATAAACATATGGTCTCTTTTTCTCTTTATATAACGTTGAATACATTTGTCAGAAGTAACACTCGTAAGGATAACAAGATGTTGCAAGCTACGTCGTGCTAAGAATACCCTCACTCGTTCATTTGTAAGTCACACGGTAAACAGGAAGTAGATGTGCGGTAAACCTGGAAAGGGGAGAAACGGTACAAGTCACCATGCCAAAGCCATATATCAAATATAAAATCATTTCTTCCAGTTGAAGCCGAGATAACTGTTACGAAAGTTTTCATTACGGCAAACATGAAAAATTCTAAGTCGCACTGTAAACAGGAAGTAGATGTGCAGTAAACCTAGAAAGGGGAGACACGGTACAAGTCACCATGCCAAAGCCATATATCAAATATAAAATCATTTCTTCCAGTAGAAGCTGAGATATCTGTTACGAAAGTGTGAACGGACGGACAAGGTGATTGCAATATAGCTGCCACAGAGTGGGGGTATAATAAAAGCTTAGTTTCATAGGAGACTGTATAACTTCTTCTGTCTATAAATTTCATTGCTTACTGTTACAGTTATGAAATACAAGATTATAGTACGGTTTACTGTCGAGGGGCCATTCAATCAAGAAAGACAATTTTTTCATGTTTCCAAATTCCCTTAGCTTTCTTCTTATTAAAAAACATAGTTGCTAGGTACAATTAACTAATCAGTCCTGGTCACCTGGAGTAATTTTGTAATATCTAATACCTGAAATTCAAATATTGCTCATTTATTTGTCCTAAAGACTCCATTTTCATTCCAATAAACATTGACACCATACATGTCATTATACATTGCTCAGTGATGAAGGTGCTTCTATATCTTTTTCACCAACATATTTTTCTGGCTTTTTAACTTGTGTTTAAACCCCATTTTTAATGTGAATTAAGAATATGGAATTGGAGCAAGTATATTTATAATTTGTGCTTGTTACATAGATGTTTGTAAAATACTGATATTACCAGGTGAAAGAAAAACCAATATATTTCACCCAGTGAAATAAAAACATTTATCACTGTAGCAATGATGCTACAACTGAAAAGATCACTGAATGTCTTATTCATGGAAACAAAATAACAATACAATGTAATAAACAGCATTATAATACCTCACATACTATAAATTAATACGATTGGTTTAAATAGCACCACATCTTTTTATTCAGGTATATTTTTCAAATTCTCGACTGCCATGGTGTAACTCGTTATTACCCGGGAAATAACGCTATCCGTTCCGTCAAGGGGAGATAATAATTACATAATCAGTCTTCAATATCCGCTTTGGTTCATGTGAAGTTTCAAAAGTTTGTTTTGGTATTATAAAACATTTACGGACTAGTTAGGAGGTGGATATCCAGCATTATTAATTAACTTTGATTTATTAGCCTTTATATGATCAAATCTGTCAATACAATATAAAAACTTTCATTGGGCCAATACGGCAAAAACCAGTCCAATACGGATATTTTCCGTATTGGCCCAATTCCAGTCAGTCCAATAACAACTAGATCGGAATCCGCTAGACATTTCGACAATTGCAAGAAAAAATTTCGAGAGATATTGGACTGGTTAATTAATAAAGGTACCATTACGTGATGTTTTTCATATTGGCCTAGTTATAGGTCCTCGGTCTGCTGTATTGGCGTTCAGCTGTGCCTCAGACCAATACAGCAGGCCTCGGACCTATAACTAGGCCAATATGAAAAACATCACGTAATAATACTATATTATCAACTCACCAAGGTTATTTCCCTCTGGTTAAAGTCCTCCGGGAAATAACCTTACATGGGTTGATATTTGTGGATACCCACCTCCTAACAATGCCGTAAGTGTATATAACTACTCATGCATTTAGAATATAACAAATAAATCATGAGTAACTGAACGATATCTGACTCGTGCACTAAAGTTAATTAGTGAATTATTTCGTTGATCCGTAACTCTAAATTTATTTTTGATATTCGGAATACAAGAGTAGTTATTCTATAATGACATTTTAATTAATTTGTAAATATCTCAAATAGTTCAAGTCATGTTGTCCGTATTAAAAAGCAAACATGACAGACAATGGATGTTGTGTTCTGCAAGATTAAAATCTACCTTTATCTAGACAAACATAAAACATACCAGAGAGGAGATTTCTTTAGCTTGTTCTAAATCCCATGTTTTAATTGTATGATCCCATGATGAAGTACACACTTGATTGGTATCCAACCATTTAACATTAGATATTCCTTCATTGTGACCAGATAAGGTAAGAACTGGTACCTACAAACAACATTATCTTATATAGTGAAAACATGCCTTAAACTAACACTAAATCACATCTAGCTAAAAACGTAGAAGATACTGTTCAACTTGTATTTAGAGGTCACATTTTGGACAAAGGATAAATGACCGCTTAAGACAATTGACAGCGTTTTTAAAAGATTGGTCGATCTGGATTGTCAGTTACGGTTCGCAATGATGCATGTATTTTTTTTTACCAGAAGGCATTTTATTGGAAAACATGGTGGTCGCTTTGTAATGCTCCATTGTTTTTTTAATGATTTTTAATTAATTAGTACAATTATGTATTAAGAATACCTTGTTAGGGTTATAACGCCACTGTCAACAATATTTCAGTTATATCATGGCAGTCAGTTTTATTGGTGAAGGAAATTGGAGTACCCACCGACCTGCCGCAAGTCACAGACAAACTTTATCACATAATGTTGCATCGAGTACATATCGCCTGAGCGGGATTAGAAGAGAATACCTTGTAAGTCTAGAACTAAAATTGACTGTACATACTGGTAAACTGATACAATGGTATAAACTTCAGTGACCGTTGACCGCGATATTGAGGTGACCACTTATTTGAATTAAAATAACACTTAAATCCGACCAGGAGTGTTTTAAACTGGCCATTTACAGCAGGTGAATGTTAGGGCAAGTTATAGTATTTAAAACATTTTATAGAACCATACAATGGTCATCCATGTACAAGTTTGGGTTCAATGTAGTTTCTTGGAAGAAGATTTCTATACATTTTCACATAACGTCATATCTTAAACTAACAGTATTTCTTGCGGTGATGACCATCTTTGTTTTTAGATCTGCAAAATAAATCAAACTTTGCCAAGGACCATTCAATGATCATACATGTTCAGTTTGGCGAAGGGTATTTATAATGTTGATATAACTTGTACTCAATCTCGTTGTTGATATTAGAGGAATAAAATATGTTTAATTCAATAATTTCATTCCTTTTTGGGTTGAGTCAAGTATGTAGTATCTGGCAAGCTTTTTATATATTTCTCCACAGTGTCTTCTGTTAATCTATATCCTGTACAGGATCATCCAAGGATTTAAGCATAAAATGCTAAATAATGGCAAAGACAAAGAGCCAGGCTGGTGACAATACCTTGTATGGTTTTTTTGGATCACAAGTTAAAAATATCAGTTGAGCTAAAAGTTATGGAACTCTATTTTCACTAAAATGCCATGCTTCTTCTACATAACATCTGCTCTCAACTCTAACATTGTACAGATTTTTACTGTGGATGTAAATAAACTACATCTTACATTTAAATACAAATTTTGGTTCCAAGTTTGGTAATAAAAGTTGAAGATAATAAATTGTATACCCTAGTCTGAACTTTTTTTCGTGATAATTTCCTTTTTTTCTGAGGTTTTGGATCATTTTCGTCTTCCTCAAATTCTTCAATTCCTTCAAATTCTACAAAGAAAAAGTTAATAGAAATGATACAATGTTACAGAGACCTTAAACTTACAATTAACAAATAAACCATAAAATTTGTAAAGGAACATCCAAAGACCATTCATTAGGAAGAAAGAATATGGTCGTAAATGAACATGAGAGACTATCCAACTTTATACTTAGACACAAATTAAAGTAAAGGAACAGCTTGTAGTAAGAATGGATATGGATGTAAATGAACATGAGACTATTCAACATTACACTTAGACACAAATTAAAGTAAAGGAACAGCTTGTAGTAAGAAAGGATATGGATGTAAATGAACATGAGACTATTCAACATTACTTATGAACCACTGTATTACACATACATACCTGCTGACCAGAGCTTTAACATCTTATCCCATGAACTACTGTATTACACATACATACCTACTGACCAGAGATTCAACATCTTATCCCATGAACCACTGTATTACACATACATACCTGCTGACCAGAGCTTTAACATCTTATACCATGAACCACTGTATTACACATACATACCTGCTGACCAGAGCTTTAACATCTTATCCCATGAACATCTGATTACACATACATACCTACTGACCAGAGCTTCAACATCTTATCCCATGAACAACTGAATTACACATACATACCTACTGACCAGAGCTTTAACATCTTATCCCATGAACCACTGTATTACACATACATACCTGCTGACCAGAGCTTTAACATCTTATCCCATGAACAACTGTATTACACATACATACCTGCTGACCAGAGCTTTAACATCTTATCCCATGAACATCTGATTACACATACATACCTGCTGACCAGAGCTTCAACATCTTATCCCATGAACCACTGTATTACACATACATACCTGCTGACCAGAGCTTTAACATCTTATACCATGAACCACTGTATTACACATACATACCTGCTGACCAGAGCTTTAACATCTTATCCCATGAACCACTGTATTACACATACATACCTGCTAACCAGAGCTTTAACATCTTATCCCATGAACATCTGATTACACATACATACCTACTGACCAGAGCTTCAACATCTTATCCCATGAACAACTGTATTACACATACATACCTACTGACCAGAGCTTTAACATCTTATCCCATGAACCACTGTATTACACATACATACCTGCTGACCAGAGCTTTCACATCTTATCCCATGAACAACTGTATTACACATACATACCTGCTGACCAGAGCTTTAACATCTTATCCCATGAACATCTGATTACACATACATACCTGCTGACCAGAGCTTCAACATCTTATCCCATGAACCACTGTATTACACATACATACCTGCTGACCAGAGATTTAACATCTTATCCCATGAACCACTGTATTACACATACATACCTGCTGACCAGAGCTTTAACATCTTATCCCATGAACCACTGTATTACACATACATACCTGCTAACCAGAGCTTTAACATCTTATCCCATGAACATCTGATTACACATACATACCTACTGACCAGAGCTTCAACATCTTATCCCATGAACAACTGTATTACACATACATACCTACTGACCAGAGCTTTAACATCTTATCCCATGAACCACTGTATTACACATACATACCTGCTGACCAGAGCTTTCACATCTTATCCCATGAACAACTGTATTACACATACATACCTGCTGACCAGAGCTTTAACATCTTATCCCATGAACATCTGATTACACATACATACCTGCTGACCAGAGCTTCAACATCTTATCCCATGAACCACTGTATTACACATACATACCTGCTGACCAGAGATTTAACATCTTATCCCATGAACATCTGATTACACATACATACCTGCTGACCAGAGCTTCAACATCTTATCCCATGAACTACTGTATTACACAAACATACCTACTGACCAGAGCTTTAACATCTTATCCCATGAACCACTGTATTACACATACATACCTGCTGACCAGAGCTTTCACATCTTATCCCATGAACAACTGTATTACACATACATACCTGCTGACCAGAGCTTTAACATCTTATCCCATGAACATCTGATTACACATACATACCTGCTGACCAGAGCTTCAACATCTTATCCCATGAACCACTGTATTACACATACATACCTGCTGACCAGAGATTTAACATCTTATCCCATGAACATCTGATTACACATACATACCTGCTGACCAGAGCTTCAACATCTTATCCCATGAACCACTGTATTACACATACACACCTACTGACCAGAGCTTTAACATCTTATCCCATGAACCACTGTATTAAACATACATACCTACTGACCAGAGCTTCAACATCTTATCCCATGAACAACTGTATTACACATACATACCTACTGATCAGAGCTTCAACATCTTATCCCATGAACTACTGTATTACACATACATACCTACTGACCAGAGCTTTAACATCTTATCCCATGAACAACTGTATTACACACACATACCTGCTGACCAGAGATTCA
Organism: Bathymodiolus brooksi; assembly: GCA_963680875.1. NCBI lineage: Eukaryota > Metazoa > Mollusca > Bivalvia > Mytilida > Modiolidae > Bathymodiolus > Bathymodiolus brooksi. Next base: position 89,745,266 of record OY804587.1, read on the forward strand.
AAATCTTATCCCATGAACCACTGTATTACACATACATACCTGCTGACCAGAGCTTTAACATCTTATACCATGAACCACTGTATTACACATACATACCTGCTGACCAGAGCTTCAACATCTTATCCCATGAACTACTGTATTACACAAACATACCTACTGATCAGAGCTTTAACATCTTATCCCATGAACAACTGTATTACACATACATACCTGCTGACCAGAGCTTCAACATCTTATCCCATGAACCACTGTATTACACATACATACCTGCTGACCAGAGCTTCAACATCTTATCCCATGAACCACTGTATTACACATACATACCTGCTGACCAGAGCTTTAACATCTTATCCCATGAACATCTGATTACACATACATACCTGCTGACCAGAGCTTCAACATCTTATCCCATGAACTACTGTATTACACAAACATACCTACTGATCAGAGCTTTAACATCTTATCCCATGAACCACTGTATTACACATACACACCTACTGACCAGAGCTTTAACATCTTATCCCATGAACCACTGTATTACACATACATACCTACTGACCAGAGCTTCAACATCTTATCCCATGAACAACTGTATTACACATACATACCTACTGATCAGAGCTTCAACATCTTATCCCATGAACTACTGTATTACACATACATACCTACTGACCAGAGCTTTAACATCTTATCCCATGAACAACTGTATTACACATACATACCTGCTGACCAGAGATTCAACATCTTATCCCATGAACCACTGTATTACACATACATACCTGCTGACCAGAGCTTTAACATCTTATACCATGAACCACTGTATTACACATACATACCTGCTGACCAGAGCTTTAACATCTTATCCCATGAACCACTGTATTACACATACATACCTACTGACCAGAGCTTTAACATCTTATCCCATGAACCACTGTATTACACATACATACCTGCTGACCAGAGCTTTAACATCTTATCCCAAGAACAACTGTATTACACATACATACCTACTGACCAGAGCTATAACATCTTATCCCATGAACAACTGTATTACACATACATACCTGCTGACCAGAGCTTTAACATCTTATCCCATGAACCACTGTATTACACACACATACCTACTGACCAGAGCTTTAACATCTTATCCCATGAACCACTGTATTACACATACATACCTACTGACCAGAGCTTTAACATCTTATCCCATGAACCACTGTATTACACATACATACCTGCTGATCAGAGCTTTAACATCTTATCCCATGAACCACTGTATTACACATACATACCTGCTGACCAGAGCTTTAACATCTTATTCCATGAACCACTGTATTACACATACATACCTACTGATCAGAGCTTTAACATCTTATCCCATGAACCACTGTATTACACATACATACCTACTGACCAGAGCTTCAACATCTTATCCCATGAACAACTGTATTACACATACATACCTACTGATCAGAGCTTCAACATCTTATCCCATGAACAACTGTATTACACATACATACCTACTGACCAGAGCTTTAACATCTTATCCCATGAACAACTGTATTACACATACATACCTGCTGACCAGAGCTTTAACATCTTATCCCATGAACAACTGTATTACACATACATACCTGCTGACCAGAGCTTCAACATCTTATCCCATGAACCACTGTATTATACATACATACCTGCTGACCAGAGCTTTAACATCTTATCCCATGAACATCTGATTACACATACATACCTGCTGACCAGAGCTTCAACATCTTATCCCATGAACTACTGTATTACACAAACATACCTACTGATCAGAGCTTTAACATCTTATCCCATGAACCACTGTATTACACATACATACCTACTGACCAGAGCTTTAACATCTTATCCCATGAACCACTGTATTACACATACATACCTACTGACCAGAGCTTCAACATCTTATCCCATGAACCACTGTATTACACATACATACCTACTGATCAGAGCTTCAACATCTTATCCCATGAACTACTGTATTACACATACATACCTACTGACCAGAGCTTTAACATCTTATCCCATGAACAACTGTATTACACATACATACCTGCTGACCAGAGATTCAACATCTTATCCCATGAACCACTGTATTACACATACATACCTACTGACCAGAGCTTTAACATCTTATCCCATGAACCACTGTATTACACATACATACCTGCTGACCAGAGCTTTAACATCTTATCCCATGAACCACTGTATTACACACACATACCTACTGACCAGAGCTTTAACATCTTATCCCATGAACCACTGTATTACACATACATACCTACTGACCAGAGCTTTAACATCTTATCCCATGAACCACTGTATTACACATACATACCTGCTGACCAGAGCTTTAACATCTTATCCCATGAACCACTGTATTACACATACATACCTGCTGACCAGAGCTTTAACATCTTATCCCATGAACCACTGTATTACACATACATACCTACTGATCAGAGCTTTAACATCTTATCCCATGAACCACTGTATTACACATACATACCTACTGACCAGAGCTTCAACATCTTATCCCATGAACAACTGTATTACACATACATACCTACTGATCAGAGCTTCAACATCTTATCCCATGAACTACTGTATTACACATACATACCTACTGACCAGAGCTTTAACATCTTATCCCATGAACAACTGTATTACACATACATACCTGCTGACCAGAGCTTTAACATCTTATCCCATGAACAACTGTATTACACATACATACCTGCTGACCAGAGCTTCAACATCTTATCCCATGAACCACTGTATTACACATACATACCTGCTGACCAGAGCTTTAACATCTTATCCCATGAATATCTGATTACACATACATACCTGCTGACCAGAGCTTCAACATCTTATCCCATGAACTACTGTATTACACAAACATACCTACTGATCAGAGCTTTAACATCTTATCCCATGAACCACTGTATTACACATACATACCTACTGACCAGAGCTTTAACATCTTATCCCATGAACCACTGTATTACACATACATACCTACTGACCAGAGCTTCAACATCTTATCCCAAGAACAACTGTATTACACATACATACCTACTGATCAGAGCTTCAACATCTTATCCCATGAACTACTGTATTACACATACATACCTACTGACCAGAGCTTTAACATCTTATCCCATGAACAACTGTATTACACATACATACCTGCTGACCAGAGATTCAACATCTTATCCCATGAACCACTGTATTACACATACATACCTGCTGACCAGAGCTTTAACATCTTATCCCATGAACCACTGTATTACACATACATACCTACTGACCAGAGCTTTAACATCTTATCCCAGGAACCACTGTATTACACATACATACCTGCTGACCAGAGCTTTAACATCTTATCCCAAGAACAACTGTATTACACATACATACCTACTGACCAGAGCTATAACATCTTATCCCATGAACCACTGTATTACACACACATACCTACTGACCAGAGCTTTAACATCTTATCCCATGAACCACTGTATTACACATACATACCTACTGACCAGAGCTTTAACATCTTATCCCATGAACCACTGTATTACACATACATACCTGCTGACCAGAGCTTTAACATCTTATCCCATGAACCACTGTATTACACATACATACCTGCTGACCAGAGCTTTAACATCTTATTCCATGAACCACTGTATTATACATACATACCTACTGATCAGAGCTTTAACATCTTATCCCATGAACCACTGTATTACACATACATACCTACTGACCAGAGCTTCAACATCTTATCCCATGAACCACTGTATTACACATACATACCTACTGATCAGAGCTTCAACATCTTATCCCATGAACTACTGTATTACACATACATACCTACTGACCAGAGCTTTAACATCTTATCCCATGAACAACTGTATTACACATACATACCTACTGACCAGAGCTTCAACATCTTATCCCATGAACAACTGTATTACACATACATACCTACTGATCAGAGCTTCAACATCTTATCCCATGAACTACTGTATTACACATATATACCTACTGACCAGAGCTTTAACATCTTATCCCATGAACAACTGTATTACACATACATACCTGCTGACCAGAGATTCAACATCTTATCCCATGAACCACTGTATTACACATACATACCTACTGACCAGAGCTTTAACATCTTATCCCATGAACCACTGTATTACACATACATACCTGCTGACCAGAGCTTTAACATCTTATCCCATGAACCACTGTATTACACACACATACCTACTGACCAGAGCTTTAACATCTTATCCCATGAACCACTGTATTACACATACATACCTACTGACCAGAGCTTTAACATCTTATCCCATGAACCACTGTATTACACATACATACCTGCTGACCAGAGCTTTAACATCTTATCCCATGAACCACTGTATTACACATACATACCTGCTGACCAGAGCTTTAACATCTTATTCCATGAACCACTGTATTACACATACATACCTACTGATCAGAGCTTTAACATCTTATCCCATGAACCACTGTATTACACATACATACCTACTGACCAGAGCTTCAACATCTTATCCCATGAACAACTGTATTACACATACATACCTACTGATCAGAGCTTCAACATCTTATCCCATGAACTACTGTATTACACATACATACCTACTGACCAGAGCTTTAACATCTTATCCCATGAAAAACTGTATTACACATACATACCTGCTGACCAGAGCTTTAACATCTTATCCCATGAACAACTGTATTACACATACATACCTGCTGTCCAGAGCTTTAACATCTTATCCCATGAACCACTGTATTACACATACATACCTGCTGACCAGAGCTTTAACATCTTATCCCATGAACATCTGATTACACATACATACCTGCTGACCAGAGCTTCAACATCTTATCCCATGAACTACTGTATTACACAAACATACCTACTGATCAGAGCTTTAACATCTTATCCCATGAACCACTGTATTACACATACATACCTACTGACCAGAGCTTTAACATCTTATCCCATGAACCACTGTATTACACATACATACCTACTGACCAGAGCTTCAACATCTTATCCCATGAACAACTGTATTACACATACATACCTACTGATCAGAGCTTCAACATCTTATCCCATGAACTACTGTATTACACATACATACCTACTGACCAGAGCTTTAACATCTTATCCCATGAACAACTGTATTACACATACATACCTGCTGACCAGAGATTCAACATCTTATCCCATGAACCACTGTATTACACATACATACCTGCTGACCAGAGCTTTAACATCTTATCCCATGAACCACTGTATTACACATACATACCTACTGACCAGAGCTTTAACATCTTATCCCAGGAACCACTGTATTACACATACATACCTGCTGACCAGAGCTTTAACATCTTATCCCAAGAACAACTGTATTACACATACATACCTACTGACCAGAGCTATAACATCTTATCCCATGAACCACTGTATTACACACACATACCTACTGACCAGAGCTTTAACATCTTATCCCATGAACCACTGTATTACACATACATACCTACTGACCAGAGCTTTAACATCTTATCCCATGAACCACTGTATTACACATACATACCTGCTGACCAGAGCTTTAACATCTTATCCCATGAACCACTGTATTACACATACATACCTGCTGACCAGAGCTTTAACATCTTATTCCATGAACCACTGTATTACACATACATACCTACTGATCAGAGCTTTAACATCTTATCCCATGAACCACTGTATTACACATACATACCTACTGACCAGAGCTTCAACATCTTATCCCATGAACAACTGTATTACACATACATACCTACTGATCAGAGCTTCAACATCTTATCCCATGAACTACTGTATTACACATACATACCTACTGACCAGAGCTTTAACATCTTATCCCATGAACAACTGTATTACACATACATACCTGCTGACCAGAGCTTCAACATCTTATCACATGAACCACTGTATTACACATACATACCTACTGACCAGAGCTTTAACATCTTATCCCATGAACCACTGTATTACACATACATACCTACTGACCAGAGCTTTAACATCTTATCCCATGAACCACTGTATTACACATACATACCTACTGACCAGAGCTTTAACATCTTATCCCATGAACCACTGTATTACACATACATACCTGCTGACCAGAGCTTTAACATCTTATCCCATGAACAACTGTATTACACATACATACCTGCTGACTAGAGCTATAACATCTTATCCCATGAACAACTGTATTACACATACATACCTGCTGACCAGAGCTTCAACATCTTATCACATGAACCACTGTATTACACATACATACCTGCTGACCAGAGCTTCAACATCTTATCACATGAACCACTGTATTACACATACATACCTACTGACCAGAGCTTTAACATCTTATCCCATGAACAACTGTATTACACATACATACCTACTGACCAGAGCTTTAACATCTTATCCCATGAACCACTGTATTACACATACATACCTACTGACCAGAGCTTTAACATCTTATCCCATGAACCACTGTATTACACATATATACCTGCTGACCAGAGCTTTAACATCTTATCCCATGAACAACTGTATTACACATACATACCTGCTGACCAGAGCTATAACATCTTATCCCATGAACAACTGTATTACACATACATACCTGCTGACCAGAGCTTTAACATCTTATCCCATGAACCACTGTATTACACATACATACCTACTGACCAGAGCTTTAACGTCTTATCCCATGAACCACTGTATTACACATACATACCAACTGACCAGAGCTTCATCATCTTATCCCATGAACCACTGTATTACACATACATACCTGCTGACCAGAGGTTTAACATCTTATCCCATGAACCACTGTATTACATATACATACCTGCTGACCAGAGCTTTAACATCTTATCCCATGAACCACTGTATTACACATATATACCTGCTGACCAGAAGTTTAACATCTTATCCCATGAACCGCTGTATTACACATACATACCTGCTGACCAGAGCTTTAACATCTTATCCCATGAACAATTGTATTACACATACATACCTGCTAACCAGAGCTTCAACATCTTATCCCATGAACCACTGTATTACACATACATACCTACTGATCAGAGCTTTAACATCTTATCCCATGAACAACTGTATTACACATACATACCTACTGACCAGAGCTTTAACATCTTATCCCATGAACCACTGTATTACACATACATACCTGCTGACCAGAGCTTCAACATCTTATCCCATGAACCACTGTATTACACATACATACCTACTGATCAGAGCTTTAACATCTTATCCCATGAACAACTGTATTACACATACATACCTACTGACCAGAGCTTCAACATCTTATCCCATGAACCACTGTATTACACATACATACCTACTGATCAGAGCTTCAACATCTTATCCCATGAACCACTGTATTACACATACATACCTACTGACCAGAGCTTTAACATCTTATCCCATGAACAACTGTATTACACATACATACCTGCTGACCAGAGATTCAACATCTTATCCCATGAACCACTGTATTACACATACATACCTGCTGACCAGAGCTTTAACATCTTATACCATGAACCACTGTATTACACATATATACCTACTGATCAGAGCTTTAACATCTTATCCCATGAACCATTGTATTACACATACATACCTACTGACCAGAGCTATAACATCTTATCCCATGAACAACTGTATTACACATACATACCTACTGACCAGAGCTTTAACATCTTATCCCATGAACCACTGTATTACACATACATAACTGGTGACCAGAGCTTTAACATCTTATCCCATGAACCACTGTATTACACATACATACCTACTGACCAGAGCTTTAACATCTTATCCCATGAACCACTGTATTACACATACATACATACTGACCAGAGCTTTAACATCTTATCCTATGAACCACTGTATTACACATACATACCTACTGACCAGAGCTTCAACATCTTATCCCATGAACCACTGTATTACACATACATACCTACTGACCAGAGCTTTAACATCTTATCCCATGAACCACTGTATTACACATACATACCTGCTGACCAGAGCTTTAACATCTTATCCCAAGAACAACTGTATTACACATACATACCTGCTGACCAGAGCTTCCACATCTTATCCCATGAACAACTGTATTACATATACATACCTACTGACCAGAGCTTTAACATCTTATCCCAAGAACAACTGTATTACACATACATACCTACTGACCAGAGCTTTAACATCTTATCCCATGAACCACTGTATTACACATACATACCTACTGACCAGAGCTATAACATCTTATCCCATGAACCACTGTATTACACATACATACCTACTGACCAGAGCTTTAACATCTTATCCCATGAACCACTGTATTACACATACATACCTACTGATCAGAGCTTTAACATCTTATCCCATGAACCACTGTATTACACATACATACCTGCTGACCAGAGTTTTAACATCTTATCCCATGAACAACTGTATTACACATACATACCTACTGACCAGAGCTTTAACATCTTATCCCATGAACCACTGTATTACACATACATACCTACTGATCAGAGCTTCAACATCTTATCCCATGAACAACTGTATTACACATACATACCTACTGATCAGAGCTTCAACATCTTATCCCATGAACCACTGTATTACACATACATACCTACTGACCAGAGCTTTAACATCTTATCCCATGAACAACTGTATTACACATACATATCTACTGACCAGAGCTTCAACATCTTATCCCATGAACCACTGTATTACACATACATACCTACTGATCAGAGCTTTAACATCTTATCCCATGAACCACTGTATTACACATACATACCTACTGACCAGAGCTTTAACATCTTATCCCATGAACCACTGTATTACACATCCATACCTACTGATCAGAGCTTTAACATCTTATCCCATGAACCACTGTATTACACATCCATACCTACTGACCAGAGCTTTAACATCTTATCCCATGAACCACTGTATTACACATACATACCTACTGACCAGAGCTATAACATCTTATCCCATGAACCACTGTATTACAAATACATACCTACTGATCAGAGCTTTAACATCTTATTCCATGAACCACTGTATTACACATACATACCTACTGATCAGAGCTTTAACATCTTATCCCATGAACCACTGTATTACACATACATACCTACTGACCAGAGCTTCAACATCTTATCCCATGAACCACTGTATTACACATACATACCTACTGATCAGAGCTTTAACATTTTATCCCATGAACCACTGTATTACACATACATACCTACTGACCAGAGCTTTAACATCTTATCCCATGAACAAATGTAATACACATACATACCTGCTGACCAGAGCTTTAACATCTTATCCCAAGAACCACTGTATTACACATACATACCTGCTGACCAGAGCTTTAACATCTTATCCCATGAACAACTGTATTACACATACATACCTACTGACCAGAGCTTTAACATCTTATCTCATGAACCACTGTATTACACATACATACCTGCTGACCAGAGCTTTAACATCTTATCCCATGAACAACTGTATTACACATACATACCTGCTGACCAGAGCTTTAACATCTTATCCCATGAACCACTGTATTACACATACATACCTGCTGACCAGAGCTTCAACATCTTATCCCAAGAACCACTGCAAAACTGAAAAAAAAAATATCCGATTATTACAGGTTCTATCTTCATAACAGAATAGTCAGAATGAAAGTGGTAAAAACATTATATAATTGATGTGGACATGATAATATTGTTTTATATATATATATATATTTTTATCTTATTGCATCTTCATGCATTAAAAGAACTGATATAGGGTTACGGTTATGGTGTTAAACGCCACTTTCAACAATATTTCAGTTATCGTCCAGGTCAGTTTTATTGGTGGAGGAAACCAGAGCACTCAAAGAAAAGCACAGACCTGTCACAAGTCACTAACAAACTTTATCACAAAATGTTGCATCGAGTACACTTCGCCATGAGCGGGATTTGAACTCACAAAATTAGTGGTGATAGGCACTGATTGCACAGGTAGTTGTAAATCTAACTACCAAACGATCATGACCTCTACGGCCCCAACTGATATAAATTACAGAAATTCATATATTATGGACTGAACTTGATTTAACTATGTAAATGCTATATATACAGTCCTTGCTTGATGGTTGATAATTCTCCTTGATTTTAAATCATTAGCTAAATATGTACATACAAAATGTGAATAAAAATCAATATATGATTGTCAATAGTGGCAAATATGATGAAAAATTCTTAAACTCGCAACAATATTATATAGAATTAAACAAGAAACAAGGGCAACGCAAAGCATGGCGTATCCCCTAGCCTAAAAATTTGACCTTTGACCTTGAAAATCAATAGGGTTCCAGATTTTCTTAAGGAATAAGTATGTACCAAGATTGGTCAAAATCCATTGAAGGATGTTGATTCTAGAGTGTTCACAAGGATGTTACGGACGAACGGAAAGATGGAAGGATGGTAGCATTACTATATCCCTTAGCAACTTCGTTGGCGAGGGGATAATAAGTTAAAATGATTATCAAATATAATAAAAACAGCTATGATACTGTAGTAAATTGACAATCCAATGCTCTCTAGTGAACCATTGTCAACATACCTTGAAGAATTTGGTCTTGAGTACAAGACTACAATGTCAGGTTGGTAATGGAGATAAAAACAGACATGTTTTATATATATTTATTCATTTTAAAAGCATTCTCTGGTTCAGACATTGTTTATTTTGGAAAAATGAAGTGTTGAAGATGATATGTCGTGATCCCCCTTTTTTCATAATGTGACCAAAAGAATATTTTCTTTTAAAAATATCTTATGGATGAAAACAAATATGTCTGGTCCAAGTTAATACAGGCCTTCCATCGATGCTATGCATCTTTATCTTTGCCGAGACAGAGTTTCTTGTTGCCTCTGGAGACAGCCATTAACTAGAACTGTGAGTGACCTCACTGAGTGATACCCCCCGCTTGCAATACTATGATGTTCAAACTTTGAATACAGGTATATTAGCAAGTTACCTATGAAAAATGAACGGATATGGAGTTATTTCAAGGAGACAACATCCCATCTCCAAAATAAACTAACCAAGAACATACCTCTAGGGGTCGCCACAAGTACACAACCCCCTTTTCGTGAAAGTATAAGTTGAATTATCTCCCTTCTAAATTTTAGACAGCAACGGTATTCCTTCATGCACATCTGCAGGTTACGTACTACAACTGTGTAAAGTTTCATAAAAATTCAATAAGCAGTTTAGTAGGAATTGCACTTACAAGGTACATGCCCCCCCCCCCACCCCCCTTTTCGTGAAAGTATAAGTTGAATTATCTCCCCTATTAAATTTTGGACAGCAACCATATTCCTTCATGCACATCTGCAGGTAGTGTACTACAACTGTTTCACAAAACTCCAATAAGCCGTTTAGGAGGAGTTGCGCTTACAAGGTACATGCCCCCCCCCCCCCTTTTCGTGAAAGTATAAGTTGAATTATCTCCCCTTTTAAATTTTGGACAGCAACCATATTCCTTCATGCACATCTGCAGGTAGTGTACTACGAATGTGTAAAGTTTCATAAAAATCCAATAAGCGTTTTAGGAGGAGTTGCACTTACAATGTACATGGACGGACGGACAGGGTGATTCCTATATACCCCCCCCCCCCCAATTTTGTTTGCGGGGGGTATAAAAACATGGATTCAGTCGTTACCTGATCCCTCTAACAACGAAAAATTTGAGGGGTCACGAATACCAGACTAGTCCTGTCAGATGTAATTAAAACTATTTATCTCTTCAAAGTGGATACAAGATATCTTGCCCTTTCTTTAGATTTATCTACAGCCATTCAATCTACAAAGTGGATACAAGATATCTTACCCTTTCTTCAGATTTATCTACAGCCACAGTCTACAAAGTGCATACAAGATATATTACCCTTTCTTTAGATTTATCTACAGCCACACAGTCTACAAAGTGGATACAAGATATCTTACCCTTTCTTTAGATTTATCTACAGCCACACAGTCTACAAAGTGGATACAAGATATCTTACCCTTTCTTTAGATTTATCTACAGCCACACAGTCTACAAAGTGGATACAAGATATCTTACCCTTTCTTTAGATTTATCTACAGCCACAGTCTACAAAGTGGATACAAGATATCTTACCCTTTGTTTAGATTTATCTACAGCCACACAGTCTACAAAGTAGATACAAGATATCTTACCCTTTGTTTAGATTTATCTACAGCCACGCAGTCTACAAAGTGGATACAAGATATCTTACCCTTTCTTTAGATTTATCTACAGCCACACAGTCTACAAAGTGGATACAATATATCTTACCCTTTCTTTAAATTTATCTACAGCCACAGTCTACAAAGTGGATACAAGATATATTACCCTTTCTTTAGATTTATCTACAGCCACACAGTCTACAAAGTGGATACAAGATATCTTGCCCTTTCTTTAGATTTATCTACAGCCATTCAATCTACAAAGTGGATACAAGATATCTTACCCTTTGTTTAGATTTATCTATAGCCACAGTCTACAAAGTGGATACAATATATCTTACCCTTTCTTTAAATTTATCTACAGCCACAGTCTACAAAGTGGATACAAGATATATTACCCTTTCTTTAGATTTATCTACAGCCACACAGTCTACAAAGTGGATACAAGATATCTTGCCCTTTCTTTAGATTTATCTACAGCCATTCAATCTACAAAGTGGATACAAGATATCTTACCCTTTCTTTAGATTTATCTACAGCCACAGTCTACAAAGTGGATACAAGATATCTTACCCTTTGTTTAGATTTATCTACAGCCACGCAGTCTACAAAGTGGATACAAGATATCTTACCCTTTCTTTAGATTTATCTACAGCCACACAGTCTACAAAGTAGATACAAGATATCTTACCCTTTCTTTAGATTTATCTACAGCCATTCAATCTACAAAGTGGATACAAGATATCTTACCCTTTCTTTAGATTTATCTACAGCCATGCAGTCTACAAAGTGGATACAAGATATCTTACCCTTTCTTTAGATTTATCTACAGGCACACAGTCTACAAAGTAGATACAAGATATCTTACCCTTTCTTTAGATTTATCTACAGCCATTCAATCTACAAAGTGGATACAAGATATCTTACCCTTTCTTTAGATTTATCTACAGCCACACAGTCTACAAAGTGGATACAATATATCTTACCCTTTCTTTAGATTTATCTACAGCCATGCAGTCTACAAAGTGGATACAAGATATCTTACCCTTTCTTTAGATTTATCTACAGGCACACAGTCTACAAAGTAGATACAAGATATCTTACCCTTTCTTTAGATTTATCTACAGCCATTCAATCTACAAAGTGGATACAAGATATCTTACCCTTTCTTTAGATTTATCTACAGCCACACAGTCTACAAAGTGGATACAATATATCTTACCCTTTCTTTAAATTTATCTACAGCCACAGTCTACAAAGTGGATACAAGATATCTTACCCTTTCTTTAGATTTATCTACAGCCACACAGTCTACAAAGTGGATACAAGATATCTTACCCTTTCTTTAGATTTATCTACAGCCACACAGTCTACAAAGTGGATACAAGATATCTTACCCTTTCTTTAGATTTATCTACAGCCACAGTCTACAAAGTGGATACAAGATATCTTACCCTTTCTTTAGATTTATCTACAGCCACACAGTCTACAAAGTAGATACAAGATATCTTACCCTTTCTTTAGATTTATCTACAGCCACACAGTCTACAAAGTGGATACAAGATATCTTACCCTTTCTTTAGATTTATCTACAGCCACACAGTCTACAAAGTAGATACAAGATATCTTACCCTTTGTTTAGATTTATCTACAGCCACACAGTCTACAAAGTGGATACAAGATATCTTACCCTTTCTTTAGATTTATCTACAGCCACACAGTCTACAAAGTGCATACAAGATATCTTACCCTTTCTTTAGATTTATCTACAGCCACAGTCTACAAAGTGGATACAAGATATCTTACCCTTTCTTTAGATTTATCTACAGCCACACAGTCTACAAAGTAGATACAAGATATCTTACCCTTTCTTTAGATTTATCTACAGCCACACAGTCTACAAAGTGGATACAAGATATCTTACCCTTTCTTTAGATTTATCTACAGCCACACAGTCTACAAAGTGGATACAAGATATCTTACCCTTTCTTTAGATTTATCTACAGCCACACAGTCTACAAAGTGCATACAAGATATCTTACCCTTTCTTTAGATTTTTCTACAGCCACACAGTCTACAAAGTGGATACAAGATATCTTACCCTTTCTTTAGATTTATCTACAGCCACGCAGTCTACAAAGTGGATACAAGATATCTTACCCTTTGTTTAGATTTATCTACAGCCACACAGTCTACACTTCCTGCATGACCCCGACAAGCTGCTAAACAATCTACACAATTTCCTTCTGAATCCCACTGCCATATATGGATTATTTGGTCATGTGATCCCGACATAAAGGTTTTGATTGGAGATTCATCTAGACAAAGTATACATGCATATTCAAAGAATTATATCGTATTACATTAGCAATTTGTTTTATAAAAACATAAAATGCTGAGATCATATCTACAAAAATACAATCTTATTATTATTAGGACCACAATGTAAATAAAGGTGTTGTCCACAAAAATATTTCCTTATGATATCCTCCTTGAGTACATATTTGACTCTGCCACCTTTTTGTGCCTGTCCCAATCCAGCAATTGGATTTCCATCAGAATATGTACATTGTATCAGACTTTTTGAAAATCGTTGAACCCGTCGGACCTAGGGGACAGAATTTCATAGGGTCCGGCATTTCCGTCGTCCTAGTCGGCCCGACTAACGTTTCAGTTTCGTGTAGGATGAATGTTTACATCCCGACCAGAAATGAAATAAATCGAGATGTCTTTTCTAATTTAATTCTGCAAGTTTGTCATTGGCCGGCATGTACTCTCGGAGTACACAGGGGATTATATAATTCGGAGATTGAAAACAAATCTTAGTGTTTGAACTTGGTTACGATTTAACCTTAATTTTCTGTATTAAAAAGCACTGCTGTGACAAAGAAACGAGTCGATGGCCAATTTTTTCTTTCGGCCTCAAATTCTCATTCCACTTATGATATTTAAATTAATTATTTCTTATGTTAAATATTACGATTCACAGAAGGAATAATAAATTAAAGCTTAATCATTCCAACGGAAGATTTGAGGCCGACTAGCTTTGGTCCGAATGACATTGATAACATCGACGAAGCAAGCAGAAATTAATTTTGGACTTTTGTCCAAAAAAGCAAAAAGATTATTAAAATAATTTGAACTAGGAAGAACTGTTTTAGATACCTAAAACTTATGTCTCCCCTTAATGCGGCCATCTGTACAACAACCTCTCGAAAAACAACAACCTTGAGGTCAAAGGTCAAGGTCCCACGAAGGTCATTAAGGTATGCGACACACCACCTTATGGTCATGCACCCACACACCAAATAAATACTATTTAAAAAACAATTATTTGACCTTGAGGTCAAGGGTCAAGGTCCCATGAAGGTCATTACGGTACGCGACACACCACCTTATGGTCATGCACCCACATACTAAATATCATTGACCTATCTCGAAAGACAAAAATGTTATGGCCCGGACAAGAAAATACTATTTAAAAAAGTTATTTGACCTTAAGGTCAAAGGTCAACATGCCACGAAGGTCATTACAGTACGTGACACACCGCCTTATGGTTATGCACCCACATACCAAATAAATACTATTTAAAAAACAATTATTTGACCTTGAGGTCAAAGGTCAAGGTCCCACGAAGGTCATTATGGTATGCAACACACGGCCTTATGGTCATGCACCCACATACCAAATATAATTGACCTATCTGGAAAGACAAAAAAGGTATGGCCCGGACAAGCTTTGCTGAGAAGAAGCAGAAGCGGAAGAAAAAATCAGATTAAAACAATATGTCTCCCTTCGTTCGAAGGGGAGATATAATTAATTGATTAAAAGAGTGAAGGGAATATAACCCACTTTTATGTTTTCTATCAGAGTAAGCAGGTCTGATCTTGTAAAGTTGTATCAGTATAGAGAAAAGGGGGGTACTCACGAATACGATGAGCACCGGTCCTCCAGCCCAAGACCAGTAAAACATTGTTTAATTGTTCAGACAACTAAATATTTTCAGTTTTTATTTAGAACTATATGAAGATAAATTGCAGGAATTTGATTCGGATCAGTAAATTCAAATGTTCATTTCTGGGACTGTGACAGTTGGGGTGTAAGATGCCACGTTCCTTTTAAAGTTCTGACTCGAATATCGTGAATGATATATGCTATGTTCCTAGTCATTTTCAAAAATCCCCTGTCGGAAATTATTTTGATTTTCAGTTTGAGGACATGGGATACATGAAAACGTATCTAGTCTGTCAAACTATAGACTATATGCAGATGTCTATGAATATATGAATATAAGAACTGTCGATCTCCTTCTGAAGCACATGCATGAGTTCTCCCTTAAAATATTTTATGGGGGTTTGTGTCATTTGTGATTGTATATTTTCAACAAAATAAAAGTTTATTAAAATGTATGAGTCTTCGACTACTTTCATTCTTCATTTTGTATTGATACTGGTTTGTGGTTACATTAACAATCAGACTTGAATATTACTTACCTTTGAAATTTCTTTTCTGTTAATGTTATTAAAAAAAGTTAAATGCATACTTTATTTCAAAATCTTAAGAGAGAAATTACAGTAAGAATATATAGAAAATTGCTATTTTAGTTATTCAAAAACTGCGAAGAATCTGAATGTTGATATAACTTCATACTATGTCAAGGAAATGAAGCAAACACCAATATTATCAAATCTTTATTTTCAATGATACATAATCATAGGGGAAGTCCATATTTCTTTTCCGAATGATTAAGTTTATTTCTACTGCCTACCAAACTTGTACATTTATCTTTGACCTGAAAAATTGCAGACTTTCTCAGAAATAACAATAGAAAATGACTTATGGTTGTTAATCTTGAGAAATCATTCTCAATGAAAAATTGTCCAATGGTCAAGAAGATCCTGAAAATCCTGTATACCTGTCTGAAAAAAGATTTTTATTACATTTTTCTTTTTATCAAAGTTAGTGTAAATTTAAGCAAAAAAAAAAACAATTTTAAAGCTAGGAAACACCCTCAAAAGCAAGTCAAAAATCGGCTGGGGTGGGGGCCTTCTGACTCTCGGCCGAATTTTCTCTCAGTTTATAATTCTAAAATCTCCCCGTCAAAATTTGTAGTGAACACACTGAGAGATAGAGAGAGGGACTTTTAGATGTAATTTCATTCTCTGTCTGAATTAATATATGAATGTATTAAATAATTCGAAAAAAATGTGTTCAGGTCCAGCAGAAACTTAGTAGATCCATCAAAAATTGATGGGGTGGTGGACCCAATGTCCAGCAGCTGAAATTTATTTTCAAAAAGTCTGTTGTATATGGAATTGTTTACCATCACAGATAAATTGTCATAATCAAGTTCAAACTATCTATTAAACCTCTTACATTGAATTGAATTTCAACTTATCACAGGTTCATCTATACATACAAATATACCAGTTATCTAACATGCACACCATAAATATACCAGTTATCTAACATGTACACCATAAATATACCAGTTATCTAACATGTACACCATACAAATATACCAGTTATCTAACATGTACACCATACAAATATACCAGTTATCTAACATGTACACCATAAATATACCAGTTATCTAACATGCACACCATAAATATACCAGTTATCTAACATGTACACCATAAATATACCAGTTATCTAACATGTACACCATAAATATACCAGTTATCTAACATGTACACCATACAAATATACCAGTTATCTAACATGTACACCATAAATATACCAGTTATCTAACATGTACACCATAAATATACCAGTTATCTAACATGTACACCATACAAATATACCAGTTATCTAACATGCACACCATACAAATATACCAGTTATCTAACATGTACACCATATAAATATACCAGTTATCTAACATGTACACCATACAAATATACCAGTTATCTAACATGTACACCATAAATATACCAGTTATCTAACATGTACACCATATAAATATACCAGTTATCTAACATGTACACCATACAAATATACCAGTTATCTAACATGTACACCATAAATATACCAGTTATCTAACATGTACACCATACAAATATACCAGTTATCTAACATGTACACCATACAAATATACCAGTTATCTAACATGTACACCATACAAATATACCAGTTATCTAACATGTACACCATACAAATATACCAGTTATCTAACATGTACACCAAACAAATATACCAGTTATCTAACATGTACACCATAAATATACCAGTTATCTAACATGTACACCATAAATATACCAGTTATCTAACATGTACACCATAAATATACCAGTTATCTAACATGTACACCATACAAATATACCAGTTATCTAACATGTACACCATAAATATACCAGTTATCTAACATGTACACCATAAATATACCAGTTATCTAACATGTACACCATACAAATATACCAGTTATCTAACATGTACACCATAAATATACCAGTTATCTAACATGTACACCATAAATATACCAGTTATCTAACATGTACACCAAACAAATATACCAGTTATCTAACATGTACACCATAAATATACCAGTTATCTAACATGTACACCATAAATATACCAGTTATCTAACATGTACACCATACAAATATACCAGTTATCTAACATGTACACCATACAAATATACCAGTTATCTAACATGTACACCATACAAATATACCAGTTATCTAACATGTACACCATACAAATATACCAGTTATCTAACATGTACACCATAAATATACCAGTTATCTAACATGTACACCATACAAATATACCAGTTATCTAACATGTACACCATAAATATACCAGTTATCTAACATGTACACCATAAATATACCAGTTATCTAACATGTACACCATAAATATACCAGTTATCTAACATGTACACCATACAAATATACCAGTTATCTAACATGTACACCATAAATGCCGAACTTTATGTCAACAGGGATCAATAGATTGAATAGATTTAGGTATCAATCAGCTCCTAGAAATGATTTGGTAGCTAGGCTAAATTTATTTATTACCCAAAATATGTCATGATCTTACCTTCAGTTATCCACTGAACACATTTGACAGGTGCTGAATGACCTGGGATGGTTAAAAAGGCATTACCAGTTACTGACCACAACCGTACTGTGTTGTCATAGCAACCTGATAAAAT
Organism: Bathymodiolus brooksi; assembly: GCA_963680875.1. Taxonomy (NCBI): domain Eukaryota; kingdom Metazoa; phylum Mollusca; class Bivalvia; order Mytilida; family Modiolidae; genus Bathymodiolus; species Bathymodiolus brooksi. Next base: position 89,764,874 of record OY804587.1, read on the forward strand.
ACTGTAAAACAGATTTTTTTTTAATTATTATTTTGAATATATATTGAGTGATTAGCAATCAGGGGTTATGGTGTTTAATGCCACTTTAGCACTTGGAAATGTTGCTAAGATTTGTGATTTGTTAAATAGACCTTACAAAGAGAGTATCTATATTCATACAACTACCTACAGTACATCTCACGACATACTCTGATTAATTTAATTGCTCGGCATCAGCGACTTCCATGTCGGTGATATGATCTCCAATAAACAAAATTAATACAGGTGCAATAAAACATCACGAGTCAGACACGGTCGTAGGTGTCAATAAATCAATAATTAATCCAGGTATCATGGCTCAGGTAAAAATTACATAACTGGACAGGAAATGTACAAATTGATGTTTTTAATGAAATGTTTACGTTTTAAATCACAAAAATTTTCTCTTTTCAGGTTTACAGATGTGGAAATTTTTTCACTTCATAATACAATCTTTTCTGTTGTAAATTTTCTGAATTCTTATTTCCCTTTCACTTCTGCATTTGTATTTTCATAACTTTTTTTTCAAACCATAATACATTTATAAACATTTCATGATAAATTTCTTTCTTTCCCGATGTTTTTAAGATTTATCCCAACATGTATATTTCATACTCTCCATACTTTAAAGTGTCACAAATTTTTCCATGATTAAAGAATTATTAACCCTTATTTGCCGTAAGTGAAATCAATTATATCACTGCCAATGTGACATAAACTTGTGTCTGGTAAAATGACATAAAAACATGTTTTGTTCGTTTTGCAGAGATGAGATTTGAGAGGAAAATACGACCTGCTCACGAACGATAAAATTGTGTATTTGTGCCACGTGGTGTGTGCTTCGAACCATGGATTCCTCATAAATATACTGTGACCTGTTGGTTCATATTGACAAATATTCCTGTGGCACATTTAGTTACTTGATACATTAATTTTATTAAATCAAATAAAAAATTACCACGAGAGAAAATAAACCCATCAATGTATTTACATTCCATTCGTGATGTGTATTTGCTGAATCTCAGAATTCAATTGGGCAATAGAAAGAAGATAAAAATAGATGTCATGTTATATATAGATTTTCTTCTCATAGAGGACGGTAAATGTAAATGAAAATATTGTTATTTTCACTTGAATTTTTCAAGAACAAAAAACAATCTTATCAAACGGACACATGCGAGACAGCTTGGGCTAACAAATACACATGGTCGGGCGTGGGCTTATGTAATGTATAAGTTTTGATAACAATTTCGAAGCGATTATAATTGTGACAAAATACCAAAATTGCAGATAATTGATTTCATAATTAACTGATCATCAATCAATTAAAAGTTTGAAAATTTAACAACATGTTTTGACTTAATGTAAAGAATGTATAATTTACTAAGTATGAAGGTTTAACGTGAAATTTACTTTTTTATACAAATTTTACAAGCGGATAGATGAATATTGAAATAAAAGGGTTTTCAGAGCAGAATAATGGAATAAAGGAGTTTGCACTGCAGAACAAAGACATTTTTCAGTTAAAGACCTGATCAAAAGAAAAAGCTTGGGGCATGGGAGGAGGCAGCTAAGTTAAGATATGTTGAACTGATAATACACATTATGATTCTTTTTTAATAAAATTTTCTGGCAGAATTGACGGACTTCTAATTGTTCGTTGAAATGTTTGATGGACTTCCCTCGGGATCTCTCTGGAAATATTTTTCTCGGCAGATCTGCTGTTGCACAACCTCCTATGAGAATTACTATTGGAACAACTTTATACAGATGGTCAATATATTTGTTACAATGCTCAACTGTAAGGACAGTGCTCCAAAAGTGCTTGATGGTTTTTTCCAAATCGTCTTTTGTCTTCAGATTTTGCTTAGCTAGGCTACGTTTAAGCATGTTCCAAACCATTTCTATAGGGTTTACATCAGGCAACTCGGACAGCCAGCATTCCCACCAATTAATATTGTTTTTAGTCATGAATTCTTTTGCTAGTTTGGAACGATGTTTCGGATCGTTGTCTTGTTGAAAACGATGCTTGTCGGGGAAAATGCTTTGGATGAAAGGTAAAAGTGTTTGATTTACAATTTTCTCAATGAAGAAATCAGACCTTAAGATTCCGTCGAATATTAACTACGGGGTCGTTCCTCGCCGACTGATGCCTCCCCAAACATGAAGTTTTAGGGGATGTTTCGGTTTCGGAATCGGAGGTGCAACTTCATCTTTCAGACGATAAATAACGATCTTATTATCATGAAGCTGCACAGTGCATTCATCAGTAAAGATGATATCGGCAAAGTTTTCACTGTCAGCAACTAACTGTTTACAGAAAGTGACTCTTTTCTCTTTATTGATGTCGCGTATCATTTGACAAATAAAAAAATAAAGAAAAAAAAACAAAAGAAAAAAGAAGACAAGAGAAATAAATAGTATACAAGAAACCAATAAAGTACAAATGTGCAATATTTGGGGAAATTTCTTTATTTAAAAATCATGTTTTCCATCAACTAAGTATTAATTACATTTGACTGTCTGTTGTGTAATAATTACCTGTACAGGTAAAACTTGTACCACAGGATGTGGATAAAATACCTGACCATCTGTAAATTATCTCACCAGGTAACAAGATTAAATTGACCATCAGCCTTTGATTTATGACCCCCCAATAAATGCCTGACATTGGATGTCAGACATACAAGATGCTGATGATTTATCAGAGTATGTCCCTAGGTGTACTGTATGCAACCAGTGCCTATCACCATTAACATTATGAGTTCGAATCACACTCATGGCAAGGTGTACTCGATAAAGTTTGTCAGCGGTAGGTCGTTGGGTTTCACCGGGTACTCTGGTCTCCTCCACTAATAAAACTGACTGCCTCGATATATCTATCTGAAATATTGTTGAAAGTGGTGCAGCTAAGCTGTTACCTAGAAGTGACTCACCAGTTTTGACATCCTTGTAAACAGCTAACCCAATCATCATGTACTAGAGAATCCTCTGGTTCAGGAGCTTGTAGTCTCTCTACATATTCAATATCAACTAAAGATTCCTGGCATAAAGATAAAACAGAACTAGACAAAGACAGTTCTTATACTATGACTCTTGTTGTATGACAAGATGGCTGGGGGATTCTAGATGTACATCTACCTATACCTGTAGTGTTTTTCACCTTTATTTAACATTTGTGAGTCTGATTCACACCTGTATGTAGGTACAGATGTATTAGATATAATTTTATGTAATAGTTTGTTAGTTACTTGTAGAATGTCAGTGGTTTTTGTCAGCAATGTTTTCATTGGTTCACCTACAGTTCACCTGGACAAAAAGTTTAAATAGATTATATCAAATGTTACATAAAGGTTTTTATTGTTTAAAAAGTTTATAAAAGGTCCATGAAATTCAAAGCATGCATGGTTTAAAATTTAATATAAGCAAGAAATGAAAACATACCGTATTTAGGGTTGCATAATGCGCAACCCCCTCTTGGCCTAGTTTGTGTCTATAATGCGCATGGACTTTTGAAAAAAATTATCGTCGGAAATGTAAGAATTAAATATCAAAGGTAAATATTTACAAGTACAAAACAAAACTGCACTAGACAGTTTTAATTCTTCAATAATTAAAACATAGTAGATGCAATCAATTATTTTGTGGAATAGTCTCCAAACAATTTAAGAAATATTTAACTTTTAATGTTGACAATAGTAAACAAAAAAACATGGCAGACATGTGATTTCCCGGTCTGGGAAAGAGTGAAACACATTGTTCCTGTTTATAATGCGCACACCTCCTACCAAATAAAGGATCTGGGCAAAATCCTGCACATTATACAACCCTAAATACGGTATTACTGAATTGTAAATACAGCCAAACCTGTATATAAAGGGCACTCGGAGGAACCTGAAAATGTGCCCCTTATTAGCAGTTGCCCTTTATATACAGGTTAAATTATATGCATTATTCATTAATGGGAAAAATGAGGTTGTGCTTAATAGACAGCAATATATGCTATATAGAGGTGTCCTTTATAGACAGTAATTTGCTATATTGAGGTGTCCTTTATAGATAGTGATTTGTTATTTAGAGGTGTCCTTTATAGTCAGTGATTTGCTATATAGAGGTGTCCTTTATAGACAGTGATTTGCTATATAGAGGTGTCCTTTACAGAAGTGATTTGCTATATAGAGGTGTCCTTTATAGACAGTGATTTGCTATATTGAGGTGTCCTTTATAGACAGTGATTTGCTATATAGAGGTGTCCTTTATAGACAGTGATTTGCTATATTGAGGTGTCCTTTATAGACAGTGATTTGTTGGATAGAGGTGTCCTTTATAGACAGTGATTTGTTATATTAAGGTGTCCTTTATAGACAGTGATTTGTTGGATAGAGGTGTCCTTTATAGACAGTGATTTGTTGGATAGAGGTGTCCTTTATAGACAGTGATTTGTTGGATAGAGGTGACCTTTATAGACAGTGATTTGTTGGATAGAGGTGTCCTTTATAGACAGTGATTTGTTGGATAGAGGTGTCCTTTATAGACAGTGATTTGTTGGATAGAGGTGTCCTTTATAGACAGTGATTTGTTGGATAGAGGTGACCTTTATAGACTGATTTGTTGGATAGAGGTGTCCTTTATAGACAGTGATTTGTTGGATAGAGGTGTCCTTTATAGACAGTGATTTGTTGGATAGAGGTGACCTTTATAGACTGATTTGTTGGATAGAGGTGTCCTTTATAGACAGTGATTTGTTGGATAGAGGTGACCTTTATAGACAGTGATTTGCTATATATAGGTGACCTTTATAGACAGTGATTTGTTGGATAGAGGTGACCTTTATAGACAGTGATTTGTTGGATAGAGGTGTCCTTTATAGACAGTGATTTGTTGGATAGAGGTGTCCTTTAATGACAGAATCTTCTTACTTACTGTTGATATCCCTTTGTTTTCAAGATGTCTGTCTAATGTTAGTCTGAGAAATTCTCCATCAATTAAAAAATCAAATTCTACATCTTTTGTATCTACTTGGTCATCTGAAATGTACAAAATTATCTTGTTGATTATCTTTCACAGCATGTGTATATAGTATAAAATCACAGAAATCATAAATTGGCTGAATGAAAACAACTGTTAAAGTGGTAAATATTTTTTCGCTGTGTTATAGTAAAATGGAATGCATTGAATCGAATGGTGATGTCCATTTCGGGATAAAACTGCTGGAATATGAAATATAGGGGGTTCAATAGACTTTCAATAATATATTTCAGTCATATTGTGGCAGTCAGTTTTAATGGTGGAGGAAACCGGAGTTCCCAAAGAAAACCATCGACCTGGCGCAAGTCACCGACAAATTTGATTCATAATATTGCATCGAGTACACCTCACCACAAGCAGGATTCGAACTCTCAACTTTAGTGATGATAGGCACTGATTGCACAGATAGTTGTAGTTCCAACTACCAAAGAAATATAAGTTATAGTGTTGCATTCCTGTTCGTTTTATATGCATTGATAGTGAAGATATGTGGATAGTAAAATTACATTGACTGAGGTTTTTTTCATTGATAAAATTTAAGATTCATGTGAGAATAATGGCATGGTGAAATTGAAACTATGCGTTCACAAAGAATAACAATATTGAAAATGTATGAAGATGTTAAAGTCCTACAAAAATCGTTGAATCAAAATGGCAGGATAATATGATCAACTACACATCATCCTACCAAATATGAAAGCTATCAGACGAATGACCACAGTGGAGTTACATTCACCAAGTAAAGAAGGACGGAAGAATGAGCAGACAAACCAAAATACACAGATGAATGAGCAGACAAACCAAAATACATGGAAGAATGAGCAGACAAACCAAAATACATGGAAGAATGAGCAGACAAACCAAAATACACGAAGAATGAGCAGACAAACCAAAATACACGGAAGAATGAGCAGACAAACCAAAATACACGGATGAATGAGCAGACAAACCAAAATACATGGATGAATGAGCAGACAAACCAAAATACACGGAAGAATGAGCAGACAAACCAAAATACACGGAAGAATGAGCAGACAAACCAAAATACACGGAAGAATGAGCAGACAAACCAAAATACACGGAAGAATGAGCAAACAAACCAAAATACACGGAAGAATGAGCAGACAAACCAAAATACATGGAAGAATGAGCAGACAAACCAAAATACACGGAAATATGAGCAGACAAACCAAAATACACGGAAGAATGAGCAGACAAACCAAAATACACAGAAGAATGAACAGACAAACCAAAATACACAGAAGAATGAGCAGACAAACCAAAATACACGGAAGAATGAGCAGACAAATCAAATACATGAATGAATGAGCAGACAAACCAAAATACACGGAAAAATGAGCAGACAAACCAAAATACACGGAGGAATGAGCAGACAAACCAAAATACACAGAAGAATGAGCAGACAAACCAAAATACACGGAAGAATGAGCAGACAAACCAAAATACATGGAAGAATGAGCAGACAAACCAAAATACACGGATGAATGAGCAGACAAACCAAAATACACGGAAGAATGAGCAGACAAACCAAAATACACGGAAGAATGAGCAGACAAACCAAAATACACGGAAGAATGAGCAGACAAACCAAAATACACGGAAGAATGAGCAGACAAACCAAAATACATGGAAGAATGAGCAAACAAACCAAAATACACGGAAGAATGAGCAGACAAACCAAAATACACGGAAGAATGAGCAGACAAACCAAAATACACGGAAGAATGAGCAGACAAACCAAAATACACGGAAGAATGATCAGACAAACCAAAATACACAGAAGAATGAGCAGACAAACCAAAATACACGGAAGAATGAGCAGACAAACCAAAATACACAGAAGAATGAGCAGACAAACCAAAATACACAGAAGAATGAGCAGACAAACCAAAATACACGGAAGAATGAGCAGACAAATCAAATACATGAATGAATGAGCAGACAAACCAAAATACACGGAAGAATGAGCAGACAAACCAAAATACACGGAAGAATGAGCAGACAAACCAAAATACACAGAAGAATGAGCAGACAAACCAAAATACACAGAAGAATGAGCAGACAAACCAAAATACTATATGTCCCCATATTGTCATATACAGGGCACAAATATGGTGTAAAAAATAATGGATTTCTCGGTCTCCTTTCCATTTATTTCTAGACGTTAGTCATGACAGCCATAGTTTGAGGACTTTCCAGATCTATGGATGCATTGTATGCTCATCAATAAAGATCTCACTATCTCATTGGACTGAAGAACAGTAACAAAATCACAGCTATAAAAGTTTTAATTATTAGCCGAGTTTCTAACTTGGATTTTGTATGACCACCATCATGTTCATATTAACTTAAATTTGAACACATGATTATTATACCAACCTTTTAACAGGCTATTTATTAATGAACTAAGGTCATTTGTACCAACTTGTGCTGTAACAGAGAACGGTGTTGATGGAACTGAATATCTAAAAAGATAAAACATAAATAAGTTATATATATATATATGTCATTGTAGCTTACCTAGTAATTATATGACAGTTCCAATAAACATAATATATGTAAGGCCAAAAATAAAATATTTAAAAATGACAATAAAAAATTTTATTTGCACTTGCTGCAAAGCAAGCCCGCAACACTTTCCTTAGCTTCTCTACCTGTTCCATTTTATATAAGTAAATACATTACTTTTTTTTTCTTTTTTATTATTGATTATTTGTAAATATATATGCTCTGTTCACGCCGATGCATAGTTGTCACAATTGATGGAGCATCGCATGATGTAGATGTACTAAAGCTTGTGACGGAGCATCGTATGATGTAGATGTACTAAAGATTGTACCAATAAATATAACAGATTTAAGTGGAATAATACTGAGGACCACTGAGGGATATACTTTATAGGAAGAAGAAGACATGGAATAATACTGAGGGCCACTGAGGGATATACTTTATAGGAAGAAGAAGACATGGAATAATACCGAGGACCACTGAGGGATATACTTTATAGGAAGAAGAAGACATGGAATAATACTGAGGACCACTGAGGGATATACTTTATAGGAAGAAGAAGACGTGGAATAATACTGAGGGCCACTGAGGGATATACTTTATAGGAAGAAGAAGACGTGGAATAATACTGAGGACCACTGAGGGATATACTTTATAGGAAGAAGAAGATGTGGAATTTATAAAGAAGAAGATGTGGAATAATACTGAGTATCAATGAGGGATATACTTTATAGGAAGTGGAATAATACTGAGGACCACTGAGGGATATACTTTATAGGAAGTTGAATAATACTCAGGACCACTGAGGGATATACTTTATAGGAAGAATAATACTCAGGACCACTGAGGGATATACTTTATAGGAAGAATAATACTCAGGACCACTGAGGGATATACTTTATAGGAAGACGAATACAAGGAATATTGAAACAAGACAACCACCCTCTAGGGCTTAATTCTGAATAAAGAACTATTTTTTAGTCTGAGCAAGTAATTTGGGCTTTGTGTCATCTATTAGGCCTACTGGTATAATATCTGGGAAGAAATATCAAACTGTTTTCATTGGATCTGACTGAACAGGAAAAAAACATCTGATTAACACAAATTATACCAGACATTGGGTACAGTCAGACAACCCTCCATTCAAGAATCTATCACCTATCATCCCTATACTATAGTCATAATGTCTACATATATTTATATAGTGGACATGTTTTTCATATAGTCATAGATCTATTTCAGTCATATAATATAAGCCTTCGTAGGTTCATATTGTCTGCTTTTCACGTTTTCATCGGATATTTTCATTTTCTATTATTGCTGAACCCGAAGTCTTATCAGAAGTCGCTATTTTCTCGTAGCAAAGTTTCAAATTTATTACCCACTGCCAAGACTAATGAAACTATTAGAAGTAACCTAAAAATGAATGAAAATAATCTCTTTATAATACCACAATTTTCTTGCAAAAATATGTTCATAATCCAACATTTCAATCCTCAGCCGACAAATCTTTTTCATCTCGCCATTACAGTTTAGTTGCACCACCTATTACATATACCGATTCTATATTTCTAAGAATGCGTGAACGAAACAAATTTGATTGCAAGGTTTGCAAAAGAATTCTAGTTTACAAACTTTAAAGTCTTAATGTTTGTATTCATAAAATTTGATCAGTGGAAGTGCTTTTAAATATTTATTAATCATTAGACCATTCAATTCTTATTTACACAAAACAATGGTGAGCGAGCCAATCCTCATTCACCAAAAGAGTTAAATTATAATTGATGTCATTTTTAATCTCTCGGTATTTTTAAAAATTCTTCAATGTTCACTATACTTGCTCCTTTCATGACAAGGACATTTTTTTATACAAACTGCACAGCATTTACAGGATGGACATTGGCAGTGCTGCTCACCACAACCTTCGCATTTCGACATTCATCTCCAATTTTCCTGTCACAATTGACAAACATTTGTATGCAGACATTTACTGTTATATACTGATGAACAATTTCTGAAATTCAACATGTTATGGACAAGTTGCATACTCTCATTAATAACATAACACATTTTGCCTCGACTGTTCTATTTCCGTAAGTATTTCTGCACATTATTATTAGTGTAAAGGATTATTTGATCATTAGTTTGTTCATTTATTCACGAAGAACTCAGAATTTAATTATTTAACTCGCAAGAACAGCGAGGGTTGCACTAGGTGCAGATACCCCCCCCCCCCCCCCCGCCTGACAGAGACGCCAGTCATACATTGTCAGGGCTCCCACTACTTTGAAATCAGAGGGAGAAGTGACTTCTCTTTCAGGTGCTGACAAAAGAGAAGTGAGAGACAACAGGGAGAAGTGGTGAGAGTACAGGGAGAAGTCAAAATATTTCTCTAATTGTACCACTTTTCACATTCGCAGGGCATTATCGTGGCATTCGCATGTTATAATGTACTTGTTATGCATTAAGGTATATTCAGTAGTTGTTTAATTCCTTGTTTTTGTTAGCATATCATCTCTCTGATTTACATATGTCCTTGTATTTGTTTTTTGCTTGTTTGTATTAAGTAAACCCTTTTCAGATTCTTTGTTTTGTCTTGCACAGATGATAAAGGCACATATATGATAGTCAACTATTGTCCAATAAATAATAAATAAATAAAATTGAATAATAAAATTATTTCGACATAGCATTGTTTCAAACAAGTCACAAATAGATAAAATGACAAAACATTAGATAAGATAAATATATGCCAAAAAAAAAAACCACAAGCTGTGAAATCACTAATTATTTAATCAGATTTTAATGAGTGTATATTATTTACATTACTTCTCTTTAATCATTGATTGATATTAATTAAGAAACTAATCATATCCACAAAGTTAACAATCCCTTTGGATAGCCGCCATCAAACCCCAAATAAATGAAATGAAACAATACCGACGTTATTTTCCCGAGTACGGATCCGTAGTACAGTTTTTATATTCGTAACTGTTTCGATTACGTCCCTTTACAATGGCGATTTGAAAAACGGAAATTTTGTAGTAAAAATATACCGATGTTTTTTAACAGTTAAAATTAGCAAAGCGACTTGGTAAAATTACAGGGCGACTTCCACTTCTCTTTTGGCACTAGTACAAAGCGAAGTGAGCAGCCACAAGGCGACTTCTTCGCCCGAATCGCCCTCCAACATGAGCCCCGATTGTAACAAACATGATTTCACATTTCTAAAATCAATTAATTTCTTATTCTTTTGTCAAACATTTAAAAAGAGTAGAAAAAAATAATCATGGTTTAACTACACAACAATAATGTTTTCTTTTTATTTTACAATCATATATTCATTATGATCATTTAAATACAACTTCTGTACTTTTTTCATCGATGTTGATTGAATTTGTATTGCCACACTTATGGAACAGCCGGTATCACCTATTTTGGTTGAGATCCATGTTGTCATATGTTATTACGTTGCCAAGTATTAAGTTTCTATGTATTGTTGTCTGTTCGTCGTTTTATCTGGGTTTTTCCCCATGTTGCTGTCAGTTTTCCTTCGACCTATGACTTTTAATAACCCCTCCACCCCCCATCCCGGGCAATGATTCGTCATCATATTGAAGGTTTCCAAAAATACAAAAAAAATCGTTTCGCAAGAATTATTCTGAAATATATACAACTGATTATTCTTTCGGAAAGACTTCTGAACGTCTCGTACGTCAACCGCTTGACAATTCAAAAAGCAGGGGGACTTTTGAAAAAGCATTGCAAAAATAGATATTCCTCCATCATTTAATAAGGTAGGTCATTTTTTTATATATTTTATAAGTCATAGCAGAAGTAAGCTCAAAACTGTCGAAAACATTGTCCAATGACGATCGAAAGTTCCCACTAATTTTCTTTGGGAACTTGCTATGAGAAAATAGCGACTCCGATATTTCGTGGTTCAGCCATAATAGAAAATGAAAATATCCGATGAAAACGTGAAAAGCAGACAATATGAACCTACGAAGGCTTATATTATAGGACTAAGATCTATTTCCCTTAAAGTTAAAGTTAAAAGCTGTGCAAATGGGTTTACATTTTAGCATTATTATAAACAGTAAACATTAATAGTGTGGAAATGTGACTAAATAAGACCTAATATTAATATAACTATGAGCTGTGGAAAGCAACGTTTATTTTAAATAATATGTTATACCCTCCCCCTTTTTGTTTTCCTTTCTTTTGTTATATTTTTATTTCGTATGGAAACAAATTTGACAAAATTTCTTTGAACACAATTATTGTATGTATTACTGTGGTTGCTTTGTGTAGAATCGAGCTTGAATGTGTGGTGTGTTATCGTTTGTTTCCATTCTTTTAGTGAGGGGTAATCGAAAATTTGTCTGCTTCTTCTGCATGTGCTGCGTTTCTTTTACGTTCGGAATTCTCGTGTGTTCAGAATAAATTCCGTGTTATCCGAATGTAAATCACCGTATATCCTCATAAAAACCATTTAAATTTGTAACTCAATGATTACTGTGTCATCTATCGACAATCGTCTCACGTGTAGCGATCGTACGGAGTCGGAATATAACGACTCGATAATTCGGGTTAGGAATTGATGGGTATTTTCGCCGTGATGTCACATGACATGATCAAATATCCTTTACTTGTTTATTTAGTAAAAGAACCAATTTTCCAAGAATCAACTTTTAACTGGTTGCAATTTCTAAATATCATCTGGGAGTAATATTATATAATACGGAGTAATCAGGGGCGGATCCAGGGGGCGCACCCGGCGCGCGCCCCTCCTAAAATTGGAAGAAATATGATTTTTTTGCGTAAAATCGTGATTTTTCATACGAAATAACCCCACAAATTTTCGCGCTTCCCTCCGCTTGGCGCAATTTTTTTAAGTGCGCCCCCCTAACTTGAAATCCTGGATCCGCCCCTGGTAATATTATATAATAGGGAGTAATATTATATAATAGGGAATAATATTATATAATAGGGAGTAATATTATATAAAAGGGAGTAATATTATATAAAAGGGAGTAATATTATATAATAGGGAGTAATATTATATAATAGGGAGTAATATTATATAAAAGGGAGTAATATTATATAAAAGGGAGTAATATTATATAATAGGGAGTAATATTATATAAAAGGGAGTAATATTATATAAAAAGGAGTAATATTATATAAAAGGGAGTAATATTATATAATAGGGAGTAATATTATATAATAGGGAGTAATATATATAAAAGGGAGTAATATTACAATGTATATAAAAGGGAGTAATATTATATAACAGGGAGTAATATTATAAGAATAAGAATAAGAATTTTTATTGTCCAATAGAGGGCCCACAAGGGGCAAAGTCATTACAGTGATTCGTAAACAATAAACAATAACATTAAAAAATAAAATATAAATATTGTACGTTACAATGAACTTGACAAAACTGCCCATAAAATATACTAAATACTTATACTAATAATAATTATAATAATAATTACTTGAGTGCCGTCGACTATGACATTGTTGGCCACATCAGACATCAATGGTTAATTTACATGTAGTGTAGTGGTCAAGTCCTCCCCGTGTCCTATACACATCGACAAGTACTGTACGGTAGTTGTACAAATGCAGAGGAAACCAAGCGCCGGTGCAAATAGGACTATAACACATTCGCACACATATTATACATGTGAAATAACTACATTTTCGAAATTAAATACATATGCTGTATAAATACTTAGAGCATGAGAGAATAAATATATCACTCATACCAATATTTGTTTGTCTGTCTATTTATATTAAATAAAGGGAAGAATTATATAAAAGGGAGTAATATTTATATAATATTCTAATATGACGTCCTTCAAGCGCTTTGAGTCCAAACCCGTGGTAAAAATAATATATACCTACACCCATTGTAATTTATGACGTCATCGACAATTTATAACGATATTTTACCAATTTCTACATATTAGAATCGAAATAATTCATGGAAGCCATATGTATATATTGTTTTTACCATGGGTAAAACTTCGTGACATAAAGGCCTACCCGTGGTAAAAACAATATATACATCATATGGCTTCCATGAATTATTTCATAAATATATTACACTTTACGTTTTATTTTCCCTATTTGTCTTTGTTAGCGCAGCCGGTCACTATTTTCGTATATGGACCGGTCACTATTTTAGTATATGGACCGGCCAGGTACCTGCATTATTATTTTAGATAAAAAGTATAATATAGCAAATAGTTCATGTCACTTCGGGTCATATGGCAGTATATGGACCGGTCCGTCACCAAAAAAACATTATATGAACCTCAGAAGCTTCGGTCCATATATTTTTTTGGTGACGGACCGGTCCATATACTGCCATATGACCCTCAGTGCCATGAACTATTTGCTATATATAATAGGGAGTAATATTATAATCATAGAATAAAGAATTAGCTCATCACCCAATAAAACACGTGAAAAGAACACGACACATCGTCATTACATAGAAAATAACATTGCTCAGCACATCGTCATTACATAGAAAAGAACACTGCTCGGCACATCGTCATTACATAGAAAAGAACATTGCTCGGCACATCGTCATTACATAGAAAAGAACATTGCACGGCACATCGTCATTACATAGAAAAGAACATTGCTCGGCACATCGTCATTACATAGAAAAGAACATTGCACGGCACATCGTCATTACATAGAAAAGAACATTGCTCGGCACATCGTCATCATTACATAGAAAAGAGCATTGCTCGGCACATCGTCATTACATAGAAAAGAACGGCATTGCTCGGCACATCGTCATTACATAGAAAAGAGCATTGCTCGGCACATCTTAATTACATAGAAAAGTACATTGCTCGGCACATCGTCATCATTACATAGAAAAGAACATTGCTCGGCACATCGTCATTACATAGAAAATATTATACAGGACTAGAAATAAACTTTTTTTTCACGACAAGCAAAACTTTGCTAGTTGCAAAAAAAATCATCTAGTAAACTTACTGATCCGACTAGCAACCAAATTTAGCACAAAATGTATGCTTCCAGTGGCGGTTCCAGTGGGGGGCGGAGGGGACGTTCGCCCCCCCCCCCCCCCCCCCCCTAAAAGAGAGAGAGAGAGAGAGAGAGAGAGAGAGGAGGGGGAGAGGGGCGCGGTCTTCCGTCCCTCTATTAAGCATATCAGCATTCATTCATTCGCCTGTTAAATGTAATAAATTATTATATATTTTTAACCGTTGCATTGCACTTTTAGTTTATCTAATTACTTTTGAAGCAGTCGACGATTAATCAGAAAACAAAGTGATATTATAATCCCTTAGACATTAATTTTAACAAAATCCATCCATTCTACAAACACTTCAATACAAATGACCCAATTTTCAACAGAGAAACATGAGAAAATTGGCTAATATAGCACGCCTGGTATTCGGAAACTCGGTGCAAGCTAGTTATTTTGAACGTTTTCATTGGTCAATTTTGAATTTTTGGACACTACAGACCGCGGAGCATGCTGTTCCGTGTTCCGTTGCCGTCATACTCCACGGTCTGTATACCCGGCGTGATAAGGAAATCAGGGGAGTCACAGCTCTAGATAGATAACGGAAAAGCTTCCTAAATACTCAAAACCCAGGAGCTTCCGGGGGGGGGGGGGGGCTGCGCCCCCGGTACCCTCTTCCAGGGCTATGCCCTGGACCCGCTGAAGACTTTAAGCGGTCCTCAGACCCCTCGCCGACTTGCTTCACAGAATGTACAATTTCTTCAAGGGAGGTTGTCTCCTTTTATAGTAGAACAGTATGAGCTGTAGTTATTTAAACTTTAGACAGAGGGGAAAATTCAGTTCAATCATATATTTCAAGTCGTCAGTGTTGTGATCTATTTCAAAAGTGATTTAGTAACTCACAATATTGTTTAATTTCAAGACGGGAGTTTTTTTTTGTGAGTATATATATATATATATATATATAGACATATACTTAATAGTACTTCTGTAGGAATATGAAAGCATTAAAGCTATGAATGAAACAGTAAACCTTTGGAAACTGTTCTTTTGTTGTATGGTACTAGGATTTCAAGATCCTCGAGCTCAGACTGGTAGTAATGAAACTCTCAGACAAACCAAATATTGTCAAACAGAGCGACATTTAAATGAATATGTATCAGTCAAAAAATAAAACATCATATTACTCACAAGTGATAACGTATTTCCTCTTAATCACAGAAAAAATATAAATCTACCTGAAACTCATCGTATTTTATTTTTTTTTAAATATCGTGCTCATCATGAACTTTTTGTTCTGACATTTTTCTCACAACTGAATATTTTAATAGAAAAATCTACATGAACAAATTTATTTTAGAAATCAGGAGCCTGAATGGTTTTTCAGATATTTCTGTGCTTTACACAGGGTCAATATAGATAGGTGCTTGATCTTAACATTTACTACAAGACGATATGTACCTGATCAAACAAAATTCAAGTTTAAACCTTTGAATTTGTTTCATATTCAATTCTGAATGCATGTTTTTTACAACTAGCAAAATTCTGCTAGTGATAATTTTATGCACTAGCAAAATAAAGGCAAATCAAAATTTCAACAAGCTATTTGCCAGCGTGCTAGTGTTAATTTCTATCCCTGCTATATTTACCAATTGGAGAACTAGATAGCACTAATACAAAAGCTAGCAGACAAAAAAAAACATATTCTCTTATATCAAAAGCATAAATAAATACTCCACTTTCCTACTGGAATACGCATGTAGATATGTTCCATGATTAAATCTATAATGTATATAATATAAATGAACAGCGCGAATTATCCTGTAGACAACCTATCTGACTGTTGGAAAATATCCCTATACCTTGTCTTCTTGGATCATCTGGTGGAAGAGATATCAGAGCGAGTAGTCAGCAGCGAGGAGCGTTTATTTGGCATCTTGACTAGACCCTGCAAGTCTTCTAAGCCTAACACCCGAAATACTTTTTAAATGATAGAGTGTCCAATGCCTATCAGACAGATTTAACAAAGAAAGTAGATTTTGTGGATGAGGTTGAGCGTTGGAAAATCAGGTGGTCTCTTATCGATGATAAGCCAGAGACTACTCGACACTCTACGTGCAACAAACCGTGAATTATACTCGGCTATATACAGTATCATCAGTATCTTACTGACAATACCGATGTCATCAACAACAAGTGAGAGATCTTTCAGTACAATTAGACGCATGGAATCCTACTTAATGTCGACTATTGGCGATGAAAGACTGTCCAACTTATCACTTATGCATGGAAAATATCTTAACCGAGCAATTTCAAGACATTCACTACTGAATCATCTGCAAACCCAATACCAGTCAAATCTCCATCATCACATACAAAAATGAACAAAATTAAAATGTCAGAAAAGGTCATAAATAAATTATTACATAACATCAACCCCAAAAATGCCACATGCCCTGATGATCCATGTGACAAGTTATTAAAAGAAATGAAAGACCATCTTAGTCCAATCATCACACTCGTCTTTCAAAACTCTATCAACACTTACAAAATACCTACAGACTGGAGACATCTTCCCTGCTTTCAAAAAAGGAGACAAACACAAAGCAATTATTTACAGACATTCTCATTAACATGTATACTTTGTGAAATAGCTATTCAAATAATGGAACACTTGGGAAAAAAAATCCCAATATATTATATGACCTGCAACATGGCTTTCAATCAAAAACCTCGTGTGAGACACAATTAATATCTTTCATACAAGACCTGACAAAAGACAATACTAACAACATACAAACTGATGTCATTGTGATGGACGTTCACAAAGCTTTTAACAAAGTCCTCCATAAACAACTACTGTACAAATTAAAACACTATGGCATAGGCATACATCCTGGAATGAATTGGTGATTTCATACATAGTCGTACATAGACAATCATGCTAGATGGGGAACAATCCGAACAATCCACAAAAAACTGGGGTAACATCAGGAGTGCCACAAAGCACTGTTCTCGGCCCAATTCTTTTCCTTATCTATAAAAACGATTTCCCAGAATATTAAAAACACAACACGCTAAGATTATTTGCCGATGACAGCGTCATCTATAGAAACAAAAACAAAGAGGATGCCTCCAAACTACTACTGAGGACTTAAATTCAGCTGCACAATGGGAAAACTGGTTAATGTCATTTCATCAAGACAAGTGCTCAATACTTAGAATAATAAAAAAAAAGACACCAGTCAACCATGACTACACCCTTCATGGTCATATACTTCAGACTGAAACAGCTACAAAATATTCAGGCATAGCCATACAGTCAGATCTAAAATGGATTCTAGCACGACGTCCTTTTTTCGCTTTGTAGACAAACGAGCGATTTATCGATGGTATAATCTCATTCGCACATGCACCGGTGAATGTGACCGACTTTTCCATTGGCAGCATAAATTGTGTGCGACATTTTCAACAAACGTAAATATAAATTACCGTCTTCCAATCAAAGCATACTACCGTATTTGTACTCTTAGACATATCAGAACCGAAATAAATCATGGAAGCCACAATGTGTTTTGAGCTTTAACATAGATTGGCGGATATTAGTAAATTTTATCCGCCAATTCATGTTAAAACTCAAAACACATTCTGGCTTCCATGATTTATTTCTTAAATAAACACGTATATAAAATAACATCAAATGCAAATCGTCAGAGCTCTGAATTGTCTAAAACGTAACGTCAATATCTCCTCACAACAAATCGTCAGAGCTCTGAATTGTCTAAAACGTAACGTCAAAGTCTCCTCACAACAAATCGTCAGAGCTCTGAATTGTCTAAAACGTAACGTCAAAGTATCCTCACAACAAATCGTCAGAGCTCTGAATTGTCTAAAACGTAACGTCAAAGTCTCCTCACAACAAATCGTCAGAGCTCTGAATTGTCTAAAACGTAACGTCAAAGTATCCTCACAACAAATCGTCAGAGCTCTGAATTGTCTAAAACGCAACGTCAAAGTATCCTCACAACAAATCGTCAGAGCTCTGAATTGTCTGAAACGTAACCTCAAAGTATCCTCACAACAAATCGTCAGAGCTCTGAATTGTCTAAAACGTAACCTCAAAGTATCCTCACAACACATCGTCAGAGCTCTGAATTGTCTAAAACGTAACCTCAAAGTATCCTCACAACAAATCGTCAGAGCTCTGAATTGTCTGAAACGTAACCTCAAAGTATCCTCACAACAAATCGTCAGAGCTCTGAATTGTCTAAAACGTAACGTCAAAGTATCCTCATAGCAAATCGTCAGAGCTCTGAATTGTCTAAAACGTAGCGTCAAAGTATCCTCACAACAAATCGTCAGAGCTCTGAATTGTCTGAAACATAACGTCAAAGTCTCCTCACAACAAATCGTCAGAGCTCTGAATTGTCTAAAACGTAACGTCAATGTCTCCTCACAACAAATCGTCAGAGCTCTGAATTGTTTAAAACATAACGTCAAAGTCTCCTCACAACAAATCGTCAGAGCTCTGAATTGTCTAAAACGTAACGTCAAAGTCTCCTCACAACAAATCGTCAGAGCTCTGAATTGTCTAAAACGTAACGTCAAAGTATCCTCACAACAAATCGTCAGAGCTCTGAATTGTCTAAAACGTAACGTCAATTGCTCCTCACAACAAATCGTCAGAGCTCTGAATTGTTTAAAACGTAACGTCAAAGTCTCCTCACAACAAATCGTCAGAGCTCTGAAATGTCTAAAACATAACGTCAAAGTCTCCTCACAACAAATCGTCAGAGCTCTGAATTGTCTAAAACGTAACGTCAAAGTCTCCTCACAACAAATCGTCAGAGCTCTGAATTGTATAAAACGTAACGTCAAAGTATCCTCACAACAAATCGTCAGAGGTCTGAATTGTCTAAAACGTAACGTCAATTGCTCCTCACAACAAATCGTCAGAGCTCTGAATTGTTTAAAACGTAACGTCAAAGTCTCCTCACAACAAATCGTCAGAGCTCTGAATTGTCTAAAACGTAACGTCAAAGTCTCCTCACAACAAATCGTCAGAGCTCTGAATTGTCTAAAACGTAACGTCAAAGTCTCCTCACAACAAATCGTCAGAGCTCTGAATTGTCTAAAACGTAACGTCAAAGTATCCTCACAACAAATCGTCAGACCTCTGAATTGTCTAAAACGTAACGTCAATTGCCCCTCACAACAAATCGTCAGAGCTCTGAATTGTTTAAAACGTAACGTCAAAGTCTTCTCACAACAAATCGTCAGAGTTCTGAATTGTCTAAAACGTAACGTCAAAGTATCCTCACAACAAATCGTCAGAGCTCTAAATTGTCTAAAGCGTAACCTCAAAGTCTCCTCACAACAAATCGTAAGAGCTCTGAATTTTCTAAAGCGTAACGTCAAAGTATCCGCACAACAAATCGTCAGAGCTCTGAATTGTCTAAAACGTAGCGTCAAAGTATCCTCACAACAAATCGTCAGAGCTCTGAATTGTCTAAAACGTAACGTCAATTGCTCCTCACAACAAATCGTCAGAGCTCTGAATTGTCTAAAACGTAACCTCAAAGTATCCTCACAACACATCGTCAGAGCTGTGAATTGTCTAAAACGTAACCTCAAAGTCTCCTCACAACAAACCGTCAGAGCTCTGAATTGTTTAAAACGTAACGTCAAAGTCTCCTCGCAACAAATCGTCAGAGCTCTGAATTGTCTAAAACGTAACCTCAAAGTATCCTCACAACAAATCGTCAGAGCTGTGAATTGTCTAAAACCTAACGTCAAAGTATCCTCACATCAAATCGTCAGAGCTCTGAATTGTCTAAAACGTAACCTCAAAGTCTCCTCACAACAAATCGTCAGAGCTCTGAATTGTCTAAAACGTAACGTCAAAGTCTCCTCACAACAAATCGTTAGAGCTCTGAATTGTCTAAAACGTAACGCCAATGTCTCCTCACAACAAATCGTCAGAGCTCTGAATTGTCTAAAACGTAACGTCAAACTATCCCCTCACAACAAATCGTCAGTGCTCTGAATTGTTTAAAACGTAACATCAGAATCTCCTCACAACAAATTGTCAGAGCTCTGAATTGTCTAAAACGTAACGTCAAAGTATCCTCATAGCATATCGTCAGAGCTCTGAATTGTCTAAAACGTAACGTCAAAGTCTCCTCACAACAAATCGTCAGAGCTCTGAATTGTCTAAAACGTAACCTCAAAGTCTCCTCACAACAAATCGTCAGAGCTCTGAATTGTTTAAAACGTAATGTCAAAGTCTCCTCACAACAAATCGTCAGAGCTCTGAATTGTCTAAAACGTAACGTCAAAGTCTCCTCACAACAAATCGTCAGAGCTCTGAATTGTCTAAAACGTAACGTCAAAGTATCCTCACAACAAATCGTCAGAGCTCTGAATTGTCTAAAACGTAACGTCAAAGTCTCCTCACAACAAATCGTCAGAGCTCTGAATTTTCTAAAGCGTAACATCAAAGTATCCGCACAACAAATCGTCAGAGCTCTGAATTGTCTAAAACGTAACGTCAAAGTATCCTCACAACAAATCGTCAGAGCTCTGAATTGTCTAAAACGTAACGTCAAAGTCTCCTCACAACAAATCGTCAGAGCTCTGAATTGCATAAAACGTAACCTCAAAGTATCCTCACAACAAATCGTCAGAGCTGTGAATTGTCTAAAACGTAACATCAAAGTCTCCTCACAACAAATCGTCAGAGCTCTGAATTGTTTAAAACGTAACGTCAAAGTCTCCTCACAACAAATCGTCAGAGCTCTGAATTATCTAAAACGTAACGTCAAAGTATCCTCACAACAAATCGTCAGAGCTCTGAATTGTCTAAAACGTAACGTCAATTGCTCCTCACAACAAATCGTCAGAGCTCTGAATTGTTTAAAACGTAATGTCAAAGTCTCCTCACAACAAATCGTCAGAGCTCTGAATTGTCTAAAACGTAACGTCAAAGTCTCCTCACAACAAATCGTCAGAGCTCTGAATTGTCTAAAACGTAACGTCAAAGTCTCCTCACAACAAATCGTCAGAGCTCTAAATTGTCTAAAACGAAACGTCAAAGTCTCCTCACAACAAATCGTCAGAGCTCTGAATTGTCTAAAACGTAACGTCAAAGTCTCCTCACAACAAATCGTCAGAGCTCTGAATTGTCTAAAACGTAACGTCAATTGCTCCTCACAACAAATCGTCAGAGCTCTGAATTGTCTAAAGCGTAACGTCAAAGTCTCCTCACAACAAATCGTCAGAGCTCTGAATTTTCTAAAGCGTAACATCAAAGTATCCGCACAACAAATCGTCAGAGCTCTGAATTGTCTAAAACGTAACGTCAAACTATCCTCACAACAAATCGTCAGAGCTCTGAATTGTCTAAAACGTAACGTCAAGGTCTCCTCACAACAAATCGTCAGAGCTCTGAATTGTCTAAAACATAACCTCAAAGTATCCTCACAACACATCGTCAGAGCTGTGAATTGTCTAAAACGTAACCTCAAAGTCTCCTCACAACAAATCGTCAGAGCTCTGAATTGTTTAAAACTTAACGTCAATGTCTCCTCGCAACAAATCGTCAGAGCTCTGAATTGTCTAAAACGTAACCTCAAAGTCTCCTCACAACAAATCGTCAGAGCTCTGAATAGTTTAAAACGTAACGTCAATGTCTCCTCACAACAAATCGTCAGAGCTCTGAATTGTCTAAAACGTAACGTCAATGTCTCCTCACAACAAATCGTCAGAGCTCTGAATTGTTTAAAACGTAACATCAAAGTCTCCTCACAACAAATCGTCAGAGCTCTGAATTATCTAAAACGTAACGTCAAAGTATCCTCACAACAAATCGTCAGAGCTCTGAATTGTCTAAAACGTAACGTCAATTGCTCCTCACAACAAATCGTCAGAGCTCTGAATTGTTTAAAACGTAATGTCAAAGTTTCCTCACAACAAATCGTCAGAGCTCTGAATTGTCTAAAACGTAACGTCAAAGTCTCCTCACAACAAATCGTCAGAGCTCTGAATTGTCTAAAACGTAACGTCAAAGTCTCCTCACAACAAATCGTTAGAGCTCTA
Source organism: Bathymodiolus brooksi (assembly GCA_963680875.1). Taxonomy (NCBI): domain Eukaryota; kingdom Metazoa; phylum Mollusca; class Bivalvia; order Mytilida; family Modiolidae; genus Bathymodiolus; species Bathymodiolus brooksi. Next base: position 89,787,570 of record OY804587.1, read on the forward strand.
AATTGTCTAAAACGAAACGTCAAAGTCTCCTCACAACAAATCGTCAGAGCTCTGAATTGTCTAAAACGTAACGTCAAAGTCTCCTCACAACAAATCGTCAGAGCTCTGAATTGTCTAAAACGTAACGTCAATGTCTCCTCACAACAAATCGTCAGAGCTCTAAATTGTCTAAAACGAAACGTCAAAGTCTCCGCACAACAAATCGTCAGAGCTCTGAATTGTCTAAAACGTAACGTCAAACTATCCTCACAACAAATCGTCAGAGCTCTGAATTGTCTAAAACGTAACGTCAAGGTCTCCTCACAACAAATCGTCAGAGCTCTGAATTGTCTAAAACATAACCTCAAAGTATCCTCACAACACATCGTCAGAGCTGTGAATTGTCTAAAACGTAACCTCAAAGTCTCCTCACAACAAATCGTCAGAGCTCTGAATTGTTTAAAACTTAACGTCAAAGTCTCCTCGCAACAAATCGTCAGAGCTCTGAATTGTCTAAAACGTAACCTCAAAGTCTCCTCACAACAAATCGTCAGAGCTCTGAATAGTTTAAAACGTAACGTCAATGTCTCCTCACAACAAATCGTCAGAGCTCTGAATTGTCTAAAACGTAACGTCAATGTCTCCTCACAACAAATCGTCAGAGCTCTGAATTGTTTAAAACGTAACATCAAAGTCTCCTCACAACAAATCGTCAGAGCTCTGAATTGTCTAAAACGCAACGTCAAAGTATCCTCATAGCATATCGTCAGAGCTCTGAATTGTCTAAAACGCAACGTCAAAGTCTCCTCACAACAAATCGTCAGAGCTCTGAATTGTCTAAAACGTAACGTCAAAGTATCCTCATAGCAAATCGTCAGAGCTCTGAATTGTCTAAAACGTAACTTCAAAGTATCCGAACAACAAATCGTCAGACCTCTGAGCTGTCTAAAACGTAACGTCAAAATATCCTCACAACAAATCGTCAGGGCTCTGAATTGTCTAAAACGTAGCGTCAAAGTATCCTCACAACAAATCGTCAGAGCTCTGAATTGTCTGAAACATAACGTCAAAGTCTCCTCACAACAAATCGTCAGAGCTCTGAATTGTCTAAAACGTAACGTCAAAGTATCCTCATAGCAAATCGTCAGAGCTCTGAATTGTCTAAAACGTAGCGTCAAAGTATCCTCACAACAAATTGTCAGAGCTCTGAATTGTCTGAAACATAACGTCAAAGTCTCCTCACAACAAATCGTCAGAGCTCTGAATTGTCTAAAACGTAACGTCAATGTCTCCTCACAACAAATCGTCAGAGCTCTGAATTTTCTAAAACGTAACGTCAAAGTCTTCTCACAACAAATCGTCAGAGCTCTGAATTGTCTAAAACGTAACGTCAAAGTCTCCTCACAACAAATCGTCAGAGCTCTGAATTGTCTAAAACGTAACGTCAAAGTATCCTCACAACAATTCGTCAGAGCTCTGAATTGTCTAAAACGTAACGTCAATTGCTCCTCACAACAAATCGTCAGAGCTCTGAATTGTTTAAAACGTAATGTCAAAGTCTCCTCACAACAAATCGTCAGAGCTCTGAATTGTCTAAAACGTAACGTCAAAGTCTCCTCACAACAAATCGTCAGAGCTCTGAATTGTCTAAAGCGTAACGTCAAAGTCTCCTCACAACAAATCGTCAGAGCTCTGAATTGTCTAAAGCGAAACGTCAAAGTCTCCTCACAACAAATCGTCAGAGCTCTGAATTGTCTAAAACGTAACATCAAAGTATCCTCACAACAAATCGTCAGAGCTCTGAATTGTCTAAAACGTAACTTCAAAGTATCCTCACAACAAATCGTCAGAGCTCTGAATTGTCTAAAACGTAACCTCAAAGTCTCCTCACAACAAATCGTCAGAGCTCTGAATTGTTTAAAACGTAACGTCAAAGTCTCCTCGCAACAAATCGTCAGAGCTGTGAATTGTCTAAAACGTAACCTCAAAGTCTCCTCACAACAAATCGTCAGAGCTCTGAATTGTCTAAAACATAACGTCAAAGTATCCTCACAACAAATCGTCAGAGCTCTGAATTGTCTAAAACGTAACGTCAAAGTCTCCTCACAACAAATCGTCAGAGCTCTGAATAGTTTAAAACGTAATGTCAAAGTCTCCTCACAACAAATCGTCAGAGCTCTGAATTGTCTAAAACGTAACGTCAAAGTCTCCTCACAACAAATCGTCAGAGTTCTGAATTGTCTAAAACGTAACGTCAAAGTATCCGAACAACAAATCGTCAGACCTCTGAGCTGTCTAAAACGTAACGTCAAAATATCCTCACAACAAATCGTCAGGGCTCTGAATTGTCTAAAACGTAGCGTTAAAGTATCCTCACAACAAATCGACAGAGCTCTGAATTGTCTGACACATAACGTCAAAGTCTCCTCACAACAAATCGTCAGAGCTCTGAATTGTCTAAAACGTAACGTCAAAGTATCCTCATAGCAAATCGTCAGAGCTCTGAATTGTCTAAAACGTAGCGTCAAAGTATCCTCACAACAAATTGTCAGAGCTCTGAATTGTCTGAAACATAACGTCAAAGTCTCCTCACAACAAATCGTCAGAGCTCTGAATTGTCTAAAACGTAACCTCAATGTCTCCTCACAACAAATCGTCAGAGCTCTGAATTTTCTAAAACGTAACGTCAAAGTCTCCTCACAACAAATCGTCAGAGCTCTGAATTGTCTAAAACGTAACGTCAAAGTTTCCTCACAACAAATCGTCAGAGCTCTGAATTGTCTAAAACGTAACGTCAATTGCTTCTCACAACAAATCGGCAGAGCTCTGAATTGTTTAAAACGTAATGTCAAAGTTTCCTCACAACAAATCGTCAGAGCTCTGAATTGTCTAAAACGTAACGTCAAAGTCTCCTCACAACAAATCGTCAGAGCTCTGAATTGTCTAAAACGTAACGTCAAAGTCTCCTCACAACAAATCGTCAGAGCTCTGAATTGTCTAAAGCGAAACGTCAAAGTCTCCTCACAACAAATCGTCAGAGCTCTGAATTGTCTAAAACGTAACATCAAAGTATCCGCACAACAAATCGTCAGAGCTCTGAATTGTCTAAAACGTAACTTCAAAGTATCCTCACAACAAATCGTCAGAGCTCTGAATTGTCTAAAACGTAACCTCAAAGTCTTCTCACAACAAATCGTCAGAGCTCTGAATTGTTTAAAACGTAACGTCAAAGTCTCCTCGCAACAAATCGTCAGAGCTCTGAATTGTCTAAAACGTAACCTCAAAGTATCCTCACAACAAATCGTCAGAGCTCTGAATTGTCAAAAACGTAACGTCAATTGCTCCTCACAACAAATCGTCAGAGCTCTGAATTGTTTAAAACGTAATGTCAAAGTCTCCTCACAACAAATCGTCAGAGCTCTGAATTGTCTAAAACGAAACGTCAAAGTCTCCTCACAACAAATCGTCAGAGCTCTGAATTGTCTAAAACGTAACGTCAAAGTCTCCTCACAACAAATCGTCAGAGCTCTGAATTGTCTAAAACGTAACGTCAATTGCTCCTCACAACAAATCGTCAGAGCTCTGAATTGTCTAAAGCGTAACGTCAAAGTCTCCTCACAACAAATCGTCAGAGCTCTGAATTTTCTAAAGCGTAACATCAAAGTATCCGCACAACAAATCGTCAGAGCTCTGAATTGTTTAAAAGGTAACGTCAAAGTCTCCTCGCAACAAATCGTCAGAGCTCTGAATTGTCTAAAACGTAACCTCAAAGTCTCCTCACAACAAATCGTCAGAGCTCTGAATAGTTTAAAACGTAACGTCAATATCTCCTCACAACAAATCGTCAGAGCTCTGAATTGTCTAAAACGTAACGTCAATGTCTCCTCACAACAAATCGACAGAGCTCTGAATTGTTTAAAACGTAACATCAAAGTCTCCTCACAACAAATCGTCAGAGCTCTGAATTGTCTAAAACGCAACGTCAAAGTATCCTCATAGCATATCGTCAGAGCTCTGAATTGTCTAAAACGTAACGTCAAAGTCTCCTCAAAACAAATCGTCAGAGCTCTGAATTGTCTAAAACGTAACGTCAAAGTATCCACATAGCAAATCGTCAGGGCTCTGAATTGTCTAAAACGTAAATTCAAAGTATCCGAACAACAAATCGTCAGACCTCTGAGCTGTCTAAAACGTAACGTCAAAATATCCTCACAACAAATCGTCAGGGCTCTGAATTGTCTAAAACGTAGCGTCAAAGTATCCTCACAACAAATCGTCAGAGCTCTGAATTGTCTGAAACATAACGTCAAAGTCTCCTCACAACAAATCGTCAGAGCTCTGAATTGTCTAAAACGTAACGTCAAAGTATCCTCATAGCAAATCGTCAGAGCTCTGAATTGTCTAAAACGTAGCCTCAAAGTATCCTCACAACAAATTGTCAGAGCTCTGAATTGTCTGAAACATAACGTCAAAGTCTCATCACAACAAATCGTCAGAGCTCTGAATTGTCTAAAACGTAACGTCAATGTCTCCTCACAACAAATCGTCAGAGCTCTGAATTTTCTAAAACGTAACGTCAAAGTCTCCTCACAACAAATCGTCAGAGCTCTGAATTGTCTAAAACGTAACGTCAAAGTCTCCTCACAACAAATCGTCAGAGCTCTGAATTGTCTAAAACGTAACGTCAAAGTATCCGCACAACAAATCGTCAGAGCTCTGAATTGTCTAAAACGTAACTTCAAAGTATCCTCACAACAAATCGTCAGAGCTCTGAATTGTCTAAAACGTAACCTCAAAGTCTCCTCACAACAAATCGTCAGAGCTCTGAATTGTTTAAAACGTAACGTCAAAGTCTCCTCGCAACAAATCGTCAGAGCTGTGAATTGTCTAAAACGTAACCTCAAAGTATCCTCACAACAAATCGTCAGAGCTCTGAATTGTCTAAAACGTAACGTCAAAGTCTCCTCACAACAAATCGTCAGAGCTCTGAATTGTCTAAAACGTAACGTCAATTGCTCCTCACAACAAATCGGCAGAGCTCTGAATTGTTTAAAACGTAATGTCAAAGTTTCCTCACAACAAATCGTCAGAGCTCTGAATTGTCTAAAACGTAAAGTCAAAGTCTCCTCACAACAAATCGTCAGAGCTCTGAATTGTCTAAAACGTAACGTCAAAGTCTCCTCACAACAAATCGTCAGAGCTCTGAATTATCTAAAGCGAAACGTCAAAGTCTCCTCACAACAAATCGTCAGAGCTCTGAATTGTCTAAAACGTAACATCAAAGTATCCGCACAACAAATCGTCAGAGCTCTGAATTGTCTAAAACGTAACTTCAAAGTATCCTCACAACAAATCGTCAGAGCTCTGAATTGTCTAAAACGTAACCTCAAAGTCTCCTCACAACAAATCGTCAGAGCTCTGAATTGTTTAAAACGTAACGTCAAAGTCTCCTCGCAACAAATCGTCAGAGCTGTGAATTGTCTAAAACGTAACCTCAAAGTATCCTCACAACAAATCGTCAGAGCTCTGAATTGTCTAAAACGTAACGTCAATTGCTCCTCACAACAAATCGTCAGAGCTCTGAATTGTTTAAAACGTAATGTCAAAGTCTCCTCACAACAAATCGTCAGAGCTCTGAATTGTCTAAAACGAAACGTCAAAGTCTCCTCACAACAAATCGTCAGAGCTCTGAATTGTCTAAAACGTAACGTCAAAGTCTCCTCACAACAAATCGTCAGAGCTCTGAATTGTCTAAAACGTAACGTCAATTGCTCCTCACAACAAATCGTCAGAGCTCTGAATTGTCTAAAGCGTAATGTCAAAGTCTCCTCACAACAAATCGTCAGAGCTCTGAATTTTCTAAAGCGTAACATCAAAGTATCCGCACAACAAATCGTCAGAGCTCTGAATTGTCTAAAACGTAACGTCAAACTATCCTCACAACAAATCGTCAGAGCTCTGAATTGTCTAAAACGTAACGTCAAGGTCTCCTCACAACAAATCGTCAGAGCTCTGAATTGTCTAAAACATAACCTCAAAGTATCCTCACAACACATCGTCAGAGCTGTGAATTGTCTAAAACGTAACCTCAAAGTCTCCTCACAACAAATCGTCAGAGCTCTGAATTGTTTAAAAGGTAACGTCAAAGTCTCCTCGCAACAAATCGTCAGAGCTCTGAATTGTCTAAAACGTAACCTCAAAGTCTCCTCACAACAAATCGTCAGAGCTCTGAATAGTTTAAAACGTAACGTCAATGTCTCCTCACAACAAATCGTCAGAGCTCTGAATTGTCTAAAACGTAACGTCAATGTCTCCTCACAAGAAATCGTCAGAGCTCTGAATTGTTTAAAACGTAACATCAAAGTCTCCTCACAACAAATCGTCAGAGCTCTGAATTGTCTAAAACGCAACGTCAAAGTATCCTCATAGCATATCGTCAGAGCTCTGAATTGTCTAAAACGTAACGTCAAAGTCTCCTCAAAACAAATCGTCAGAGCTCTGAATTGTCTAAAACGTAACGTCAAAGTATCCTCATAGCAAATCGTCAGGGCTCTGAATTGTCTAAAACGTAAATTCAAAGTATCCGAACAACAAATCGTCAGACCTCTGAGCTGTCTAAAACGTAACGTCAAAATATCCTCACAACAAATCGTCAGGGCTCTGAATTGTCTAAAACGTAGCGTCAAAGTATACTCACAACAAATCGTCAGAGCTCTGAATTGTCTGAAACATAACGTCAAAGTCTCTTCACAACAAATCGTCAGAGCTCTGAATTGTCTAAAACGTAACGTCAAAGTATCCTCATAGCAAATCGTCAGAGCTCTGAATTGTCTAAAACGTAGCCTCAAAGTATCCTCACAACAAATTGTCAGAGCTCTGAATTGTCTGAAACATAACGTCAAAGTCTCCTCACAACAAATCGTCAGAGCTCTGAATTGTCTAAAACGTAACGTCAATGTCTCCTCACAACAAATCGTCAGAGCTCTGAATTTTCTAAAACGTAACGTCAAAGTCTCCTCACAACAAATCGTCAGAGCTCTGAATTGTCTAAAACGTAACGTCAAAGTCTCCTCACAACAAATCGTCAGAGCTCTGAATTGTCTAAAACGCAACGTCAATTGCTCCTCACAACAAATCGTCAGAGCTCTGAATTGTTTAAAGCGTAACGTCAAAGTCTCCTCACAACAAATCGTCAGAGCTCTGAATTTTCTAAAGCGTAACATCAAAGTATCCGCACAACAAATCGTCAGAGCTCTGAATTGTCTAAAACGTAACGTCATACTATCCTCACAACAAATCGTCAGAGCTCTGAATTGTCTAAAACGTAACGTCAAGGTCTCCTCACAACAAATCGTCAGAGCTCTGAATTGTCTAAAACATAACCTCAAAGTATCCTCACAACACATCGTCAGAGCTGTGAATTGTCTAAAACGTAACCTCAAAGTCTCCTCACAACAAATCATCAGAGCTCTGAATTGTTTAAAAGGTAACGTCAAAGTCTCCTCGCAACAAATCGTCAGAGCTCTGAATTGTCTAAAACGTAACCTCAAAGTCTCCTCACAACAAATCGTCAGAGCTCTGAATAGTTTAAAACGTAACGTCAATGTCTCCTCACAACAAATCGTCAGAGCTCTGAATTGTCTGAAACGTAACGTCAATGTCTCCTCACAACAAATCGTCAGAGCTCTGAATTGTTTAAAACGTAACATCAAAGTCTCCTCACAACAAATCGTCAGAGCTCTGAATTGTCTAAAACGCAACGTCAAAGTATCCTCATAGCATATCGTCAGAGCTCTGAATTGTCTAAAACGTAAATTCAAAGTATCCGAACAACAAATCGTCAGACCTCTGAGCTGTCTAAAACGTAACGTCAAAATATCCTCACAACAAATCGTCAGGGCTCTGAATTGTCTAAAACGTAGCGTCAAAGTATCCTCACAACAAATCGTCAGAGCTCTGAATTGTCTGAAACATAACGTCAAAGTCTCCTCACAACAAATCGTCAGAGCTCTGAATTGTCTAAAACGTAACGTCAAAGTATCCTCATAGCAAATCGCCAGAGCTCTGAATTGTCTAAAACGTAGCCTCAAAGTATCCTCACAACAAATTGTCAGAGCTCTGAATTGTCTGAAACATAACGTCAAAGTCTCCTCACAACAAATCGTCAGAGCTCTGAATTGTCTAAAACGTAACGTCAATGTCTCCTCACAACAAATCGTCAGAGCTCTGAATTTTCTAAAACGTAACGTCAAAGTCTCCTCACAACAAATCGTCAGAGCTCTGAATTGTCTAAAACGTAACGTCAAAGTCTCCTCACAACAAATCGTCAGAGCTCTGAATTGTCTAAAACGTAACGTCAAAGTATCCTCACAACAAATCGTCAGAGCTCTGAATTTTCTAAAGCGTAACATCAAAGAATCCGCACAACAAATCGTCAGAGCTCTGAATTTTCTAAAACGTAACGTCAAAGTCTCCTCACAACAAATCGTCAGAGCTCTGAATTGTCTAAAACGTAACGTCAAAGTATCCTCACAACAAATCGTCAGAGCTCTGAATTGTCTAAAGCGTAACGTCAAAGACTCCTCACAACAAATCGTCAGAGCTCTGAATTTTCTAAAGCGTAACATCAAAGCATCCGCACAACAAATCGTCAGAGCTCTGAATTATCTAAAACGTAACGTCAAAGTATCCTCACAACAAATCGTCAGAGCTCTGAATTGTCTAAAGCGTAACGTCAAAGTATCTTCACAACAAATCGTCAGAGCTCTGAATTGTCTAAAACGTAACCTCAAAGTATCCTCACAACAAATCGTCAGAGCTGTGAATTGTCTAAAACGTAACATCAAAGTCTCCTCACAACAAATCGTCAGAGCTCTGAATTGTTTAAAACGTAACGTCAAAGTCTCCTCACAACAAATCGTCAGAGCTCTGAATTGTCTAAAACGTAACGTCAAAGTATCCTCACAACAAATCGTCAGAGCTCTGAATTGTCTAAAACGTAACGTCAATTGCTCCTCACAACAAATCGTCAGAGCTCTGAATTGTCTAAAACGTAACGCCAAAGTCTCCTCACAACAAATCGTCAGAGCTCTGAATTGTCTAAAACGTAACGTCAAAGTATCCTCACAACAAATCGTCAGAGCTCTGAATTGTCTAAAACGTAACGTCAAAGTCTCCTCACAACAAATCGTCAGAGCTCTGAATTTTCTAAAGCGTAACATCAAAGTATCCACACAACAAATCGTCAGAGCTCTGAATTGTCTAAAACGTAACGTCAAAGTATCCTCACAACAAATCGTCAGAGCTCTGAATTGTCTAAAACGTAACGTCAAAGTCTCCTCACAACAGATCGTCAGAGCTCTGAATTGCCTAAAACATAACCTCAAAGTATCCTCACAACAAATCATCAGAGCTGTGAATTGTCTAAAACGTAACGTCAAAGTATCCTCACAACAAATCGTCAGAGCTCTGAATTGTCTAAAACGTAACGTCAATTGCTCCTCACAACAAATCGTCAGAGCTCTGAATTGTTTAAAACGTAATGTCAAAGTCTCCTCACAACAAATCGTCAGAGCTCTGAATTGTCTAAAACGTAACGTCAAAGTCTCCTCACAACAAATCGTCAGAGCTCTGAATTGTCTAAAACGTAACGTCAAAGTCTCCTCACAACAAATCGTCAGAGCTCTGAATTGTCTAATACGAAACGTCAAAGTCTCCTCACAACAAATCGTCAGAGCTCTGAATTGTCTAAAACGTAACGTCAAAGTCTCCTCACAACAAATCGTCAGAGCTCTGAATTGTCTAAAACGTAACGTCAATTGCTCCTCACAACAAATCGTCAGAGCTCTGAATTGTCTAAAGCGTAACGTCAAAGTCTCCTCACAACAAATCGTCAGAGCTCTGAATTTTCTAAAGCGTAACATCAAAGTATCCGCACAACAAATCGTCAGAGCTCTGAATTGTCTAAAACGTAACGTCAAACTATCCTCACAACAAATCGTCAGAGCTCTGAATTGTCTAAAACGTAACGTCAAAGTCTCCTCACAACAAATCGTCAGAGCTCTGAATTGTCTAAAACATAACCTCAAAGTATCCTCACAACACATCGTCAGAGCTGTGAATTGTCTAAAACGTAACCACAAAGTCTCCTCACAACAAATCGTCAGAGCTCTGAATTGTTTAAAACGTAACGTCAAAGTCTCCTCGCAACAAATCGTCAGAGCTCTGAATTGTCTAAAACGTAACCTCAAAGTCTCCTCACAACAAATCGTCAGAGCTCTGAATAGTTTAAAACGTAACGTCAATGTCTCCTCACAACAAATCGTCAGAGCTCTGAATTGTCTAAAACGTAACGTCAATGTCTCCTCACAACAAATCGTCAGAGCTCTGAATTGTTTAAAACGTAACATCAAAGTCTCCTCACAACAAATCGTCAGAGCTCTGAATTGTCTAAAACGCAACGTCAAAGTATCCTCATAGCATATCGTCAGAGCTCTGAATTGTCTAAAACGTAACGTCAAAGTCTCCTCACAACAAATCGTCAGAGCTCTGAATTGTCTAAAACGTAACGTCAAAGTATCCTCATAGCAAATCGTCAGAGCTCTGAATTGTCTAAAACGTAACTTCAAAGTATCCGAACAACAAATCGTCAGACCTCTGAGCTGTCTAAAACGTAACCTCAAAATATCCTCACAACAAATCGTCAGGGCTCTGAATTGTCTAAAACGTAGCGTCAAAGTATCCTCACAACAAATCGTCAGAGCTCTGAATTGTCTGAAACATAACGTCAAAGTCTCCTCACAACAAATCGTCAGAGCTCTGAATTGTCTAAAACGTAACGTCAAAGTATCCTCATAGCAAATCGTCAGAGCTCTGAATTGTCTAAAACGTAACGTCAAAGTATCCTCACAACAAATTGTCAGAGCTCTGAATTGTCTGAAACATAACGTCAAAGTCTCCTCACAACAAATCGTCAGAGCTCTGAATTGTCTAAAACGTAACGTCAATGTCTCCTCACAACAAATCGTCAGAGCTCTGAATTTTCTAAAACGTAACGTCAAAGTCTCCTCACAACAAATCGTCAGAGCTCTGAATTGTCTAAAACGTAACGTCAAAGTCTCCTCACAACAAATCGTCAGAGCTCTGAATTGTTTAAAACGTAACGTCAAAGTATCCTCACAAAAAATCGTCAGAGCTCTGAATTGTCTAAAACGTAACGTCAATTGCTCCTCACAACAAATCGTCAGAGCTCTGAATTGTTTAAAACGTAATGTCAAAGTCTCCTCACAACAAATCGTCAGAGCTCTGAATTGTCTAAAACGTAACGTCAAAGTCTCCTCACAACAAATCGTCAGAGCTCTGAATTGTCTAAAACGTAACGTCAAAGTCTCCTCACAACAAATCGTCAGAGCTCTGAATTGTCTAAAGCGAAACGTCAAAGTCTCCTCACAACAAATCGTCAGAGCTCTGAATTGTCTAAACCGTAACATCAAGGTATCCGCACAACAAATCGTCAGAGCTCTGAATTGTCTAAAACGTAACTTCAAAGTATCCTCACAACAAATCGTCAGAGCTCTGAATTGTCTAAAACGTAACCTCAAAGTCTCCTCACAACAAATCGTCAGAGCTCTGAATTGTCTAAAACGTAACGTCAAAGTATCCTCATAGCAAATCGTCAGAGCTCTGAATTGTCTAAAACGTAACTTCAAAGTATCCGAACAACAAATCGTCAGACCTCTGAGCTGTCTAAAACGTAACCTCAAAATATCCTCACAACAAATCGTCAGGGCTCTGAATTGTCTAAAACGTAGCGTCAAAGTATCCTCACAACAAATCGTCAGAGCTCTGAATTGTCTGAAACATAACGTCAAAGTCTCCTCACAACAAATCGTCAGAGCTCTGAATTGTCTAAAACGTAACGTCAAAGTATCCTCATAGCAAATCGTCAGAGCTCTGAATTGTCTAAAACGTAACGTCAAAGTATCCTCACAACAAATTGTCAGAGCTCTGAATTGTCTGAAACATAACGTCAAAGTCTCCTCACAACAAATCGTCAGAGCTCTGAATTGTCTAAAACGTAACGTCAATGTCTCCTCACAACAAATCGTCAGAGCTCTGAATTTTCTAAAACGTAACGTCAAAGTCTCCTCACAACAAATCGTCAGAGCTCTGAATTGTCTAAAACGTAACGTCAAAGTCTCCTCACAACAAATCGTCAGAGCTCTGAATTGTTTAAAACGTAACGTCAAAGTATCCTCACAAAAAATCGTCAGAGCTCTGAATTGTCTAAAACGTAACGTCAATTGCTCCTCACAACAAATCGTCAGAGCTCTGAATTGTTTAAAACGTAATGTCAAAGTCTCCTCACAACAAATCGTCAGAGCTCTGAATTGTCTAAAACGTAACGTCAAAGTCTCCTCACAACAAATCGTCAGAGCTCTGAATTGTCTAAAACGTAACGTCAAAGTCTCCTCACAACAAATCGTCAGAGCTCTGAATTGTCTAAAGCGAAACGTCAAAGTCTCCTCACAACAAATCGTCAGAGCTCTGAATTGTCTAAACCGTAACATCAAGGTATCCGCACAACAAATCGTCAGAGCTCTGAATTGTCTAAAACGTAACTTCAAAGTATCCTCACAACAAATCGTCAGAGCTCTGAATTGTCTAAAACGTAACCTCAAAGTCTCCTCACAACAAATCGTCAGAGCTCTGAATTGTTTAAAACGTAACGTCAAAGTCTCCTCGCAAAAAATCGTCAGAGCTGTGAATTGTCTAAAACGTAACCTCAAAGTATCCTCACAACAAATCGTCAGAGCTCTGAATTGTCTAAAACGTAACGTCAATTGCTCCTCACAACAAATCGTCAGAGCTCTGAATTGTCTAAAACGAAACGTCAAAGTCTCCTCACAACAAATCGTCAGAGCTCTGAATTGTCTAAAACGTAACGTCAAAGTCTCCTCACAACAAATCGTCAGAGCTCTGAATTGTCTAAAACGTAACGTCAATTGCTCCTCACAACAAATCGTCAGAGCTCTGAATTGTCTAAAGCGTAACGTCAAAGTCTCCTCACAACAAATCGTCAGTGCTCTGAATTTTCTAAAGCGTAACATCAAATATCCGCACAACAAATCGTCAGAGCTCTGAATTGTCTAAAACGTAACGTCAAACTATCCTCACAACAAATCGTCAGAGCTCTGAATTGTCTAAAACGTAACGTCAAGGTCTCCTCACAACAAATCGTCAGAGCTCTGAATTGTCTAAAACATAACCTCAAAGTATCCTCACAACACATCGTCAGAGCTGTGAATTGTCTAAAACGTAACCTCAAAGTCTCCTCACAACAAATCGTCAGAGCTCTGAATTGTTTAAAAGGTAACGTCAAAGTCTCCTCGCAACAAATCGTCAGAGCTCTGAATTGTCTAAAACGTAACCTCAAAGTCTCCTCACAACAAATCGTCAGAGCTCTGAATAGTTTAAAACGTAACGTCAATGTCTCCTCACAACAAATCGTCAGAGCTCTGAATTGTCTAAAACGTAACGTCAATGTCTCCTCACAACAAATCGTCAGAGCTCTGAATTGTTTAAAACGTAACATCAAAGTCTCCTCACAACAAATCGTCAGAGCTCTGAATTGTCTAAAACGCAACGTCAAAGTATCCTCATAGCATATCGTCAGAGCTCTGAATTGTCTAAAACGTAACGTCAAAGTCTCCTCAAAACAAATCGTCAGAGCTCTGAATTGTCTAAAACGTAATGTCAAAGTATCCTCATAGCAAATCGTCAGGGCTCTGAATTGTCTAAAACGTAAATTCAAAGTATCCGAACAACAAATCGTCAGACCTCTGAGCTGTCTAAAACGTAACGTCAAAATATCCTCACAACAAATCGTCAGGGCTCTGAATTGTCTAAAACGTAGCGTCAAAGTATCCTCACAACAAATCGTCAGAGCTCTGAATTGTCTGAAACATAACGTCAAAGTCTCCTCACAACAAATCGTCAGAGCTCTGAATTGTCTAAAACGTAACGTCAAAGTATCCTCATAGCAAATCGTCAGAGCTCTGAATTGTCTAAAACGTAGCCTCAAAGTATCCTCACAACAAATTGTCAGAGCTCTGAATTGTCTGAAACATAACGTCAAAGTCTCCTCACAACAAATCGTCAGAGCTCTGAATTGTCTAAAACGTAACGTCAATGTCTCCTCACAACAAATCGTCAGAGCTCTGAATTTTCTAAAACGTAACGTCAAAGTCTCCTCACAACAAATCGTCAGAGCTCTGAATTGTCTAAAACGTAACGTCAAAGTATCCTCACAACAAATCGTCAGAGCTCTTAATTGTCTAAAACGTAACGTCAAAGTATCTTCACAACAAATCGTCAGAGCTCTGAATTGTCTAAAACGTAACCTCAAAGTATCCTCACAACAAATCGTCAGAGCTGTGAATTGTCTAAAACGTAACATCAAAGTCTCCTCACAACAAATCGTCAGAGCTCTGAATTGTTTAAAACGTAACGTCAAAGTCTCCTCACAACAAATCGTCAGAGCTCTGAATTGTCTAAAACGTAACGTCAAAGTATCCTCACAACAAATCGTCAGAGCTCTGAATTGTCTAAAACGTAACGTCAATTGCTCCTCACAACAAATCGTCAGAGCTCTGAATTGTCTAAAACGTAACGTCAAAGTATCCTCACAACAAATCGTCAGAGCTCTGAATTGTCTAAAACGTAACGTCAAAGTCTCCTCACAACAAATCGTCAGAGCTCTGAATTTTCTAAAGCGTAACATCAAAGTATCCGCACAACAAATCGTCAGAGCTCTGAATTGTCTAAAACGTAACGTCAAAGTATCCTCACAACAAATCGTCAGAGCTCTGAATTGTCTAAAACGTAACGTCAAAGTCTCCTCACAACAGATCGTCAGAGCTCTGAATTGCCTAAAACATAACCTCAAAGTATCCTCACAACAAATCGTCAGAGCTGTGAATTGTCTAAAACGTAACATCAAAGTCTCCTCACAACAAATCGTCAAAGCTCTGAATTGTTTAAAACGTAACGTCAAAGTCTCCTCACAACAAATCGTCAGAGCTCTGAATTGTCTAAAACGTAACGTCAAAGTATCCTCACAACAAATCGTCAGAGCTCTGAATTGTCTAAAACGTAACGTCAATTGCTCCTCACAACAAATCGTCAGAGCTCTGAATTGTTTAAAACGTAATGTCAAAGTCTCCTCACAACAAATCGTCAGAGCTCTGAATTGTCTAAAACGTAACGTCAAAGTCTCCTCACAACAAATCGTCAGAGCTCTGAATTGTCTAAAACGTAACGTCAAAGTCTCCTCACAACAAATCGTCAGAGCTCTGAATTGTCTAAAACGAAACGTCAAAGTCTCCTCACAACAAATCGTCAGAGCTCTGAATTGTCTAAAACGTAACGTCAAAGTCTCCTCACAACAAATCGTCAGAGCTCTGAATTGTCTAAAACGTAACGTCAATTGCTCCTCACAACAAATCGTCAGAGCTCTGAATTGTCTAAAGCGTAACGTCAAAGTCTCCTCACAACAAATCGTCAGAGCTCTGAATTTTCTAAAGCGTAACATCAAAGTATCCGCACAACAAATCGTCAGAGCTCTGAATTGTCTAAAACGTAACGTCAAACTATCCTCACAACAAATCGTCAGAGCTCTGAATTGTCTAAAACGTAACGTCAAGGTCTCCTCACAACAAATCGTCAGAGCTCTGAATTGTCTAAAACATAACCTCAAAGTATCCTCACAACACATCGTCAGAGCTGTGAATTGTCTAAAACGTAACCTCAAAGTTTCCTCACAACAAATCGTCAGAGCTCTGAATTGTTTAAAACGTAACGTCAAAGTCTCCTCGCAACAAATCGTCAGAGCTCTGAATTGTCTAAAACGTAACCTCAAAGTCTCCTCACAACAAATCGTCAGAGCTCTGAATAGTTTAAAACGTAACGTCAATGTCTCCTCACAACAAATCGTCAGAGCTCTGAATTGTCTAAAACGTAACGTCAATGTTTCCTCACAACAAATCGTCAGAGCTCTGAATTGTTTAAAACGTAACATCAAAGTCTCCTCACAACAAATCGTCAGAGCTCTGAATTGTCTAAAACGCAAGGTCAAAGTATCCTCATAGCATATCGTCAGAGCTCTGAATTGTCTAAAACGTAACGTCAAAGTCTCCTCACAACAAATCGTCAGAGCTCTGAATTGTCTAAAACGTAACGTCAAAGTATCCTCATAGCAAATCGTCAGAGCTCTGAATTGTCTAAAACGTAACTTCAAAGTATCCGAACAACAAATCGTCAGACCTCTGAGCTGTCTAAAACGTAACGTCAAAATATCCTCACAACAAATCGTGAGGGCTCTGAATTGTCTAAAACGTAGCGTCAAAGTATCCTCACAACAAATCGTCAGAGCTCTGAATTGTCTGAAACATAACGTCAAAGTATCCTCATAGCAAATCGTCAGAGCTCTGAATTGTCTAAAACGTAACGTCAAAGTATCCTCACAACAAATTGTCAGAGCTCTGAATTGTCTGAAACATAACGTCAAAGTCTCCTCACAACAAATCGTCAGAGCTCTGAATTGTCTAAAACGTAACGTCAATGTCTCCTCACAACAAATCGTCAGAGCTCTGAATTTTCTAAAACGTAACGTCAAAGTCTCCTCACAACAAATCGTCAGAGCTCTGAATTGTCTAAATCGTAACGTCAAAGTCTCCTCACAACAAATCGTCAGAGCTCTGAATTGTTTAAAACGTAACCTCAAAGTATCCTCACAAAAAATCGTCAGAGCTCTGAATTGTCTAAAACGTAACGTCAAGGTCTCCTCACAACAAATCGTCAGAGCTCTGAATTGTCTAAAACATAACCTCAAAGTATCCTCACAACACATCGTCAGAGCTGTGAATTGTCTAAAACGTAACCTCAAAGTCTCCTCACAACAAATCGTCAGAGCTCTGAATTGTTTAAAACGTAACGTCAAAGTCTCCTCGCAACAAATCGTCAGAGCTCTGAATTGTCTAAAACGTAACCTCAAAGTCTCCTCACAACAAATCGTCAGAGCTCTGAATAGTTTAAAACGTAACGTCAAAGTCTCCTCACAATAAATCGTCAGAGCTCTGAATTGTCTAAAACGTAACGTCAATGTCTCCTCACAACAAATCGTCAGAGCTCTGAATTGTTTAAAACGTAACATCAAACTCTCCTCACAACAAATCGTCAGAGCTCTGAATTGTCTAAAACGCAACGTCAAAGTATCCTCATAGCATATCGTCAGAGCTCTGAATTGTCTAAAACGTAACGTCAAAGTCTCCTCAAAACAAATCGTCAGAGCTCTGAATTGTCTAAAACGTAATGTCAAAGTATCCTCATAGCAAATCGTCAGGGCTCTGAATTGTCTAAAACGTAAATTCAAAGTATCCGAACAACAAATCGTCAGACCTCTGAGCTGTCTAAAACGTAACGTCAAAATATCCTCACAACAAATCGTCAGGGCTCTGAATTGTCTAAAACGTAGCGTCAAAGTATCCTCACAACAAATCGTCAGAGCTCTGAATTGTCTGAAACATAACGTCAAAGTCTCCTCACAACAAATCGTCAGAGCTCTGAATTGTCTAAAACGTTACGTCAAAGTATCCTCATAGCAAATCGTCAGAGCTCTGAATTGTCTAAAACGTAGCCTCAAAGTATCCTCACAACAAATTGTCAGAGCTCTGAATTGTCTGAAACATAACGTCAAAGTCTCCTCACAACAAATCGTCAGAGCTCTGAATTGTCTAAAACGTAACGTCAATGTCTCCTCACAACAAATCGTCAGAGCTCTGAATTTTCTAAAACGTAACGTCAAAGTCTCCTCACAACAAATCGTCAGAGCTCTGAATTGTCTAAAACGTAACGTCAAAGTCTCCTCACAACAAATCGTCAGAGCTCTGAATTGTCTAAAACGTAACGTCAAAGTATCCTCACAACAAATCGTCAGAGCTCTGAATTTTCTAAAGCGTAACATCAAAGCATCCGCACAACAAATCGTCAGAGCTCTGAATTTTCTAAAACGTAACGTCAAAGTCTCCTCACAACAAATCGTCAGAGCTCTGAATTGTCTAAAACGTAACGTCAAAGTATCCTCACAACAAATCGTCAGAGCTCTGAATTGTCTAAAACGTAACGTCAAAGACTCCTCACAACAAATCGTCAGAGCTCTGAATTTTCTAAAGCGTAACATCAAAGCATCCGCACAACAAATCGTCAGAGCTCTGAATTGTCTAAAACGTAACGTCAAAGTATCCTCACAACAAATCGTCAGAGCTCTTAATTGTCTAAAACGTAACGTCAAAGTATCTTCACAACAAATCGTCAGAGCTCTGAATTGTCTAAAACGTAACCTCAAAGTATCCTCACAACAAATCGTCAGAGCTGTGAATTGTCTAAAACGTAACATCAAAGTCTCCTCACAACAAATCGTCAGAGCTCTGAATTGTTTAAAACGTAACGTCAAAGTCTCCTCACAACAAATCGTCAGAGCTCTGAATTGTCTAAAACGTAACGTCAAAGTATCCTCACAACAAATCGTCAGAGCTCTGAATTGTCTAAAACGTAACGTCAATTGCTCCTCACAACAAATCGTCAGAGCTCTGAATTGTCTAAAACGTAACGCCAAAGTCTCCTCACAACAAATTGTCAGAGCTCTGAATTGTCTAAAACGTAACGTCAAAGTATCCTCACAACAAATCGTCAGAGCTCTGAATTGTCTAAAACGTAACGTCAAAGTCTCCTCACAACAAATCGTCAGAGCTCTGAATTTTCTAAAGCGTAACATCAAAGTATCCGCACAACAAATCGTCAGAGCTCTGAATTGTCTAAAACGTAACGTCAAAGTATCCTCACAACAAATCGTCAGAGCTCTGAATTGTCTAAAACGTAACGTCAAAGTCTCCTCACAACAGATCGTCAGAGCTCTGAATTGCCTAAAACATAACCTCAAAGTATCCTCACAACAAATCGTCAGAGCTGTGAATTGTCTAAAACGTAACATCAAAGTCTCCTCACAACAAATCGTCAAAGCTCTGAATTGTTTAAAACGTAACGTCAAAGTCTCCTCACAACAAATCGTCAGAGCTCTGAATTGTCTAAAACGTAACGTCAAAGTATCCTCACAACAAATCGTCAGAGCTCTGAATTGTCTAAAACGTAACGTCAATTGCTCCTCACAACAAATCGTCAGAGCTCTGAATTGTTTAAAACGTAATGTCAAAGTCTCCTCACAACAAATCGTCAGAGCTCTGAATTGTATAAAACGTAACGTCAAAGTCTCCTCACAACAAATCCTCAGAGCTCTGAATTGTCTAAAACGTAACGTCAAAGTCTCCTCACAACAAATCGTCAGAGCTCTGAATTGTCTAAAACGAAACGTCAAAGTCTCCTCACAACAAATCGTCAGAGCTCTGAATTGTCTAAAACGTAACGTCAAAGTCTCCTCACAACAAATCGTCAGAGCTCTGAATTGTCTAAAACGTAACGTCAATTGCTCCTCACAACAAATCGTCAGAGCTCTGAATTGTCTAAAGCGTAACGTCAAAGTCTCCTCACAACAAATCGTCAGAGCTCTGAATTTTCTAAAGCGTAACATCAAAGTATCCGCACAACAAATCGTCAGAGCTCTGAATTGTCTAAAACGTAACGTCAAACTATCCTCACAACAAATCGTCAGAGCTCTGAATTGTCTAAAGCGTAACGTCAAAGTCTCCTCACAACAAATCGTCAGAGCTCTGAATTTTCTAAAGCGTAACATCAAAGTATCCGCACAACAAATCGTCAGAGCTCTGAATTGTCTAAAACGTAACGTCAAACTATCCTCACAACAAATCGTCAGAGCTCTGAATTGTCTAAAACGTAACGTCAAGGTCTCCTCACAACAAATCGTCAGAGCTCTGAATTGTCTAAAACGTAACCTCAAAGTATCCTCACAACACATCGTCAGAGCTGTGAATTGTCTAAAACGTAACCTCAAAGTCTCCTCACAACAAATCGTCAGAGCTCTGAATTGTTTAAAACGTAACGTCAAAGTCTCCTCGCAACAAATCGTCAGTGCTCTGAATTGTCTAAAACGTAACCTCAAAGTCTCCTCACAACAAATCGTCAGAGCTCTGAATTGTTTAAAACGTAACGTCAATGTCTCCTCACAACAAATCGTCAGAGCTATGAATTGTCTAAAACGTAACGTCAATGTCTCCTCACAACAAATCGTCAGAGCTCTGAATTGTTTAAAACGTAACATCAAAGTCTCCTCACAACAAATCGTCAGAGCTCTGAATTGTCTAAAACGCGACGTCAAAGTATCCTCATAGCATATCGTCAGAGCTCTGAATTGTCTAAAACGTAACGTCAAAGTCTCCTCACAACAAATCGTCAGAGCTCTGAATTGTCTAAAACGTAACGTCAAAGTCTCCTCACAACAAATCGTCAGAGCTCTGAATTTTCTAAAGCGTAACTTCAAAGTATCCGAACAACAAATCGTCAGACCTCTGAACTGTCTAAAACGTAACGTCAAAGTATCCTCACAACAAATCGTCAGGGCTCTGAATTGTCTAAAACGTAACGTCAAAGTATCCTCACAACAAATCGTCAGAGCTCTGAATTGTCTAAAACATAACGTCAAAGTATCCTCATAGCAAATCGTCAGAGCTCTGAATTGTCTAAAACGTAGCGTCAAAGTATCCTCACAACAATTGTCAGAGCTGTGAATTGTCTGAAACATAACGTCAAAGTCTCCTCACAACAAATCGTCAGAGCTCTGAATTGTCTAAAACGTAACGTCAATGTCTCCTCACAACAAATCGTCAGAGCTCTGAATTTCCTAAAACGTAACGTCAAAGTCTCCTCACAACAAATCGTCAGAGCTCTGAATTGTCTAAAACGTAACGTCAAAGTCTCCTCACAACAAATCGTCAGAGCTCTGAATTGTCTAAAACATAACGTCAAAGTATCCTCACAACAAATCGTCAGAGCTCTGAATTGTCTAAAACGTAACGTCAATTGCTCCTCACAACAAATCGTCAGAGCTCTGAATTGTCTAAAACGTAACCTCAAAGTCTCCTCACAACAAATCGTCAGAGCTCTGAATTGTATAAAACATAACGTCAAAGTATCCTCACAACAAATCGTCAGAGCTCTGAATTGTCTAAAACGTAACGTCAATTGCTCCTCACAACAAATCGTCAGAGCTCTGAATTGTCTAAAGCGTAACGTCAAAGTCTCCTCACAACAAATCGTCAGAGCTCTGAATTGTCTAAAACGTAACGTCAAAGTCTCCTCACAACAAATCGTCAGAGCTCTGAATTGTCTAAAGCGAAACGTCAAAGTCTCCTCACAACAAATCGTCAGAGCTCTGAATTGTCTAAAACGTAACATCAAAGTATCCGCACAACAAATCGTCAGACCTCTGAACTGTCTAAAACGTAACGTCAAAGTATCCTCATAGCAAATCGTCAGGGCTCTGAATTGTCTAAAGCGTAACGTCAAAGTATCCTCACAACAAATCGTCAGAGCTCTGAATTGACTGAAACATAACGTCAAAGTATCCTCACAACAAATCGTCAGAGCTCTGAATTGTCTAAAACGTAACGTCAATATCTCCCTACAACAAATCGTCAGAGCTCTGAATTGTCTAAAACGTAACGTCAAAGTCTCCTCACAACAAATCGTCAGAGCTCTGAATTGTCTAAAACGTAACGTCAAAGTATCCTCACAACAAATCGTCAGAGCTCTGAATTGTCTAAAACGTTACGTCAAAGTCTCCTCACAACAAATCGTCAGAGCTCTGAATTGTCTAAAACGTAACCTCAAAGTATCCTCACAACAAATCGTCAGAGCTCTGAATTGTCTGAAACGTAACCTCAAAGTATCCTCACAACAAATCGTCAGAGCTCTGAATTGTCTAAAAACGTAACTTCAAAGTATCCTCACAACACATCGTCAGAGCTGTGAATTGTCTAAAACGTAACATCAAAGTCTCCTCACAACAAATCGTCAGAGCTCTGAATTGTCTAAAACGTAACCTCAAAGTATCCTCACAACAAATCGTCAGAGCTCTGAATTGTCTAAAACGTAACGTCAATTGCTCCTCACAACAAATCGTCAGAGCTCTGAATTGTTTAAAACGTAATGTCAAAGTCTCCTCACAACAAATCGTCAGAGCTCTGAATTGTCTAAAACGTAACGTCAAGGTCTCCTCACAACAAATCGTCAGAGCTCTGAATTGTCTAAAACGTAACGTCAAAGTATCCTCACAACAAATCGTCAGAGCTCTGAATTGTCTAAAACGTAACCTCAAAGTATCCTCACAACACATCGTCAGAGCTGTGAATTTTCTAAAACGTAACCTCAAAGTCTCCTCACAACAAATCGTCAGAGCTCTGAATTGTTTAAAACGTAACGTAAAAGTCTCCTCGCAACAAATCGTCAGAGCTCTGAATTGTCTAAAACGTAACCTCAAAGTCTCCTCACAACAAATCGTCAGAGCTCTGAATTGTTTAAAACGTAACGTCAATGTCTCCTCACAACAAATCGTCAGAGCTCTGAATTGTCTAAAACGTAACGTCAATGTCTCCCCACAACAAATCGTCAGTGCTCTGAATTGTCTAAAGCGAAACGTCAAAGTCTCCTCACAACAAATCGTCAGAGCTCTGAATTTTCTAAAGCGTAACGT
This sequence comes from Bathymodiolus brooksi, assembly GCA_963680875.1. Lineage (NCBI taxonomy): Eukaryota > Metazoa > Mollusca > Bivalvia > Mytilida > Modiolidae > Bathymodiolus > Bathymodiolus brooksi. Next base: position 89,810,269 of record OY804587.1, read on the forward strand.
CAAAGTATCCGCACAACAAATCGTCAGAGCTCTGAACTGTCTAAAACGTAACGTCAAAGTATCCTCACAACAAATCGTCAGGGCTCTGAATTGTCTAAAGCGTAACGTCAAAGTATCCTCACAACAAATCGTCAGAGCTCTGAATTGACTGAAACATAACGTCAAAGTATCCTCACAACAAATCGTCAGAGCTCTGAATTGTCTAAAACGTAACGTCAATATCTCCCTACAACAAATCGTCAGAGCTCTGAATTGTCTAAAACGTAACGTCAAAGTCTCCTCACAACAAATCGTCAGAGCTCTGAATTGTCTAAAACGTAACGTCAAAGTATCCTCACAACAAATCGTCAGAGCTCTGAATTGTCTAAAACGTAACGTCAAAGTCTCCTCACAACAAATCGTCAGAGCTCTGAATTGTCTAAAACGTAACCTCAAAGTATCCTCACAACAAATCGTCAGAGCTCTGAATTGTCTGAAACATAACCTCAAAGTATCCTCACAACAAATCGTCAGAGCTCTGAATTGTCTAAAAACGTAACTTCAAAGTATCCTCACAACACATCGTCAGAGCTGTGAATTGTCTAAAACGTAACATCAAAGTCTCCTCACAACAAATCGTCAGAGCTCTGAATTGTCTAAAACGTAACCTCAAGGTATCCTCACAACAAATCGTCAGAGCTCTGAATTGTCTAAAACGTAACGTCAAAGTATCCTCACAACAAATCGTCAGAGCTCTGAATTGTCTAAAACGTAACGTCAAAGTATCCTCACAACAAATCGTCAGAGCTCTGAATTGTCTAAAACGTAGCGTCAAAGTATCCTCACAACAAATCGTCAGAGCTCTGAATTGTCTGAAACATAACGTCAAAGTCTCCTCACAACAAATCGTCAGAGCTGTGAATTGTCTAAAACGTAACGTCAATGTCTCCTCACAACAAATCGTCAGAGCTCTGAATTGTTTAAAACGTAACGTCAAAGTCTCCTCGCAACAAATCGTCAGAGCTCTGAATTGTCTAAAACGTAACGTCAAAGTCTCCTCACAACAAATCGTCAGAGCTCTGAATTGTCTAAAACGTAACGTCAAAGTATCCTCACAACAAATCGTCAGAGCTCTGAATTGTCTAAAACGTAACGTCAATTGCTCCTCACAACAAATCGTCAGAGCTCTGAATTGTTTAAAACGTAATGTCAAAGTCTCCTCACAACAAATCGTCAGAGCTCTGAATTGTCTAAAACGTAACGTCAAGGTCTCCTCACAACAAATCGTCAGAGCTCTGAATTGTCTAAAACGTAACGTCAAAGTCTCCTCACAACAAATCGTCAGAGCTCTGAATTGTCTAAAACGTAACGTCAATATCTCCCTACAACAAATCGTCAGAGCTCTGAATTGTCTAAAACGTAACGTCAAAGTCTCCTCACAACAAATCGGCAGAGCTCTGAATTGTCTAAAACGTAACGTCAAAGTATCCTCACAACAAATCGTCAGAGCTCTGAATTGTCTAAAACGTTACGTCAAGGTCTCCTCACAACAAATCGTCAGAGCTCTGAATTGTCTAAAACGTAACCTCAAAGTATCCTCACAACAAATCGTCAGAGCTCTGAATTGTCTGAAACGTAACCTCAAAGTATCCTCACAACAAATCGTCAGAGCTCTGAATTGTCTAAAAACGTAACTTCAAAGTATCCTCACAACACATCGTCAGAGCTGTGAATTGTCTAAAACGTAACATCAAAGTCTCCTCACAACAAATCGTCAGAGCTCTCAATTGTCTAAAACGTAACCTCAAGGTATCCTCACAACAAATCGTCAGAGCTCTGAATTGTCTAAAACGTAACGTCAAAGTCTCCTCACAACGAATCGTCAGAGCTCTGAATTGTCTAAAACGTAACGTCAAAGTATCCTCACAACAAATCGTCAGAGCTCTGAATTGTCTAAAACGTAACGTCAATTGCTCCTCACAACAAATCGTCAGAGCTCTGAATTGTTTAAAACGTAATGTCAAAGTGTCCTCACAACAAATCGTCAGAGCTCTGAATTGTCTAAAACGTAACGTCAAAGTCTCCTCACAACAAATCGTCAGAGCTCTGAATTGTCTAAAACGTAACGTCAAAGTTTCCTCACAACAAATCGTCAGAGCTCTGAATTGTCTAAAACGTAACGTTAAAGTCTCCTCACAACAAATCGTCAGATCTCTGAATTTTCTAAAGCGTAACATCAAAGTATCCGCACAACAAATCGTCAGAGCTCTGAATTGTCTAAAACGTAACGTCAAAGTCTCCTCACAACAAATCGTCAGAGCTCTGAATTGTCTAAAACGTAACGTCAAAGTCTCCTCACAACAAATCGTCAGAGCTCTGAATTGTCTAAAACGTAACCTCAAAGTATCCTCACAACAAATCGTCAGAGCTGTGAATTGTCTAAAACGTAACATCAAAGTCTCCTCACAACAAATCGTCAGAGCTCTGAATTGTTTAAAACGTAACGTCAAAGTCTCCTCACAACAAATCGTCAGAGCTCTAAATTGTCTAAAACGTAACGTCAATTGCTCCTCACAACAAATCGTCAGAGCTCTGAATTGTTTAAAACGTAATGTCAAAGTCTCCTCACAACAAATCGTCAGAGCTTTGAATTGTCTAAAACGTAACGTCAAAGTCTCCTCACAACAAATCGTCAGAGCTCTGAATTGTCTAAAACGTAACGTCAAAGTCTCCTCACAACAAATCGTCAGAGCTCTGAATTGTCTAAAACGAAACGTCAAAGTCTCCTCACAACAAATCGTCAGAGCTCTGAATTGTCTAAAACTTAACGTCAAAGTCTCCTCACAACAAATCGTCAGAGCTCTGAATTGTCTAAAACGTAACGTCAATTGCTCCTCACAACAAATCGTCAGAGCTCTGAATTGTCTAAAACGTAACGTCAAAGTATCCTCACAACAAATCGTCAGAGCTCTGAATTGTCTAAAGCGTAACGTCAAAGTCTCCTCACAACAAATCGTCAGAGCTCTGAATTTTCTAAAGCGTAACATCAAAGTATCCGCACAACAAATCGTCAGAGCTCTGAATTGTCTAAAACGTAACGTCAAACTATCCTCACAACAAATCGTCAGAGCTCTGAATTGTCTAAAACGTAACGTCAAGGTCTCCTCACAACAAATCGTCAGAGCTCTGAATTGTCTAAAACGTAACCTCAAAGTATCCTCACAACACATCGTCAGAGCTGTGAATTGTCTAAAACGTAACCTCAAAGTCTCCTCACAACAAATCGTCAGAGCTCTGAATTGTTTAAAACGTAACGTCAAAGTCTCCTCGCAACAAATCGTCAGTGCTCTGAATTGTCTAAAACGTAACCTCAAAGTCTCCTCACAACAAATCGTCAGAGCTCTGAATTGTTTAAAACGTAACGTCAATGTCTCCTCACAACAAATCGTCAGAGCTCTGAATTGTCTAAAACGTAACGTCAATGTCTCCTCACAACAAATCGTCAGAGCTCTGAATTGTTTAAAACGTAACATCAAAGTCTCCTCACAACAAATCGTCAGAGCTCTGAATTGTCTAAAACGCAACGTCAAAGTATCCTCATAGCATATCGTCAGAGCTCTGAATTGTCTAAAACGTAACGTCAAAGTCTCCTCACAACAAATCGTCAGAGCTCTGAATTGTCTAAAACGTAACGTCAAAGTCTCCTCACAACAAATCGTCAGAGCTCTGAATTGTCTAAAACGTAACGTCAAAGTATCCTCACAACAAATCGTCAGAGCTCTGAATTGTCTAAAACGTTACGTCAAAGTCTCCTCACAACAAATCGTCAGAGCTCTGAATTGTCTAAAACGTAACCTCAAAGTATCCTCACAACAAATCGTCAGAGCTCTGAATTGTCTGAAACATAACCTCAAAGTATCCTCACAACAAATCGTCAGAGCTCTGAATTGTCTAAAAACGTAACTTCAAAGTATCCTCACAACACATCGTCAGAGCTGTGAATTGTCTAAAACGTAACATCAAAGTCTCCTCACAACAAATCGTCAGAGCTCTGAATTGTCTAAAACGTAACCTCAAGGTATCCTCACAACAAATCGTCAGAGATCTGAATTGTCTAAAACGTAACGTCAAAGTATCCTCACAACAAATCGTCAGAGCTCTGAATTGTCTAAAACGTAACGTCAAAGTATCCTCACAACAAATCGTCAGAGCTCTGAATTGTCTAAAACGTAGCGTCAAAGTATCCTCACAACAAATCGTCAGAGCTCTGAATTGTCTGAAACATAACGTCAAAGTCTCCTCACAACAAATCGTCAGAGCTGTGAATTGTCTAAAACGTAACGTCAATGTCTCCTCACAACAAATCGTCAGAGCTCTGAATTGTTTAAAACGTAACGTCAAAGTCTCCTCGCAACAAATCGTCAGAGCTCTGAATTGTCTAAAACGTAACGTCAAAGTCTCCTCACAACAAATCGTCAGAGCTCTGAATTGTCTAAAACGTAACGTCAAAGTATCCTCACAACAAATCGTCAGAGCTCTGAATTGTCTAAAACGTAACGTCAATTGCTCCTCACAACAAATCGTCAGAGCTCTGAATTGTTTAAAACGTAATGTCAAAGTCTCCTCACAACAAATCGTCAGAGCTCTGAATTGTCTAAAACGTAACGTCAAGGTCTCCTCACAACAAATCGTCAGAGCTCTGAATTGTCTAAAACGTAACGTCAAAGTCTCCTCACAACAAATCGTCAGAGCTCTGAATTGTCTAAAACGTAACGTCAATATCTCCCTACAACAAATCGTCAGAGCTCTGAATTGTCTAAAACGTAACGTCAAAGTCTCCTCACAACAAATCGGCAGAGCTCTGAATTGTCTAAAACGTAACGTCAAAGTATCCTCACAACAAATCGTCAGAGCTCTGAATTGTCTAAAACGTTACGTCAAAGTCTCCTCACAACAAATCGTCAGAGCTCTGAATTGTCTAAAACGTAACCTCAAAGTATCCTCACAACAAATCGTCAGAGCTCTGAATTGTCTGAAACGTAACCTCAAAGTATCCTCACAACAAATCGTCAGAGCTCTGAATTGTCTAAAAACGTAACTTCAAAGTATCCTCACAACACATCGTCAGAGCTGTGAATTGTCTAAAACGTAACATCAAAGTCTCCTCACAACAAATCGTCAGAGCTCTCAATTGTCTAAAACGTAACCTCAAGGTATCCTCACAACAAATCGTCAGAGCTCTGAATTGTCTAAAACGTAACGTCAAAGTCTCCTCACAACGAATCGTCAGAGCTCTGAATTGTCTAAAACGTAACGTCAAAGTATCCTCACAACAAATCGTCAGAGCTCTGAATTGTCTAAAACGTAACGTCAATTGCTCCTCACAACAAATCGTCAGAGCTCTGAATTGTTTAAAACGTAATGTCAAAGTGTCCTCACAACAAATCGTCAGAGCTCTGAATTGTCTAAAACGTAACGTCAAAGTCTCCTCACAACAAATCGTCAGAGCTCTGAATTGTCTAAAACGTAACGTCAAAGTATCCTCACAACAAATCGTCAGAGCTCTGAATTGTCTAAAACGTAACGTTAAAGTCTCCTCACAACAAATCGTCAGATCTCTGAATTTTCTAAAGCGTAACATCAAAGTATCCGCACAACAAATCGTCAGAGCTCTGAATTGTCTAAAACGTAACGTCAAAGTCTCCTCACAACAAATCGTCAGAGCTCTGAATTGTCTAAAACGTAACGTCAAAGTCTCCTCACAACAAATCGTCAGAGCTCTGAATTGTCTAAAACGTAACCTCAAAGTATCCTCACAACAAATCGTCAGAGCTGTGAATTGTCTAAAACGTAACATCAAAGTCTCCTCACAACAAATCGTCAGAGCTCTGAATTGTTTAAAACGTAACGTCAAAGTCTCCTCACAACAAATCGTCAGAGCTCTAAATTGTCTAAAACGTAACGTCAATTGCTCCTCACAACAAATCGTCAGAGCTCTGAATTGTTTAAAACGTAATGTCAAAGTCTCCTCACAACAAATCGTCAGAGCTCTGAATTGTCTAAAACGTAACGTCAAAGTCTCCTCACAACAAATCGTCAGAGCTCTGAATTGTCTAAAACGTAACGTCAAAGTCTCCTCACAACAAATCGTCAGAGCTCTGAATTGTCTAAAACGAAACGTCAAAGTCTCCTCACAACAAATCGTCAGAGCTCTGAATTGTCTAAAACTTAACGTCAAAGTCTCCTCACAACAAATCGTCAGAGCTCTGAATTGTCTAAAACGTAACTTCAATTGCTCCTCACAACAAATCGTCAGAGCTCTGAATTGTCTAAAACGTAACGTCAAAGTATCCTCACAACAAATCGTCAGAGCTCTGAATTGTCTAAAGCGTAACGTCAAAGTCTCCTCACAACAAATCGTCAGAGCTCTGAATTTTCTAAAGCGTAACATCAAAGTATCCGCACAACAAATCGTCAGAGCTCTGAATTGTCTAAAACGTAACGTCAAACTATCCTCACAACAAATCGTCAGAGCTCTGAATTGTCTAAAACGTAACGTCAAGGTCTCCTCACAACAAATCGTCAGAGCTCTGAATTGTCTAAAACGTAACCTCAAAGTATCCTCACAACACATCGTCAGAGCTGTGAATTGTCTAAAACGTAACCTCAAAGTCTCCTCACAACAAATCGTCAGAGCTCTGAATTGTTTAAAACGTAACGTCAAAGTCTCCTCGCAACAAATCGTCAGTGCTCTGAATTGTCTAAAACGTAACCTCAAAGTCTCCTCACAACAAATCGTCAGAGCTCTGAATTGTTTAAAACGTAACGTCAATGTCTCCTCACAACAAATCGTCAGAGCTCTGAATTGTCTAAAACGTAACGTCAATGTCTCCTCACAACAAATCGTCAGAGCTCTGAATTGTTTAAAACGTAACATCAAAGTCTCCTCACAACAAATCGTCAGAGCTCTGAATTGTCTAAAACGCAACGTCAAAGTATCCTCATAGCATATCGTCAGAGCTCTGAATTGTCTAAAACGTAACGTCAAAGTCTCCTCACAACAAATCGTCAGAGCTCTGAATTGTCTAAAACGTAACGTCAAAGTCTCCTCACAACAAATCGTCAGAGCTCTGAATTTTCTAAAGCGTAACTTCAAAGTATCCGAACAACAAATCGTCAGACCTCTGAACTGTCTAAAACGTAACGTCAAAGTATCCTCAAAACAAATCGTCAGGGCTCTGAATTGTCTAAAACGTAACGTCAAAGTATCCTCACAACAAATCGTCAGAGCTCTGAATTGTCTAAAACGTAACGTCAAAGTATCCTCATAGCAAATCGTCAGAGCTCTGAATTGTCTAAAACGTAGCGTCAAAGTATCCTCACAACAAATTGTCAGAGCTGTGAATTGTCTGAAACATAACGTCAAAGTCTCCTCACAACAAATCGTCAGAGCTCTGAATTGTCTAAAACGTAACGTCAATGTCTCCTCACAACAAATCGTCAGAGCTCTGAATTTTCTAAAACGTAACGTCAAAGTCTCCTCACAACAAATCGTCAGAGCTCTGAATTGTCTAAAACGTAACGTCAAAGTCTCCTCACAACAAATCGTCAGAGCTCTGAATTGTCTAAAACATAACGTCAAAGTATCCTCACAACAAATCGTCAGAGCTCTGAATTGTCTAAAACGTAACGTCAATTGCTCCTCACAACAAATCGTCAGAGCTCTGAATTGTCTAAAACGTAACGTCAAAGTCTCCTCACAACAAATCGTCAGAGCTCTGAATTGTCTAAAACATAAAGTCAATTGCAGCTCACAACAAATCGTCAAAGCTCTGAATTGTTTAAAACGTAATGTCAAAGTCTCCTCACAACAAATCGTCAGAGCTCTGAATTGTCTAAAACGTAACGTCAAAGTCTCCTCACAACAAATCGTCAGAGCTCTCAATTCTCTAAAACGTAACGTCAAAGTATCCTCACAACAAATCGTCAGAGCTCTGAATTGTCTAAAACGAAACGTCAAAGTCTCCTCACAACAAATCGTCAGAGCTCTGAATTGTCTAAAACGTAACGTCAAAGTATCCTCACAACAAATCGTCATAGCTCTGAATTGTCTAAAACGTAACGTCAAAGTCTCCTCACAACAAATCGTCAGAGCTCTGAATTGTCTAAAACGTAACCTCAAAGTCTCCTCACAACAAATCGTCAGAGCTCTGAATTGTCTAAAACATAACGTCAAAGTATCCTCACAACAAATCGTCAGAGCTCTGAATTGTCTAAAACGTAACGTCAATTGCTCCTCACAACAAATCGTCAGAGCTCTGAATTGTCTAAAGCGTAACGTCAATGTCTCCTCACAACAAATCGTCAGAGCTCTGAATTGTCTAAAACGTAACGTCAAAGTCTCCTCACAACAAATCGTCAGAGCTCTGAATTGTCTAAAGCGAAACGTCAAAGTCTCCTCACAACAAATCGTCAGAGCTCTGAATTGTCTAAAACGTAACATCAAAGTATCCGCACAACAAATCGTCAGAGCTCTGAATTGTCTAAAACGTAACCTCAAAGTCTCCTCACAACAAATCGTCAGAGCTCTGAATTGTTTAAAACGTAACGTCAAAGTCTCCTCGCAACAAATCGTCAGAGCTGTGAATTGTCTAAAACGTAACATCAAAGTCTCCTCACAACAAATCGTCAGAGCTCTGAATTGTCTAAAACGTAACGTCAAATTATCCTCACAACAAATCGTCAGAGCTCTGAATTGTCTAAAACATAAAGTCAATTGCAGCTCACAACAAATCGTCAAAGCTCTGAATTGTTTAAAACGTAATGTCAAAGTCTCCTCACAACAAATCGTCAGAGCTCTGAATTGTCTAAAACGTAACGTCAAAGTCTCCTCACAACAAATCGTCAGAGCTCTCAATTCTCTAAAACGTAACGTCAAAGTATCCTCACAACAAATCGTCAGAGCTCTGAATTGTCTAAAACGAAACGTCAAAGTCTCCTCACAACAAATCGTCAGAGCTCTGAATTGTCTAAAACGTAACGTCAAAGTATCCTCACAACAAATCGTCAGAGCTCTGAATTGTCTAAAACGTAACGTCAAAGTCTCCTCACAACAAATCGTCAGAGCTCTGAATTTTCTAAAGCGTAACATCAAAGTATCCTTACAACAAATCGTCAGAGCTCTGAATTGTCTAAAACGTAACGTCAAAGTATCCTCACAACAAATCGTCAGAGCTCTGAATTGTCTAAAACGTAACCTCAAAGTATCCTCACAACACATCGTCAGAGCTGTGAATTGTCTAAAACGTAACCTCAAAGTCTCCTCACAACAAATCGTCAGAGCTCTGAATTGTCTAAAACGTAACCTCAAAGTCTCCTCACAACAAATCGTCAGAGCTCTGAATTGTTTAAAACGTAACGTCAATGTCTCCTCACAACAAATCGTCAGAGCTCTGAATTGTCTAAAGCGTAACGTCAAAGTCTCCTCACAACAAATCGTCAGAGCTCTGAATTTTCTAAAGCGTAACGTCAAAGTATCCTCACAACAAATCGTCAGAGCTCTGAACTGTCTAAAACGTAACGTCAAAGTATCCTCACAACAAATCGTCAGAGCTCTGAATTGTCTAAAACGTAACGTCAAAGTATCCTCACAACAAATCGTCAGAGCTCTGAATTGTCTGAAACATAACGTCAAAGTATCCTCACAACAAATCGTCAGAGCTCTGAATTGTCTAAAACGTAACGTCAATATCTCCCTACAACAAATCGTCAGAGCTCTGAATTGTCTAAAACGTAACGTCAAAGTCTCCTCACAACAAATCGTCAGAGCTCTGAATTTTCTAAAACGTAACGTCAAAGTATCCTCACAACAAATCGTCAGAGCTCTGAATTGTCTAAAACGTAACGTCAAAGTATCCTCACAACAAATCGTCAGAGCTCTGAATTGTCTAAAACGTAACGTCAAAGTATCCTCACAACAAATCGTCAGAGCTCTGAATTGTCTGAAACGTAACCTCAAAGTATCCTCACAACAAATCGTCAGATCTCTGAATTGTCTTAAAACGTAACTTCAAAGTATCCTCACAAGAAATCGTCAGAGCTGTGAATTGTCTAAAACGTAACATCAAAGTCTCCTAACAACAAATCGTCAGAGCTCTCAATTGTCTGAAACGTAACCTCAAAGTATCCTCACAACAAATCGTCAGATCTCTGAATTGTCTTAAAACGTAACTTCAAAGTATCCTCACAACAAATCGTCAGAGCTGTGAATTGTCTAAAACGTAACGTCAAACTATCCTCACAACAAATCGTCAGAGCTCTGAATTGTCTAAAACGTAACGTCAAGGTCTCCTCACAACAAATCGTCAGAGCTCTGAATTGTCTAAAACGTAACCTCAAAGTATCCTCACAACACATCGTCAGAGCTGTGAATTGTCTAAAACGTAACCTCAAAGTCTCCTCACAACAAATCGTCAGAGCTCTGAATTGTTTAAAACGTAACGTCAAAGTCTCCTCGCAACAAATCGTCAGTGCTCTGAATTGTCTAAAACGAAACCTCAAAGTCTCCTCACAACAAATCGTCAGAGCTCTGAATTGTTTAAAACGTAACGTCAATGTCTCCTCACAACAAATCGTCAGAGCTCTGAATTGTCTAAAACGTAACGTCAATGTCTCCTCACAACAAATCGTCAGAGCTCTGAATTGTTTAAAACGTAACATCAAAGTCTCCTCACAACAAATCGTCAGAGCTCTGAATTGTCTAAAACGCAACGTCAAAGTATCCTCATAGCATATCGTCAGAGCTCTGAATTGTCTAAAACGTAACGTCAAAGTCTCCTCACAACAAATCGTCAGAGCTCTGAATTGTCTAAAACGTAACGTCAAAGTCTCCTCACAACAAATCGTCAGAGCTCTGAATTTTCTAAAGCGTAACTTCAAAGTATCCGAACAACAAATCGTCAGACCTCTGAACTGTCTAAAACGTAACGTCAAAGTATCCTCAAAACAAATCGTCAGGGCTCTGAATTGTCTAAAACGTAACGTCAAAGTATCCTCACAACAAATCGTCAGAGCTCTGAATTGTCTAAAACGTAACGTCAAAGTATCCTCATAGCAAATCGTCAGAGCTCTGAATTGTCTAAAACGTAGCGTCAAAGTATCCTCACAACAAATTGTCAGAGCTGTGAATTGTCTGAAACATAACGTCAAAGTCTCCTCACAACAAATCGTCAGAGCTCTGAATTGTCTAAAACGTAACGTCAATGTCTCCTCACAACAAATCGTCAGAGCTCTGAATTTTCTAAAACGTAACGTCAAAGTCTCCTCACAACAAATCGTCAGAGCTCTGAATTGTCTAAAACGTAACGTCAAAGTCTCCTCACAACAAATCGTCAGAGCTCTGAATTGTCTAAAACATAACGTCAAAGTATCCTCACAACAAATCGTCAGAGCTCTGAATTGTCTAAAACGTAACGTCAATTGCTCCTCACAACAAATCGTCAGAGCTCTGAATTGTCTAAAACGTAACGTCAAAGTCTCCTCACAACAAATCGTCAGAGCTCTGAATTGTCTAAAACGTAACCTCAAAGTCTCCTCACAACAAATCGTCAGAGCTCTGAATTGTCTAAAACATAACGTCAAAGTATCCTCACAACAAATCGTCAGAGCTCTGAATTGTCTAAAACGTAACGTCAATTGCTCCTCACAACAAATCGTCAGAGCTCTGAATTGTCTAAAGCGTAACGTCAATGTCTCCTCACAACAAATCGTCAGAGCTCTGAATTGTCTAAAACGTAACGTCAAAGTCTCCTCACAACAAATCGTCAGAGCTCTGAATTGTCTAAAGCGAAACGTCAAAGTCTCCTCACAACAAATCGTCAGAGCTCTGAATTGTCTAAAACGTAACATCAAAGTATCCGCACAACAAATCGTCAGAGCTCTGAATTGTCTAAAACGTAACCTCAAAGTCTCCTCACAACAAATCGTCAGAGCTCTGAATTGTTTAAAACGTAACGTCAAAGTCTCCTCGCAACAAATCGTCAGAGCTGTGAATTGTCTAAAACGTAACATCAAAGTCTCCTCACAACAAATCGTCAGAGCTCTGAATTGTCTAAAACGTAACGTCAAATTATCCTCACAACAAATCGTCAGAGCTCTGAATTGTCTAAAACATAAAGTCAATTGCAGCTCACAACAAATCGTCAAAGCTCTGAATTGTTTAAAACGTAATGTCAAAGTCTCCTCACAACAAATCGTCAGAGCTCTGAATTGTCTAAAACGTAACGTCAAAGTCTCCTCACAACAAATCGTCAGAGCTCTCAATTCTCTAAAACGTAACGTCAAAGTATCCTCACAACAAATCGTCAGAGCTCTGAATTGTCTAAAACGAAACGTCAAAGTCTCCTCACAACAAATCGTCAGAGCTCTGAATTGTCTAAAACGTAACGTCAAAGTATCCTCACAACAAATCGTCAGAGCTCTGAATTGTCTAAAACGTAACGTCAAAGTCTCCTCACAACAAATCGTCAGAGCTCTGAATTTTCTAAAGCGTAACATCAAAGTATCCTTACAACAAATCGTCAGAGCTCTGAATTGTCTAAAACGTAACGTCAAAGTATCCTCACAACAAATCGTCAGAGCTCTGAATTGTCTAAAACGTAACCTCAAAGTATCCTCACAACACATCGTCAGAGCTGTGAATTGTCTAAAACGTAACCTCAAAGTCTCCTCACAACAAATCGTCAGAGCTCTGAATTGTCTAAAACGTAACCTCAAAGTCTCCTCACAACAAATCGTCAGAGCTCTGAATTGTTTAAAACGTAACGTCAATGTCTCCTCACAACAAATCGTCAGAGCTCTGAATTGTCTAAAGCGTAACGTCAAAGTCTCCTCACAACAAATCGTCAGAGCTCTGAATTTTCTAAAGCGTAACGTCAAAGTATCCTCACAACAAATCGTCAGAGCTCTGAACTGTCTAAAACGTAACGTCAAAGTATCCTCACAACAAATCGTCAGAGCTCTGAATTGTCTAAAACGTAACGTCAAAGTATCCTCACAACAAATCGTCAGAGCTCTGAATTGTCTGAAACATAACGTCAAAGTATCCTCACAACAAATCGTCAGAGCTCTGAATTGTCTAAAACGTAACGTCAATATCTCCCTACAACAAATCGTCAGAGCTCTGAATTGTCTAAAACGTAACGTCAAAGTCTCCTCACAACAAATCGTCAGAGCTCTGAATTGTCTAAAACGTAACGTCAAAGTATCCTCACAACAAATCGTCAGAGCTCTGAATTGTCTAAAACGTAACGTCAAAGTCTCCTCACAACAAATCGTCAGAGCTCTGAATTGTCTAAAACGTAACGTCAAAGTATCCTCACAACAAATCGTCAGAGCTCTGAATTGTCTAAAACGTAACGTCAAAGTATCCTCACAACAAATCGTCAGAGCTCTGAATTGTCTGAAACGTAACCTCAAAGTATCCTCACAACAAATCGTCAGATCTCTGAATTGTCTTAAAACGTAACTTCAAAGTATCCTCACAAGAAATCGTCAGAGCTGTGAATTGTCTAAAACGTAACATCAAAGTCTCCTAACAACAAATCGTCAGAGCTCTCAATTGTCTAAAACGTAACCTCAAGTATCCTCACAACAAATCGTCAGAGCTCTGAATTGTCTAAAACGTAACGTCAAAGTATCCTCACAAAAAATCGTCAGAGCTCTGAATTGTCTAAAACGTAACGTCAAAGTATCCTCATAGCAAATCGTCAGAGCTCTGAATTGTCTAAAACGTAGCGTCAAAGTATCCTCACAACAAATCGTCAGAGCTCTGAATTGTCTGAAACATAACGTCAAAGTCTCCTCACAACAAATCGTCAGAGCTCTGAATTGTCTAAAACATAACCTCAAAGTATCCTCACAACACATCGTCAGAGCTGTGAATTGTCTAAAACGTAACCTCAAAGTCTCCTCACAACAAATCGTCAGAGCTCTGAATTGTCTAAAACGTAACCTCAAAGTCTCCTCACAACAAATCGTCAGAGCTCTGAATTGTTTAAAACGTAACGTCAATGTCTCCTCACAACAAATCGTCAGAGCTCTGAATTGTCTAAAGCGTAACGTCAAAGTCTCCTCACAACAAATCGTCAGAGCTCTGAATTTTCTAAAGCGTAACGTCAAAGTATCCTCACAACAAATCGTCAGAGCTCTGAACTGTCTAAAACGTAACGTCAAAGTATCCTCACAACAAATCGTCAGAGCTCTGAATTGTCTGAAACATAACGTCAAAGTATCCTCACAACAAATCGTCAGAGCTCTGAATTGTCTAAAACGTAACGTCAATATCTCCCTACAACAAATCGTCAGAGCTCTGAATTGTCTAAAACGTAACCTCAAAGTCTCCTCACAACAAATCGTCAGAGCTCTGAATTGTCTAAAACGTAACGTCAAAGTATCCTCACAACAAATCGTCAGAGCTCTGAATTGTCTAAAACGTAACGTCAAAGTCTCCTCACAACAAATCGTCAGAGCTCTGAATTGTCTAAAGCGTAACGTCAAAGTATCCTCACAACAAATCGTCAGAGCTCTGAATTGTCTAAAACGTAACGTCAAAGTATCCTCACAACAAATCGTCAGAGCTCTGAATTGTCTGAAACGTAACGTCAAAGTCTCCTCACAACAAATCGTCAGAGCTCTGAATTGTCTAAAGCGTAACGTCAAAGTATCCTCACAACAAATCGTCAGAGCTCTGAATTGTCTAAAACGTAACGTCAAAGTCTCCTCACAACAAATCGTCAGAGCTCTGAATTGTCTAAAACGTAACGTCAAAGTATCCTCACAACAAATCGTCAGAGCTCTGAATTGTCTAAAACGTAAAGTCAAAGTATCCTCACAACAAATCGTCAGAGCTCTGAATTTTCTAAAGCGTAACATCAAAGTATCCTCACAACAAATCGTCAGAGCTCTGAATTGTCTAAAACGTAACGTCAAAGTATCCTCACAACAAATCGTCAGAGCTCTGAATTGTCTAAAACGTTACCTCAAAGTATCCTCACAACACATCGTCAGAGCTGTGAATTGTCTAAAACGTAACCTCAAAGTCTCCTCACAACAAATCGTCAGAGCTCTGAATTGTCTAAAACGTAACCTCAAAGTCTCCTCACAACAAATCGTCAGAGCTCTGAATTGTTTAAAACGTAACGTCAATGTCTCCTCACAACAAATCGTCAGAGCTCTGAATTGTCTAAAGCGTAACGTCAAAGTCTCCTCACAACAAATCGTCAGAGCTCTGAATTTTCTAAAGCGTAACGTCAAAGTATCCTCACAACAAATCGTCAGAGTTCTGAACTGTCTAAAACGTAACGTCAAAGTATCCTCACAACAAATCGTCAGAGCTCTGAATTGTCTAAAACGTAACGTCAAAGTATCCTCACAACAAATCGTCAGAGCTCTGAATTGTCTTAAACATAACGTCAAAGTATCCTCACAACAAATCGTCAGAGCTCTGAATTGTCTAAAACGTAACGTCAATATCTCCCTACAACAAATCGTCAGAGCTCTGAATTGTCTAAAACGTAACGTCAAAGTCTCCTCACAACAAATCGTCAGAGCTCTGAATTGTCTAAAACGTAACGTCAAAGTATCCTCACAACAAATCGTCAGAGCTCTGAATTGTCTAAAACGTAACGTCAAAGTCTCCTCACAACAAATCGTCAGAGCTCTGAATTGTCTAAAACGTAACGTCAAAGTATCCTCACAACAAATCGTCAGAGCTCTGAATTGTCTAAAACGTAACGTCAAAGTATCTTCACAACAAATCGTCAGAGCTCTGAATTGTCTGAAACGTAACCTCAAAGTATCCTCACAACAAATCGTCAGATCTCTGAATTGTCTTAAAACATAACTTCAAAGTATCCTCACAACAAATCGTCAGAGCTGTGAATTGTCTAAAACGTAACATCAAAGTCTCCTCACAACAAATCGTCAGAGCTCTCAATTGTCTAAAACGTAACCTCAAGGTATTCTCACAACAAATCGTCAGAGCTCTGAATTGTCTAAAACGTAACGTCAAAGTATCCTCACAAAAAATCGTCAGAGCTCTGAATTGTCTAAAACGAAACGTCAAAGTATCCTCATAGCAAATCGTCAGAGCTCTGAATTGTCTAAAACGTAGCGTCAAAGTATCCTCACAACAAATCGTCAGAGCTCTGAATTGTCTGAAACATAACGTCAAAGTCTCCTCACAACAAATCGTCAGAGCTCTGAATTTTCTAAAACGTAACCTCAAAGTATCCTCACAACACATCGTCAGAGCTGTGAATTGTCTAAAACGTAACCTCAAAGTCTCCTCACAACAAATCGTCAGAGCTCTGAATTGTCTAAAACGTAACCTCAAAGTCTCCTCACAACAAATCGTCAGAGCTCTGAATAGTTTAAAACGTAACGTCAATGTCTCCTCACAACAAATCGTCAGAGCTCTGAATTGTCTAAAGCGTAACGTCAAAGTCTCCTCACAACAAATCGTCAGAGCTCTGAATTTTCTAAAGCGTAACGTCAAAGTATCCTCACAACAAATCGTCAGAGCTCTGAGCTGTCTAAAACGTAACGTCAAAGTATCCTCACAACAAATCGTCAGAGCTCTGAATTGTCTAAAACGTAACGTCAAAGTATCCTCACAACAAATCGTCAGAGCTCTGAATTGTCTGAAACATAACGTCAAAGTATCCTCACAACAAATCGTCAGAGCTCTGAATTGTCTAAATCGTAACGTCAATATCTCCCTACAACAAATCGTCAGAGCTCTGAATTGTCTAAAACGTAACGTCAAAGTCTCCTCACAACAAATCGTCAGAGCTCTGAATTGTCTAAAACGTAACGTCAAAGTATCCTCACAACAAATCGTCAGAGCTCTGAATTGTCTAAAGCGTAACGTCAAAGTATCCTCACAACAAATCGTCAGAGCTCTGAATTGTCTAAAACGTAACGTCAAAGTCTCCTCACAACAAATCGTCAGAGCTCTGAATTGTCTAAAGCGTAACCTCAAAGTATCCTCACAACAAATCGTCAGAGCTCTGAATTGTCTAAAACGTGACCTCAAAGTATCCTCACAACAAATCGTCAGAGCTCTGAATTGTCTGAAACGTAACCTCAAAGTATCCTCACAACAAATCGTCAGAGCTCTGAATTGTCTTAAAAAGTAACTTCAAAGTATCCTCACAACACATCGTCAGAGCTGTGAATTGTCTAAAACGTAACATCAAAGTCTCCTCACAACAAATCGTCAGAGCTCTCAATTGTCTAAAACGTAACCTCAAGGTATCCTCACAACAAATCGTCAGAGCTCTGAATTGTCTAAAACGTAACGTCAAAGTATCCTCACAAAAAATCGTCAGAGCTCTGAATTGTCTAAAACGTAACGTCAAAGTATCCTCATAGCAAATCGTCAGAGCTCTGAATTGTCTAAAACGTAGCGTCAAAGTATCCTCACAACAAATCGTCAGAGCTCTGAATTGTCTGAAACGTAACATCAAAGTCTCCTCACAACAAATCGTCAGAGCTCTGAATTGTTTAAAACGTAACGTCAAAGTCTCCTCGCAACAAATCGTCAGAGCTCTGAATTGTCTAAAACATAACCTCAAAGTCTCCTCACAACAAATCGTCAGAGCTCTGAATTGTCTAAAACGTAACGTCAAAGTCTCCTCACAACAAATCGTCAGAGCTCTGAATTGTCTAAAACGTAACGTCAAAGTCTCCTCACAACAAATCGTCAGAGCTCTGAATTGTCTAAAACGTAACGTCAAAGTCTCCTCACAACAAATCGTCAGAGCTCTGAATTGTCTAAAACGTAACGTCAATTGCTCCTCACAACAAATCGTCAGAGCTCTGAATTGTCTAAAACGTAACCTCAAAGTATCCTCACAACAAATCGTCAGAGCTCTGCATTGTCTAAAACGTAACCTCAAAGTATCCTCACAACAAATCGTCAGAGCTCTGAATTGTCTAAAACGTAACGTCAAAGTATCCTCACAACAAATCGTCAGAGCTCTGAATTGTCTAAAACGTAACCTCAAAGTATCCTCACAACAAATCGTCAGAGTTGTGAATTGTCTAAAACGTAACGTCAAAGTATCCTCACAACAAATCGTCAGAGCTCTGAATTGTCTGAAACGTAACATCAAAGTCTCCTCACAACAAATCGTCAGAGCTCTGAATTGTTTAAAACGTAACGTCAAAGTCTCCTCGCAACAAATCGTCAGAGCTCTGAATTGTCTAAAACGTAACCTCAAAGTCTCCTCACAACAAATCGTCAGAGCTCTGAATTGTCTAAAACGTAACGTCAAAGTCTCCTCACAACAAATCGTCAGAGCTCTGAATTGTCTAAAACGTAACGTCAAAGTCTCCTCACAACAAATCGTCAGAGCTCTGAATTGTCTAAAACGTAACGTCAAAGTCTCCTCACAACAAATCGTCAGAGCTCTGAATTGTCTAAAACGTAACGTCAATTGCTCCTCACAACAAATCGTCAGAGCTCTGAATTGTCTAAAACGTAACCTCAAAGTATCCTCACAACAAATCGTCAGAGCTCTGCATTGTCTAAAACGTAACCTCAAAGTATCCTCACAACAAATCGTCAGAGCTCTGAATTGTCTAAAACGTAACGTCAAAGTATCCTCACAACAAATCGTCAGAGCTCTGAATTGTCTAAAACGTAACCTCAAAGTATCCTCACAACAAATCGTCAGAGTTGTGAATTGTCTAAAACGTAACGTCAAAGTATCCTCACAACAAATCGTCAGAGCTCTGAATTGTCTAAAACGTAACGTCAAAGTATCCTCACAACAAATCGTCAGAGCTGTGAATTGTCTAAAACGTAACGTCAAAGTCTCCTCACAACAAATCGTCAGAGCTGTGAATTGTCTAAAACGTAACCTCAACGTATCCTCACAACAAATCGTCAGAGCTCTGAATTGTCTAAAACGTAACTTCAACGTATCCTCACAACAAATTGTCAGAGCTCTGAATTGTTTAAAACGTAACCTCAAAGTATCCTCACAATAAATCGTCAGAGCTCTGAATTGTCTAAAACCTAACGTCAAAGTCTCCTCACAACAAATCGTCAGAGCTCTGAATTGTCTAAAACGTAACGTCAAAGTCTCCTCACAACAAATCGTCAGAGCTCTGAATTGTCTAAAACGTAACGTCAAAGTCTCCTCGCAACAAATCGTCAGAGCTCTGAATTGTCTAAAACGTAACCTCAAAGTCTCCTCACAACAAATCGTCAGAGCTCTGAATTGTCTAAAACGTAACGTCAAAGTCTCCTCACAACAAATCGTCAGAGCTCTGAATTGTCTAAAACGTAACGTCAAAGTCTCCTCACAACAAATCGTCAGAGCTCTGAATTGTCTAAAACGTAACGTCAAAGTCTCCTCACAACAAATCGTCAGAGCTCTGAATTGTCTAAAACGTAACGTCAATTGCTCCTCACAACAAATCGTCAGAGCTCTGAATTGTCTAAAACGTAACCTCAAAGTATCCTCACAACAAATCGTCAGAGCTCTGCATTGTCTAAAACGTAACCTCAAAGTATCCTCACAACAAATCGTCAGAGCTCTGAATTGTCTAAAACGTAACGTCAAAGTATCCTCACAACAAATCGTCAGAGCTCTGAATTGTCTAAAACGTAACCTCAAAGTATCCTCACAACAAATCGTCAGAGTTGTGAATTGTCTAAAACGTAACGTCAAAGTATCCTCACAACAAATCGTCAGAGCTCTGAATTGTCTAAAACGTAACGTCAAAGTATCCTCACAACAAATCGTCAGAGCTGTGAATTGTCTAAAACGTAACGTCAAAGTCTCCTCACAACAAATCGTCAGAGCTGTGAATTGTCTAAAACGTAACCTCAACGTATCCTCACAACAAATCGTCAGAGCTCTGAATTGTCTAAAACGTAACTTCAACGTATCCTCACAACAAATTGTCAGAGCTCTGAATTGTTTAAAACGTAACCTCAAAGTATCCTCACAATAAATCGTCAGAGCTCTGAATTGTCTAAAACCTAACGTCAAAGTATCCTCACAATAAATGAAAGAGTCCAGGGGCGGTTCCAGGATTTCAAGTTAGGGGGAAGCACTTAAAAAAATTGCGTCGAGCGGAGGGGGGCGCGAACATTTTTGGGGTATTTCGTGTGAAAAATCACGATTTTACGCCAAAAAATCATTTTTTTTTCCAATTTTAGGGGGAGGGGCGCCACCCCCCCCCCCCCTGGATCCTCCCAAGACGGGACATGCATGTCTTTAGTTAGACATAAGCTTAAGTACAACTCTTGTGTCATGAACCCTCTCAACAAAAACAAAATCAACCACATTGAAATGCATGGTCCAACGCAGAGCTGCTCGCTATACACTTAGTAAATACCATACAACAATACCAGCTCTGTCTCAGATATGTTTTAACATTTGGAGTGGTCAACATTACAAATGAGACGCATACAATAAAGACTAGTGGTATTCTATAAAATTATACACCAACATCTTGCAGTATACACCAAAATATTCTAATCCCACCAGACAGTAGATCTAGATATATACATAGTTTCCATTATAAACAAATTCAAACCAATAAGGATCCGTATAAATCTGCTCACCCAATATTCCTTTTTATTTGTTTCTTTTAAATTGTACATAAGCCACGCATGCAACGTCACGTAATAGTCAAAGTTGTGACTGATAGCTGGGTGCTGAAATATGAAGATAGATAAATCACAGTATGTATTTTACAAATATTTTTGTTCAAGATTATGCTTTATTTCTGGGTTATTACTCCCAGTTTATTCCTTAAAGCAGTCTTATTATGGACAAAGAATGTAGGATTTCAAATCCTTATATCAGTCCCTATGTTCCAGTCCCTAGACATCTTCGTGTCCTTACATAATACTAAGACATAACGTACGACCATCCTAAGATATGTCTGAGTTCTAAGACACTTTCATTACCTTACTTTAAACATATTTTATTGTTCAATAAGAAACAATTGGATAGGACACAAGTTTCACAACTTAGAAACGTCTTCTCCAATGCATACATGAATTAATACAAAATGAACTTATATAATATTATATACATATTTCATATTAAGTGATGACATGAAAAAAACAAAAGCAAAAACAAACAAAAACGTTGAGCGTCATGCAGGTGGATTATCCAAGCTAAAGTATACTTAATCGAACACACCCTTTCATCTTAATGACACGAACACACCAAACATTCAATTGGGATAACTTTCTAGTGGATTTATATATAAAGTGGGTGCTTAATTCATTACCTTACATAGGACTAAGACATAAGGAGAGCATGAAAATACCAAAGGGGTAATCAGAATCCGTATATCAAAGAAGAACAGACGAGAAAGTACAAAAGGACAAACAACGATCTACAAAACATACATATAAAACTAAAGATCGAATAACACCAATCTGATTAAAATCAACTGTTTGTTTGGCTCCGAATACTACGTACTACGCCAACTGTTTGTTTGGCTCCGATTACTACGTACTACGCCACATATGGCGTAGTACGTAGTAATCGGAGCCAAACAAACAGCTGATTTTAATCACATATGGTGTAGTACGTAGTAATCGGAGCCAAACAAACAGCTGATTTTAATCAGATTGGAATAACACGAACCCCACTAAAATTCGGGGGTGAACTCAGATGCTCCGGAATGGTAAGCAGTTCCTGCTCCACTAGTGACACCCGTCGTGTTAATATAGTTACATACCCATGATAAGTCATGAACGAGGAAATGATCAGGAAGTAAGTGTTTACGACAAGTGAAAATATCCGTGGCCATTTGTGACACAGATATTCCGTAACGGTCAACCAAGTCATGGTGGCGACCGTAAAACTTCGAAGTGATGACTTCAACTTAACTAAGAGGAACCCTTGGTTCAGTAGCTTCCTTGTTAGCAGCAACCCTCTATCAACTGAGAGAAACACAATGAGAAAATTGAAATCATCGTCGTAAAGTTTCGTTCGTAACAGCCCCTCATTGCCAATTTCGAGGTGTAGGTCAAGGTATGAAGCAGACCTATCTGTATCTGTGGTATTCTTTATTTCAAGCTGAATGGGATAGATGCGATCAACGAAATCACCTTGACATAGAATTATTTAGTGAAAGGACATCATCTATATAGCGGAACGTGAAATTAAAGGATTGGGCTAGCATTTTTTCGTTTTTCTTGAGAAGCACTTATTTGAAGTCTGCCTCATATTAATAAAGGAACAAGTTGGCGAGAAGAGGAGTTTGTACCCATAGGTATTCCGACTGTCTGTTGAAAAATACGTCAACCAAAAATAACAAGTATGTTGTCAATCAAAAACTCGAGCATGTTGATGATATCAGTTTCAGAGAACTTTTTGCTAGAATCAGAGTGGTTTTTTTCCACATAATAAGATCTGTCACTTCCTAGCACAAGGGATTTGTATCTACGCTGGCCATTCTTTTTTTTATGAAGCACAGTTGGACCAACTCCCTTGATTTATCCTTAAGCATAGAGTGAGGAATAGTTGTGTAGAGGGTAGAGAAGTCAAATGTTTTAATGCTGTTGCAGAAGGAGAACCACCTAGATTGCATGTACTCTAACAGATCTTTATAGCTCTTCAGAATCCACATCTGATTCACACCACCCCTCGAGTAGCTAGTGTCACAGTAACTCTGAAGACCAGTTTTGACCGCCGATAGAATACATGTTAATAATTTGGAAAGAGGTTTCTTGGAGCATTTGGCAGACCCAGCAATATAACGCTGTTTGAAAGGACACTTGTGTAATTTAGGAATCAAGTAGAGTGATGGTAGATCCAGTTCTTCATCTTTGGTTGAAATTCCAATTGAACATAAAACAGACCTTTGATTGTGCAGGATTTCTTCTTTCGTAAGTGTCGTCGGGGTATATGTAGGGTTGCCAAGTGAATTGTCAATACCTAATTCCTTTATAAGCAGTCCACATAAGACCATTCTTAGATATGTCTCAGTTCTAAGACATTTTCATTACCTGACATAGGACTAAGATATATCATAAGGTCATCCTTAAGATAAGATAAGTTTGATTTAAAGTCGGCATGTCAAAACAATACAACACACTTTATAGTGAGCTTTTGACCGACATTAGATATGAAAGACTCAGATCGACGTCCAACCTTCAAATCCATGTTCGATTTCTACGTCACAGACATTTGTACCTCTGATCTATGTCCTTATTTTCAAATTCTTACATCCACGTCAAATTCTCAATTCGGCACCCAATTCTCAAACCTATGGCCGTTGAAAACATCCACTGTTCAACCATTTTGAAATTTGGACTTTCAATGCCATTCAATGTCGTATTAGATTTTGCTTCCATACTTGTTTAAATAAATAGGTCGCTGATGAACTTTTTTGTAGACGAAATGCAGGTCAGGCGCATTGGATTTATGCCTGGAATTTTCACTTTTGCATTCATTTGATATAATATGCAATGCAGATAATGTACACACTTGACCGACATCCATCATGTGACGAGGTAAAAGTACATACATATCTTAGCTCTGAAAATGACGTCGATTTGATAGCAATAAACTGGTCATAGATCTGAGAATTTGGAAAGGACGCCGATTTGAGAACACTCTTATATCGGACCGTGATTTGAGATAATGACGTCAGTGGGTGCCGATCTGAGGAGTGGACGCCGTTTTAAGACCGGACGCTGATCCGAGTCTATGAGATATGTCTGAAGTCATAAGACACCTTCTTACCTTACCTTACCGTTATATCTTTAACCGTCCTTCAGGACAACCTCACTATGAGTGTAGTATATAACCATATCCAATCACCATGAACCCTGTCATCTGTCCTCCAACATTGGGTGATCAGTACCATTTTCATGCACAATTTAACTATGTACATCCTTGGAAACCATCACCGTGAACATATATGTACATATCTATCTACATTCATGGAAATGTCATTCATACCATAAATTTCTATTAACACTGAGTCAATATTCCCCCCTCTCTACCCAGCCATGATTTTATATCTGTTATTATTTCTCCTTGTCTGACTTTCTCCTGTGGCAAGTGATTGACCTTGATCTTATGCAGTGCAGGGCGTAGCACATTATTCTTGAATTCTGTTCCATTTGTTGCTCTGCAATATCATTAAGTTCAAACCTCGAATTTCGAAATTTTGTACAATCTATAATCATTTGAATTTTTGTTGCTGAGTCGAGGCTGTCATTAGCACGGTCCCTGCTGACGACAAATACAACACAAAGAGTAAAATTAATCAATATTATTTATTACTAGTATGTAGTAGCCTCAAATGCGATCTATTTGGATATAATTTAATTACCTCTTGTAATTGTGATTGTGGAAATTACAATGAGTCTGTGGACCATTTCTTTTTAAAATGTAATATATATACTGAACGCAGAATACAACAAGCATGAACAATTTGGGTTTTGACATAGGTATCGAAAATATAATATTATTTGGAAATGCCTCTTTTGAAAACGACAAAAACTCTAAACTGTTTTTGCTCGTCCAAAAATACATTCTTAACTCTAACAGATTTGTCTAGTAAATTTATATATTGAATATACATCAGACGACAACGACCTTGTATATGCGTTCCCGTATTTGTGTTTAAAGTAAGTATTATACAAAACTGACTCTTATATTCCAGCCAATATAATTGTTTTTGTCCTGTTGCGTTATCTTCAATTTTTGCTATAGTAGTTTTTCCATATTATCTGTATTTGTAATATATTGTCGTTGCTAGTGTTTATATGTACGGCGAAGACTTCATAAGTTTACAACTTGTGTCTTATCCATTTGTCTTGTTTTGCATGACAATAAAATATGTTTAAAGTATTACTAGTATAGATGTTATTTCACTTTTTCCTAAATGCTGAAGTTCAAAGTCAATATACAAATTATGCTTGCATGAAGAACTGCAAATAAAATGTGAATTTTCTATTGGCTCAAACTCATTTACAATAAATGACAAAGGTCCAAGTTAACAACAACATAATGGAGAATCACACTAAGTCATGTTATTACATTTAATAAATCCTTTCTGGCAAGTTCTGAACAGTTATTTATAAATAGAGGAATATAATCTAAGTGCCAATGTTGCACACTCTAACATAGAGTCTACTTATGCAATTAGAAGAAGAAGAAGAAGAAGAAGAAGAAGAAGAAGAAATAGAAGGATGTGTGGATTAATTGAATTTATTTTATTTTTATTACTGTATTCTGTGATTTCTTCTGTCTTCTAATTTAGATAGATTTTTAATTTTGTTTTCAAATTGTTCTCTTTGCTGATCTTAATCAGAGAAGTCAATACAGATGTCTTTCATATCTTAATCAGAGAAGTCAATACAAATGTCTTTCATATCTTAATCAGAGAAGTCAATACACATGTCTTTCATATCTTAATCAGAGAAGTCAATACAAATGTCTTTCATATCTTAATCAGAGAAGTCAATACAAATGTCTTTCATATCTTAATCAGAGAAGTCAATACACATGTCTTTCATATCTTAATCAGAGAAGTCAATACAAATGTCTTTCATATCTTAATCAGAGAAGTCAATACAAATGTCTTTCATATCTTAATCAGAGAAATCAATACAAATGTCTTTCATATCTTAATCAGAGAAGTCAATACAAATGTCTTTCATATCTTAATCAGAGAAGTCAATACAGATGTCTTTCATATCTTAATCAGAGAAGTCAATACAAATGTCTTTCATATCTTAATCAGAGAAGTCAATACAAATGTCTTTCATATCTTAATCAGAGAAGTCAATACAAATGTCTTTCATATCTTAATCAGAGAAATCAATACAAATGTCTTTCATATCTTAATCAGAGAAGTCAATACAAATGTCTTTCATATCTTAATCAGAGAAGTCAATACAAATGTCTTTCATATCTTAATCAGAGAAGTCAATACAGATGTCTTTCATATCTTAATCAGAGAAGTCAATACACATGTCTTTCATATCTTAATCAGAGAAGTCAATACAAATGTCTTTCATATCTTAATCAGAGAAGTCAATACAAATGTCTTTCATATCTTAATCAGAGAAATCAATACAAATGTCTTTCATATCTTAATCAGAGAAGTCAATACAAATGTCTTTCATATCTTAATCAGAGAAGTCAATACAAATGTCTTTCATATCTTAATCAGAGAAGTCAATACAGATGTCTTTCATATCTTAATCAGAGAAGTCAATACAAATGTCTTTCATATCTTAATCAGAGAAGTCAATACAGATGTCTTTCATATCTTAATCAGAGAAGTCAATACAAATGTCTTTCATATCTTAATCAGAGAAGTCAATACAAATGTCTTTCATATCTTAATCAGAGAGGTCAATGCAGATGTCTTTCATATCTTAATCAGAGAAGTCAATACAAATGTCTGTCATATCTTAATCAGAGAAATCAATACAAATGTCTTTCATATCTTAATCAGAGAAGTCAATACACATGTCTTTCATATCTTAATCAGAGAAGTCAATACAAATGTCTTTCATATCTTAATCAGAGAAGTCAATACAAATGTCTTTCATATCTTAATCAGAGAAGTCAATACAGATGTCTTTCATATCTTAATCAGAGAAATCAATACAAATGTCCGTCATATCTTAATCAGAGAAGTCAATACAAATGTCTTTCATATCTTAATCAGAGAAGTCAATACAGATGTCTTTCATATCTTAATCAGAGAAATCAATACAAATGTCCGTCATATCTTAATCAGAGAAGTCAATACAAATGTCTTTCATATCTTAATCAGAGAAGTCAATACAAATGTCTTTCATATCTTAATCAGAGAAGTCAATACAGATGTCTTTCATATCTTAATCAGAGAAGTCAATACAAATGTCTTTCATATCTTAATCAGAGAAATCAATACAAATGTTTTTCATATCTTAATCAGAGAAGTCAATACAAATGTCTTTCATATCTTAATCAGAGAAGTCAATACAGATGTCTTTCATATCTTAATCAGAGAAGTCAATACAAATGTCTTTCATATCTTAATCAGAGAAATCAATACAAATGTCTTTCATATCTTAATCAGAGAAGTCAATACAAATGTCTTTCATATCTTAATCAGAGAAGTCAATACAAATGTCTTTCATATCTTAATCAGAGAAGTCAATACAGATGTCTTTCATATCTTAATCAGAGAAGTCAATACAAATGTCTTTCATATCTTAATCAGAGAAGTCAATACAAATGTCTTTCATATCTTAATCAGAGAAGTCAATACAAATGTCTTTCATATCTTAATCAGAGAAGTCAATGCAGATGTCTTTCATATCTTAATCAGAGAAGTCAATACAAATGTCTGTCATATCTTAATCAGAGAAATCAATACAAATGTCTTTCATATCTTAATCAGAGAAGTCAATACACATGTCTTTCATATCTTAATCAGAGAAGTCAATACAAATGTCTTTCATATCTTAATCAGAGAAGTCAATACAAATGTCTTTCATATCTTAATCAGAGAAGTCAATACAGATGTCTTTCATATCTTAATCAGAGAAATCAATACAAATGTCCGTCATATCTTAATCAGAGAAGTCAATACAAATGTCTTTCATATCTTAATCAGAGAAGTCAATACAAATGTCTTTCATATCTTAATCAGAGAAGTCAATACAAATGTCTTTCATATCTTAATCCGAGAAGTCAATACAAATGTCTTTCATATCTTAATCAGAGAAGTCAATACAAATGTCTTTCATATCTTAATCAGAGAAGTCAATACAAATGTCTTTCATATCTTAATCAGAGAAGTCAATACAAATGTCTTTCATATCTTAATCCGAGAAGTCAATACAAATGTCTTTCATATCTTAATCCGAGAAGTCAATACAGATGTCTTTCATATCTTAATCAGAGAAGTCAATACAAATGTCTTTCATATCTTAATCCGAGAAGTCAATACAAATGTCTGTCATATCTTAATCAGAGAAGTCAATACAAATGTCTTTCATATCTTAATCCGAGAAGTCAATACAGATGTCTTTCATATCTTAATCAGAGAAGTCAATACAAATGTCTTTCATATCTTAATCAGAGAAATCAATGCAGATGTCTTTCATATCTTAATCAGAGAAATCAATGCAGATGTCTTTCATATCTTAATCAGAGAAGTCAATACAAATGTCTTTCATATCTTAATCAGAGAAATCAATGCAGATGTCTTTCATATCTTAATCAGAGAAGTCAATGCAGATGTCTTTCATATCTTAATCAGAGAAGTCAATACAAATGTCTGTCATATCTTAATCAGAGAAATCAATACAAATGTCTTTCATATCTTAATCAGAGAAGTCAATACACATGTCTTTCATATCTTAATCAGAGAAGTCAATACAGATGTCTTTCATATCTTAATCAGAGAAGTCAATACAAATGTCTTTCATATCTTAATCAGAGAAGTCAATACAGATGTCTTTCATATCTTAATCAGAGAAGTCAATACAAATGTCTTTCATATCTTAATCAGAGAAATCAATACAAATGTCTTTCATATCTTAATCAGAGAAATCAATACAAATGTCTTTCATATCTTAATCAGAGAAGTCAATACAAATGTCTTTCATATCTTAATCAGAGAAGTCAATACAAATGTCTTTCATATCTTAATCGGAGAAATCAATACAAATGTCTTTCATATCTTAATCCGAGAAGTCAATACAAATGTCTTTCATATCTTAATCAGAGAAGTCAATACAAATGTCTTTCATATCTTAATCAGAGAAATCAATACAAATGTCTTTCATATCTTAATCAGAGAAATCAATACAAATGTCTGTCATATCTTAATCAGAGAAGTCAATACAGATGTCTTTCATATCTTAATCCGAGAAGTCAATACAGATGTCTTTCATATCTTAATCAGAGAAGTCAATACAAATGTCTTTCATATCTTAATCAGAGAAGTCAATACACATGTCTTTCATATCTTAATCAGAGAAGTCAATACAAGTGTCTTTCATATCTTAATCAGAGAAGTCAATACAAATGTCTTTCATATCTTAATCAGAGAAGTCAATACCAATGTCTTTCATATCTTAATCAGAGAAATCAATACAGATGTCTTTCATATCTTAATCAGAGAAGTCAATACAAATGTCTTTCATATCTTAATCAGAGAAGTCAATACAAATGTCTTTCATATCTTAATCAGAGAAGTCAATACACATGTCTTTCATATCTTAATCAGAGAAGTCAATACACATGTCTTTCATATCTTAATCAGAGAAGTCAATACAAATGTCTTTCATATCTTAATCAGAGAAATCAATACAAATGTCTTTCATATCTTAATCAGAGAAGTCAATACACATGTCTTTCATATCTTAATCAGAGAAGTCAATACACATGTCTTTCATATCTTAATCAGAGAAGTCAATACAGATGTCTTTCATATCTTAATCAGAGAAGTCAATACAGATGTCTTTCATATCTTAATCAGAGAAATCAATACAAATGTCTTTCATATCTTAATCAGAGAAGTCAATACAAATGTCTTTCATATCTTAATCAGAGAAATCAATACAAATGTCTTTCATATCTTAATCAGAGAAGTCAATACAAATGTCTTTCATATCTTAATCAGAGAAGTCAATACAAATGTCTTTCATATCTTAATCAGAGAAATCAATACAAATGTCTGTCATATCTTAATCAGAGAAGTCAATACAGATGTCTATCATATCTTAATCAGAGAAGTCAATACAGATGTCTTTCATATCTTAATCAGAGAAGTCAATACACATGTCTTTCATATCTTAATCAGAGAAGTCAATACAAATGTCTTTCATATCTTAATCCGAGAAGTCAATACAGATGTCTTTCATATCTTAATCAGAGAAGTCAATACAAATGTCTTTCGTATCTTAATCAGAGAAGTCAATACAAATGTCTTTCATATCTTAATCAGAGAAGTCAATACAAATGTCTTTCATATCTTAATCAGAGAAGTCAATACAAATGTCTTTCATATCATAATCAGAGAAGTCAATACAAATGTCTTTCATATCTTAATCAGAGAAGTCAATACAGATGTCTTTCATATCTTAATCAGAGAAGTCAAAACAAATGTCTTTCATATCTTAATCAGAGAAGTCAATACAAATGTCTTTCATATTTTAATCAGAGAAGTCAATACAAATGTCTTTCATATCTTAATCAGAGAAGTCAATACACATGTCTTTCATATCTTAATCAGAGAAGTCAATACAAATGTCTTTCATATCTTAATCCGAGAAGTCAATACAGATGTCTTTCATATCTTAATCAGAGAAGTCAATACAAATGTCTTTCGTATCTTAATCAGAGAGGTCAATACAAATGTCTTTCATATCTTAATCAGAGAAGTCAATACACATGTCTTTCATATCTTAATCAGAGAAGTCAATACAGATGTCTTTCATATCTTAATCAGAGAAGTCAATACAAATGTCTTTCATATCTTAATCAGAGAAGTCAATACAGATGTCTTTCATATCTTAATCAGAGAAGTCAATACAGATGTCTTTCATATCTTAATCAGAGAAGTCAATACAAATGTCTTTCATATCTTAATCAGAGAAGTCAATACAAATGTCTTTCATATCTTAATCAGAGAAGTCAATACAAATGTCTTTCATATCTTAATCAGAGAAGTCAATACAAATGTCTTTCATATCTTAATCCGAGAAGTCAATACAAATGTCTTTCATATCTTAATCAGAGAAGTCAATACAGATGTCTTTCATATCTTAATCAGAGAAGTCAATACAAATGTCTTTCATATCTTAATCAGAGAAGTCAATACAAATGTCTGTCATATCTTAATCCGAGAAGTCAATACAAATGTCTTTCATATCTTAATCAGAGAAGTCAATACAGATGTCTTTCATATCTTAATCAGAGAAGTCAATACAAATGTCTTTCATATCTTAATCAGAGAAGTCAATACAAATGTCTTTCATATCTTAATCAGAGAAGTCAATACAAATGTCTTTCATATCTTAATCAGAGAAGTCAATACAAATGTCTTTCATATCTTAATCCAAGAAGTCAATACAAATGTCTTTCATATCTTAATCAGAGAAGTCAATACAGATGTCTTTCATATCTTAATCAGAGAAGTCAATACAAATGTCTTTCATATCTTAATCAGAGAAGACAATACAAATGTCTTTCATATCTTAATCAGAGAAGTCAATACAAATGTCTTTCATAACTTAATCAGAGAAGTCAATACAGATGTCTTTCATATCTTAATCAGAGAAATCAATACAAATGTCCGTCATATCTTAATCAGAGAAGTCAATACAAATGTCTTTCATATCTTAATCAGAGAAGTCAATACAGATGTCTTTCATATCTTAATCAGAGAAATCAATACAAATGTCCGTCATATCTTAATCAGAGAAGTCAATACAAATGTCTTTCATATCTTAATCAGAGAAGTCAATACAAATGTCTTTCATATCTTAATCAGAGAAGTCAATACAGATGTCTTTCATATCTTAATCAGAGAAGTCAATACAAATGTCTTTCATATCTTAATCAGAGAAATCAATACAAATGTTTTTCATATCTTAATCAGAGAAGTCAATACAAATGTCTTTCATATCTTAATCAGAGAAGTCAATACAGATGTCTTTCATATCTTAATCAGAGAAGTCAATACAAATGTCTTTCATATCTTAATCAGAGAAATCAATACAAATGTCTTTCATATCTTAATCAGAGAAGTCAATACAAATGTCTTTCATATCTTAATCAGAGAAGTCAATACAAATGTCTTTCATATCTTAATCAGAGAAGTCAATACAGATGTCTTTCATATCTTAATCAGAGAAGTCAATACAAATGTCTTTCATATCTTAATCAGAGAAGTCAATACAAATGTCTTTCATATCTTAATCAGAGAAGTCAATACAAATGTCTTTCATATCTTAATCAGAGAAGTCAATGCAGATGTCTTTCATATCTTAATCAGAGAAGTCAATACAAATGTCTGTCATATCTTAATCAGAGAAATCAATACAAATGTCTTTCATATCTTAATCAGAGAAGTCAATACACATGTCTTTCATATCTTAATCAGAGAAGTCAATACAAATGTCTTTCATATCTTAATCAGAGAAGTCAATACAAATGTCTTTCATATCTTAATCAGAGAAGTCAATACAGATGTCTTTCATATCTTAATCAGAGAAATCAATACAAATGTCCGTCATATCTTAATCAGAGAAGTCAATACAAATGTCTTTCATATCTTAATCAGAGAAGTCAATACAAATGTCTTTCATATCTTAATCAGAGAAGTCAATACAAATGTCTTTCATATCTTAATCCGAGAAGTCAATACAAATGTCTTTCATATCTTAATCAGAGAAGTCAATACAAATGTCTTTCATATCTTAATCAGAGAAGTCAATACAAATGTCTTTCATATTTTAATCAGAGAAGTCAATACAAATGTCTTTCATATCTTAATCCGAGAAGTCAATACAAATGTCTTTCATATCTTAATCCGAGAAGTCAATACAGATGTCTTTCATATCTTAATCAGAGAAGTCAATACAAATGTCTTTCATATCTTAATCCGAGAAGTCAATACAAATGTCTGTCATATCTTAATCAGAGAAGTCAATACAAATGTCTTTCATATCTTAATCCGAGAAGTCAATACAGATGTCTTTCATATCTTAATCAGAGAAGTCAATACAAATGTCTTTCATATCTTAATCAGAGAAATCAATGCAGATGTCTTTCATATCTTAATCAGAGAAATCAATGCAGATGTCTTTCATATCTTAATCAGAGAAGTCAATACAAATGTCTTTCATATCTTAATCAGAGAAATCAATGCAGATGTCTTTCATATCTTAATCAGAGAAGTCAATGCAGATGTCTTTCATATCTTAATCAGAGAAGTCAATACAAATGTCTGTCATATCTTAATCAGAGAAATCAATACAAATGTCTTTCATATCTTAATCAGAGAAGTCAATACACATGTCTTTCATATCTTAATCAGAGAAGTCAATACAGATGTCTTTCATATCTTAATCAGAGAAGTCAATACAAATGTCTTTCATATCTTAATCAGAGAAGTCAATACAGATGTCTTTCATATCTTAATCAGAGAAGTCAATACAAATGTCTTTCATATCTTAATCAGAGAAATCAATACAAATGTCTTTCATATCTTAATCAGAGAAATCAATACAAATGTCTTTCATATCTTAATCAGAGAAGTCAATACAAATGTCTTTCATATCTTAATCAGAGAAGTCAATACAAATGTCTTTCATATCTTAATCAGAGAAGTCAATACAGATGTCTTTCATATCTTAATCAGAGAAGTCAATACAAATGTCTTTCATATCTTAATCAGAGAAGTCAATACAGATGTCTTTCATATCTTAATCAGAGAAGTCAATACAGATGTCTTTCATATCTTAATCAGAGAAGTCAATACAAATGTCTTTCATATCTTAATCAGAGAAGTCAATACAAATGTCTTTCATATCTTAATCAGAGAAGTCAATACAAATGTCTTTCATATCTTAATCCGAGAAGTCAATACAAATGTCTTTCATATCTTAATCCGAGAAGTCAATACAAATGTCTTTCATATCTTAATCAGAGAAGTCAATACAAATGTCTTTCATATCTTAATCAGAGAAATCAATGCAGATGTCTTTCATATCTTAATCAGAGAAATCAATGCAGATGTCTTTCATATCTTAATCAGAGAAGTCAATACAAATGTCTTTCATATCTTAATCAGAGAAATCAATGCAGATGTCTTTCATATCTTAATCAGAGAAGTCAATGCAGATGTCTTTCATATCTTAATCAGAGAAGTCAATACAAATGTCTGTCATATCTTAATCAGAGAAATCAATACAAATGTCTTTCATATCTTAATCAGAGAAGTCAATACACATGTCTTTCATATCTTAATCAGAGAAGTCAATACAGATGTCTTTCATATCTTAATCAGAGAAGTCAATACAAATGTCTTTCATATCTTAATCAGAGAAGTCAATACAGATGTCTTTCATATCTTAATCAGAGAAGTCAATACAAATGTCTTTCATATCTTAATCAGAGAAATCAATACAAATGTCTTTCATATCTTAATCAGAGAAATCAATACAAATGTCTTTCATATCTTAATCAGAGAAGTCAATACAAATGTCTTTCATATCTTAATCAGAGAAGTCAATACAAATGTCTTTCATATCTTAATCGGAGAAATCAATACAAATGTCTTTCATATCTTAATCCGAGAAGTCAATACAAATGTCTTTCATATCTTAATCAGAGAAGTCAATACAAATGTCTTTCATATCTTAATCAGAGAAATCAATACAAATGTCTTTCATATCTTAATCAGAGAAATCAATACAAATGTCTGTCATATCTTAATCAGAGAAGTCAATACAGATGTCTTTCATATCTTAATCCGAGAAGTCAATACAGATGTCTTTCATATCTTAATCAGAGAAGTCAATACAAATGTCTTTCATATCTTAATCAGAGAAGTCAATACACATGTCTTTCATATCTTAATCAGAGAAGTCAATACAAGTGTCTTTCATATCTTAATCAGAGAAGTCAATACAAATGTCTTTCATATCTTAATCAGAGAAGTCAATACCAATGTCTTTCATATCTTAATCAGAGAAATCAATACAGATGTCTTTCATATCTTAATCAGAGAAGTCAATACAAATGTCTTTCATATCTTAATCAGAGAAGTCAATACAAATGTCTTTCATATCTTAATCAGAGAAGTCAATACACATGTCTTTCATATCTTAATCAGAGAAGTCAATACACATGTCTTTCATATCTTAATCAGAGAAGTCAATACAAATGTCTTTCATATCTTAATCAGAGAAATCAATACAAATGTCTTTCATATCTTAATCAGAGAAGTCAATACACATGTCTTTCATATCTTAATCAGAGAAGTCAATACACATGTCTTTCATATCTTAATCAGAGAAGTCAATACAGATGTCTTTCATATCTTAATCAGAGAAGTCAATACAGATGTCTTTCATATCTTAATCAGAGAAATCAATACAAATGTCTTTCATATCTTAATCAGAGAAGTCAATACAAATGTCTTTCATATCTTAATCAGAGAAATCAATACAAATGTCTTTCATATCTTAATCAGAGAAGTCAATACAAATGTCTTTCATATCTTAATCAGAGAAGTCAATACAAATGTCTTTCATATCTTAATCAGAGAAATCAATACAAATGTCTGTCATATCTTAATCAGAGAGTTCAATACAGATGTCTTTCATATCTTAATCAGAGAAGTCAATACAGATGTCTTTCATATCTTAATCAGAGAAGTCAATACACATGTCTTTCATA
Source organism: Bathymodiolus brooksi (assembly GCA_963680875.1). Taxonomy (NCBI): domain Eukaryota; kingdom Metazoa; phylum Mollusca; class Bivalvia; order Mytilida; family Modiolidae; genus Bathymodiolus; species Bathymodiolus brooksi. Next base: position 89,845,722 of record OY804587.1, read on the forward strand.
TCTTAATCAGAGAAGTCAATACAAATGTCTTTCATATCTTAATCCGAGAAGTCAATACAGATGTCTTTCGTATCTTAATCAGAGAAGTCAATACAAATGTCTTTCGTATCTTAATCAGAGAAGTCAATACAAATGTCTTTCATATCTTAATCAGAGAAGTCAATACAAATGTCTTTCATATCTTAATCAGAGAAGTCAATACAAATGTCTTTCATATCATAATCAGAGAAGTCAATACAAATGTCTTTCATATCTTAATCAGAGAAGTCAATACAGATGTCTTTCATATCTTAATCAGAGAAGTCAAAACAAATGTCTTTCATATCTTAATCAGAGAAGTCAATACAAATGTCTTTCATATTTTAATCAGAGAAGTCAATACAAATGTCTTTCATATCTTAATCAGAGAAGTCAATACACATGTCTTTCATATCTTAATCAGAGAAGTCAATACAAATGTCTTTCATATCTTAATCCGAGAAGTCAATACAGATGTCTTTCATATCTTAATCAGAGAAGTCAATACAAATGTCTTTCGTATCTTAATCAGAGAAGTCAATACAAATGTCTTTCATATCTTAATCAGAGAAGTCAATACACATGTCTTTCATATCTTAATCAGAGAAGTCAATACAGATGTCTTTCATATCTTAATCAGAGAAGTCAATACAAATGTCTTTCATATCTTAATCAGAGAAGTCAATACAGATGTCTTTCATATCTTAATCAGAGAAGTCAATACAGATGTCTTTCATATCTTAATCAGAGAAGTCAATACAAATGTCTTTCATATCTTAATCAGAGAAGTCAATACAAATGTCTTTCATATCTTAATCAGAGAAGTCAATACAAATGTCTTTCATATCTTAATCCGAGAAGTCAATACAAATGTCTTTCATATCTTAATCCGAGAAGTCAATACAAATGTCTTTCATATCTTAATCAGAGAAGTCAATACAAATGTCTTTCATATCTTAATCCGAGAAGTCAATACAAATGTCTTTCATATCTTAATCAGAGAAGTCAATACAAATGTCTTTCATATCTTAATCAGAGAAATCAATACAAATGTCCGTCATATCTTAATCAGAGAAGTCAATACAAATGTCTTTCATATCTTAATCAGAGAAGTCAATACAAATGTCTTTCATATCTTAATCAGAGAAGTCAATACAAATGTCTTTCATATCTTAATCCGAGAAGTCAATACAAATGTCTTTCATATCTTAATCAGAGAAGTCAATACAAATGTCTTTCATATCTTAATCAGAGAAGTCAATACAAATGTCTTTCATATCTTAATCAGAGAAGTCAATACAAATGTCTTTCATATCTTAATCCGAGAAGTCAATACAAATGTCTTTCATATCTTAATCCGAGAAGTCAATACAGATGTCTTTCATATCTTAATCAGAGAAGTCAATACAAATGTCTTTCATATCTTAATCCGAGAAGTCAATACAAATGTCTGTCATATCTTAATCAGAGAAGTCAATACAAATGTCTTTCATATCTTAATCCGAGAAGTCAATACAGATGTCTTTCATATCTTAATCAGAGAAGTCAATACAAATGTCTTTCATATCTTAATCAGAGAAATCAATGCAGATGTCTTTCATATCTTAATCAGAGAAATCAATGCAGATGTCTTTCATATCTTAATCAGAGAAGTCAATACAAATGTCTTTCATATCTTAATCAGAGAAATCAATGCAGATGTCTTTCATATCTTAATCAGAGAAGTCAATGCAGATGTCTTTCATATCTTAATCAGAGAAGTCAATACAAATGTCTGTCATATCTTAATCAGAGAAATCAATACAAATGTCTTTCATATCTTAATCAGAGAAGTCAATACACATGTCTTTCATATCTTAATCAGAGAAGTCAATACAGATGTCTTTCATATCTTAATCAGAGAAGTCAATACAAATGTCTTTCATATCTTAATCAGAGAAGTCAATACAGATGTCTTTCATATCTTAATCAGAGAAGTCAATACAAATGTCTTTCATATCTTAATCAGAGAAATCAATACAAATGTCTTTCATATCTTAATCAGAGAAATCAATACAAATGTCTTTCATATCTTAATCAGAGAAGTCAATACAAATGTCTTTCATATCTTAATCAGAGAAGTCAATACAAATGTCTTTCATATCTTAATCGGAGAAATCAATACAAATGTCTTTCATATCTTAATCCGAGAAGTCAATACAAATGTCTTTCATATCTTAATCAGAGAAGTCAATACAAATGTCTTTCATATCTTAATCAGAGAAATCAATACAAATGTCTTTCATATCTTAATCAGAGAAATCAATACAAATGTCTGTCATATCTTAATCAGAGAAGTCAATACAGATGTCTTTCATATCTTAATCCGAGAAGTCAATACAGATGTCTTTCATATCTTAATCAGAGAAGTCAATACAAATGTCTTTCATATCTTAATCAGAGAAGTCAATACACATGTCTTTCATATCTTAATCAGAGAAGTCAATACAAGTGTCTTTCATATCTTAATCAGAGAAGTCAATACAAATGTCTTTCATATCTTAATCAGAGAAGTCAATACCAATGTCTTTCATATCTTAATCAGAGAAATCAATACAGATGTCTTTCATATCTTAATCAGAGAAGTCAATACAAATGTCTTTCATATCTTAATCAGAGAAGTCAATACAAATGTCTTTCATATCTTAATCAGAGAAGTCAATACACATGTCTTTCATATCTTAATCAGAGAAGTCAATACACATGTCTTTCATATCTTAATCAGAGAAGTCAATACAAATGTCTTCATATCTTAATCAGAGAAATCAATACAAATGTCTTTCATATCTTAATCAGAGAAGTCAATACACATGTCTTTCATATCTTAATCAGAGAAGTCAATACACATGTCTTTCATATCTTAATCAGAGAAGTCAATACAGATGTCTTTCATATCTTAATCAGAGAAGTCAATACAGATGTCTTTCATATCTTAATCAGAGAAATCAATACAAATGTCTTTCATATCTTAATCAGAGAGGTCAATACAAATGTCTTTCATATCTTAATCAGAGAAATCAATACAAATGTCTTTCATATCTTAATCAGAGAAGTCAATACAAATGTCTTTCATATCTTAATCAGAGAAGTCAATACAAATGTCTTTCATATCTTAATCAGAGAAATCAATACAAATGTCTGTCATATCTTAATCAGAGAAGTCAATACAGATGTCTTTCATATCTTAATCAGAGAAGTCAATACAAATGTCTTTCATATCTTAATCAGAGAAGTCAATACACATGTCTTTCATATCTTAATCAGAGAAGTCAATACAAATGTCTTTCATATCTTAATCCGAGAAGTCAATACAGATGTCTTTCATATCTTAATCAGAGAAGTCAATACAAATGTCTTTCGTATCTTAATCAGAGAAGTCAATACAAATGTCTTTCATATCTTAATCAGAGAAGTCAATACAAATGTCTTTCATATCTTAATCAGAGAAGTCAATACAAATGTCTTTCATATCATAATCAGAGAAGTCAATACAAATGTCTTTCATATCTTAATCAGAGAAGTCAATACAGATGTCTTTCATATCTTAATCAGAGAAGTCAAAACAAATGTCTTTCATATCTTAATCAGAGAAGTCAATACAAATGTCTTTCATATTTTAATCAGAGAAGTCAATACAAATGTCTTTCATATCTTAATCAGAGAAGTCAATACACATGTCTTTCATATCTTAATCAGAGAAGTCAATACAAATGTCTTTCATATCTTAATCCGAGAAGTCAATACAGATGTCTTTCATATCTTAATCAGAGAAGTCAATACAAATGTCTTTCGTATCTTAATCAGAGAGGTCAATACAAATGTCTTTCATATCTTAATCAGAGAAGTCAATACACATGTCTTTCATATCTTAATCAGAGAAGTCAATACAGATGTCTTTCATATCTTAATCAGAGAAGTCAATACAAATGTCTTTCATATCTTAATCAGAGAAGTCAATACAGATGTCTTTCATATCTTAATCAGAGAAGTCAATACAGATGTCTTTCATATCTTAATCAGAGAAGTCAATACAAATGTCTTTCATATCTTAATCAGAGAAGTCAATACAAATGTCTTTCATATCTTAATCAGAGAAGTCAATACAAATGTCTTTCATATCTTAATCAGAGAAGTCAATACAAATGTCTTTCATATCTTAATCCGAGAAGTCAATACAAATGTCTTTCATATCTTAATCAGAGAAGTCAATACAGATGTCTTTCATATCTTAATCAGAGAAGTCAATACAAATGTCTTTCATATCTTAATCAGAGAAGTCAATACAAATGTCTGTCATATCTTAATCCGAGAAGTCAATACAAATGTCTTTCATATCTTAATCAGAGAAGTCAATACAGATGTCTTTCATATCTTAATCAGAGAAGTCAATACAAATGTCTTTCATATCTTAATCAGAGAAGTCAATACAAATGTCTTTCATATCTTAATCCGAGAAGTCAATACAAATGTCTTTCATATCTTAATCAGAGAAGTCAATACAAATGTCTTTCATATCTTAATCCGAGAAGTCAATACAAATGTCTTTCATATCTTAATCAGAGAAGTCAATACAGATGTCTTTCATATCTTAATCAGAGAAGTCAATACAAATGTCTTTCATATCTTAATCAGAGAAGACAATACAAATGTCTTTCATATCTTAATCAGAGAAGTCAATACAAATGTCTTTCATATCTTAATCAGAGAAGTCAATACAGATGTCTTTCATATCTTAATCAGAGAAGTCAATACAGATGTCCGTCATATCTTAATCAGAGAAGTCAATACAAATGTCTTTCATATCTTAATCAGAGAAGTCAATACAAATGTCTTTCATATCTTAATCAGAGAAGTCAATACAGATGTCTTTCATATCTTAATCAGAGAAGTCAATACAAATGTCTTTCATATCTTAATCAGAGAAATCAATACAAATGTTTTTCATATCTTAATCAGAGAAGTCAATACAAATGTCTTTCATATCTTAATCAGAGAAGTCAATACAGATGTCTTTCATATCTTAATCAGAGAAGTCAATACAAATGTCTTTCATATCTTAATCAGAGAAATCAATACAAATGTCTTTCATATCTTAATCAGAGAAGTCAATACAAATGTCTTTCATATCTTAATCAGAGAAGTCAATACAAATGTCTTTCATATCTTAATCAGAGAAGTCAATACAGATGTCTTTCATATCTTAATCAGAGAAGTCAATACAAATGTCTTTCATATCTTAATCAGAGAAGTCAATACAAATGTCTTTCATATCTTAATCAGAGAAGTCAATACAAATGTCTTTCATATCTTAATCAGAGAAGTCAATGCAGATGTCTTTCATATCTTAATCAGAGAAGTCAATACAAATGTCTGTCATATCTTAATCAGAGAAATCAATACAAATGTCTTTCATATCTTAATCAGAGAAGTCAATACACATGTCTTTCATATCTTAATCAGAGAAGTCAATACAAATGTCTTTCATATCTTAATCAGAGAAGTCAATACAAATGTCTTTCATATCTTAATCAGAGAAGTCAATACAGATGTCTTTCATATCTTAATCAGAGAAATCAATACAAATGTCCGTCATATCTTAATCAGAGAAGTCAATACAAATGTCTTTCATATCTTAATCAGAGAAGTCAATACAAATGTCTTTCATATCTTAATCAGAGAAGTCAATACAAATGTCTTTCATATCTTAATCCGAGAAGTCAATACAAATGTCTTTCATATCTTAATCAGAGAAGTCAATACAAATGTCTTTCATATCTTAATCAGAGAAGTCAATACAAATGTCTTTCATATCTTAATCAGAGAAGTCAATACAAATGTCTTTCATATCTTAATCCGAGAAGTCAATACAAATGTCTTTCATATCTTAATCCGAGAAGTCAATACAGATGTCTTTCATATCTTAATCCGAGAAGTCAATACAAATGTCTTTCATATCTTAATCCGAGAAGTCAATACAAATGTCTGTCATATCTTAATCAGAGAAGTCAATACAAATGTCTTTCATATCTTAATCCGAGAAGTCAATACAGATGTCTTTCATATCTTAATCAGAGAAGTCAATACAAATGTCTTTCATATCTTAATCAGAGAAATCAATGCAGATGTCTTTCATATCTTAATCAGAGAAATCAATGCAGATGTCTTTCATATCTTAATCAGAGAAGTCAATACAAATGTCTTTCATATCTTAATCAGAGAAATCAATGCAGATGTCTTTCATATCTTAATCAGAGAAGTCAATGCAGATGTCTTTCATATCTTAATCAGAGAAGTCAATACAAATGTCTGTCATATCTTAATCAGAGAAATCAATACAAATGTCTTTCATATCTTAATCAGAGAAGTCAATACACATGTCTTTCATATCTTAATCAGAGAAGTCAATACAGATGTCTTTCATATCTTAATCAGAGAAGTCAATACAAATGTCTTTCATATCTTAATCAGAGAAGTCAATACAGATGTCTTTCATATCTTAATCAGAGAAGTCAATACAAATGTCTTTCATATCTTAATCAGAGAAATCAATACAAATGTCTTTCATATCTTAATCAGAGAAATCAATACAAATGTCTTTCATATCTTAATCAGAGAAGTCAATACAAATGTCTTTCATATCTTAATCAGAGAAGTCAATACAAATGTCTTTCATATCTTAATCGGAGAAATCAATACAAATGTCTTTCATATCTTAATCGGAGAAATCAATACAAATGTCTTTCATATCTTAATCAGAGAAGTCAATACAAATGTCTTTCATATCTTAATCAGAGAAATCAATACAAATGTCTTTCATATCTTAATCAGAGAAATCAATACAAATGTCTGTCATATCTTAATCAGAGAAGTCAATACAGATGTCTTTCATATCTTAATCCGAGAAGTCAATACAGATGTCTTTCATATCTTAATCAGAGAAGTCAATACAAATGTCTTTCATATCTTAATCAGAGAAGTCAATACACATGTCTTTCATATCTTAATCAGAGAAGTCAATACAAGTGTCTTTCATATCTTAATCAGAGAAGTCAATACAAATGTCTTTCATATCTTAATCAGAGAAGTCAATACCAATGTCTTTCATATCTTAATCAGAGAAATCAATACAGATGTCTTTCATATCTTAATCAGAGAAGTCAATACAAATGTCTTTCATATCTTAATCAGAGAAGTCAATACAAATGTCTTTCATATCTTAATCAGAGAAGTCAATACACATGTCTTTCATATCTTAATCAGAGAAGTCAATACACATGTCTTTCATATCTTAATCAGAGAAGTCAATACAAATGTCTTTCATATCTTAATCAGAGAAATCAATACAAATGTCTTTCATATCTTAATCAGAGAAGTCAATACACATGTCTTTCATATCTTAATCAGAGAAGTCAATACAGATGTCTTTCATATCTTAATCAGAGAAGTCAATACAGATGTCTTTCATATCTTAATCAGAGAAATCAATACAAATGTCTTTCATATCTTAATCAGAGAAGTCAATACAAATGTCTTTCATATCTTAATCAGAGAAATCAATACAAATGTCTTTCATATCTTAATCAGAGAAGTCAATACAAATGTCTTTCATATCTTAATCAGAGAAGTCAATACAAATGTCTTTCATATCTTAATCAGAGAAATCAATACAAATGTCTGTCATATCTTAATCAGAGAAGTCAATACAGATGTCTTTCATATCTTAATCAGAGAAGTCAATACAGATGTCTTTCATATCTTAATCAGAGAAGTCAATACACATGTCTTTCATATCTTAATCAGAGAAGTCAATACAAATGTCTTTCATATCTTAATCCGAGAAGTCAATACAGATGTCTTTCGTATCTTAATCAGAGAAGTCAATACAAATGTCTTTCGTATCTTAATCAGAGAAGTCAATACAAATGTCTTTCATATCTTAATCAGAGAAGTCAATACAAATGTCTTTCATATCTTAATCAGAGAAGTCAATACAAATGTCTTTCATATCATAATCAGAGAAGTCAATACAAATGTCTTTCATATCTTAATCAGAGAAGTCAATACAGATGTCTTTCATATCTTAATCAGAGAAGTCAAAACAAATGTCTTTCATATCTTAATCAGAGAAGTCAATACAAATGTCTTTCATATTTTAATCAGAGAAGTCAATACAAATGTCTTTCATATCTTAATCAGAGAAGTCAATACACATGTCTTTCATATCTTAATCAGAGAAGTCAATACAAATGTCTTTCATATCTTAATCCGAGAAGTCAATACAGATGTCTTTCATATCTTAATCAGAGAAGTCAATACAAATGTCTTTCGTATCTTAATCAGAGAAGTCAATACAAATGTCTTTCATATCTTAATCAGAGAAGTCAATACACATGTCTTTCATATCTTAATCAGAGAAGTCAATACAGATGTCTTTCATATCTTAATCAGAGAAGTCAATACAAATGTCTTTCATATCTTAATCAGAGAAGTCAATACAGATGTCTTTCATATCTTAATCAGAGAAGTCAATACAGATGTCTTTCATATCTTAATCAGAGAAGTCAATACAAATGTCTTTCATATCTTAATCAGAGAAGTCAATACAAATGTCTTTCATATCTTAATCAGAGAAGTCAATACAAATGTCTTTCATATCTTAATCAGAGAAGTCAATACAAATGTCTTTCATATCTTAATCCGAGAAGTCAATACAAATGTCTTTCATATCTTAATCAGAGAAGTCAATACAGATGTCTTTCATATCTTAATCAGAGAAGTCAATACAAATGTCTTTCATATCTTAATCAGAGAAGTCAATACAAATGTCTGTCATATCTTAATCCGAGAAGTCAATACAAATGTCTTTCATATCTTAATCAGAGAAGTCAATACAGATGTCTTTCATATCTTAATCAGAGAAGTCAATACAAATGTCTTTCATATCTTAATCAGAGAAGTCAATACAAATGTCTTTCATATCTTAATCCGAGAAGTCAATACAAATGTCTTTCATATCTTAATCAGAGAAGTCAATACAAATGTCTTTCATATCTTAATCCGAGAAGTCAATACAAATGTCTTTCATATCTTAATCAGAGAAGTCAATACAGATGTCTTTCATATCTTAATCAGAGAAGTCAATACAAATGTCTTTCATATCTTAATCAGAGAAGACAATACAAATGTCTTTCATATCTTAATCAGAGAAGTCAATACAAATGTCTTTCATATCTTAATCAGAGAAGTCAATACACATGTCTTTCATATCTTAATCAGAGAAGTCAATACAGATGTCTTTCATATCTTAATCAGAGAAGTCAATACAAATGTCTTTCATATCTTAATCAGAGAAGTCAATACAAATGTCTTTCATATCTTAATCAGAGAAGTCAATACAAATGTCTCAGTTTCATATCTTAATCAGAGAAGTCAATACAAATGTCTCAGTTTCATATCTTGAGTCGGTTGCTTTACAATAAGAAGCTGTTAGACAGATATATACAATGCCATCTTAATTCATGGGCACGTTGGGTAGTTGCCGCCCGAGGGCCCCCATACTAATCTACGTATGTTATGTACATCATGTTTTTAACACACTGATTTTGTTAGAATTATCAACACAATGAATATCTGTTTAATTTTATCGAGCATTTATATTTTTATTCCTGCGAGTTTGTAGGTATGGGCCTAGTACACTGATTTTCTCAGGAGCCTATAATGCTGTTATGACGCCCTGCAAATATCATTATGTGTATTTAGATAGTAGTTTGTTTTATTACTCCCAGTATTTAGGTATTTCTATTTTAATTAATGCTTTAAATTTGTTTTCGTTAATAATAATAATAATAATTTTTATTGATCTAAAAATCCAAACAAAGGATTATCATCAATACGGAACATGACAAACACAACTAAGTAAACTTTAAGTACACAATAATATTTGATAACATAATACACAATAGTCGATAACATAACAGCTGAGGAAAGACAGAGTTATCTCCCATACAATACAAATGCATACAATTTCAAGTTACCTTCCATTGACAATCAGTAAAAGTGACATAAAAAATTAAAACCACTGATTAATCTTGTTTTTTAGACTGATTTAGACTATAGAACTTATTGACACCTAATATACACATTTTACATATGTCGTTATGAATACAGCGGAATCACTGTCACTTGAAACTGAGGGTAATGCTTTCATCTTGAAAAATCCAAATAAATGGAGAAAAAAAAATGAAAATTGCATGACAAATTGACAAAGAATATACATTGTAGACTAGTTATTATTAAAATTAATGGGGCCCTTTTTACCCATACAAGGATATATATATATATATATATATATATATATATATATATATATATAACAATAGTAATATTAATAATAGTAATATTTTATGTTATACACTATTAATAATAATAATTATATATCTGTGTTAGATATACAACTGTGGATGATGCACTGTCTATCTATTACAGGGATCACTATACTTGTCAAAATTATTGTATATTTACATTTATTTTTACCTGTTGCATCTTTTTTAAATGCTGCTTTAGGTTGGAGCATCTGTGCATGGATCTTGAACAAGAGTCCAAAGAGGCACTTGCCACGTGGGTTCTTGTTCAGATCTATACACAGTCCTCCTTTGTATGCCTGTATGTCTTAGCTTATTTTAGTTTGTAATTTTGCATGTGACTTGTGTTGTTTTATTGTTAATGTATATTCTTATGTTGTACTGTTTTATTATGTGCCGAATCAAAATAAAGTTTTCTTATCTTATTACATGTATTTGTATGTCTTGTATGTTAAATCCAATCAATCTAATCATACCAATTAATGTAAATATTGTGATTTTCATGTAATCATACTGCCTATCATGGGCGTCTTTAATTGACAAATAAACATATTCTATTCTATATGAGGAATCAGCGCCAATAAAGACCACCATCGGCGTTCTCTCTACCCGTTGGTATTTCTTTCTTGTTCATTTCAATATTTGAATTTTTAGTGTCATGTCGTTTGATGTTTTATCACCAAACAACTAAATTCAAATTTGCCGCCGTGGACACCTGATCAAAGATGAAAGGAAATTATTGACCAATCTAAGATGTCGTTATGTCATACTTTCGGCTAAGGAAAACAGAACTTTGTGGGCGATGTCATTCGGTCAACTTCCGGAATAGAAGCACTTTCTTCCTGAAGAGATCTCTTAAAATTTAATTCCCTACTTGAGAAATGTAACAACATGAACTGTTTACTAAAATGCAAATCACATTCTAGCCATGCTACTTAATCTTATCAAAGTGAGAAACAGGCTAAAATCTTCTCATAAAGTGCAGAAACTTCTCAATAACTTACAATAAGTCTCGCAAAGTATCAATCAGTACATGTACTAGGAGAGAGTCAGCTACATTTATTGAGATAATTACGTTAAATTTATTTACAAATTATTATTATAGTTCTTCAGTTTATTACAATCAAAAACTTGGCAAAAATATTAGGTATAGTTGCAGTACACATTTGAAAAAAAAAATACCTCCATCTCTGTACAGACTTATAAATCAGCTTAATTTAATATAACAACGAAAATGTCTTTAGATGATGATGATCATGTTGATCTTGACTTCCCCATTGTTAGATTAAGAGCATTATATGATTATTCTTATAAAGATGATGAAGGTCACATGGTGACAATGAAACAAGGGGATGAATATCACTTGATATCAAAGAGTGGTGATTGGTGGGAAGTCATCAGAGATGCTGGTGGTGCAAATGAGTTTACATTTTATGTACCAGCTTCTTATGTAAAAATTATAGATGAGGATAACGAGAAGAATTCACCCTGCTCAAACATAATGAAAGAGTCTAACAGTGATAATAATAATGAGAAATATGACCAAGACGACATACTTGTCACAGGAAGTGAGAATGTGAAAACAGATATGGCGTATACTGCTAGGTCAACAACAAACTATATCGATCAAAATGAAGTAGGAATAACGTTTGGAAAAGGCAAAAGTTTTAAGAAAAAATCAGAATCAAGCATTCCATCTGCCACGGTTGCAGTTACTGCTGTGAAGGCTCCTTATCGTAGAAGTTATTCAGATGATGGTGATTACGTGAATTTAGATAAATATAGAACAGATGCTGACATCGAGGTGAACGATGAAGGGGAGTCAACTGATAGTGTAAGTGTAATTGTTAACTAGGAAAACAGAAGTAAAATGCTCGTAATCAAATTGAATTTAAAACCTAACACTTGAGTAATGTTTTGAATTCAAGTTGTACTTGTGGGTAAAACATCTGACTACTGAACAATAAACTTGGAAAATCAAGCTCATGTAAGAACAAATAATCTATGTCAGTGTTAGAATAGTGATACCTGCATTTTGGGTGTGATTAGTTTTATACGTTGCAATCACATATATGTCATGGTATTTTTTTGTTGCAATAATTTGAGGTGAGAGGTATATTTTGTTAACATTGTTGGAATTGTTGGCCATTACTGTTCCAATTTTTTTACAACACAAAATTAACCGCAGAATAAACTTCATAAACAAGTTTTAAGGTCGATCTTTTTCATTTTTGTGTGAGAAAATTTCTATTTGCTTATTGCCATCATACTATACATAATGATATATATCTTTAGAGATGGAGTGTATTGCTAAATCATTATCATAATGGGTGCCACCATCTGAATAATAAAAACATATACCCGGTATGTATAACTTTAATGCTGGATTTTCAGGTACTTCACACTGAGGCTGGTAGTTTTAAAAAGGTAACATTTGTCATCTTTCATTCTGCATGAGTTTTCACTTCTAAATGTTTGAACATTTTTTGTTATTATTAAACAACAATTGGCCATTTGCTTTTAGGTACATTGTAGCTTGATAATTATTGTAATTTTGTTGTTTCTTTTTAACTTTTTTTTTTCACTTTTTGACTTTGATAACAATAACAATCAGTACAAGGTAAAGAGGTAGAGTATTAATTTATGTTTGTTTTAATTTGAAGTTACATGTAACTACCAGTAAAAGTTTGCATGATATTGGTATACAACTGGTAATCTTTCTTTTTTTCAATGTTTTCACTGTTGGGAGACCTGTTTTTATTTAACTACCATGGTAGAACACAAGCATCTCAGTGGTGTAAGGCTGTCAGTAGGGAATAGTATTCTGCACTAAGTCAGTTGTTGAAAATCAAACTAAAACGTACAATTGATACCTACTGCTTCTCTACTGAATTAAAAAAAACACCATTTTTAGGAATGATTGTCTGAGAGTGTGGATAGTGTGTTCGGATGGAACGATATATCTGGCTGTCGACTTGTTTTAGTTAGTTGTCACTATAAAAATCCAGCTCATTGTATTGGTCAGTTTCAAATTATTGGAAACATTTTGTTTGTGCTTGCTATGATAAAGCAGAAATTTTTCTGACTGGTCGTTCCATGACAATTTGTTTGGCTTGCTAGACACTGAAATCTTCAGGACAATTGTCAGTTTTATTAAAATTTCTTCAGGACATTCTTTAATAATTAGAGTAACTTTTATGAAGTTCTTCTGGACAATTTGAGAATTAGGTGGGCAAATGTCCTGAGACCAGTGCCTATCTGAATCACTGCAATACATTTGATATAAGATACAGTCTCCCTCTTACAATACATTGCCATTCCTACCAAAGGTCATCCTTAAAGGGGAATTTGCGGTAGTGCCTACCGACAAAATTTGTGGTTGGAGCTTATCATCAAATATCACCGTTGATATGAACATCATATTAATGAAACTGTATGTCATAAGACCAACGCGACCTAATGGTCCCATACCTCAGAAATTTGAATTTTCGAAGTGATTTTTGTAGATTTTAGACTGATGAAGAATATTATTTTTAATAAGACTGAAAGTTTCGTAGGGAGGAACACTGGTAGCCATGCCTGTCAAATATTTTGCTCCAAAAGTAACTGTGAAACTATGTATCATTGATTTTTCCTCCTGGAGATAACCGTGGTCAAAATAATGAACAATCTGAATGTTTGCTCCGTCCACAGCTATTTATACCCATGGTCTCGGTTTAACAGCCCAGATTACAGATGCACTTTTGATAGTAAAATATTACTGAACTTTCCACCCCCAAGAGAGGCCACCTCTCATATAAGACCACATTTTCATTGCAGAAGGGATGACCTTATAATTGGGAGACTACTGTCTATCAATGTCATGAAAGTTCTGGTCATTTTTAGCTCACCTGGCCTTTAGGCCATGTGAGCTATTGCCATCACTTTTCGTCCGTCGTCCGTCCGTCAACATTTCACATTTTAATCTTCTCCTCAGAAACCACTGGGTCAATAGCAACCAAACTTTGGTGGAATGGTTCTTGGGTGGCCCCCTTCCAAAATTGTGTCCGGTGATCCCGACTTCCAACCAAGATGGCTGCCAAGCTAAAAATGGAAAAAAGGGGGGATGAAATTTTAAATTTTTTTTCTCTGAAACTACTGAACCAATCTCAACCAAACTTTGCTGAAATGACCCTTGGGTGATCCCCTTCCAAATTGTGTCTGGCATTTCAGACCTCCGACCAAGATGGCCACCACAGCCGAACTTAATTTAACATAGGACCCTATGAGAAATTCCCATAAAAATCTTCTTGTCTGAAACCATTTGATCAATAAGAACTAAATTTTGATGAAATTGTCATTGGATGGTTCTCTTCCAAAAATGTGTCCGGCGGTTCGGCCCTTCGACCAAGATGGCCCCCACAGCCGAACTTAGCTTAACATAGGACCCTATGGGAAATTCACATAAAAATCTTCTCCTCAGAAACCACGGGCCAATTGCAACCAAACTTTGGTGGAATGGTCCTTGGATGGCCCCTTCCAAAATTGTGTCCGTTGACCCCGACTTCCAACCAAGATGGCCACCAAGCTAAAAATAGAAAAAAGGGGGGGTGAAATTAAAAAAAAAATCTTCTCCTCTGAAAGTGCTGAGCCAATCTCAACCAAACTTTGCTGAAATGATCCTTGGGTGGTCCCCTTCCAAAATTGTGTCTGGCATTTCAGACCTTCGTCCAAGATGGCCGCCACAGCCGAACTTAATTTAACATAGGACCCTATGGGAAATTCCCATAAAAATCTTCTTGTCTGAAACCATTTGCTCAATAAGAACTAGATTTTGATGAAATTGTCATTGGATGGTTCTCTTCCAAAAATGTGTCCGGCGGTTCGGCCCTTCGACCAAGATGGCCCCCACAGCCGAACTTAGCTTAACATAGGACCCTTTGGAAAATTCATATAAAAATTGTCTGGAACCAGTTGCTCAATTGGAACCAAACTTTGATAAAATAGTCATTGGATGGTCCTCTTCCAAAATTGTGTCTGGTGGCCCCGCCCTCTGACCAAGATGGCTGCACAGCTGAACTTAGTTTAACATAGGACCCTATGGGAAATTCACATAAAAACCATCTTGTCTGGAACCAGTAGCTTAATTAGAACCAAACTTTGATGGAATAGTCATTGGATGGTCCTCTTCCAAAATTGTGTCCGGCAGTCACGCTCTCCCACCAAGATGGCCACCACAGTGCAGTTGCATTGTTATTGAAAGCAGTTTTGATCCAGGTGAGCGATTACAGGCTCCTGGGAGCCTCTGGTTATAGGTTAGCATCACAAATGTCAAATAGACGGACTGATTTCAACATACAGTCAAACCTGTATTAAGAGGTCACCTTTGTGACAAAGCAAAAGTGGTCTTTTAAGACAGATGTCCTCTTAAAAGAGGTTCAATTCATATGAACTTTTCTATGACAGGACAAGAAAAAGGTGATCTTTCAATACAGGTGACAGACAGACTGCTTAATACTAATAGAGGTATGGGCAGGTTTGACTGTACAATGTATGTTTGTTGTGTTATTCATTACTGTAAATATTACAATCTCTGATATTTTAAACATATTTTAAGACAGACATAATGAAAGAGGAAACCCAACTATTTTTTAAGCATGATCCTGAGATTTCCAATCACTTTTAATATTTAATTAGAGGTTAAATATAACTTGAAAATAACTAGTTTACATTAGAAAATGTAGTTATTACTAAAACAGACGGACTTAAGCCACCCTTGAGACAATCATTGAACATGTGAATCTCGTCTCTCAATATCACTCCTCGTGAGACTCATAAGTTTGAAGATACCAAAAGGGTAATCCGAAGCCGTAAATCTAAGAAGGACAGACATCACAATGGCCAAAAGAAAAGTGACGAAAGTACAAGCAATGATATACAAAACATTACACATAAACTAAAGATCAAGCAGAGCGAACCCCACAAAAACCGGGGATGAATTCAGGTGCTCTGGAAGGGTAGGAAGTTCCTGCTGCACACATACCATATTTAGGGTTGTAATGAGCATTGGTGCATAATGCGCACCCCTCTTGGCCTTGAAAATCTCCAGAAAAAAACTAGTTCGTGTCTATAATGCGCATGGACTTAAAAAAATCGCTGTCGGAAATGTAAGAATTAAATATCAATCGTATATATTTTTC
The DNA here is from genome assembly GCA_963680875.1 of Bathymodiolus brooksi. Taxonomy (NCBI): domain Eukaryota; kingdom Metazoa; phylum Mollusca; class Bivalvia; order Mytilida; family Modiolidae; genus Bathymodiolus; species Bathymodiolus brooksi. The sequence goes on from OY804587.1 coordinate 89,862,319, forward strand.
AGTCCTTTGAGCATGTTTCATTTGCTGGGAGAATTTAAGAACCATTTATCTCTTTTCATCTTCAGTAAAGTTGCAAAATATTAAATGTGTTGGGTTTTATTGGCGGACATGTGATTTCCCCGTCTGGGAAAGAGTGAAACACATTGTTCCTGTTTATAATGCACACCCCTCCTACAAATTAAAGAATCTGGGCAAAATCCTGCACATTATGCAACCCTAAATACGGTACTTTTTTTGCTCAATAGCATGTTATGATTAAATATCACAAAATAAAAGACTTCAGAAACATCTTTTTAAGATTTACAGTCACTTTTACAAGTTTAGAATGTTACTGGTGAGGTCACATCTCATGAAATGTTGTTTTTAATACTCTTCAGGCTGGAGGTACAATATTCTTTCAAAACCCACTACATGTAGGTGATTGGTCACACAAGACCATTTTGAAGTTCAATCAATACCTGCTAAAAAATTTCCTTAATCACAGGGACAAAAGATAGTATTTTTGTTGCAGTTGTCAGCTGGGCTCTCTAAAATAACACACACAATTTTAGAAGCCCAGCAAAAAATCTTGGAGCACAGTAACTGACTTTGCACATTCAGAGTATTCAGAATGTCAGTAGCCAGCTGGGATGCTATCTTAAAATGTTTAGGGGCTACTGGGTTCCTGCTGTTAGGTTTTACTAACAATGAACATGTTATGTTTTTTATTTGGCTGACATTGCTTCTGACTTACTAGCAAATTGTGTATGAGATTGAAATATTTTTCATTGCTTTACATCATGATCTTGCTTTTGTCAAATTTATATATTTTAAGCCTTTATATCAATGATTTAAAAATACATAGAACATAGAGGGTATCCAATCAAGTGTTGTCGTGCAGTCTGTCAGTAAAAACCACTATAAACGGATTTAACAGAATGGTATAACAGGTTTTGCTATTGAGAACATCAAATGGTATAACAGGTATTGCCATTGAGAACATCAAATGGTATACCAGGTATTGCCATTGAGAACATCAAATGGTATACCAGGTATTGCCATTGAGAACATCAAATGGTATAACAGGTATTGCCATTGAGAACATCAAATGGTATAACATGTATTGCCATTGAGAACATCAAATGGTATACCAGGTATTGCCATTGAGAACATCAAATTGTATAACATGTATTGTCATTGAGAACATCAAATTGTATAACATGTATTGTCATTGAGAACATCAAATGGTATAACATGTATTGTCATTGAGAACATCAAATGGTATACCAGGTATTGCCATTGAGAACATCAAATGGTATAACAGGTATTGCCATTGAGAACATCAAATGGTATAACATGTATTGCCATTGAGAACATCAAATGGTATAACATGTATTGTCATTGAGAACATCAAATGGTATAACATGTATTGTCATTGAGAACATCAAATGGTATAACAGGTATTGCCATTGAGAACATCAGAAGATGGATGATAAATTTATGTTTATTTATGATTACACGTATGTTTCATTGAAGTGACAATTTGATATTTAGAGAAACAATGGTCAATTCTCGCGATATAAAAAAAATGCCACTTTCTAGATACTGACCCAACACAGAAATTTGAGGATGCTTTGAAGAGAATTATATTTTTTGATAAATTTCTTGATTTATTTTTATTATTTTTCACAGGATTATGCAAACCTAGCTGCAATTCAACAGTCAAAACTTGATCTACCATCACCAGACATAGAAAAATGTGATTTTATAAGAACATTATTAGATGTGTGGGATATGTTCCACGATCCAGAAACCAATAGACTCTTTTATATAAATAAAGACACAAATGAAAGAACATGGAAACCTCCTCGTCATCCAAATAAACATGAAAGAGCTCAACAGGTAAGCAACTAAATACTGAACTAGAAATAGTGTATTAGATACAGCTTATAAATATTTAAATGCTGTACTATGTACCTAATGTTATATAACGGTTTGTAGATGTTGGCCGCCTTTTTATTAGACATATGTTAACTCAACAGCCAGAAAATGCTAGTACATGTATATACAAATGTATATTGATGACAACAATATATATATATACAGTCAAACCAGCTTTAGTGACCACCTCTATTAAGCAATAATTTGTATTATGTGACCATAATTTTTATTTTCCTTCATAGTACATTTCATATCAATTAAACCTGTATTAAGCGACTAATAGGTTCTTACATACGTTCTTGGGAAAGACCGGGTGATCTTCCACGAGTGATAGAAATTTTATGTCTTTTCGCGATTGGAGCGCAGCGAAACGAGCGAAAAGAAACAAAAATTTCTATCACGAGTGGAAGATTACCTGGGCTTTCCCAACACCGCTTGTAAGTACCTATTTCTTCCGTAAACCAACAACTTTCACTATCACGAACTCCTAGAGACCCCCGCCATTGATCAGTAACTAATTTGCATAGATTATCAGATCAATATCATAAAATTGAACGTTATGAAATACACATCACATAAAATTGACTTTTGTGACACCGATTGATAAACTAAGTAGCTTTCTACTGATATTTGAGCTTTTTTCACTAATATTTTATTGAAAGTACAGTATTTTCCTTCATGAGACACCTCATACATGAAATATGACGTGACACATATTTTGACGTCATTGAAGAATGACATCAAAGGTACGGAAAAGGACATCTAGAAATACGAAAAAAATGAAAATAAAAGACACAAATATGTTTGATACGGTTGGAGTCTGTATTTGAAAAAAAAACAATGGTTAAATCCGTAATATATCTGTTATTCCACTATCAGACAGGGTATATAATGTGACATTCCCAGCTTAGGATATATATTTAAACAATTTTTTCTTGTTAGAGGCATTTTGATTGGATGTCACAACGAGTAAAGACGAGTGCATGTGCACTCGTCTTAACCCGAAAACGGCCATTTACGGAAGAATACTTGTTCTTATGTGACCATGTTTCACTGTTCCCTTGGAAGGTCACATAAGACATGTTTGACTGTTTAAAAATTCATTAATCATCTGATGACTTCACATCATTCTTTTACAGGAAAAAAGAATATATAAAATAAACATGATGTTCATGTGTTTTTACCAGTGTTGTCCTAAAGAGCCAGATATTATACTGTCAAACCTGTATTAAGAGGTCACCTTGAGGACAAAGAGAAAGTGGTCTTTTAAGACAGGTGACCTCTTAAAAGAGGTTCAATTTATTTGAAATTTTCTATGACATGACCAGAAAAATGTGACGTTTAAATACAGGTGACTGCTTAATAGAGGTGACCTTATGGACAGGTTTGACTGTACCAAATGCTTCAAAAATTAACAACTGAAATGAACAAAAATTATGCCCTCTGATGGAAATACTTTCAAAATTTTATTTCAAAATTGCCGATATGAATTATAAATGTCATTGCAGGCAGTCCTATTGAAAATTTGTTTTTCTCTGAGCCCTGGCATAAAACTGCTTCCAGAACAGATGAAATTCCATTGCATTAAGTGCCATATTATCTATAACCCAAGGCTGATTAAACTCCTATACTCACTTCTCACTGATCGGTCAACTGAAACAATTTCATTCATCTCGGGAGTTGACCCGTTTTTTCATATATCCAATAAAATATCAAAGTTGTTTGAAATAATTTTTTGGTCCAGCAGAATGTAACATAACAATAATACCCGTGCTCCAAACCATAGCTGGAACTGATTTCATATGACATGAAAAATTCATGACTACGAGGATTTCTCTGTCAGTTGACACCCAGATGACGAGTGGAGAGTATAAGAGTGTGATCAGCCATGTGTTACAGACGATGGAAGCCCCATTGAAAATATCTATTCCTTGGAGACCAGACTGCTTCCAGAACATACTGTTTGTTATATACAATGTATGTAATTTAGCTAGTCTTAGATTGTAGATATACAAATTTTAGAAATTAATTTCTCACCCCCTGGATAAAGTACTCCGTTAATTTAGGTGAAAAAGATTTTTCTATCTTACCCAGACTCCTGGGTAAGACAAGCTACACGCCCTTATTCCCGCAAATTGTTTTCCATTGTTGAATTAAATTGTCGAATTATAGATATATGCATCCGTGTCTTGGCAATATTTTAAATGTATTTCACAATAAAATACACTGTATTTTATAAATATATTATAAATGCTACTACAACAGCGTTAAATACCTGTAAAAAAAGTTATTTGACGTTGGTCAAAGGGAGGTAATTTTTTTATTTACGTTAGTTACTAACAAGGGAGAACCCTCTATATTTTTTCAACGTAACCAAATATTGACACGATAGAAAGAGATGAGAAAGAGTCAAACTCCGTAAAAGGTGCAAGATTTTTTTTTATTATAGAATCTATCACAAGTTGTTAACTTTATTATTTTGAACCCCTTTAAAGTAATAAAATGAAAATCTTGTTTTATTTAATACGTAGCATTTTGGTCCTGTGATACGGTTCGCAAATTAATGCGCCAAACTACACAAAAAGTAAACAAACATTGACACGGTAGAAAGGGGTGAGAAAAAGAGTCAAACAGCGTGAAAGGTGCAAGATAGTAAAATCTGTGACACCCTCGGATAACATTTAAACGTATCTGACTCGGACAAACCTCGTCCTATGCGATTTAAATCTTACCCTCGGGTGTCACAGATTTTACTATCTTGCACCTATCCCGGTGTTAGACCCCATATGTCTATCATTACACCATGTATGCTGTAACTACACTTGTTTATATTAAACTATATAACCCTGTAAGGACTAATATTGAACTATTACTCGTGTTGACCTTTCAGGACTACTGTTAAGATAACCTGTAGTTGTGAGGACTAACAAGGGGCCTACACCTAAATTTTTTGATTTTAGTCTGATTTTAATTGTTTGTTTTCCCTCTAAATTCTTTATGAAATTCCTTTTTTAGCTCACCTGACCCAAAGGGTCATGTGAGCTATTCTCATCACTTGGCGTCCGTCGTCCGTCGTACGTCGTAAACTTTTTCAAAAATCTTCTCCTCTGAAAGTACTAGACCAATGGAAACCAAACTTGGTCTGAATCATTACTAGGGTATCTAGTTTCAAAATTGTGTCCGGTGATGCCGTGCACCAACCAACATGGCCGCTGTTACTAAAAATAGAACATATGGTAAAATTGCAGGTTTTTGGTAATATCTCAAAAACCGTTAGTAATATCAAAAATCTGACATGGGGTAAAAATGATCAGCACATCAAGATCTACCTACCCTGCAATTTTGAAGTAAATCTGATTACCCATCTTGGAGTTATTGCCCTTTTTTCATCAAATTTGTAAAATTTTAATGCTTTTCGTCTTATATTTCAAAAACTATAAGAGATAAAGGTTAACTTTAAATTGCAAAAATGTGCGGCATATTAAGATCTACCTACCCTGCAATTTTGAAGTAAATCCCATTACTCATTTTGGAGTTATTTCCCTTTTTTCATCAAATTTTCAAAATTTTAATACTTTTCGTCCTTTATTTCAAAAACTATAACAGACAGATGGTAAGTTGAAACTGCAAACATGCTCAGCATGTCAAGATCTACCTACCCTGCAATTTTGAAGTAAATTTGATTACCCATCTTGGAGTTATTGCCCCTTTTTCATCAATTTTTTTTTTTCCTTTTAATACTTTTCGTCTTATATTTCAAAAACTATTTAGAGATAGATGTTAAGTTTATTGCAAAAATGTGCAGCATATCAAGATCTACCTACCCTGCAATTTTGAAGTAAATCCCATTACCCATTTTGACCGATTATGCAAATTAGAAAAAAGGGGGGATGAAATTAAAAAAAAATCTTCTCCTCTGAAACTACTGAACCAATCTCAACCAAACTTTGCTGAAATGATCCTTAGGTGGTCCCCTTTCAAAATTGTGTCCATTAGCCCCGTCCTGTATCCAAGATGGCCGCCATTACTAAAAATAGAAATTTCTTCAAATGGTCAAAACTGCTCTATTTTAAGCCAGAAAGTGCCCAAATTTGAACTGTATAAGCATAATGATGAACTTTTTAACATATATTACGGGATTTTTTTATGAACTTTGAACTTTTACCGATTTTGACCGATTATGAAATTTAAAAAAAGGGGGGATGAAATTAAAAAAAAAATCTTCTCCTCTGAAACTACTGAGCCAATCTCAACCAAACTTTGCTGAGATGATCCTTAGGTGGTCCCCTTTCAAAATTGTGTCCGTCAGCGCCGTCCTGTATCCAAGATGGCCACCATTACTAAAAATAGAAATTTCTTCAAATGGCCAAAACTGTTCTATTTTAAGCCAGAAAGTGCCCAAATTTGAACTGTATAAGCATAATGATGAGCTTTTTAACATATATTACGGATTTTTTATGAACTTTGAACTTTTACCGATTTTGACCGATTATGAAATTTAAAAAAAGGGGGGATGAAATTAAAAAAAAATCTTCTCCTCTGAAACTACTGAGCCAATTTCAACCAAACTTTGCTGAGATGATCCTTAGGTGGTCCCCTTTTAAAATTGTGTCCGTCAGCGCCGTCCTATATCCAAGATGGCCACCATTATTAAAAATAGAAATTTCTTCAAATGGCCAAAACTGCTCTATTTTAAACCAGAAAGTGCTCAAATTTGAACTGTATAAGCATAATGATGATCTTTTTAACATATATTACGGATTTTTTATGAACTTTGAACTTTTACTGATTTTGACCGATTATGCAAATTAGAAAAAGGGGGGATGGAATTAAAAAAAAATCTTCTCCTCTGAAACTACTGAGTCAATCTCAACCAAACTTTGCTGAAATGATCCTTAGGTGGTCCCCTTTCAAAATTGTGTCCGTCAGCGCCGTCCTGTATCCAAGATGGCCACCATTACTAAAAATAGAAATTTCTTCAAATGGCCAAAACTGCTCTATTTTAAGCCAGAAAGTGCCCAAATTTGAACTGTATAAGCATAATGATGAGCTTTTTAACATATATTACGGGATTTTTTATGAACTTTGAACTTTTACCGAGTTTGACCGATTATGCAAATTAGAAAAAAGGGGGGATGAAATTAAAAAAATCTTCTTCTCTGAAACTACAGAGCCAATCTCAACCAAACTTTGCTGAAATGATTCTTGGGTGGTCCTCTTCCAAAATTGTGTCCAGCATTTCAGAACACCGACCAAGATGGCCGCCACAGCCGAACTTAATTTAACATAGGACCCTATGGGAAATTCCCATAAAAATCTTTTTGTCTGAAACCATTTGCTCAATAAGAACAAAATTTTGATGAAATAGTCATTGAATGGTTCTCTTCCAAAAAAGTGTCTGGCGGTTCGACCCTTCGATCAATTTTTATTTACCTGCAATTTTGAAGTAAATCCGATTACCCATCTTGGAGTTCTTGCCCTTTTTTCATCAAATTTATAAAAATGACGAAGGCTACAATTGTTAATTTTTTTTACCGAAGTTATCAAGTTTTATTGACTGATGTTATTATTATACCCAGGTGAGCTATACAGGCTCCTGGGAGCCTCTAGTGTACTAGTACTTATCACACAGATTCTACCCAGTGATGAATTCTATCAATAATCAATTTCTGTAAGACTGGTGCAGGAGGAAACCATTGTTGACTTGCTGCACCCGACTTAACCCTTTATTTCTCCAATTTTGAATGACCATTTATTAATTTAATATCTAGAATTGACTTTCTCAATCACTTACAATCTAAAGGTCAATTACTGCACAGAAAAGTTTGAGGAAACCAAAGGGGGGTAATCAGAAACTGTAAACAGAAGGACAAACAAAACTGTAAACAGAAAGACAAACAAAACTGTAGACAGAAGGACAAACAAAACTGTAGACAGAAGGACAAACAAAACTGTAGACAGAAGGACAAGCAAAACTAAACAGAAGGACAAACAAAACTGTAGACAGAAGGACAAACAAAACTGTAGACAGAAGGACAAACAAAACTGTAGACAGGACAAACAAAACTGTAGACAGAAGGACAAACAAAAGTGTAAACAGGACAAACAAAACTGTAAACAGAAGGACAAACAAAACTAGACAGAAGGACAAACAAAATTGTATACAGAAGGACAAACAAAACTGTAAACAGAAGGACAAACAAAACTATGAACAGAAGGACAAACAAAACTATAAACAGAAGGACAAACAAAACTATAAACAGAAGGACAAACAAAACTAGACAGAAGGACAAACAAAACTGTAAACAGAAGGACAAACAAAACTGTAGACAGAATGACAAACAAAACTGTAGACAGAAGGACAAACAAAACTGTAAACAGAAGGACAAACAAAACTGTAAACAGAAGGACAAACAAAACTGTAAACAGAAGGACAAACAAAACTGTAGACAGAAGAACAAACAAAACTGTAAACAGAAGGACAAACAAAACTGTAGACAGAAGGACAAACAAAACTGTAGACAGAAGGACAAACAAAACTAGACAGAAGGACAAACAAAACTGTAAACAGAAGGACAAACACAACTATAAACAGAAGGACAAACAAAACTAGACAGAAGGACAAACAAAACTGTAGACAGGACAAACAAAACTGTAAACAGAAAGACAAGCAAAACTGTAGACAGAAGGACAAACAAAACTGTAAACAGAAGGACAAACAAAACTGTAAACAGGACAAACAAAACTGTAAACAGAAGGACAAACAAAACTGTAGACAGGAGGACAAACACAACTATAAACAGAAGGACAAACAAAACTGTAGACAAAAGGACAAACAAAACTAGACAGAAGGACAAACAAATCTGTAAACAGAAGGACAAACAAAACTGTAAACAGGACAAACAAAACTGTAAACAGAAGGACAAACAAAACTGTAGACAGGAGGACAAACAAAACTGTAGACAGAAGGACAAACAAAACTATAAACAGAAGGACAAACAAAACTAAACAGAAGGACAAACAAAACTGTAGACAGAAGGACAAACAAAACTGTAAACAGAAGGACAAACAAAACTGTAGACAGAAAGACAAACAAAACTGTAGACAGAAGGACAAACAAAACTGTAAACAGAAGTACAAACAAAACTGTAGACAGAAGGACAAACAAAACTGTAGACAGAAGGACAAACAAAACTGTAGACAGAAGGACAAACAAAACTATAAACAGAAGGACAAACAAAACTGTAAACAGAAGGACAAACAAAACTGTAGACAGAAGGACAAACAAAACTGTAGACAGGACAAACAAAACTGTAGACAGAAGTACAAACAAAACTGTAGACAGAAGGACAAACAAAACTGTAGACAGAAGGAAAAACAAAACTAGACAGAAGGACAAACAAAACTATAAACAGGAGGACAAACAAAACTGTAAACAGAAGGACAAACAAAACTGTAGACAGAAGGACAAACAAAACTGTAGACAGGACAAACAAAACTGTAGACAGAAAGACAAGCAAAACTGTAGACAGAAGGACAAACAAAACTGTAAACAGAAGTACAAACAAAACTGTAGACAGAAGGACAAACAAAACTGTAAACAGAAGTACAAACAAAACTGTAGACAGAAGGACAAACAAAACTGTAGACAGAAGGACAAACAAAACTGTAGACAGAAGGACAAACAAAACTGTAGACAGAAGTACAAACAAAACTGTAGACAGAAGGACAAACAAAACTGTAGACAGAAGGAAAAACAAAACTAGACAGAAGGACAAACAAAACTATAAACAGGAGGACAAACAAAACTGTAAACAGAAGGACAAACAAAACTGTAGACAGAAGGACAAACAAAACTGTAGACAGAAGGACAAACAAAACTGTAGACAGGACAAACAAAACTGTAGACAGAAAGACAAGCAAAACTGTAGACAGAAGGACAAACAAAACTGTAGACAGAAGGACAAACAAAACTAGACAGAAGGACAAACACAACTGTAGACAGAAGGACAAACAAAACTGTAGACAGAAGGACAAACAAAACTGTAGACAGAAGGACAAACAAAACTAGACAGAAGGACAAACAAAACTATAAACAGGAGGACAAACAAAACTGTAAACAGAAGGACAAACACAACTGTAGACAGAAGGACAAACAAAACCGTAGACAGAAGGACAAACACAACTGTAGACAGAAGGACAAACAAAACCGTAGACAGAAGGACAAACAAAACTGTAAACAGAAGGACAAACACAACTGTAGGCAGAAGGACAAACAAAACTGTGAACAGAAGTACAAACAAAACTGTAGACAGAAGGACATACAAAACTGTAGACAGAAGGACAAACACAACTGTAGACAGAAGGACAAACAAAACTGTAAACAGAAGGACAAGCAAAACTAGACAAGGACAAACAAAACTGTAGACAGAAGGACAAACAAAACTGTAGACAGAAGGACAAACACAACTATAAACAGAAGGACAAACAAAACTGTAAACAGAAGGACAAACAAAACTGTAGACAGAAGGACAAACAAAACTGTAGACAGAAGGACAAACAAAACTGTAGACAGAAGGACAAACAAAACTGTAGACAGAAGGACAAACACAACTATAAACAGAAGGACAAACAAAACTAAACAGAAGGACAAGTTTACAATTCCTTTTAAAACTTTTTCATTAGGAACCAGTGGAAATATAAATATTATTGTATGACTTATAATAACCAGAAAGTATCTTTAAATTGAAGATCATTGCAAATGCTCAAGGACCATTTTTACCAAGAAATAGAGTAAGTAACTGTCATGTAAATGCATGCTTCACCATTACTCCTGAACATAAAACAAGGTATATAGTAAGGGGGAAACGATTCACTGTATGTACCGAAATCTCGATTATTTTGGGAACGGTTCGGTTCACGATACGTGGAGGCTTCTTACGATGCAAACGATATGATGCTCATTTTTTGAAAAAAAGTAGAGTTGAACTTCCATTTTCTTCTTTTGGTGATCATTTAATTAGTATTTTGAGAAAAGTGAATCGATTAATTTACGCTTTTAAAATTAATTAATCAAATATCAATTATTTATAATTTCCGCTAGTACACTTGTACATGTATGTAAGTGACATCATATAAAAAAAACATGGCATGTCGACCAGCATGGAATTCAAGGAATAGTTACAGTTTCCTATAAAACGTATCGTGATACGTATCGTAATACATATCAAATATCGCGATACGTATCGCTTGTGGGAAAAGTGTATCGTTACACCCCTAGTATATATACTGCTTCCTGGTACAAATAAAAAAAAAAAAAAAAAAGTTCAAAAATAAATAATATCTACTACAAATTACCTTTGGTTTTATCAGTTGCCAGGGACCTGTCAATAACTGGTTTACTGTTAGTTTATCAACTGCCAGGGACCAGTCAACTGGTTTACATTTGGTTTATTGTTACAATATCCAATGTTGGAAGCAGTTTATATCTAACTATTGCCATATCTATCTATACATGTATATCCTCAAGGAATTAATCCAACTAAAATTAGTCTTCAGTTTCTCTTTTTATAATGAAAGATTACACACACACATATTATAAGGGGTTTTGTGACATACATATTAATCTCAATCCTATCTTTGAACTTATTCATAAATACCCTTAGATATTTTTAAAACAACTTATTGTGTAAACAAATTTTGTTTTCAAATACAGGTACAATCCAAAATATGATGTTAATGATTGATCCTAAATTTATTTTAAGACATACATGTACCTCTTTGCTGACGAGAAACTGAGACTAGTTTTACATGTCTAAGCCGCTGGGTATTTGAAGGTGTACAGAAACATATTAGGTTGCTTTCATCCTGGTTCCTAGTCTACATTAACTCATCTTACACAGTATCAGTAATTTATAATTACTGTATGTTTAAATAATCAAATAATACAACTGTCACAAGTCACAGACAAACTTGATCACATGATGTTGTATCAATTACACCTCTCCATCAACTTGAATTAGTGTAAACCTGGTGGTGGTCTGTAGAGCACTATATACAGAGGATTCTTAGTTTGGTGGACAATAATGATTAATACTGTATGTTGGATGATACTCAATCTAATTAAAATGTTATCTTTAATTGCTCCCAGTTTTGTTATGTCGTGCATAAATTAACAAAGCCAGGAGCAATTAAAGATTTAATTTTAATTGGATTGGATGATACTGTGATTCTATTTATATTTTATTTTATACAGCAATGTTCAGCTTCTAATGAGTAGTAAACTCTGGTGGCACATTTCAGTACAGAACCTTCTGAGCCTATCATTATATCTTCTGGTTTTTTTCTGTGGTTATCTAAATACCACTTTTAATACCTTTACAACTTTTTGTTTGTTAACTTATTCTTGTTCTGAATATAGCTGAAATACTACTCACTCAATATGAAACAACAACCAATCAATTCACAGTGAATACGAAATTGTAATTTTTTTTACAGGACATTCGGTCTGGTGAACCAAGATGATTCACCAGACCGAATCAACTTTTACCAGACCGAAAGAAAATCATAATTTTTAAAATATTTCATTGTTGATGGCTGTCCTGTATAAAGCCTTTTTCATTGTTATTGATTTTAATTAGGGTTGTTTTCTTATTTCATATACCCATGTCGTATGAAACCAACTAGGAGGAGAATAGTATGGGAACACAAATTTTCATAACAATATATATTCCGAATAGTTTTATTGTTAACATTCTCTTTCCGAGAAAAGGAAAACTTCTCTCCAATTATCTTCTTCATCCATAAAATCAACACAAAAGTCATCATTGTCCTCGTCTGTGTCACATATAATATTCAGTGCATGAAGGTCACTTTCCTCAGTCAATATCAAGCTTTTCCTGCAGTGGTTGCTTTCAAGCAAGGGCTACCAATTTTCCATTTCTCGTTTTAGCAATGCAAATTTACTGTATATATATTTTTCTGAACATCGTTTGTTAAAACAAGTCTGCTTTGAAGTAAACATTTTGTAGAAATTTTTATTTATATAAATAAAGCAAAGTATTTTATTTAAATTCTCAGAGAAATAAAAATTTTAGTGGATATCTTTTCAACCATTTGTCTTAATCAGGAAAAAGTTTGTAATATTTGTCCATTTCAAAGGTTTCACTATTTCCCAAAAGACTAAATCAAGTCCTCTCGTATTTTGCACAAAAGATAAGTTTAAATTTGGCGCCAAATTGATATCCGATAATTTATACGTGTCCGGTCCGGAGTGAGTCTTTTTCTTATATTTCAAATATTGATATTTTCGTTCATTAAAGCGTTTCTGAGATTGTGACTTTTTGCGTCAATGTCCTTGATCTTCATCATAGCATGGAAGAACGAAAAATGATGTGTACAATAAAAGAGTTTTGATCTGGTGTTTCACTTTAGTTTTTATGAAATCCTATGCCAGAAACTGACAAATCAATTGTAATAGCCAAAATTGACAAAATCAAATGACAGAGCAATACCGGACAATCGGTCCTGAAATCCAAGGCTTTTTATCGGACCGGCGGTCATTTTACCGGACTTGTCCGTCGGTCCGACGGTATTTCGTTTTCACTGAATTCATTTAAATTATATCACATCAGTTTGATCTTATAAAATTTTTAATTGTTTTTTTGTTGAATGGAAATCCAAGATGGCCACCAAACAAAGGACTAATTTATAACTGGAACCTATGGAGAAAATAATCATATATTATTCTTATCTGAAACAACTGAACTATTTGATAGCAAACTTGGCTCTAATGTTGTTTAGATAATCCTGTGCTAAATGTCTCTGTATTTAGAGACTACAAACTTGTTTTAATCCAACAGTACATGAATAACCAGATGAATGATTCAGGCTCATGTGAGCCTCTGGTTTATTATAGGTTTTTAATCCAGTGTATAAATATAGTGAGGGATGGATTGTTGAAAGGTAGAGATTATTAGAGGTATCAAACCAGTTGTATGCCTGTCTCAAGCCAGAACCTGAATTTCCAACATCAAACATTGTTGCCATTTTGAATGTTCAATGATTTGAGGTGAGAAGTGATGATTGTTTTGTTGATATTGGTGGAATTGATGACCATCACTGTTTAAACTTTCTTTGTTTTGTTGATATTGGTGGAATTGATGACCATCCCTGTTTAAACTTTCTTTGTTTTGTTGATATTGGTGGAATTGTTGACCATCACTGTTTAAGCTTTCTTTGTTTTGTTGATATTGATGGAATTGATGACCATCACTGTTTAAACTTTCTTTGTTTTGTTGATATTGATGGAATTGATGACCATCAGTGTTTAAACTTTCTTTGTTTTGTTGATATTGGTGGAATTGTTGACCATCACTGTTTAAACTTTCTTTGTTTTGTTGATATTGGTGGAATTGATGACCATCACTGTTTAAACTTTCTTTGTTTTGTTGATATTGGTGGAATTGATGACCATCACTGTTTAAACTTTCTTTGTTTTGTTCATATTGGTGGAATTGTTGACCATCACTGTTTAAACTTTCTTTGTTTTGTTCATATTGGTGGAATTGTTGACCATCACTATTTAAACTTTCTTTTGTTTTATTGATATTGATGGAATTGTTGACCATCACTGTTTAAACTTTCTTTGTTTTGTTCATATTGCTGGAATTGTTGACCATCACTATTTAAACTTTCTTTTGTTTTGTTGATATTTGTAGAATTGTTGACCATCACTATTTAAACTTTCTTTTGTTTTGTTGATATTGATGGAATTGTTGATCACTATTTAAACTTTCTTTTGTTTTGTTGATATTTGTAGAATTGTTGACCATCACTATTTAAACTTTCTTTGTTTTGTTGATATTGATGGAATTGTTGACCATTACATACTATTTATGTCTCCCCCCAGTTTGGTGGGAGACATATTATTTTTCCCTGTCCGTCTGTCCATCACACAGTTTGTCAGTGCAACTCCTCTGAAACTACTGAACATAATTTCATGAAACTTGGTAGGTAGTAAGGACACCATATGTAGTTGTGCATATTACCAGGAAATTTTGATCGCCTGAATTTTGTGGGAGTTATGCCCCTTTGAACTTAAAACTTTCCCGAAATATACTACGATCAAATATGGAATAAAATGTGTCGCTGTGCATGTCAAATCTCCTCAGATTTTCGTTATCAATATTTACAGACCACCAGATCTACCAGTGAAATATTTCAGTGATGCGCTAAATCGTCTCTTGAAAGACTTGACACCTGGCATTCCACAAATAGTCATGGGCGATTTCAATGTGGACCTTTTATCCAGAAAAGATGATGTAATCACACACACATTTTCTGCTTTTGAACAGAATATAAAATCTTCTACTACTCGTAAATTGACGTGCCTAGATCATATTTACACTCGACATTTGAATGCTCAACAAGCTAGTGTAGTGCCAATTTATTACAGCTACCATGATATGACATACCGGTATATTTCTGTAGATATGCAACAACTTCAGTAGAATCATTTTATAAATATATTAAGGTATTACTCATTTTAAGTGGACACTGTTATTTGCAAACACTCTAGTGTAATATCCCTAATGAAACTTGTATATATATATATGTACAAGAGTCTATCATAATGTCACTATTTCCCTGAAAAAGTTTTTCATCACCAATCCATTGATTTTAGAAGAACAAAACTCCTTTAAAATCATTGGAACATAGGTTGAGCAATTTTCTGGAATAGGGAACTTTGCCATGACAATATGGAATAGTACCTGTAACCCTTGCTTTAGCACTTTTGATCAAATTTTTTTTGTGTTTCATGGATTAAAAACAGTTTTTTTTGTTATTCATTGAAGCTTAATTTTATTTGTTACCTAAATAGATTTTTTACCTTTGACTACAGTTTGTGGGACGGGGGGAGGCATACGTTTTTGCAGGCAAAAACAAACTTTAATTAAATTTTGTTTTGTTGATATTGGTGGAATTGTTGACCATCACTATTTAAACTTTCTTTTGTTTTGTTGATATTGGTGGAATTGTTGACTATCACTATTTAAACTTTCTTTTGTTTTGTTGATATTGATGGAATTGTTGACCATCACTATTTAAACTTTCTTTCGTTTTGTTGATATTGATGGAATTGTTGACCATCACTGTTTAAACTTTCTTTTGTTTTGTTGATATTTGTAGAATTGTTGACCATCACTATTTAAACTTTCTTTCGTTTTGTTGATATTGATGGAATTGTTGACTATCACTATTTAAACTTTCTTTTGTTTTGTTGATATTGATGGAATTGTTGACCATCACTATTTAAACTTTCTTTTGTTTTGTTGATATTTGTAGAATTGTTGACCATCACTATTTAAACTTTCTTTGTTTTGTTGATATTGATGGAATTGTTGACCATCACTATTTAAACTTTCTTTGTTTTGTTGATATTGATGGAATTGTTGACCATCACTATTTAAACTTTCTTTGTTTTGATGATATTGATGGAATTGTTGACCATCACTATTTAAACTTTCTTTGTTTTGTTGATATTGATGGAATTGTTGACCATCACTATTTAAACTTTCTTTGTTTTGTTGATATTGATGGAATTGTTGACCATCACTATTTAAACTTTCTTTTGTTTTGTTGATATTGATGGAATTGTTGACCATCACTGTTTAAGCTTTCTTTGTTTTGTTGATATGGATGGAATTGTTGACCATCACTATTTAAACTTTCTTTTGTTTTGTTGATATTGATGGAATTGTTGACCATCACTGTTTAAACTTTCTTTTGTTTTATTGATATTGATGGAATTGTTGACCATCACTATTTAAACTTTCTTTTCTGAGATACAGTATGGCAACTTACAAAAGTATGATGCAAAGACAAATCTGTTTGGACAAATGAATGGTAGTGAGTATACATGTACGAAGATGTTTAAATCCCATTGGATAATAATAGTTTTTGATTATTGCAACTTTGTTTCTAGGGACTTTATTAGTTCTTTGTTTGCCATTTTTATTTTAATGACTCGACTCGCAGCCGCAAGTGATAAAGTTTACCAGTTGCTTGCCCATGCTCGATGGTTCTCTCCTGGTATTCCTGCTTCTTCCGCCACTAAAACTGGTCGCCATGATATAGCTGAAATATTGCTGAAAATGGCATTAAACACCAAAAATCAAATCAAATATTTATTGTAATCACAAGTTCTTGTGATACGTGATCATGTGTTATTTTCTGATTTATCAATATTTACAAGTTTTTTCAACAACATTTCTCTGCCAGTTGACTCACGGCATGATCAGATGTGGGTTACGAAAGATGAACTTAACATTGCTTCTGTTTTAATGCGGTGATGGTTATTTTAAAATAAAAACAAAACTAAAGTTGTTGGACATATATACAGAGAGTTTTATTAAGCCTGAATCTGAAAATAACTTGCTTGCAAATATTGTTACAAAATTTTAATGCATATGACTTGAAATTGTGGAGTGTGTAATACACCTACTAGTCACAAGGGATTATAATTTTGTCCTGACTTCCTCTTTACTGGCTTTAGCTGTCATTACTTAAAATATAAAGTTTGTCAAGTAGCTATGTTTTACATTAATACATGTACATGTATTTCTTCTGATTCAAACATTACCTTCTAATTCAAACATTACCTTCTAATTCAAACATTACCTTATAATTCAAACATTACCTTCTATTTCAAACATTACCTTCTAATTCAAACATTACCTTCTAATTCAAACATTACCTTCTAATTCAAACATTACCTTCTAATTATAATTCAAACATTACCTTCTATTTCAAACATTACCTTCTAATTCAAACATTACCTTATAATTCAAACATTACCTTATAATTCAAACATTACCTTATGATTCAAACATTACCTTATAATTCAAACATTACCTTCTATTTCAAACATTACCTTCTAATTCAAACATTACCTTCTAATTCAAACATTACCTTATAATTCAAACATTACCTTCTAATTCAAACATTACCCTCTAATTCAAACATTACCTTATAATTCAAACATTACCTTCTAATTCAAACATTACCTTCTACTTCAAACATTACCTTCTAATTCAAACATTACCTTCTAATTCAAACATTACTTTATAATTCAAACATTACCTTCTAATTCAGACATTACCTTCTAATTCAAACATTACCTTCTAATTCAATCATTACCTTCTAATTCAAACATTACCTTCTAATTCAAACATTACCTTCTATTTCAAACATTACCTTCTAATTCAAACATTACCTTCTATTTCAAACATTACCTTATAATTCAAACATTACCTTCTAATTATAATTCAAACATTACCTTCTAATTCAAACTACCTTCTAATTCAAACATTACCTTCTAATTCAAACTACCTTCTAATTCAAACATTACCTTCTAATTCAAACATTACCTTATAATTCAAACATTACCTTCTAATTCAAACATTACCTTCTAATTCAAACATTACCTTATAATTCAAACATTACCTTATAATTCAAACATTACCTTCTAATTCAAACATTACCTTCTAATTCAAACATTACCTTATAATTCAAACATTACCTTCTAATTCAAACATTACCTTATAATTCAAACATTACCTTCTAATTCAAACAATACCTTCTAATTCAAACATTACCTTCTAATTCAAACATTACCTTCTAATTCAAACATTACCTTCTAATTCAAACATTACCTTCTAATTCAAACATTACCTTCTAATTCAAACATTACCTTCGGTTTAGACAGGTTTGTACAATTAATTAGGATTTATAAGAGGAAGACCTTGAATTAAAACAAAAATCCTATTTAAAATGACCTTGAACTTGACTTATGTTTAACTGATGAGTAAAGTATATAAATAAACAATATACTGGAAGTAAACTATGATGCTGTCGTCTCAATGAGTTAGATCTAACAGCTCATACAAGCATATCACCAATACGGTGTGGGTTCGCACCCAGCTTTGTATACTACAAAAAGGGTGCACTCGACTCGCAGTCGCAAGTGATAAAGTTTACCAGTTGCTTGCCCAGGGTTGGTGGTTCTCTCCGGGTATTCCGGCTTCCTCCATCACTAAAACTGGTTGCCATGATATAGCTGACATACTGCTGAAAGTGGTGTTAAAACCCAATTAATCAATCAATTAACTTATTTTGAAAAATTGCATGTTTTAAAGGAGAATTACCAGTTCATGGTACATGACTTAACATAGTGTCTTTAATACTTAAAATTCCTTGTTTAATTTTAATTTGTTTAATTAAAATGTCATACCAAGGGAATGGTGAAATATTTACAAAAAAGGCATTTAAACAACAAGTAATTATAATAATGATATAAATATAGAATAAGGGCAGTTATGTAGGTCAAGACGTACATTATCACTAGTATGACGGAGAGTCTGATAGAACGAGTTGTGATACTTGTGATATTGTTTGTCGACACATTCCAAAGACTGAAATTCAGAAAGACTAAAGTCATACAGTGTGATAGAATTCTCAATATGTCTGGATTAGTTTGTATTTCATTTAATGTATACCTGATTGATGGTGCAATGGTTCATGCTCTCACCTCGAGTGCAGTCGTTTGCATGTTCAAGCCCTGGTGGGGTCAAATCAAGCACTAATAAATTGGTATTTGTTGCTTCTCCTCTAAGCATGCAGTGCAGAGGAGTAAGAGCACAGAGTTAGACTGGTTGGCACAGAATCAGAATAATATATTCCTAGTGGAGCGACATGTCTACTCGAGGACTGTTGTTTCAAGGAGCTAGCACTTTAAAATCCAATTCAGCTTGTTTGTCTAGTATAAAGTGGACATCACCATCTCGTCAAAATGTAGCTTATTCTCTCCGTGGCGTAGCTGAAAAATTGCTTGTTTGGCTTTCATCAACAATCACTCACTCATTCAATAAATGTATTTTATGTGGTCCTTGTGTATTAGACATGATATCTATGTATACGTTAAATGTTTGACTTTTGAAGTAAAACATGAAAAGTGGAAAATTATACATGATTTTAATTTGTCATGAAACTTGAAATTTTTAATTTCCTTTACTAGCCTTTAGAAAACTTGTGATTGTTTGTATACAATGAGGAGAGATTGATGCCCATTAATTATCAGCTATTTGCAATCAGGAAAATAATGTTAATTTTTATTGTCAGAAAATATGACATCTTCTTATTGGTTCTAAAAGTAAACAAATACTACCTTGTTATATGTGTACGTGTCATCTATAACTTTGTACAAAAGATGAAGTTATCATTTTGATCATTGAACGTTTTATCTTTTTTTTTTCATCTGACCCACTTTGTTACATTCTTTAAAAATGCATTCACTCTAAAAAAAAATTGCAAAATAAATTAAAATTTTTAGCTATAAGCAAATATAAGCTGTCTTGTAAATGGTCGGACATTTTTTTAAAACAAGTGTTATTTCCATTAAAGGCATGATAATACAAAAAAATGTAACAGAAATAGCTGTCACCATGGAAATTTTAATTATAGCATATCTATCACTAATTGGATGATGGCTTCAATATACAAAAGTTAATGAGTCTGCAAACATTTCAATGTTTTACTACTACTTGCTATGCAGTCCGTTTTTAACCTATTTCTGTGGTTTTTTGGAATTGTTAATAATTAATATTTAAATACAGATTTTCTCTATAATTTTGGATTTATTTCATGTTCATGGATGTAATTCTGTTTAAAAATGTAAGTTTTCTGAAATTATTTAAGGATTGATCGCAATTTTTGTTCGGTTCATGAAGAAATAACCTCAATGAATCGGGTTGTACACACTGGGTAACCCGTGTACGCAAGGCTATGTACAACCTGATTGAGGTTATTTCGAATGAACCGAACAAATAATTTCGATCAGTCCTTATAAGTTAATTCAAACTTTTATTGTTATGATATTGAAAAATATATTGCCTCATTTAAAGAAAATCACCTGATGACAACGGCACACGATGCCTTGAGAACGACGTATATTTTTAGATTCCGTTCATTGACAAATAACCTCAACTTTTTAAACCAATCAAAACACGTATAAAATGACATGTGATTCTAGAATTAATTTATGTACACATAACATCAGTATTTACAAAGATATCTGTAGTTTTAATGGTTCAAATCTGACTGGTTTTTACTAGGATAGTTTTTAAAACAAAGGGTCAAAAAGATAAACTTTTCACGCTGAAATTGTAATTTATACTATATATGGTTTGCGCTGAATGCAGTTTTCTGATTGGTCAATTTTCAAGTACAAGTATGAAAATCGTCATCAAAAGTTTTAGGTCTCCAAGGCAAGTTTTAACTATTCTGGTCCTTTTTCATATACTGTATTAACTTTAACTTATAACCATTTTTTTCAATTGGAAATCCATTTGGTTTTAGGGAACCCTTCTTTATTCGATTCAAGAGGCTCAATGAGTTAGGTAGTTGGATTACCTTAACCTATCAACTCATACAAGCCAATACGGCATGGGTTCGCGCCCGGCTTTGTAAATTACAAAAAAGGATGCACTTGACTCACAGCCGCAAGTGATAAAGTTTACCAGTTACTTGCCCATGGTCGGTGGTTCTCTCCGGGTATTCTGGCTTCTTCCCACACTAAAACTGGTCGCCATGATATAGCTGAAATATTGCTGAAAGTGGTGTTAAATACCAAAAATCAAGTCAAATCAATCATTCAATTCAACTCAGACATCAAAATGTTTCAATTATGGTTAAGTTTATCATGGAACAATTGCATACGTAAACACCATACCCCCTCCCCCCCTTACCCATACATAAACACCATAACCCCCCCTTACCCATGCGTAAACACCATAACCCCCCTTACCCATACGTAAACACCATAACCCCCCCTTACCCATACGTAAACACCATAACCCCCCCCTTACCCATACGTAAACACCATAATCCCCCCTTACCCATACGTAAACACCATAACCCCCCCTTACCCATACGTAAACACCATAACCCCCCTTACCCATATGTAAACACCATAACCCCCCCTTACCCATACGTAAACACCATAACCCCCCCTTACCCATACGTAAACACCATAACCCCCCCCCCCCCTTTACCCATACGTAAACACCATAACCCCCCCTTACCCATAT
The DNA here is from genome assembly GCA_963680875.1 of Bathymodiolus brooksi. Lineage (NCBI taxonomy): Eukaryota > Metazoa > Mollusca > Bivalvia > Mytilida > Modiolidae > Bathymodiolus > Bathymodiolus brooksi. Next base: position 89,884,386 of record OY804587.1, read on the forward strand.
GTAAACACCATAACCCCCCCCTTACCCATATGTAAACACCATAACCCCCCTTACCCATATGTAAACACCATACCCCCTCCCCCCCTTTACCCATACGTAAACACCATAAACCCCCCTTACCCATATGTAAACACCATACCCCCCCCTTACCCATATGTAAACACCATAACCCCCCCTTACCCATACGTAAACACCATAACCCCCCCCTTACCCATACGTAAACACCATACCCCCCCCCCCCCTTACCCATACGTAAACACCATAACCCCCCCCCCCCCCTTACCCATATGTAAACAACATAACCCCCCCTTACCCATACGTAAACACCATAACCCCCCCTTACCCATACGTAAACACCATAACCCCCCCCCCCCCCTTTACCCATACGTAAACACCATAACCCCCCCTTACCCATATGTAAACACCATAACCCCCCCCTTACCCATATGTAAACACCATAACCCCCCTTACCCATATGTAAACACCATACCCCCTCCCCCCCTTTACCCATACGTAAACACCATAAACCCCCCTTACCCATATGTAAACACCATAACCCCCCCCCCCCCTTTACCCATACGTAAACACCATAACCCCCCTTACCCATATGTAAACACCATAACCCCCCCCTTACCCATATGTAAACACCATAACCCCCCCTTACCCATACGTAAACACCATAACCCCCCCTTACCCATACGTAAACACCATACCCCCCCCCCCCCTTACCCATACGTAAACACCATAACCCCCCCCCCCCCCCCCTTACCCATATGTAAACAACATAACCCCCCCTTACCCATACGTAAACACCATAACCCCCCCTTACCCATACGTAAACACCATAACCCCCCCCCCCCCCCCCTTTACCCATACGTAAACACCATAACCCCCCCTTACCCATATGTAAACACCATAACCCCCCCCTTACCCATATGTAAACACCATAACCCCCCTTACCCATATGTAAACACCATACCCCCTCCCCCCCTTTACCCATACGTAAACACCATAACCCCCCCTTACCCATATGTAAACACCATAACCCCCCCCCCCCCTTTACCCATACGTAAACACCATACCCCCCTTACCCATATGTAAACACCATAACCCCCCCCTTACCCATATGTAAACACCATAACCCCCCCTTACCCATACGTAAACACCATAACCCCCCCCTTACCCATACGTAAACACCATACCCCCCCCCCCCCCCCTTACCCATACGTAAACACCATAACCCCCCCCCCCCCCCTTACCCATATGTAAACAACATAACCCCCCCTTACCCATACGTAAACACCATAACCCCCCCTTACCCATACGTAAACACCATAACCTCCCCTTACCCATACGTAATCTAGACATACAAGTTAATTTAAACCGGGAATTGTACATAAATACGGTATATAGTAATTATTTACAGTGATATAATTACCGTTTGTTTATCAAGACACTTTCACCAAATAAATGGACAATTCTATTACAGATCTTATGTTCAATCATTAGGCCTTCAGGGCAAAATCATAGTAGTACATGTATGTATTGTCTGTTTGATACAGGACTCAAATTAAAATGACTAACATTATAGGTCATGGTTCAAATAAATACATGACTTAACTTAACCTTGAGGGGGACATTGTTAGATAGTAATACAAAAAATTATTAGTCATTCTTAAATTTGTTCAAATTAAACATAAATAGCTCAAAATACAAACAGTTGGGATTGGGCACTAATTTATAACAACAATTATTTAAAGCCTGCTCCCTACAATTTACAAGTTATGTACATAAAAACAACATTTGTTTATTGATATGAGTGGTGACTTGAACACATAATACAGGGTTAGGGTTATGGTGTTTAATGCCACTTTCAACAATATTTCTGTTATATAGTTGAAGTCAATTTTATTGATGGAGGAAACCGGAGTACTCAGAGAAAACAACTGACATGAGGCAATTCAACGACAAACTTTTATCACACAACATTAGTGGTGATAGGCACTGATTGTATAGGTAACTACCATACGAACATGACCACGATGTGTTAGTGGTGATAGGCACTGATTGTATAGGTAACTACCATATGAACATGACCACGATGTGTTAGTGGTGATAGGCTCTAATTGTATAGGTAACTACCATACGAACATGACCACGATGTGTTAGTGGTGATAGGCTCTGATTGTATAGGTAACTACCATACGAACATGACCACGATGTGTTAGTGGTGATAGGCTCTGATTGTATAGGTAACTACCATACGAACATGACCACGATGTGTTAGTGGTGATAGGCTCTGATTGTATAGGTAACTACCATACGAACATGACCACGATGTGTTAGTGGTGATAGGCTCTGATTGTATAGGTAACTACCATACGAACATGACCATGATGTGTTAGTGGTGATAGGCTCTGATTGTATAGGTAACTACCATACGAACATGACCACGATGTGTTAGTGGTGATAGGCTCTGATTGTATAGGTAACTACCATACGAACATGACCATGATGTGTTAGTGGTGATAGGCACTGATTGTATAGGTAACTACCATACGAACATGACCACGATGTGTTAGTGGTGATAGGCTCTGATTGTATAGGTAACTACCATACGAACATGACCACGATGTGTTAGTGGTGATAGGCACTGATTGTATAGGTAACTACCATACGAACATGACCACGATGGCCCCTTCACAATGTACAGTGGATACCATATACCATAGTAAAACCTTTTCTGTGTGGACATTAGAAAGACCATGACCAAAAGACCAAATAGGAAGTATGTCTTCATATGGACTGTATTGGAAAGATATACTCCTACATATACCTAAGGTTATAGGTTGTTGCCATGATCGTATGATAGTTGGGTTTATAACTACCTAAATCAGTACCTATCACCACTAATGTTGTGAGGTTGAATCCTGCACTGGTGAGATATATTCAATACAACATTATGTGATAAAATTTGTCAGTGTCCTGGTAATCCGGTTTCCTCCACCAATAAAACTGACACTATATAACTGAAATATTGTTGAAAGTGGCATTAAACACAATAACCCTAATCCCTAAGGTTATAAGAACCACAGTAGGTTTATAACCACTTTCCTCTGTGTTAGTGGAGATCTCCTTTAACTCAGTTGATAGTGTTGACCCACAATATGTACCTTGGTATCGTCTCATCGTGGACATTTTCTGTCATATAATATGCTGTTTTATTGTTTTATATACAGTCAATCTTGTAATATGTAATCACTAACATTAATAAGTGAGGATAGTTGGTACAATTGTACTTCATTTAAGAATAAAATATCCCAAAAATTTAAACAGGGAGAAAAAAATCACTTTAACGTGTTATGTGATGTTTTATGTGAAAAATCGATATTTACAAGATAATAATTCACATATTTAAAATCTTGTGAAATGAAGAGTAACAGTATACACTCAAACCTGTAATAACAGGTCACCTTTGGCCCAAAGAAAGTGTTCTTTTAAGACAGGTGACCTCTTAAAAGAGGTTCAATTCATTTGAAATTTTCTATGACATGATAAGAAAATGGTGACATTATAATGCAGGTGACTGCTTAATACAGGTGATTAAACACATGTACAAAATATTTCTTTAAATTCTGTTTTACTCATTAAATTAATTTTTAAGTACATGTATATTAATTATGTTGTGCAAATTTGACATTCAGTGACTCTTTGTAAACAGTAAAGTCTATCTATTCAGTTGATGAGATATCATTGTTTTTAAAAAAAAAATTTCTAAAAACAGTTGATGATGTTTATGTTAATATGTTTCCTGTCTTTACGTGTCTATAGTACTTAATTCATAATTTACATGTAATTTGTTGTTACGGGAAAATGAACACCGGTAATATACAACAAGTCTATTTTATTTCATAAACAAGGTTATGTTAGACAAGGAAATTACTCTTTTAATGTTTTTGTTGTTTTGTTGTTTGTTTTATGTTTTAATGTATAAATTAAAATAATGGTTTAAATATAAAAATTTAAATTTTGTGTGCTAAAAATAAACTTACATGTACATTAAGTTTGATTTATATGATTGATTTACTTAACGTTCAGCAGCAAATATTTCATGTGTTTGAAGAATAATTAAGAACAAGTTGAACAATTTTTAAAACCTAGACAGACATGACGAAAGTATGGTATAGTAGGGGAAACAATATTTGACAGCCATTGGAAAAGTATGGAGGGTTTGGTGGGAATAAAATATATAGCCTTTGTGTATCTGCTACAACCCTTTTGTAAATCTACAATGGATATCATAAGTGTACAGGGAGAAAGACGCTCTCAAAACACTTGTCTCACAATGGTCCACAAACCCCCCCCCCCCCCCTCCCCCATTAAGAGGGCAGCCCTTATCTGCCACATGGGATGTGCTGGGCTTCTCAATAAGTAAAGCCCTCGAAGCTATTACCACTATGTATAAGGGTCTTTGTTAGTATCCTTCGAGTAAAAGGTGGACATTGTGGCTACAATCGTATAGTAATTAACATCTACATACACAGTCAGTGCCTATCACCACTTACATGTACATTGTGAGTTTGATTCCAGCATGTGGTATCAAGGTACACCAGCTTCCTCCATCAATAAAACTGAGAATGTAGGACAGAAAGTCACACGACAAAAAGTCACAGACAAAAAGTCACGTACGAAAAGTCACAGACAAAAAGTCACAGTTTGAATTTTGCATTTTGACAAAACATATAGGACAAAAAGTCACAGTTTAAATTTTGTATTTTGACAATACATATAGGACAAAAAGTCACAACATAAAATTTTGCATAGGAGCTTATCACTAGGACAAAAAGTCACAATGAACAATTTTGTAAAATGACTGGCCCCATGTATTACAAGTGACTATAGGACAAAAAGTCACAATTCAATTTTATGCTCATTTTTGCTTTCAAATTTTATTCATACTTAATTTTAATTATTTAAAAGAAATGTATGGAATAAAACACTTTGAAAAACTGATTTTTGATCTATAGTTTCTATGAAAACAAACAACAGATGTCAAAACACACCTGATTATTAAAATTTTTACATACATGTATATGGCTTTATTGTCACTCCAATCAATTAAAATCCCTATATTTTGTTAATTGATACATAAACAAAAATGTTTTAATCAACATATATTATTTTCTTTAACAGGATGTATTACACTCTTTCAATGAACTGGTAATTTTGGTTGATTAATTGATACATATTATTTTCTTTTATTAAATGATTGTTTGATTGGCTTCTATTTGACAGGATGTATTGCACTCTTTCAATAAACAGGGGTATTTTTTGTTGTTTTAGTTAAAAAGAAATGAAACATTCTGTCTTTAAAGTAGACCTAAAAGCTTCATATGTTTTCACAAAACTTTCTTCTCATTCATAAACTGAGTAATAAATACCAAATGTTGTTGTTTTTATTTAGGTATATATATATATTGTGACTTTTTGTCCTACATTGTACCTACATACGGTACATGAATCAAGGTATATATATATATTGTGACTTTTTGTCCTACATTGTACCTACATACGGTACATGAATCAAGGTATATATATATATTGTGACTTTTTGTCCTACATTGTACCTACATACGGTACATGAATCAAGGTATATATATATATTGTGACTTTTTGTCCTACATTGTACCTACATACGGTACATGAATCAAGGTATATATATATATTGTGACTTTTTGTCCTACATTGTACCTACATACGGTACATGAATCAAGGTATATACATATATTGTGACTTTTTGTCCTACATTGTACCTACATACGGTACATGAATCAAGGTATATATATATATTGTGACTTTTTGCCCTACATTGTACCTACATACAGTACATGAATCAAGGTATATATATATATTGTGACTTTTTGTCCTACATTGTACCTACATACGGTACATGAATCAAGGTATATATATATATTGTGACTTTTTGTCCTACATTGTACCTACATACGGTACATGAATCAAGGTATATATATATATTGTGACTTTTTGCCCTACATTGTACCTACATACGGTACATGAATCAAGGTATATATATATATTGTGACTTTTTGTCCTACATTGTACCTACATACGGTACATGAATCAAGGTATATATATATATTGTGACTTTTTGTCCTACATTGTACCTACATACGGCACATTAATCAAGGTATATATATATATTGTGACTTTTTGTCCTACATTGTACCTACATACGGTACATGAATCAAGGTATATATATATATTGTGACTTTTTGTCCTACATTGTACCTACATACGGTACATGAATCAAGGTATATATATATATTGTGACTTTTTGTCCTACATTGTACCTACATACGGTACATGAATCAAGGTATATATATATATTGTGACTTTTTGTCCTACATTGTACCTACATACGGTACATGAATCAAGGTATATATATATATTGTGACTTTTTGTCCTACATTGTACCTACATACGGTACATGAATCAAGGTATATATATATATTGTGACTTTTTGTCCTACATTGTACCTTTTTTTTTTTCTTTTATTTATTTTTCAATAGTCAGGATTTTACAATCCACTGTACATTACCACCTGACTAGGGTATACAGGGGTATTAAAAAGAAATCAGTGAAAAAATAATGACTATTTCATTTTTTACAAATTAAATTTCAAAAGAGTTACAAAAAAAATTAAATATTAAAGTGAAAAGGTAGACTCTCTCTCCATCTCTCATACACACATTTACTCTCTACATTCTGTCTGTTACAACTTGTACATTTTTTCAAATATTTGCTAATACTGTGAAAAGTGTATTCTTGTTCCCATCATATACAACTGCCTTACAATACCTTTTTAATTTAGGATGATATATATAGGTGCCCAAAATTTTTCATAGGCTTGAACCGTATTATTTTTCTTTGCTATATACTGATCAAAAGATTGATACTTCTTAATCTTATTTTTTAACTCAATTGTATTTGGCTTTGCTTCATTGAGTTTGCATTTGTAAATATAGTTTTTTGTAAGTATTATCAATAAATTCAGCAATAAACTTTCATCTTTACAGCCAAGGAAAATGTTTTCTTTGTTCAAAACAAAATTAACAAAATATAGTTTAAATCTGTTCGAAATAAATTGCCACAATCGATAAGATATAGGACAATCAAAGAACAAATGTTCAATGGTTTCATCATTTGCTTTACAAAAGGTACATAAGTGTGTATCTTTTAATTTTATTTTATACAAAAATGAATTCGTAGCTATAATCCTATGCAGAAATTTAAACTGAAAGTTTCTCAAATAGGTGTCTCTGCATGATCTTTTCATAATTACAAAATATTCTGACCAATCAGTAATCTCTATATCCAACAATTTTTCCCATTTCAAAAATTTGTCAGTTGGATTTTGGACAATATTATCTATAAGACTTCTGTATATAAATTTAGCTTTTTTATTAGATACAATTTTTTTTACAAAAGTATCAGTTGTATCATGTGTATCAAAATGAATATCTAAAAGGTTTTCTTTTAAGCAATCTTTGAAAGCTTTCGGAATTCTAGCAATCAATCTATAAAAACATCAGGAAATTGTTAGTTTCTAATTTCTCTTGAATTTGCTCAAAACTATAAAATTGCTTATTTTCATGATTAATAAGATCACTCACAAACTGCACACCTCTGTTTTTCCATAATAAGTAATATGGAAAATCATCTAAAGAAGAAAAATTCAAAATATCTAATGATAAAGTGTCATTAACAGAAGAATCAGTATGTGGTTTTGCTTCACTGAGACAAAGTAAAACATCACTCCAGAAAGGGTTTTTTAAACTAACAGAAATTTCTCTAAGCTTTTCTTTCTGTAGATATAAAACTCTTTCACCACCATACTGTTTAAGGTCAGTTAAAAATAACTTCTGCCATTTACCCTCTGGATTAGTCAGGAGTCTTTTTATCCAACTAAGTTTTAGATAAATATTAAAAGAATGGATATGTATCATATTAAGCCCACCTTGAGTGATATCACCAATCAATGTATTACGCTTAACACGATCTGGTTTATTATTCCATATGAAGTTATAAAATAATGAAGTTAATTCATTTAACCTAGACTGTGTTAGGTTTGGCAATGCAGTCAGTAAGTGAACTAATTTTGAGAGAGCAAGAGATTTTATAACTGTAATTTTCCCCATTAATGTAAGTTTTCTATGTTGCCAGCTCTTTAAAATTGCAGAGACCTCCTTAATCTTCTTTGAAAAATTAATTTCTGTAATACGGTTCAAGTCTAAAAAAAATTCAATCCCCAAAAGTTTAAAATTTGAATGTGACCAATGAATGGTCATAGATTCAGGACATAGAATAAGATCTGAATATTTTTTGTTTCCCACCCATACTGCTTTTGTTTTAGAAGCATTCACTTTTAACCCTGAGGCTTTGTAAAATGATTCAAAACATGAGAGTGTTTCCTTTAAGGATATTTCCCTCCCATCTAGAATTAAGAATGTGTCATCTGCATACTGACTCAATAGTGTTTCATCATCATTAATAGTAATTCCCTGAATATCAGGGTTTCTTTTCAATTTCAAAGATAATAACTCAACACCAATAATAAATAGGTAAGGAGAAAGAGGGTCACCTTGTCGGCAGCCTCTTTCTAAATTAAAAAAGTGGGACAAGTGTCCATTATTAATAACACAGCTGGATGCACTAGAATATAATGTTTCAAACCATTTACATAAGGAGGGTCCAAAATTGAAGCTATTTAATGCTTTTTTCAAAAATAACCATTCGATTGAATCGAATGCCTTTTCAAAATCAACAAGTAATAAAAGGCCTGTCTTATTATTTTCCTCAAGATAGTGCATTAAATCATATAAAAGGCGTGTGTTCTCACCCATAAATCTGTCTTTCATGAAGCCCTTTTGTGTATCACTTATGATGAAAGGTAAAACGGGTCTAAGTCTGTTAGCTAATGCTGCAGAAGCTATTTTGATATCAGTATTTAAAAGACTAATAGGTCGCCAATTACCAATATATTGTCTGTCTTTTCCTTCCTTAGGAATGCAGGTAATAACACTTTGATATTGGAATTCTGAAAATTTACCAGAATTGTATCCATAGAAAAGAGACCGAAAAACAAATGGACCAATATCTTTCCAAAAGAACTTATAAAAATCAACAGTGTATCCATCAGATCCAGGACTTTTTCCATTTATCATAAATTTTAATGACTCCGCACATTCCTTGAAAGTTAAGTTTCCCTCACATAGGTCTTTTTGATCCTCTGTAAGTTTAATGTCATGATTAAAGAATGACTCGTCATAATCATTGATATTCCTACTTGAATATAGAGTTTTATAAAAATGTTGTTGTTCAAGAAGGATTTCTGATGGATCTGTAATATGTTGGCCATTTTCATCTATAAGTTCAGTGATAGTCTTTTTTATAAAATTTTTCTTTTCTAGTTTACAAAAGTACTCTGAGCACTTTTAACCATTCTCATGCCAGTTAGCCCGTGATCTAAGGAGTATTCCTTCAATCTTTTGTTGTCGTTTATTCCCTAATTCTAATTGTTTGTGTACTAAGGAAGCTTGAGTCACATCATCTGGGGAGGAATTCATAATATTTTCTAAATTTTGTATATCATTTTCAAGTGTACGATATAGACTCTTTTCTTCTCTAGATTTGTTAATACTATATGTAATGGAAATAGATCTAATCTTCATTTTTAATATTTCAAAAAAAGTTTGGTCATTGCATGAAAACCTTACATTAAGATGATCTTCCACATCACCTGATAAATAATATTCGGAAATAGTTTCCGTAATACATGTTTTAACTCTCTTTATATAATCTGTATCTCTTAGTAACTGGGAATTAAATTTCCAGTACCCTTTCCCTCGTTTGGCTAAACTGGTTGCGAAGGTGAAAATAATAGCAGAGTGGTCTGTTTTATACCCTGGAATAATTTTAGTATACTTCATAAGTGAGTATAGGTCTTCTGAAACTAAAAAATAGTCAAGTCGACTTTGCTTTATGGGTGAGGACTGACGCCATGTATATTTTCTTTCATCAGGATAACGTGTGCGCCAAGGATCTAGAAGTTCAAAAGCTTCAATAATTTCATCAATTTTTTTTCGGGAGTAAGGATTTCTATTATGTATGATATTATATGTATCCATATACCTATCTAAAACAACATTCCAATCACCACATAATAAAATACTTGTGTTTGAAAAATTCAATACTTTTTGCAATATAATATTAAATAGTGAAGGTTCATCTGTATTATAACCATATAAACAAACAAAAGTGAGTCTCTGTGTGTGAATAGTTATATCTAAAATAATGTAACGACCATTTCTGTCAATTTCAGAATTATGAATTACAAAATCAAGACCTTTTTTAAACATAACACAAACACCTGCACTTTTACTGTCATGGTGACTGAAAACACATTTATTTCCCCATTCATCCTCCCAATATTTTTCTATATTATTATTACTGTGTGTTTCCTGAAAACACACAATGGATGCATGTTTACTTTTGGCCCAATCAAATACATCTGCCCTCTTTTTTGAGTTTGAAAAAAGTCCCCTCACATTCATTGACAATACTGTTACATTATCATCCATGATCATAAAAGAAAAGCAGTTTTATAAACCATAGGAACAGGTTAATTAATGAAAATAATATACAATTGTAACACATAAGAAGTACACAAACATACACACATATAAACATAAGATGTCGGTTTTTTTTAAGACCAGTATTCATTTACCAATCTTTGTTTTTAACAGCATGGCATATATTTTTTTTTAAAAGATAAGAATCATATCACATGTTAATTGAATTCAATAATTTTTCAAATAACTATGAGTTATCTCCCATTTATGAATATAAGTTTTCATGTTTGATTAATGATTTTTTTATTTCATATTTTCAAGTAAAAATTCATAGTTAGAAAGAAAAAAAAAAGAATCAAAACTACTCAACTTTTGTTGTTATTAATATTTGTTGTTTTTTTGATTTTAAACAATGAAATCTTGATCTTGATAGCATTTATCAAAAAAAAAAAAAAACAACATTTTCCTTAATGAACGAAAAAATAATTTTTAATATTTCAGTTTAAGAAAAAGTTTAAGCAAAGAATTTTAATTATGCATGTTCATTAATTGCCCTCTTTCAACTTCTTTTTCAATTTCTCATCAATATTGTCAAAAAGATCGTATCTGATTCTACTTTTACCTTCTGGTTTCGCATACACATTGCAGTTATAGAACCAAACATTTTCAAACTTTTCAGTGTTTTTCAATCTTGCCATAAGTCCAAGGTTACGTTGAGTAATGTCATCGTGGAATTTCACATCTTTTGTAAGGTTTTTCTTCTGTCGCATAATTTGTATTTTCACATCAGTATTACGCACTTTCACAATAACCGGCTTCTGGAAACCGTCTTTTCCAGGTATTCTATGGATGGCTTGCACATCACTGGGTTGTATTTCTACTTTCAGTTCAGTCTTAACCAAATTAACGAACTCATCTCTCAAGATTTCACCTTTTTTTCTCTGGAAAGTTAACCATTCGAATGTTGTGTTTTCGACTATACTGTTCATTATAGTTGGCTAACTTTAAGGCTTCAATGGATCTATTAGTATTGTCCTGTACTCTTTCCTCTAAGGACTCGATGATCTTATCTTTAGCCCTGATACGCTCCCTGATATTCTCATTTTCAATCATCAAAGAGTCTAACTGATCTTGCAGTTTTCCAGTTCTTTCCCATATTACATGCTCTATCTTTTTAGTGATCTTTTCCTCAAAATTAGTCAATAATTTCTGAACAATATCAGTGACGAGAACTTTTAAATCCTTTTGTTGTACTAAATTGTCCATTGCACCTTTAAGATCTGACTTGGTAACTGTACCCCCAAGGGATTGTTTAATTTCACTCAAGTCAGATTGAATGCCTATCATATCAACTCCTTCTGCACTTTCATTTGCCACATCTGAATGAGATCGTTTGTTCTGCTTTGGTGGTTTTTCTTTAGCAGAGTCTTTATCAATAGCCCCAGGCTTTTTGGGTGCCAACAGTGTTTGTACATTTTTCACACCTTTCTGATTATTGTCCACAGGCATGGTTGTAATATAGAAAATACAGCTCACAAAAATCAATAATTGAAAATCCTTCTGATCCAAAAATGTTTTCTTTAACTATTCTAAGTCCATCTTTCATTGAAATGGCATGAAAATTATATGCATATAAAGTCCACTAGTTTCTGAACATGATGATGTAAATTTCCTGTATATGATCCAGCAAAAAACAGCTTTAAAAAGCCAAAATCTGCAGAGCTGAAAATCAACTCATTACATGGTTGGTGGCCATCTTAACAAGACATTGTACCTACATACGGTACATGAATCAAGGTATATATATATATTGTGACTTTTTGTCCTACATTGTACCTACATACGGTACATGAATCAAGGTATATATATGTATTGTGACTTTTTGTCCTACATTGTACCTACATACGGTACATGAATCAAGGTATATATATATTGTGACTTTTTGTCCTACATTGTACCTACATACGGTACATGAATCAAGGTATATATATATATTGTGACTTTTTGTCCTACATTGTACCTACATACGGTACATGAATCAAGGTATATATTTTATTGTGACTTTTTGTCCTACATTGTACCTACATACGGTACATGAATCAAGGTATATATATATATTGTGACTTTTTGTCCTACATTGTACCTACATACGGTACATGAATCAAGGTATATATATATATATATTGTGACTTTTTGTCCTACATTGTACCTACATACGGTACATGAATCAAGGTATATATATATATTGTGACTTTTTGTCCTACATTGTACCTACATACGGTACATGAATCAAGGTATATATATATATTGTGACTTTTTGTCCTACATTGTACCTACATACGGTACATGAATCAAGGTATATATATATATTGTGACTTTTTGTCCTACATTGTACCTACATACGGTACATGAATCAAGGTATATATATATATTGTGACTTTTTGTCCTACATTGTACCTACATACGGTACATGAATCAAGGTATATATATATATTGTGACTTTTTGTCCTACATTGTACCTACATACGGTACATGAATCAAGGTATATATATATATTGTGACTTTTTGTCCTACATTGTACCTACATACGGTACATGAATCAAGGTATATATATATATTGTGACTTTTTGTCCTACATTGTACCTACATACGGTACATGAATCAAGGTATATATATATATTGTGACTTTTTGTCCTACATTGTACCTACATACGGTACATGAATCAAGGTATATATATATATTGTGACTTTTTGTCCTACATTGTACCTACATACGGTACATGAATCAAGGTATATATATATATATTGTGACTTTTTGTCCTACATTGTACCTACATACGGTACATGAATCAAGGTATATATATATACATGTATTGTGACTTTTTGTCCTACATTGTACCTACATACGGTACATGAATCAAGGTATATATATATATTGTGACTTTTTGTCCTACATTGTACCTACATACGGTACATGAATCAAGGTATATATATATATTGTGACTTTTTGTCCTACATTGTACCTACATACGGTACATGAATCAAGGTATATATATATATATTGTGACTTTTTGTCCTACATTGTACCTACATACGGTACATGAATCAAGGTATATATATATATTGTGACTTTTTGTCCTACATTGTACCTACATACGGTACATGAATCAAGGTATATATATATATTGTGACTTTTTGTCCTACATTGTACCTACATACGGTACATGAATCAAGGTATATATATATATTGTGACTTTTTGTCCTACATTGTACCTACATACGGTACATGAATCAAGGTATATATATATATATTGGGACTTTTTGTCCTACATTGTACCTACATACGGTACATGAATCAAGGTATATATATATATTGTGACTTTTTGTCCTACATTGTACCTACATACGGTACATGAATCAAGGTATATATATATATTGTGACTTTTTGTCCTACATTGTACCTACATACGGTACATGAATCAAGGTATATATATATATTGTGACTTTTTGTCCTACATTGTACCTACATACGGTACATGAATCAAGGTATATATATATATATATATTGTGACTTTTTGTCCTACATTGTACCTACATACGGTACATGAATCAAGGTATATATATATATTGTGACTTTTTGTCCTACATTGTACCTACATACGGTACATGAATCAAGGTATATATATATATTGTGACTTTTTGTCCTACATTGTACCTACATACGGTACATGAATCAAGGTATATATATATATATACGGTACATGAATCAAGGTATATATATATATATTGTGACTTTTTGTCCTACATTGTACCTACATACGGTACATGAATCAAGGTATATATATATATTGTGACTTTTTGTCCTACATTGTACCTACATACGGTACATGAATCAAGGTATATATATATATATTGTGACTTTTTGTCCTACATTGTACCTACATACGGTACATGAATCAAGGTATATATATATATTGTGACTTTTTGTCCTACATTGTACCTACATACGGTACATGAATCAAGGTATATATATATATATTGTGACTTTTTGTCCTACATTGTACCTACATACGGTACATGAATCAAGGTATATATATATATTGTGACTTTTTGTCCTACATTGTACCTACATACGGTACATGAATCAAGGTATATATATATATTGTGACTTTTTGTCCTACATTGTACCTACATACGGTACATGAATCAAGGTATATATATATATTGTGACTTTTTGTCCTACATTGTACCTACATACGGTACATGAATCAAGGTATATATATATATTGTGACTTTTTGTCCTACATTGTACCTACATACGGTACATGAATCAAGGTATATATATATATTGTGACTTTTTGTCCTACATTGTACCTACATACGGTACATGAATCAAGGTATATATATATATTGTGACTTTTTGTCCTACATTGTACCTACATACGGTACATGAATCAAGGTATATATATATATTGTGACTTTTTGTCCTACATTGTACCTACATACGGTACATGAATCAAGGTATATATATATATTGTGACTTTTTGTCCTACATTGTACCTACATACGGTACATGAATCAAGGTATATATATATATTGTGACTTTTTGTCCTACATTGTACCTACATACGGTACATGAATCAAGGTATATATATATATTGTGACTTTTTGTCCTACATTGTACCTACATACGGTACATGAATCAAGGTATATATATATATTGTGACTTTTTGTCCTACATTGTACCTACATACGGTACATGAATCAAGGTATATATATATATATTGTGACTTTTTGTCCTACATTGTACCTACATACGGTACATGAATCAAGGTATATATATATATTGTGACTTTTTGTCCTACATTGTACCTACATACGGTACATGAATCAAGGTATATATATATATTGTGACTTTTTGTCCTACATTGTACCTACATACGGTACATGAATCAAGGTATATATATATATTGTGACTTTTTGTCCTACATTGTACCTACATACGGTACATGAATCAAGGTATATATATATATTGTGACTTTTTGTCCTACATTGTACCTACATACGGTACATGAATCAAGGTATATATATATATATTGTGACTTTTTGTCCTACATTGTACCTACATACGGTACATGAATCAAGGTATATATATATATTGTGACTTTTTGTCCTACATTGTACCTACATACGGTACATGAATCAAGGTATATATATATATTGTGACTTTTTGTCCTACATTGTACCTACATACGGTACATGAATCAAGGTATATATATATATTGTGACTTTTTGTCCTACATTGTACCTACATACGGTACATGAATCAAGGTATATATATATATTGTGACTTTTTGTCCTACATTGTACCTACATACGGTACATGAATCAAGGTATATATATATATTGTGACTTTTTGTCCTACATTGTACCTACATACGGTACATGAATCAAGGTATATATATATATTGTGACTTTTTGTCCTACATTGTACCTACATACGGTACATGAATCAAGGTATATATATATATTGTGACTTTTTGTCCTACATTGTACCTACATACGGTACATGAATCAAGGTATATATATATATTGTGACTTTTTGTCCTACATTGTACCTACATACGGTACATGAATCAAGGTATATATATATATATATTATATTGTGACTTTTTGTCCTACATTGTACCTACATACGGTACATGAATCAAGGTATATATATATATTGTGACTTTTTGTCCTACATTGTACCTACATACGGTACATGAATCAAGGTATATATATATATTGTGACTTTTTGTCCTACATTGTACCTACATACGGTACATGAATCAAGGTATATATATATATTGTGACTTTTTGTCCTACATTGTACCTACATACGGTACATGAATCAAGGTATATATATATATTGTGACTTTTTGTCCTACATTGTACCTACATACGGTACATGAATCAAGGTATATATATATATTGTGACTTTTTGTCCTACATTGTACCTACATACGGTACATGAATCAAGGTATATATATATATTGTGACTTTTTGTCCTACATTGTACCTACATACGGTACATGAATCAAGGTATATATATATATTGTGACTTTTTGTCCTACATTGTACCTACATACGGTACATGAATCAAGGTATATATATATATTGTGACTTTTTGTCCTACATTGTACCTACATACGGTACATGAATCAAGGTATATATATATATTGTGACTTTTTGTCCTACATTGTACCTACATACGGTACATGAATCAAGGTATATATATATATTGTGACTTTTTGTCCTACATTGTACCTACATACGGTACATGAATCAAGGTATATATATATATATTGTGACTTTTTGTCCTACATTGTACCTACATACGGTACATGAATCAAGGTATATATATATATATTGTGACTTTTTGTCCTACATTGTACCTACATACGGTACATGAATCAAGGTATATATATATATTGTGACTTTTTGTCCTACATTGTACCTACATACGGTACATGAATCAAGGTATATATATATATTGTGACTTTTTGTCCTACATTGTACCTACATACGGTACATGAATCAAGGTATATATATATATTGTGACTTTTTGTCCTACATTGTACCTACATACGGTACATGAATCAAGGTATATATATATATTGTGACTTTTTGTCCTACATTGTACCTACATACGGTACATGAATCAAGGTATATATATATATATTGTGACTTTTTGTCCTACATTGTACCTACATACGGTACATGAATCAAGGTATATATATTTATATTGTGACTTTTTGTCCTACATTGTACCTACATACGGTACATGAATCAAGGTATATATATATATTGTGACTTTTTCCTACATTGTACCTACATACGGTACATGAATCAAGGTATATATATATATTGTGACTTTTTGTCCTACATTGTACCTACATACGGTACATGAATCAAGGTATATATATATATTGTGACTTTTTGTCCTACATTGTACCTACATACGGTACATGAATCAAGGTATATATATATATTGTGACTTTTGTCCTACATTGTACCTACATACGGTACATGAATCAAGGTATATATATATATTGTGACTTTTTGTCCTACATACGGTACATGAATCAAGGTATATATATATATTGTGACTTTTTGTCCTACATTGTACCTACATACGGTACATGAATCAAGGTATATATATATATTGTGACTTTTTGTCCTACATTGTACCTACATACGGTACATGAATCAAGGTATATATATATATTGTGACTTTTTGTCCTACATTGTACCTACATACGGTACATGAATCAAGGTATATTATATATATTGTGACTTTTTGTCCTACATTGTACCTACATACGGTACATGAATCAAGGTATATATATATATTGTGACTTTTTGTCCTACATTGTACCTACATACGGTACATGAATCAAGGTATATATATATATATTGTGACTTTTTGTCCTACATTGTACCTACATGTACATACAGTACATGAATCAAGGTATATATATATATTGTGACTTTTTGTCCTACATTGTACCTACATACGGTACATGAATCAAGGTATATATATATATTGTGACTTTTTGTCCTACATTGTACCTACATACGGTACATGAATCAAGGTATATATATATATTGTGACTTTTTGTCCTACATTGTACCTACATACGGTACATGAATCAAGGTATATATATATATTGTGACTTTTTGTCCTACATTGTACCTACATACGGTACATGAATCAAGGTATATATATATTGTGACTTTTTGTCCTACATTGTACCTACATACGGTACATGAATCAAGGTATATATATATATTGTGACTTTTTGTCCTACATTGTACCTACATACGGTACATGAATCAAGGTATATATATATATTGTGACTTTTTGTCCTACATTGTACCTACATACGGTACATGAATCAAGGTATATATATATATTGTGACTTTTTGTCCTACATTGTACCTACATACGGTACATGAATCAAGGTATATATATATATTGTGACTTTTTGTCCTACATTGTACCTACATACGGTACATGAATCAAGGTATATATATATATTGTGACTTTTTGTCCTACATTGTACCTACATACGGTACATGAATCAAGGTATATATATATATTGTGACTTTTTGTCCTACATTGTACCTACATACGGTACATGAATCAAGGTATATATATATATATTGTGACTTTTTGTCCTACATTGTACCTACATACGGTACATGAATCAAGGTATATATATATATTGTGACTTTTTGTCCTACATTGTACCTACATACGGTACATGAATCAAGGTATATATATATATTGTGACTTTTTGTCCTACATTGTACCTACATACGGTACATGAATCAAGGTATATATATATATATTGTGACTTTTTGTCCTACATTGTACCTACATACGGTACATGAATCAAGGTATATATATATATTGTGACTTTTTGTCCTACATTGTACCTACATACGGTACATGAATCAAGGTATATATATATATTGTGACTTTTTGTCCTACATTGTACCTACATACGGTACATGAATCAAGGTATATATATATATTGTGACTTTTTGTCCTACATTGTACCTACATACGGTACATGAATCAAGGTATATATATATATTGTGACTTTTTGTCCTACATTGTACCTACATACGGTACATGAATCAAGGTATATATATATATTGTGACTTTTTGTCCTACATTGTACCTACATACGGTACATGAATCAAGGTATATATATATATTGTGACTTTTTGTCCTACATTGTACCTACATACGGTACATGAATCAAGGTATATATATATATTGTGACTTTTTGTCCTACATTGTACCTACATACGGTACATGAATCAAGGTATATATATATATTGTGACTTTTTGTCCTACATTGTACCTACATACGGTACATGAATCAAGGTATATATATATATTGTGACTTTTTGTCCTACATTGTACCTACATACGGTACATGAATCAAGGTATATATATATATTGTGACTTTTTGTCCTACATTGTACCTACATACGGTACATGAATCAAGGTATATATATATATTGTGACTTTTTGTCCTACATTGTACCTACATACGGTACATGAATCAAGGTATATATATATATTGTGACTTTTTGTCCTACATTGTACCTACATACGGTACATGAATCAAGGTATATATATATATTGTGACTTTTTGTCCTACATTGTACCTACATACGGTACATGAATCAAGGTATATATATATATTGTGACTTTTTGTCCTACATTGTACCTACATACGGTACATGAATCAAGGTATATATATATATATTGTGACTTTTTGTCCTACATTGTACCTACATACGGTACATGAATCAAGGTATATATATATATTGTGACTTTTTGTCCTACATTGTACCTACATACGGTACATGAATCAAGGTATATATATATATTGTGACTTTTTGTCCTACATTGTACCTACATACGGTACATGAATCAAGGTATATATATATATTGTGACTTTTTGTCCTACATTGTACCTACATACGGTACATGAATCAAGGTATATATATATATTGTGACTTTTTGTCCTACATTGTACCTACATACGGTACATGAATCAAGGTATATATATATATTGTGACTTTTTGTCCTACATACGGTACATGAATCAAGGTATATATATATATTGTGACTTTTTGTCCTACATACGGTACATGAATCAAGGTATATATATATATTGTGACTTTTTGTCCTACCTACATACGGTACATGAATCAAGGTATATATATATATTGTGACTTTTTGTCCTACAATGTACCTACATACGGTACATGAATCAAGGTATATATATATATTGTGACTTTTTGTCCTACATTGTACCTACATACGGTACATGAATCAAGGTATATATATATATTGTGACTTTTTGTCCTACATTGTACCTACATACGGTACATGAATCAAGGTATATATATATATATTTGTGACTTTTTGCCCTACATTGTACCTACATGTACATACAGTACATGAATCAAGGTATATATATATATTGTGACTTTTTGTCCTACATTGTACCTACATACGGTACATGAATCAAGGTATATATATATATTGTGACTTTTTGTCCTACATTGTACCTACATACGGTACATGAATCAAGGTATATATATATATTGTGACTTTTTGTCCTACATTGTACCTACATACGGTACATGAATCAAGGTATATATATATATTGTGACTTTTTGTCCTACATTGTACCTACATACGGTACATGAATCAAGGTATATATATATTGTGACTTTTTGTCCTACATTGTACCTACATACGGTACATGAATCAAGGTATATATATATATTGTGACTTTTTGTCCTACATTGTACCTACATACGGTACATGAATCAAGGTATATATTTATATTGTGACTTTTTGTCCTACATTGTACCTACATACGGTACATGAATCAAGGTATACATGTATATATATATTGTGACTTTTTGTCCTACATTGTACCTACATACGGTACATGAATCAAGGTATATATATATATTGTGACTTTTTGTCCTACATTGTACCTACATACGGTACATGAATCAAGGTATATATATATATTGTGACTTTTTGTCCTACATTGTACCTACATACGGTACATGAATCAAGGTATATATATATATTGTGACTTTTTGTCCTACATTGTACCTACATACGGTACATGAATCAAGGTATATATATATATATTGTGACTTTTTGTCCTACATTGTACCTACATACGGTACATGAATCAAGGTATATATATATATTGTGACTTTTTGTCCTACATTGTACCTACATACGGTACATGAATCAAGGTATATATATATATTGTGACTTTTTGTCCTACATTGTACCTACATACGGTACATGAATCAAGGTATATATATATATATTGTGACTTTTTGTCCTACATTGTACCTACATACGGTACATGAATCAAGGTATATATATATATTGTGACTTTTTGTCCTACATTGTACCTACATACGGTACATGAATCAAGGTATATATATATATTGTGACTTTTTGTCCTACATTGTACCTACATACGGTACATGAATCAAGGTATATATATATATTGTGACTTTTTGTCCTACATTGTACCTACATACGGTACATGAATCAAGGTATATATATATATTGTGACTTTTTGTCCTACATTGTACCTACATACGGTACATGAATCAAGGTATATATATATATTGTGACTTTTTGTCCTACATTGTACCTACATACGGTACATGAATCAAGGTATATATATATATTGTGACTTTTTGTCCTACATTGTACCTACATACGGTACATGAATCAAGGTATATATATATATTGTGACTTTTTGTCCTACATTGTACCTACATACGGTACATGAATCAAGGTATATATATATATTGTGACTTTTTGTCCTACATTGTACCTACATACGGTACATGAATCAAGGTATATATATATATTGTGACTTTTTGTCCTACATTGTACCTACATACGGTACATGAATCAAGGTATATATATATATTGTGACTTTTTGTCCTACATTGTACCTACATACGGTACATGAATCAAGGTATATATATATATTGTGACTTTTTGTCCTACATTGTACCTACATACGGTACATGAATCAAGGTATATATATATATTGTGACTTTTTGTCCTACATTGTACCTACATACGGTACATGCATCAAGGTATATATATATATTGTGACTTTTTGTCCTACATTGTACCTACATACGGTACATGAATCAAGGTATATATATATATTGTGACTTTTTGTCCTACATTGTACCTACATACGGTACATGAATCAAGGTATATATATATATATTGTGACTTTTTGTCCTACATTGTACCTACATACGGTACATGAATCAAGGTATATATATATATTGTGACTTTTTGTCCTACATTGTACCTACATACGGTACATGAATCAAGGTATATATATATATTGTGACTTTTTGTCCTACATTGTACCTACATACGGTACATGAATCAAGGTATATATATATATTGTGACTTTTTGTCCTACATTGTACCTACATACGGTACATGAATCAAGGTATATATATATATATATATTGTGACTTTTTGTCCTACATTGTACCTACATACGGTACATGAATCAAGGTATATATATATATATATTGTGACTTTTTGTCCTACATTGTACCTACATACGGTACATGAATCAAGGTATATATATATATTGTGACTTTTTGTCCTACATTGTACCTACATACGGTACATGAATCAATGTATATATATATATTGTGACTTTTTGTCCTACATTGTACCTACATACGGTACATGAATCAAGGTATATATATATATATTGTGACTTTTTGTCCTACATTGTACCTACATACGGTACATGAATCAAGGTATATATATATATATATTGTGACTTTTTGTCCTACATTGTACCTACATACGGTACATGAATCAAGGTATATATATATATTGTGACTTTTTGTCCTACATTGTACCTACATACGGTACATGAATCAAGGTATATATATATATTGTGACTTTTTGTCCTACATTGTACCTACATACGGTACATGAATCAAGGTATATATATATATATTGTGATTTTTGTCCTACCTACATACATTAAGCAAAAATATAAGTTGTGACTTTTTGTCCGCCAGGGTAAAACATGTAGATTGTGACTTTTTGTACTGTGACTTTTTGTCTTAGGAGTTTTGTGACTTTGAGTCCTGTGACTTTTTGTCTTAGGAGTTTGTGACTTTGAGTCCTGTGACTTTCTGTCCATTTACCAAAACAGACAGTACACAGTATAACTGAAATATTCAGAGATACTGTCAACTGATCTAGATGAGTCCTGAACTCATCACTTGTGTTGGTGATTCCCCAGTGTTTACAAACAATAACAAAGAATCCACTAGTGGCACTCATTACTTTTTATTTGGGACTCATTAATATCTTATCCTACAAGAATCTCTGATTTTGTTGAAGGTATATATGTAACTTTTCATTCTATTTAAATCATGAGAAGTTCTGTCCAGGTACATTTTTTTTGTATGCTTGTTTGCCTTCACATTTAGATGTACATGTACACATCAAGTGTATGACTCTGAGTTACAGAGTTGTAGGAGTGGAAAATGGGGGAGGGGGGAAGGTACAACTGGATTACACGTTTAGATGTACATGTACAAATCAGGATTATGACTGATATATAGAGTTGTAGGAGTGGAAAATAGGGAGGGGGTGTACAACTGAATTACACGTTTAGATGTACATTTGTATATGTACAAATCAAGCTTATAACTCTTGAGTTACAGAGTTGTAGGAGTGGAAGTTAGGGGAGGGGGTACAACTGGATTACACAATTAGATGTACATGTACAAATCAAGTTTATGACTCTTGAGTTACAGACTTGTAGGAGTGGAAAATGGGGGAAAGAGGGGGGGAGAAGGTACAACTGAATTACACATTTAGATGTACTTGTTCATTGCACATTAAGGATTGGTGGCTTCTTTACCATATTTTTTACAAGGAGGATATCATGAAGTTATTTTTTATTTTATTTTTTTATTTCTTTAAAAAAAAAAAAACATATTAATTTTACATGATCTGTGTTCCATTTATGGACCTTTTTATGGTGTATCTACATTACACATCTGTATTTAAAAAATGTATGATAAGGTGGGTTAATAAAATACGTTATATTTAAATGGAAAACCTAACTTCCTAGTAGATGTCTAAATATAGATAACAGGGTACAGGATGTTTGTGGTGTAATGGCTGTATTATTGAAATTTTATCAAGATCCTATTGACACAGTAAGATTATATATATTTACATAATCACATTTTTTTTTAATTTGAAAAATTATTATATACTGGAAAATAGTAATGATAACTAATTTGGGAGAAAACAGGCACACATTGTATGAGCTACAAAAATCATCCATATTAGTTACAGAATGTTTACATTTTAAACCATATAAGGTAATATAGATCCCTGAGTCAGAAATAAGTGACACTGCATATTTCTTTGTAATTTTATTTTCCATTTTGTTTGTTGTACAATAAAGACAATTTTGGAATCCAATTCTTTATAATGACTTTCATATTAAAAAGGATTTCATGTTGATCACAAAAAAGTCATTGATAACATGAACTAAGGTCTGCTTTATTATCCCCTCGCCAACGAAGTTGCGAAGGGATATAGTAACGCTTCCGTCCGTCCTTCCGTAACATCCTTGTGAACTCTTTAGAATCAACATCCTTCAATGGATTTTGACCAAATGTGGTACATACTTAGTCCTTAAGAGCATCTGAAACCCTAATGATTTTCAAGGTCATAGGTCAACGGTCAAGGTCACCGGGTCCAATTTTTGAGACAATTCAGTATGCATTTTGTCATCGCAAATTCCCCTACATGATTAATCAGAAGTTCATGAAACTTTGTACATTGCAAGATCCTAACATGAAGATGTGCACATTAGTAGGATATCCCAGTCCATTGAGGTTTACCCCTGTTATGCTTTTTTGGGCTCAGAAAGTAAGACAATTCACCATGTGCTTTGTCATCACAACTCCTCCCACATGCTTAATGAGATGTTTGTGTATATTGCGAGAACCTAATATGAAGATGTGCACATTAGTAGTATATCCTGGTTCTTTGAGTTTTTCCAGAGTTATGCCCATTTGGACTTGGAAATTTGATACAATTCACCATGCACTTTGTCATCACAACTCCTCCCACATGCTTAATGAGTTGTTTGCGAAACTTAGTATATTGCAAGATCCTAATATGAAGATGTGCACAATAGTACCATATCCCGGTCCATTGAGTTTTTCTAGAGTTATGCCCAAAACTATGCACTTGTACATCCTTAGATTCTAATGTGCAGTTATGCGCATTCAAACATAGAAATTCACCATTTGAAATTTTCTTCACGTAATATGGTTTTGATATTGGACTGATGGATCTTCACGAAATATTGTTATTTTCAAGGTCAAAGGTCAAGGTCACAAGGTCAAATTTTTAGGCGAGGGGATATGCCACGCTTTGCATTGCCCTTGTTACCAATTATGACATAATGAACCACTCTACTGGCTCAACACAAAGTGTGTAACAACACAAATTATGTTACACAAAGAGTACATGACAAAAATAATATTGAAACCTAGCTCGTAGGTTTGGACAGAGACAAATATGTGGCAGAGAGTATAATTGGTTAATGGAATCCCAAAACTCTTCTTATGATAACTGGATTTTTAAACAAAATAATTATAAATTGAAATTGAAGAAGGTTGTAGACCAGTTAATAGAAGTACATGTATACAATTTGTCTATAAATAGAAGTACATGTCAGGGGCGTAGCTATACCTAACTTGAAGTGGAAGCACAAAATTAGGGCGAGGGGTCTGGGGGCTGCCTAAGGCCCCCAGTGGGTCCAGGGATCCGGGTCCGTTTGCCCTAATTCACGTTCGCCCTATTACCTGTTCGCCCTAATAAAAGTGGGTCCGTTCGTCCTGATAATTATATATGTAATTATATGTAGGATATTAAAATTAAATGAAGTATAAATAATATTTGATGGTTTATAGATAATGAATTGAGAAATTCTTTTATGTTTGCAATTTGTTTCAACGTTGTTTTACTCATACCAAGCTTACATCAAAAGTGCATAATAGGCTCATTCTCACGGAACTCGACAACGATTACAGAAAAAAAATTCCTCCAAAAAATTGTCAAGAAAAACGAATTTATAGATGGTCATCAGGAAAGTGACTATACTGGCGACCGTTTATAGAAGTAACCAACAATAAAATATACCAAGATTTCATGTTGAAGCGCTTATTTTTACATGGGTTTCAATAACATGAGTAGAGCACAGATATGTTAATTTTTAAAATGATGTTAATTCATTTGCCTTAAGATTGCAACTGATATCATATTAAATAAATAAGTCGCTATAAACACCTTGTAGCATTCCTTTATTTACCAGAACAGACACCAAACTGTTAAAATTCGAGAAAAAGCAATTAACTTATTTATCAATCTTGTCCCGTAAATTAATAGAATTGTCCCATTGATTATAATTTTGCAAAATGTTATACTATTTCACTGAAAAAAACGTGTTCTTTTAAAGAAATTTTTTCTGTTTTGCTGCTTAATAATAAACATACAATATAACAGTCTTTCTTGGTCCACAACAATAACAAAATAATGATGGAAATACATATCATCGGTGGAAATTTATTTACCCAATGAGTTTCTGTTTCTGGTGCGTGTAGAATCCCAAAAAGGCCTTTATACACGGTAAGAGAGAGATGCCGGTTTTATGGGCCTTATTCCTGCAGGGCGGTCTTGAATGCCTCTACGGAATCTGCACACAAGACTTTGTCTGGCAGTTGGTTCCAGTGGACAATTGTTTCCACGAAGAATGAATGTTTTGATTGCTCTGTATTACAGTCTGGGACCTTGAGGCCCTTTGAGTTCTTTATTAAGTGTCTTTCTATGATAATTTTTGGATAGAGGGAGGGATGGTATGAAAATACAAGAAATCATATGTGTGTTGCTGAGCAATTTTTCTGGTCCAGGAGAGACAGTGGCCAGTAGAGGCGATTCGGCAACCTCTGTTGGACTAACTTCATCTTCACGACTAGATTTCGATGCAAAGAAAGATGATATTTTTCTCTGCATCCTCACGCAGATTCATCACCAATGTAAACAAATGATACAAAACGAAATGTAAACCGGTCAATACACCGAAAATGAATCCGGATCCTGACGGCACGCAAAAAAATAACTTCAAAATAATATTATTATTATAATGATGAAGAATGTCATTGCCGAATAATAACATGACACTTCTCAACCACCTCTTTCATGTAAATCTACAGGATACGCCAGCACATCTTCTTTTCTTTCTTTCTTACCTTGCCTGTTACCTTTTTTTTTTTTTTTTTGCCGCCCCTGGATGTACATGATTTGTCTATAAATAGAAGTACCTGTACATGTACATGATTTGTCTATAAATAGAAGTACCTGTACATGATTTGTCTATAAATAGAAGTACATGTACACAATTTGTCTATAAATAGAAGTACATGTACAAGATTTGTCTATAAATAGAAGTACATGTACACAATTTGTCTATAAATAGATGTACATGTACATGATTTGTCTATAAATAGAAGTACATGTACATGATTTGTCTATAAATAGAAGTACATGTACATGATTTGTCTATAAATAGAAGTACATGTACACAATTTGTCTTTAAATAGAAGTACATGTACATGATTTGTCTATAAATAGATGTACATGTACAAGATTTTTCTATAAATAGTAGTACATTTGTGTATATGTACATGATTTGTCTATAAATAAATAGATGTACACGTACAAGATTTGTCTATAAATAGATGTACACGTACACGATTTGTCTATAAATAGAAGTACATGTACATGATTTGTCTATAAATAGGAGTACATGTATAGTCTGTTTGGTGACTCTGAAAATAGGGAAAACAATTATTTAAAAATCAGGGATTTGCTTTCTATTGCTCTTTTTAACATTTTAGGCACACATTATGTAATACATATCTGAGAAAAAATTGTCAAAGAAATAATTCAAATAATAAAAAAAATCTCCATAGGGCCCAATACTAATTTTATCAGATTGTAAGTAAAGGAGGCTACCATTATAATGAACAGCATTACCTGTTCTTTCCTGTCTGTTGTTATGCTAATTTCAGTCACATGGGAATGTCATATTAGGTTAAAGATTCAAGATGTTTTGAATAATTGATAAACAATTTGATCATATGATATTTGTTTGTAAATAATTAATAACTGCTGGTCACATGAGACCCTTATATGGAGATGTCCCTTGTTATTCACTCATGCTGATGTCAGGATGTATAACAAATTTTAAATTAACACTTAAAAAATGATACCAAAATAAAATAAATGCTAATTTCGTGAAAGTATAATTTATATAAATATATAAATTAAATAATATTCTTATTTGATACTTGTTTTCTTCCAAAAATTAAACAATTCATATACAACGTTAATTTCTTATAGGCAAATTAGATAAACATTTTTTTTCATGACAGTGGGGAGCCCGGGTGGCTCAATGGTTTTTTAAATTTGTAAATTACAAAAAGGGTGCACTCGACTCGCAACCACAAGTGATAAAGTTTACCAGTTGCTTGCCCATGGTCGGTGGTTCTCTCCGGGTACTCCGGCTTCCTCCACCACTAAAACTGGTCGCCATGATATAGCTGAAATATTGTTGAAAGTGGCGTTAAAACACCAAAAATCAAATATCAAAATCAAATCATGACAGTGTGGGTTGAAACTACTGATATGTACTGGTCAGAATATACAACATTTTCAGGTAATTTTGTTATCTTTTATTAACCTCTATACACATAAAGGGATGGGTAGTTTGAATGTATTTTAAATGCTCCACAATCAGTTATGTAATAATGTATCATCATTATTGATTTTTACCTGAACAGGTGTGAATCTAATTTGAATATTGTCCATATTTGGTATGGTCAGTATGTCAACATCTGATATAACATGCTAATGATGAAATCAGCTGACTTGCTGTTTGTCAATACTGACCACATGTTGCTGTTCATTTCAGTAGTACTTACTCCCATGTTTGTTACATGACAAAATGACAGAATTTTACAATTAAGTCCTATGGCAAACTTTTTTATTCTTTAATGATTTTTTTTGAAAAATTCACCTATAATATGTATTAATCAGTCCTTATTATAAATATAATTAAAAAATAAATCTGATAACCCGTTGATTTTTTAGGAATTGTTTTCCCTATTTTCAGAGTCACCAAACAGACTATACATGATTTGTCATTTCCTGTTTTGGTAGTTCTAATATAAGATTATAATTTCAAATACAAAAGGAAACTCTAGAAAATACTTGCATTTTTCCAGTTATACTGTTTTTGTGGTTTTAAAGATATTATTGTAATTTCAAATTAATATAGAGTGATAGATATTGTAGACTTTTAGAAATAGGAATAGAAAATCCACTGTTTGTACATTATAGTTTTTACTTCATTTATGATCTATTTAACTCGTCTATAAGTACATAATTTATTATTCTGTGTGTAACGTGGTGTCAAATCAATACTAGTATAGAGACTATATATAACATCTGTGATATAGCAAAAAAACGTAATGGTTGACAATATAACCAATCACCACTGACCAAATGTATATTGATTAGGGTACATCTTATTACCAGAAAGCATGTTTATTATACATATATCTGCTTCTTATTCCATGCACACCATCCTTTGAATATGTAAGGTTATTGGTTAGCCAATCAATCAAAAATAGATTTGTGTTGCAGGCCGTTCAATAAGGGGCAGTACCAGGTACTTTTGTCCATTTAAAATTGTATTTGGATACCTTCTGATTTTAAATGTTCAAATTTTAATTCAAAGTGCCACCTGTAAATAGTGAAATACTGGTACACTTGAAAAATATTGAAAGCCCTGGTGTTGTGATGTTTTAGCTGTTATGATATATGTACATGTACATGTAATAGAGATATTTGTTTCAAGGGATTGGGTCATGGTGTTTAACGCCACTTTCAACAATATTTCAGTTATATCGTGGAGGTCAGTTTTATTGGTGGAGGAAACCGGATAACCCGGAGAAAATCACCGACCTGTCGTACATTTGTATGTCACTGACAAACTTTATCACATGAGGGGATTCGAACTCACAAATTTTGTGTTTCAAACTTACTTTTCAAATCCATTGTGTGTATTACAATTTTGATATTTCAATTAAACAAATAGGGAAGTCCAGACGTTGTGGTGTTAAAAATTTTGAGTATGATTTTATACTGGTACTGAGAAAACAGCCAATCAGAATGCTGTATACAATATATCAAGTGTTCTGATTGGATGATTGTGAAGTACGAGTATGAAACTCAAAGCTACTGACTGTGAGACCTGGTATATATTATTGTCAAATTTATTTATAAAAAAGTTACTTTAAGGAAGGGTGTCATAAGGGTTTAGGGGCCACCATATAAAAGTTGCATTAAGGGTGTCAGGGCCACCATATAAAAGTTACTTTAAGGAAGGGCGGAGACATCATATAAAAGTTACTTTAAGGAAGGGCGGAGACATCATATAAAAGTTACTTTAAGGAAGGGCGGAGACATCATATAAAAGTTACTTTAAGGAAGGGCGGAGACATCATATAAAAGTTACTTTAAGGAAGGGCGGAGACATCATATAAAAGTTACTTTAAGGGAGGGTGTCAGGGGCACCATATAAAAGTTACTTTAAGGAAGGGTGTTGGGGCCACCATGTAATATCTTGGAATTACTACTTCCTGTTAAATCATTGTATATCACAACTAATGTTGTCACTTTGATTCCTGTGGTGAGGTGTAAGTAATTCAACTTTTGTCAGCTACTTACAGTTGGTCATGATTCTCTCCAGGTATCATTCCTGCTCTTATAAGACCCGCCTAGCTTATAAAGCTAGGGGGCCGTCGTGGTCGTGATCGTATGGTAGTTGGATTTCATTGCCGATCCCCACTAACTTTGTGAGTGTGAATCCCAATCATGACGAGGTGTACTTGATGCAACATTATGTGATAAAGTTTGTCAATGACTTTTGACAGGTCAGTGTTTTTCTCCTGGTACTCTGGTTTCCTCCACCTATAAAACTGATCGCCAAGATATAATTGAAATATTGTTGAAAGTGGCGTTAAACATCATGACACTAACCCAAACCTTATAAGGCCCTTCTCACCAAATGCTATCGCTCTTATCAGGCTAAATTTCAGATGTACCGAGATAGTAAAATACTAATAAATTGCCCCCTTAAGAGAGGCCACTTTTTCATTGCTGAAAGGGTGGCCTTATAAGAGGGGGGTCTACTTTAAATTAAAAAAAATAATAAGTTCTTGTTCACTTTATAATGTTGGTATTTCTGTCTTCTATAAAATAAAAAGTAAGTAAAATAAAAATAACAATATGGTTGGTAAATAATGGGAAATGTTAATTTTATGTACAAAAGTGGCAATTCTAATGTTCATTATAAACTTTTAAACTGTAAATTTTGAATTCTCAGATGTTACATGTTAGAAGATTTCAATTTAAACAGAGAAAAGATAATAAGATTTGTTTTATAAATGTGTTTCATGTGTTACTATTCTATCATTTTATACTATTTACTTCCTTAAGTTTATATTTACACTGGGAGCACTTAACTCTTTGTTATATTGTATACATTATGACTGGAATACACGATGACTTCATGACAATATGTATTACATAGGCGTAGCACCTAATAAAAAAGTGGTACGGCCAATTTTTTTTGTCGGAGGGGGTCATTTCCCGTATATTTTTTTTAGGTACATGTATATACACAAAGATAAATTCTTGTGCATTTTCAGCCAAATGAAGAATAACGCTTACCTACCGGTGCACCTGGTCCATGCTCCCAGGTTTTGGTGGAGTTCTAGTTACTCTTTTACTTTTAGTTTTCTGTGTGTTTTCTTTCAGTTTCTGTATTTTGTTCGTTATTTCTGTCACCGTTTTCTTTGCTTCGTCTCTGTCTCTTGACTTTCCAACCTTTCGATTTTGAGCGTACCTGATGAAGGTTATTCCAGAAACGCGTTGTGCGCACTAAATTTGATGTCTACGTTTTATTACTATCACTGGGTCGATACCACTGGTGTTGGACTGTTAGTCCCCGAGGGTATCATCCGCCCAGTAGTCAGTGATTGGGAACTGACATAGTTTAATAGATATATGTGTTATTGAAATTTACAATTTCTAAAAAATAAAAGTATTATTAAAATTAAGGTTCTCCTTCCTCGGGTATAGATGACCTCAGCCGATTTTGGCGATCCTATTTAGGCCCTTTGGTTTACTTGCTCGCAAAACTTTTTAAATTATTTGGCTTCCCTACCTTTCAGGGCGTCCGTCGGTTGTGCGGGATGTAGAAATTCACAACCAACCCGTCCTGCGGATGAGACGTAAATAAAACCGAGGTCCCGTGTTGAGAGATTGCCACCCTCTCCACACGTTAAAGAACCCAGTGTAACAGCTCATTATGAGCATTATGCTCATGATGAGTGGTCCATAAGAGACCTGTTGCACTGGCAAAATTATCCGTCCATACCCATCACCTTTCCTTGTTTCGAGTCCTGTGGCGTTTGAATTTTTAAATGTTCTCGTCCTGAATATAGCTGAAACATTGCTCGCTGGACGTTAAACACCAACCAATCAATCAAACCTACCTTTCGATTTTGAGCGTACCTGATGAAGGTTATTCCAGAAACGTGCACTAAATTTGATATCTACGTTTTATTTCGAGTTTTGGATATCGCTTTAATTTATTTGAATTGTCCAAAAATGTTTTGTCTATATTCTCTGAAACAAAAGTCTCTTGCAACAATTGCAAGTTCATCTCATCAGTCTTGTCTTTGTGCACATGTAAAATCATTCCTTCACAATATAAATTAATTATTTTTGTCACAGCCTAATATGATTTTTCCAGTAATTCTTTTCATCATTTTTTTTACATATATTTTGGGTACTGTTTGTGAAATTCTTCATAAGTTTTTATTACATAAATGATAAGAACCTATGTGGGTGTTGGGGGTTAACTACTAATAGATGTAATATTTTCACGGAGATGTGGGACAATTTCAAATGGGTTATAGTAGGGTTTATGAACTCCTCAGACTGGTAGTATTTCAATGCATGTTTTATTATCATTTTCTCCCAATCCTATCTGGTGGGATGTGATTCTTCTGATGTCTTGCAACTGTTAAGTTAGTACAGTCAATGGACATAAGTATTCCTGATTTCCAATCCCCCCTTACTTTCTATGTTATTTCATCTTTCTTCAAAAGAATATTTTGAAGCCATTACTCCACCAATTTTCATTACATTTTTCCTTTATAAAGAAAAATATTTGGAGTTTTTATTTGTATTTCCCTTTCCGATTTTTGGTTTCTGAAACGCAATGGTACCGTTTAATTGCATAAAAATATGACATAAAAGATTTGGTTGAATATACAGTCAAACCTGCCTTAAAGGGCACCTCAATATAACAAATCACTGTCTATAAAGGGCAGCCTTGTTTTTCCCAATAATGAATAGTACATATAATGTTAACCTGTATATAAAGGGCAACTGCTTATTAAGGGCACATTGTCAGGCTCCCTTGAGTGCCCTTTATATACAGGTTTGACTGTATAGGGAAAATGTGACGTAATAATTTTTATCTGTGTTTAAAACAATTCAGAATATTCAGAAACTATTCGACAACAAATACCAAATTATAAAAAAAAAATCAAATACTTTTCACAGTGAAAATTTCATCAAAATTAATTGAAAAATGGCCTTAAAATATTTGTTTTTAAAAAGATGAAATAACATAGAAAGTAATGAGGAAATTGTTTTCTAATGCTTTCCAATTTGTATTTAATTATATGGGTTTAAAGTTTTATCACATTATTTATTCAGACATCATTTTACTACTTAAATTTAACATCCCCCTCCTGGCATTATAGTTTCATGTTGTGCATATAATTTTATTACCTCTTATCCCCAGGGACACGGCATTATACAAACAATTTCCGTCTCCCGTTGTTGTGATTGCTAGCAGCCTGTTAGCATGATCATCTGGTATTAAAATCTGTGAGTTTGTCGAACCCACTGCAATATGACGTCATTGGAATACTTTGTTGGACAACATGCTCATTTTCGAAAAGTTGCTGTATTTTTATAGGATTATAGCTTTTAATATCGTCCATCATGCTATCCATCTTCAGCCTCCAATGAGTCAGCGTTTTTTCAATCGTAGCTACTCGGCCATTCTCGCTGCCCTGCAAATAACCTCGTACGTAGGTGGCGGATAAATAGAACTACTTTGCGGATAAATAGAACTATGTCAGTTACATGAAAGTTTGATAAAGTTATATTTTAAACAATTTTATATATTTCAATTATTTTCATGGATAAACATTTTTTAATTAGTTTTGCATGATTAGATTTTACTTAGTTTGTCTTCCATATTGGATTTTCATGGACTATATTCTTGTGCGGCTTAACATCCGCCCAACAATTTAAGAAGAATTTCTACTATCTACGTACGAGGTTATTTGCAGGGTAGCGAGAATGGCCGAGTAGCTACGATTGAGTTTTTTTTTCTTTCCATCAAATTACGAGTTTTTATTAGTTATGTAATATACGTATC
Organism: Bathymodiolus brooksi; assembly: GCA_963680875.1. NCBI lineage: Eukaryota > Metazoa > Mollusca > Bivalvia > Mytilida > Modiolidae > Bathymodiolus > Bathymodiolus brooksi. The sequence continues at coordinate 89,919,334 of OY804587.1, forward strand.
ATCCAAAACAATAGCAGATCAAGATTAATTAATAGAAATAAATAAGAAAACCGATTCCGGTGCCGATAAAGATCGGATACCGATTTCTTGAAAATACAAGAGAGGCAACTCGTCTGTAACAATTTTGTAACATTTTATTGAACAGACATTTCAAAAAAATGTATTGCAACGACATTAACAAAGAATATCCTTTTTTCATCTCAAAATTATTGTTTTCTGTCCAAATTGTGGTACGGTTTGCCGTACCAGCCAAAAACAGTGGTACGGTCGGAACCGTACCAACCGTACCGTGTGCTACGGCAGTGTATTACTATTACCACTTAACACTGCCATGTTGTATAATCATAATATCTCTTAGTATTATACATTGTGTACAATTTTTTTTCTTTTCAAAAGTTTTTAATTGAATTATGATTTTGAAATTGGTTATATTTTTTTTTGTAATCTGAATCATGAATAATTGTTGACTTTAGAGGGATTGAATAAAATGATTTTCTATTAATTTGTAACGAGAAAATAATTTTTTGCCATTTATTATTTGGGACTACCTCTGTTAGGGTTAAAAATAGAAAGTAAATAAATAGTAACTAGTCAACAAGATGTCACGAACCAGTCCTGTCAAATCTTAAAACTCCTAACTACAGAAATTACTATAGTAGTAGCCACTGTAAATCTAGGTTCTGAGACAGGCACACACATGTGGCAGGGTTAAACATGTTTATTGAATCCCAACCCTTCCTTCTTCATATCCAGTACATGTAGATCTCCTGTGGAATAGTAAGAAAGGGTAACAGTATAAGCATGGGCATAATAGAGAACAATCTTGAAAACCATTTTTTTGCTCTTTTCACTTTCAGATAACTTGGCAGTTGTTTTGTACTTTTTGACATTGCAGAATAAGCACAATTTATGTGCATTGTCAGTAACTATTAAAATTTATTTGCAAATCGCTACAAAACATACTAGAAATGTTCACCAAAGGCTCACTTTTTTACATTTCTGATACAAAAACGTTTCATTTTTTCTGACAATGTTCATGATATTATATATACATGTCATTATCTTTACCATATATGGATCGAACAGGACAATGCATGTAACATACATGTATTTTATAGAGAGGAAGTGTTTCTAATTGTCTTAAAGTAAATCAAAAGTCAAGGTCACTATCATACAAATTTAAGATACAATTTTGAAATGTGTATATATACACACACATGTATTCTCCCATGTGTAGCATATGTTGGCCTTGTATGAAGGAGGGGGAGGGGCTACTGTTATACTGTATAATAACAAACAATGTATTTCATATTACAGGTAGCTAAGTTAGATACCAAATTCACTGGGGGTATTTTACCAGAAATTAAAGTTGGCCAATCATTAACTAACATCCCAGAAGGATGGACTGTGGAAGAGACCAAAGAAGGCACTGTTTATTTGAATGAGAATAACGAAGATCGGGTTTGTAGTTACTGAGTAATGTGTTTCTTTTAATGTACTGGGAAGGGGGGGGAGGGGTCGTCATGGTTATGATCGTATGATAGTTGGATTTACAATTACCCTATGCAATCAGTGCCTATCACCACTAACATTGTGAGTTCGAATCCCGCTCGAAATAACATAATGGGATTAAGTTTGTCAGTAACTTGCTGCAGGTCAACGGTTTTCTCCGGGTACTCCGGTTTCCTCACCCAATAAAACTGATTGCCACAATATAACTGGGATGTTGTTGAAAGTGACATTACACACCATAACCCTAACCAGTTGATGTACTGGTATATAAATAGGTTTTTATATTTAATATTCAAATCAAACGGGAAAAAACCCAAATATTTTTGGTGTTTTTAAATAAAATTAGTTGTTAAGTATCAAATCAGCTGCAATCAACCAGTATGTGGTTACAGTAAAACTGCTAGCAGTAGAAAGTAAACAGTATGTGGTTACAGTAAAACTGCTAGCAGTAGAAAGTAAACAGTATGTGGTTACTACTAGCAGTAGAAAGTAAACAGTATGTGGTTACTACTAGCAGTAGTAAGTAAACAGTATGTGGTTACTACTAGCAGTAGTAAGTAAACAGTATGTGGGAACTTCTAGTAGTAGAAAGTAAACAGTATGTGGTTACTACTAGTAGTAGAAAGTAAACAGTATGTGGTTACTGCTAGCAGTAGTAAGTAAACAGTATGTGGTTACTACTAGCAGTAGAAAGTAAACAGTATGTGGTTACTGCTAGCAGTAGAAAGTAAACAGTATGTGGTTACTACTAGCAGTAGTAAGTAAACAGTATGTGGTTACTACTAGCAGTAGTAAGTAAACAGTATGTGGGAACTTCTAGCAGTAGAAAGTAAACAGTATGTTGTTACTGCTAGCAGTAGAAAGTAAACAGTATGTGGTTACTGCTAGCAGTAGAAAGTAAACAGTATGTGGTTACTACTAGCAGTAGTAAGTAAACAGTATGTGGGAACTTCTAGCAGTAGAAAGTAAACAGTATGTTGTTACTGCTAGCAGTAGAAAGTAAACAGTATGTGGTTACTGCTAGCAGTAGAAAGTAAACAGTATGTGGAAACTTCTAGCAGTAGAAAGTAAACAGTATGTGGTTACTACTAGCAGTAGTAAGTAAACAGTATGTGGGAACTTCTAGCACTAGAAAGTAAGAAGTATGTGGTTACTGCTAGCAGTAGAAAGTAAACAGTATGTGGTTACTGCTAGCAGTAGAAAGTAAACAGTGTGTGGGAACTGCTAGCAGTAGAAAGTAAACAGTATGTGATTACTACTAGCAGTATAAAGTAAACAGTATGTGAGTACTACTAGCAGTATAGAGTAAACAGTATGTGGTTACTGCTAGCAGTAAAAAGTAAACAGTATGTGGTTACTGCTAGCAGTAGAAAGTCACTTAGGGATCTTATGTTCAATTCCTAGTGTGGTCAAACCATTAACTGTAAGATTGGTGCCTCCTACTTCTTAGCTTGGTCTTCAGTATTAATAAGAAAGAGCAATCATTGGTGGTCTCATAGCTCATGATTGAGTACTATAGAAACTCAACGAAGCATTTCAAATAAGAAAAAAAAAATGCTCAAACCGACCTGTCTGAAACAAAAGAAATATTTACTCATGATAAAAAATTGGTGTATATTCTGCATGTCGTACCTATGATGAAGTTTGATTTCTGAAAGATGCCTATGTTAAAGGATTTGTTATGTACACCACAGCTCAACCCTATCCCTGTATCACTCTGCTGGTTCAATGAGTTACAATATATTATTTTTTTTACAGTGGATGAGTAGTATAAACGCTGAAGGAATAAGATATTTCTACAAAGTAGGAAGCACAGAGACAGCATGGGATTTGCCAAAGGTTTGACTCTCAAAATTTAATTTCTCAACAATATTAAGTTTGTCAATTTTTGCATGCATACTAGTCTTGTTTTTACTTTTATTTTATTTTGTCTTGAATTTGAAATTAAAAAGATTAACATGCATCATATTCTTGTTTGTTAAGTACACGATGGAAAGATATGATTGGACAACAGTCCTAGTATGATCCATTACTGTACATCAATGATTTTGATAGGGATTAGGTATGATGTGTATATAATTAAGTTGGGATATTTCCTTCATAGGCTATAGACAACTTTTTTTTTCTAAATGTCCCATCATTCAAGAAGGGGGAAGGGCAATTCTATGAGGAAATTAAACCAGGATGCCTCCAGGGTTAAATTGAAATATTTACTTCATAGGCTATAGACAACCTTATTTTTTTAGATTCTTCTCCTCTGAAACCGTTTGGCCAAATGAACCGAAACTTGATAAGACGCATCTATGGAAAATCCTCTGTTACAATTGCTCATTTCGTCCCGATCCGATAACAAACATGGCCGCCACAGACAATTCTTGTTTCTGATTGGTTGATTTCTAAAATATCTTCTCTTCTGAAACTGCGCCAAATGAACTGAAACTTGGTAGGATGCATCTATGGGAGGTCCTGTATAAAGATTGTTGATTTCGTCCCGATCCATTAACAAATATGGCTGCCACAGGCAATTCTTGTTTCTAATTAGTCGATTTCTAGAAAATCTTGTCTTCTGAAACCGCGTTGCCAAATGAACCGAAACTTGGTAGGAAGCATCTCAAGAATGCTCATTTTGTCCCGATCCATTAACAAACATGGCCACCACAGGCAATTCTTGTTTCTGATTGGTCGATTTCTAAAAATCTTCTACTCTGAAACAGCATGGCCAAATGGACCAAAACGTGGTAGGAAGCATCTATGGAAGGTCCTCTATGGGAACTGCTCATTTGGTTTTGATCCGTTAACAAACATGGCCACCATAGGCAATTCTTGTTTCTTATTGGTCGATTTCTAAAACAGCTTTTCCTCTGAAACTGCTTGGCCAAATGATATGAAACTTGGTAAGAAGCATCTATAGAGATTGCTCATTTCGTTTTGATCCATTAACAAACATGACTGCCACAGACAATTCTTGTTTTAGATTGGTCAATTTCTAAAAATCTTCTTCTCTGAAACTCCTTTGCCAAAATGAACCAAAATTTGGTGGGAAGCACCTATGGAAGGTTCTGTATTAAGTTTCCTCAAAGCAGAATGAAAGGTGAGCGACACAGGCTCAACCCACTGAGCCTCTAGTTTCTAAATGTCGCATCATCCAAGGGTTAAGTTGGGATATTTACTTCATAGGCTATAGACAACCTTTTTAGCTCACCTGACCCAAAGGGTCATGTGAGCTATTCTCATCACTTGGCGTCCGTCGTCGTCGTCCGTCGTCCGTCCGTCGTCCGTCGTACGTCGTAAACTTTTTCAAAAATCTTCTCCTCTGAAAGTACTAGACCAATGGAAACCAAACTTGGTCTGAATCATTACTAGGGTATCTAGTTTCAAAATTGTGTCCGGTGATGCCGTGCACCAACCAACATGGCCGCTGTTACTAAAAATAGAACATATGGTAAAATTGCAGGTTTTTGGTAATATCTCAAAAACCGTTAGTAATATCAAAAATCTGACATGGGGTAAAAATGATCAGCACATCAAGATCTACCTACCCTGCAATTTTGAAGTAAATCTGATTACCCATCTTGGAGTTATTGCCCTTTTTTCATCAAATTTGTAAAATTTTAATGCTTTTCGTCTTATATTTCAAAAACTATAAGAGATAAAGGTTAACTTTAAATTGCAAAAATGTGCGGCATATTAAGATCTACCTACCCTGCAATTTTGAAGTAAATCCCATTACTCATTTTGGAGTTATTTCCCTTTTTTCATCAAATTTTCAAAATTTTAATACTTTTCGTCCTTTATTTCAAAAACTATAACAGACAGATGGTAAGTTGAAACTGCAAACATGCTCAGCATGTCAAGATCTACCTACCCTGCAATTTTGAAGTAAATTTGATTACCCATCTTGGAGTTATTGCCCCTTTTTCATCAATTTTTTTTTTTCCTTTTAATACTTTTCGTCTTATATTTCAAAAACTATTTAGAGATAGATGTTAAGTTTATTGCAAAAATGTGCAGCATATCAAGATCTACCTACCCTGCAATTTTGAAGTAAATCCCATTACCCATTTTGACCGATTATGCAAATTAGAAAAAAGGGGGGATGAAATTAAAAAAAAATCTTCTCCTCTGAAACTACTGAACCAATCTCAACCAAACTTTGCTGAAATGATCCTTAGGTGGTCCCCTTTCAAAATTGTGTCCATTAGCCCCGTCCTGTATCCAAGATGGCCGCCATTACTAAAAATAGAAATTTCTTCAAATGGTCAAAACTGCTCTATTTTAAGCCAGAAAGTGCCCAAATTTGAACTGTATAAGCATAATGATGAACTTTTTAACATATATTACGGGATTTTTTTATGAACTTTGAACTTTTACCGATTTTGACCGATTATGAAATTTAAAAAAAGGGGGGATGAAATTAAAAAAAAAATCTTCTCCTCTGAAACTACTGAGCCAATCTCAACCAAACTTTGCTGAGATGATCCTTAGGTGGTCCCCTTTCAAAATTGTGTCCGTCAGCGCCGTCCTGTATCCAAGATGGCCACCATTACTAAAAATAGAAATTTCTTCAAATGGCCAAAACTGTTCTATTTTAAGCCAGAAAGTGCCCAAATTTGAACTGTATAAGCATAATGATGAGCTTTTTAACATATATTACGGATTTTTTATGAACTTTGAACTTTTACCGATTTTGACCGATTATGAAATTTAAAAAAAGGGGGGATGAAATTAAAAAAAAATCTTCTCCTCTGAAACTACTGAGCCAATTTCAACCAAACTTTGCTGAGATGATCCTTAGGTGGTCCCCTTTTAAAATTGTGTCCGTCAGCGCCGTCCTATATCCAAGATGGCCACCATTATTAAAAATAGAAATTTCTTCAAATGGCCAAAACTGCTCTATTTTAAGCCAGAAAGTGCTCAAATTTGAACTGTATAAGCATAATGATGATCTTTTTAACATATATTACGGATTTTTTATGAACTTTGAACTTTTACTGATTTTGACCGATTATGCAAATTAGAAAAAGGGGGGATGGAATTAAAAAAAAATCTTCTCCTCTGAAACTACTGAGTCAATCTCAACCAAACTTTGCTGAAATGATCCTTAGGTGGTCCCCTTTCAAAATTGTGTCCGTCAGCGCCGTCCTGTATCCAAGATGGCCACCATTACTAAAAATAGAAATTTCTTCAAATGGCCAAAACTGCTCTATTTTAAGCCAGAAAGTGCCCAAATTTGAACTGTATAAGCATAATGATGAGCTTTTTAACATATATTACGGGATTTTTTATGAACTTTGAACTTTTACCGAGTTTGACCGATTATGCAAATTAGAAAAAAGGGGGGATGAAATTAAAAAAATCTTCTTCTCTGAAACTACAGAGCCAATCTCAACCAAACTTTGCTGAAATGATTCTTGGGTGGTCCTCTTCCAAAATTGTGTCCAGCATTTCAGAACACCGACCAAGATGGCCGCCACAGCCGAACTTAATTTAACATAGGACCCTATGGGAAATTCCCATAAAAATCTTTTTGTCTGAAACCATTTGCTCAATAAGAACAAAATTTTGATGAAATAGTCATTGAATGGTTCTCTTCCAAAAATGTGTCTGGCGGTTCGACCCTTCGATCAATTTTTATTTACCTGCAATTTTGAAGTAAATCCGATTACCCATCTTGGAGTTCTTGCCCTTTTTTCATCAAATTTATAAAAATGACGAAGGCTACAATTGTTAATTTTTTTTACCGAAGTTATCAAGTTTTATTGACTGATGTTATTATTATACCCAGGTGAGCTATACAGGCTCCTGGGAGCCTCTAGTTTTTTCTTCTAAATGTCTCATTATCCAAGAAGGGGGAGGGGCATGTTATGAGGAAGCCAGGAGGCCTCAAGGGTTAAATTGGGTATATTTACTTCATAGGCTATAGACAACCTTTTTTTCCAAGAAGGGTGAGGGGCATGCTATGAGGAAGCCAGCAGGATATTTCCTTCATAGACTGTAGACAACCTTTTTAGTTCACCTGGACCAAAGATTCATGGGAACTATTGCCATCACTTGGTGTCCGTCGTCTGTAAACTTTTCACATTTCAAGCTTCTTCTCCGAAACCACTGGGCCAATTGGAACCAAACTTAGCAGGAATGTTCCTTGGATGGTTCTCTACAAAGTTTCTGTTTTTCGTTTCAATTGGATATTCAACAGTGGAGCCAGGGCCAATAATATGCTCTGATTGGCTGAAATTTTAAAGATCCTCTTCTCTGAAACTAATGAACTGACTGAACCCAAACTGTAAATGAATGATCATTGGAATGTCCTTTACCAAGTTTCTGTTTTTTATGTGGATCGGAAATCCAAGATGGTCCTCTACAAACTTTAGGTTTTTTGTTCCGATATGAAATTCAAAATGGCAGCTACGGCAGGACTTAGTTTAACATTGGACCCTATGGGAAAAATGTTTCAAAACGCTTCTTCTCTTAAACCATTTGGACAATTGAAACCAAACTGCCCAGGAATAATCATTTGAAGGTTCTCTAAAAAATTTGGGTTTTTCATGGCGATCCGAAATCCAAGATGGCTGCCACCGCAGGACATAGATTAATATTGGACCCTATGGGAAAATGTTCAAATATGAATATAATGAGATATGGGGTAAATGTCAATGGGACAACAACCCCAAAGTCAAACTGTATCAGAAATGCCTTCTTCCCAGAAACTATAAATCAGACTATAAATCAGACTCAATCCAAACTACACAGGAATGTTTACTGGATAGTCCTCTACAAAGTTTAGGTTTTTTGTTCTGATATGAAATCCAAGATGGTGGCTATGGCAGGACTTAGTTTAACATTGGACCCTATGGGAAAAATGTTTCAAAATGCAAATCTGATTGAAGCCTGACTACATGAATGTTCATTGGATGGTCCTCTACAAAGTTTAGGTTTTTTGTTCTGATATAAAATTCAAGATGGCAGCTATGGCAGAACTTAGTTTAACATTGGACCTTATGGGAAAATGTTTTAAAACACTTCTTTACTGAAACCACTTGGACAATTGAAACCAAACTGTTCAGGAATGTTCATTTGATTGGCCTCTGCAAACTTAGTTTTTTTTTATGCTGATTGGAAATCCAAGCTAGCCACCACCTCAAGTCATAGATTTATGGGGGACCCAGTTGGAAATCATTGGAAGGTCCTTTACAAACTTTGTGTTTTTTATGTTGATCGGAATTTCAAGATGACTACCACTGCAGGACATAGTTTTTACATAGGACCAATTGGTTCTTTTTATAATTAGGTGAACGATACAGGCTCTTGAGAGCCTCTGGTTTTTCTAAATGTCGCATCATCCAAGAAGGGGGAGGGGCATGCTATGAGAAAGCCAGGAGGATATTTCCTTCATAGGCTGTAGACAACTTTTTTTTCTAAATGTCACATCGTCCAAGAAGGGGGAGGGACATTCTATGAGGAAGCCAGGAGGCTTCAAGGGTTAAATTGGAATATTTACTTCATAGACTGTAGACAACCTTTTTTTTCTAAATGTCACATCATCCAAGAAGGGTGAGGGGCATGCTATGACTAAGCCAGGAGGATATTTCCTTCATAGACTGTAAACAACTTTTTTTTCTAAATGTCACATCATCCAAGAAGGGTGAGGGGCATGCTATGACTAAGCCAGGAGGATATTTCCTTCATAGACTGTAAACAACTTTTTTTTCTAAATGTCACATCATCCAAGAAGGGTGAGGGGAATGCTATGACTAAGCCAGGAGGATATTTCCTTCATAGACTGTAAACAACCTTTTTTTTTACAGGTGATTGTCTTGGGTTACATGTTGAGATAAGAGTTTAGGAATTTGTAAAGAAGTTTTTATTTATATCATTTATGTAGTTTATTGGTAAAATATTTAATTTTGTTTTAATATTCAAGAATAATGGTAAATACTTGATGTTGAGATATATTAAGCTAACACCATCATACACATATCAGAAAATCTTAACATTTTTATTTACCCGAAGCATATTTATACATATTCTATATCCTTCAAGTGTGTTTGTTTGTATGTTTGTGCTTCTGTATTTACTAATACAACTTTCTCCATCTTCAGACGAACAGGAAGTCAAACGGGGACGTGGCAATGGAGTTGCCGAGTCCTCAGACAAGCCCTACAGCACCCAGATCAAGGTCGCCACAGAATTGCCGTTCTATGAAGGCCAAGTCTATGTTCATAGAAAGTAACCTAAATTTTCAGCACCCACCACATCTTCCCACAAGTCCTCCCCCACGGGCACAGACTTTACCGAACAATTTGAATACACAAGCTGGTGGAGTAAGTTTTAAATGTTGTCGTAATGTTGTTGGTTTTTAGATATAAAACCTTTTTATTAGCTCACCTTGCCAAAGTCAATGTGAGCTTTTGCCATCACTTGGCGTCCGTCGTCTGTCATCCGTTAACTTTTCACATTTTAATCTTCTCTGAAACCCCTCAGCCAAATAAACTGAAACTTGGTAGGAAGCATCTATGAAACACTGCACATTTTGTCCCGATCCATTAACAAATATGGCCGCCACAGGTGATTCTTGTTTCTGATTAGCCGATTTCTAAAAATCTTCTCATCTGAAACCGCTTAGCCAAATGAACCGAAACTTAGTAGGAAGCATCTATGGAAGGTCCTCTATAAAGATTGCTCATTTCGTCCCGATCCATTAACAAACATTTTTCTTAATATTTTGTTTATTTGTTTCTTCAATAGTCAGGAATTTACATTCATAAAAAAGCCCATACATTACCACCTGACATGGATGTACAAGCATTTACAACATAATTATTATGTGACTATTGCATTTTTTTTAAAGTTAATTAGTAAGCAAAATATGACATGAATAAATAAATCAATTGAGACACATTCATTCTTTCACATTCTCTCTCCCCCTTTCATAAACAAACACCCATTCCTTTACAATTATCTGTCTTCTATTATTTTGTGACTTTAGTAACTTACTCTTAATTGATACAAATAAAATACATAAACATAAATAACGTAGTATACCCAGGTACCTATCCGTAGTTAAAAATCTGGAAAAACATAATTCATTAACAAACATGGGCACCACAGGCAATTCTTGTTTCTGATTGGTTGATTTCTGAAAATGTTCTCCTCTGAAACCACTTGACCAAATGAACTGAAACTTGGTAGGAAGCATCTACAGAAGGTCCTCTATAAAGATTGCTCATTTCACCCTGATCCATTAACAAACATGGCTGCCACAGTTAATTCTTGTTTCTGATTGGCCGATTTCTAAAAAAGCTTCTCCTCTGAAACAACATGGCCAAATGGACCGACACTTGATAGGAAGCATCTACAAGGTCCTCTATAAAGATTGCTCATTTGGCCCTGATCCATTAAATTGTGTCCACTTACTGCATATTAAGACCTTTAAAACTGATGTTATTGTTTTTATCTGTAACATCATATGTTGACATCACACTGATCGATAATCTGACTTGTTAATAAATATATAAAGTTTAGTACAATAGGGTTGTACTACTAAGTGATTATGGTTGTTATAAAGTTCCTATTTATTCCTCAATATTTTGTTTCCATTTTTCCCATAATTTTTGTTGAAAAAAACAAAAATTGGTATGATTTGACTATAATATTTTAAATTTAGCTGTCATTATTTGTTGCTTTTTTTTAAATATTAATTTGTTTTTTTCGTCAGTTATGATGTGTTACTACAAGATATTGGGCATGAGACATTCTTTTAGCTGCCCCTCTATTCTATATATATATTATAATATATACTGCACTGCTAGCTGAATAAGCAAACTGCCACTTGTCTGCCTTTTTGTTTTATGCTTTCTGTATTGTGCTGCATGCTGCATATATTTACATAAAGAAAGTCATGAGCCATGTTGTATGATAAGAAAAGGTTAAACGGCAAAAGTCGACAAGTTTCAAGTCCTGGAGGTCTATACTCCACTTACACGTGTCACTATTCATCAAACTTATCATAAAGGAAGAATCTGTCTGAACTAATTTCATAACTGTAAAGATTTTATTAGAATTTTAAACATTATTCTACAGTAATGATTTGTCTATTTTATTAATTTTAAGGAATTCCACCAAATTTTATAATTTTTTATTCTTTCAGACGTTGTCTATTTTTGAATGAACAAATGAGGTCATATTAATTCCACAGAAATTATTTATAAGTTTAACAACTTGGTTTTTAATGCCTACAAACTTTACTTCATAATTATATAATGGTTTGTTTTTAATGTCTGTTTAAACAAATTAGTAGATTTGTGTTTTTATCATGAATTATATTGGTCTTTGGTAAAGAATTAGATAAAAATGACTCTTTACTATATCATTACTCCATGAACTTCCACAATTGATAATTCTGTCAATGTACGAGCAGGCCACCAATTTTTATCAATAATTAATTTACATGTCCATTCTTGAGATCCTATATTTGATATTTAATCTGGAACTTTGATCAGATTTGTATTTATGTTTTATCATGCAGTGCCTGCTTTAGATGTACATGAGTTGTGTAATTTTATGCTTCGTTTAACATACATGAGTTGCATTATTTTATGCTTCATTTAACGTACATGAGTTGTGTTATTTTATGCTACATTTAGTGTGTATATGTTTTGTTATTTTATGCTTCATTGCATGTTTAATTAGCTTGATTCATCTTGCTTCTTAATATAATTTTTTTGTTGAATTATCAGTCTGTTATAGATGTAGATTTTTATATCATATTGTCTTCTGTAGGAAGGTCTCATTTACATAAAGCAATGTCATACAAAATAATGTTATCTTTTAACTGAAGTAACTGTTATAATTAGAGGTTTATTAAAATATTTCCAATTAAGATTTTATTAAGATAATTTACACTTAATTGGTTTAAATCTAAGAAAACTGCATTTATTAATAACTTCATTTAAAGGCATATTGTTTACCAAAATCGTATCATACCCAAAATTATTGTCGTTTTCCGTACTGATCTTCACAAAATGAAGATTAAACATCGAATTATTGGCGAATACGCTACAAAACGGTTTTTTTTCGATTTAAAAAAGCTGACCATCGTTACTTGAAGCTAATTAATTATGCACTGACCTGAGCGAGGTCAGATCTATTTTTATCTATTTTTATGCCAGTAGCCCGGATGCTGCAGCATGAATGTTGAGGTAAGTTTCTATAAAAGTTGAGGAAAAAAGCTATTTGCAAGCCGATTGTATCTAAAAGACGTAGAATAAATAATTTCTGTATTGGGAATATCTACTGAAAATGATCATAGGCATCATCATAAATTCATAAAATATGAAAAACGATTGAGAAAAGAAGGCAACATGCTCGACTTACATATCAAGCAAATTCTTTGCCACTTCAGCGTGAGTTTGGACGCGTAGCACTTCCTTCAGTTCGTTCCAACGGTCCAACTGATCCCCTACATATCTCTTGTTCCATTTGGAAGATACTGCACTTCTATTCCTCTTTCTCTCTGAATCCGTCAAAGTACGCTTTCTTCCACGCGTTGACACTTTCTCTTCCAACATGTTGTTTATTTTTTCTAAACAGTGTGCATGCTCAAGACAGGTTCACATAGAAGGTCATATGAATAGAGGCAGGTTTATTTGAATTCTTGTCATCCTGGACACTAATTCTGATAACGATAGTTTTGGGTCTTTTGTTAAAAAAAGAACACAAATCGTATCTTTTGCTGCATAACTGTTTAATGATAGCTAAAACAAATCATTTATGGACAGTTACAATTTTTCAACAAAATCGTAGACAATATGCCTTTAATGTCATTGTCTATCAATTCTTGAATTTTCATTAAAAAATGTATTATGCAATAGATTAGGTTAATTGGTGTTTAATGCCACTTTCAAAAATAATTCAGTTATATCATGGTGGTTGGATTTATTGTTGAAGGGAAGTTGAAACTCCAGAGAAAACCACCGACTGGATTCAAGTCACTGAGAAATTTTATCACATAAGGTTGTATTGGGTACACCTCACCATGAGAGGGAAACAAACTCACAACTTTAGATGGTGAGAAATGTTGATTGTATGGTTAAAATAAATCAAAATACCACAAGATTACCACTCACGGAAGTCCTTTATTATGTGATAAGGTATACATTTATTATATCACATCATTTGACTAAATTTTATGTAAAGATTAAAAAAACCCAATTTCTATTGAAGGATAAGTAATGTGTATATAAACACAGTTAAAGGAATTTTAATATAACCATGCAGTTTTATACCTGTCCAGATTTACCAGTTATTTGAGAGAGAAAAATTGTTTACATGTTCTGTTGAAAGAAAAACGAGTATAAATTATTAAATTTCAATTTTTATGGTACTTAAAATAAAATGTGAGATTGTGAAAATTCAGGAATGATACTCTGATGATATGCCATTCTAATTAGATGTTTCTTGTATCTTTTTTAAAACAAACATTCTGGTGATGCATTAACATCTAGCAACATCCTGTTTAAGGTCATGTCAAGGTTCATATTTTTCAACCGGCCAATTGGTGATGAGCCTACTTTTTTAAAGCCGAATACAGACGAAAAGCTATTGTCTGATTGGTCAATATATTTAACTATCTTGCATATGATTGGATGATTAAGATAAATGACAGGTCACATGACCCCAACAGTATGTTGTTAGATGTTATAGTGTATCACCAAAGAAAAAACAAAAGATACAACAAACATGTAAGTTTAATTAAATTGATCACATGACTTATTTCATTTTATTGACCACATGACTCCTTTCATTATATTGATCACATGTCTACTTTCATTTTATTGACCACATGACTCCTTTCATTATATTGATCACATGACTCCTTTCATTTTATTGACCACATGACTCCTTTCATTATATTGATCACATGTCTACTTTCATTTTATTGACCACATGACTCCTTTCATTATATTGATCACATGACTCCTTTCATTTTATTGACCACATGACTCCTTTCATTATATTGATCACATGACTCCTTTCATTTTATTGACCACATGACTCCTTTCATTATATTAATCACATGACTCCTTTCATTTTATTGACCACATGACTCCTTTCATTATATTGATCACATAACTCCTTTCATTATATAATATATTGACCACATGACTCCTTTCATTATATTGACCACATGATTCCTTTCATTATATTGACCACATGACTCCTTTCATTATATTGACCACATGACTCCTTTCATTATATTGATCACATGTCTACTTTTATTATATTGATCACATGTCTACTTTTATTATATTGACCACATAACTCCTTTCATTATATTGATCACATGTCTACTTTTATTATATTGACCACATCACTCCTTTCATTATATGATATATATATATATATATATAATCATATCTTTATTAGCATGATGACATTTTCTTTATACCATTATAGGAAGCCAATGTAGAGAAAGCTATATTTACACCACAACAGGTTAGTGGTAGTTTGCTTGGCCATGGCTTATCTCCCTTTAGTACATAATATTATCAAATTTGTTATTAGAGTTGTGTCACTTGAAGATGTATTAGAAGATGACAATTTTTCTTGTTTACCTCAAGCAAGTTTATTCCTTGTTAGCTCACCTTGCCAAAGGCAAAGTGAGCTTTTGCCATCACTTGGCGTCCGTTGTCCGTCGTCCGCTAACTTTTCACATTTTAATCTTCTCTAAAACTCCTCAGCCAAATGCACTGAAACTTGGTAGGAAGCATCTATGGAAGGTCCTCTATAAAGATTGCTCATTTCGTCCAGATCCATTAACAAACATGGCCACCACAGGCAATTCTTGTTTCTGATTAGCAGATTTTTAAAAATCTTCTCCTCTGAACCGCTTGGCCAAATGAACCGAAACTAGGTAGGAATCATCTATGGAATGTCCTCTGTAAAGATTGCTCATTTCGTCCCGATCCGTTACCAAGCATGGCCGCCACAGGCGACTCTTGTTTCTGATTGGCTGATCTTTAAAATTCTTCTCCTTTGAAACCGTATGGCCAAATGAACCAAAACTTGGTAGGAAGCATCTATGGGCGGTCCTCTATAAAGATTGCTGATTTCGTCCCGATCCATTAACAAACATGGCCACCACAGGCAATTCTTGTTTCTGATTGGTTGATTTCTAAAAATCTTCTCCTCTGTAACCGCATTACCAAATGAAACGAAACTTGGTAGGAAGCATCTGTGGAAGGTCCTCTGTTAAGATTGCTCATTTTGTCCCGATCCGTTAACAAACAGGACCACCACAGACAATTCTTGTTTCTGATTGGTTGATTTCTAAAATATCTTCTCCTCTGAAACCGCTTTGCCAAATGAACCGAAACTTGGTAGGAAACATCTATGGGAGGTCCTGTATAAAGATTGCTAATTTTATCCTGATCCATTGACAAACATGGCCACCACAGACAATTCTTGTTTCTGATTGGTCGATTTCTAAAAATCTCCTACTCTGAAACAGCTTGGCCAAATGGACCGAGGCGTGATAGGAAGCATCTATGGAAGGTCCTCTATGGGAATTGCTCATTCATTTTGATCTGTTAACAAACATGGCCACCATAGGCAATTCTTATTTCTTATTGGTCGATTTCTAAAACAGCTTTTCCTCTGAAACTGCTTGGCCAAATGATATGACACTTGGTAGGAAGCATCTATGGAAGGTCCTCTATAGAGATTGCTCATTTTGTTTTGATCCATTAACAAACATGGCCACCACAGGCAATTCTTGTTTTAGATTGGTCAATTTCTAAAATTTTCTCTGAAACTCCTTTACCAAAATGAACCAAGATTTGGTGGGAAGCATCTATGGAAGGTTCTGTATTAAGTTTCCTCAAAGCAGAATGAAAGGTGAGCGACATAGGCTCCACCCACTGAGCCTCTAATCTAACTTACATCAAAGTGACCATGTAGTCTAAAATACGCTTGGAATAGCATGTAAAATACAAATGTAGTTGTTTATTAAAGCATCTTCGTGAACAATCACTCAAATGCTTTAGATTGCAAATTTTTAACATATTATTTGAAGCGTGATACTGATATTGATCTTTTTTATGGATTGACAAAATGTTGCAATTTAAAGAGGGTGTTGAAAACCCCAACAAAAAATTATAGTTAAGTTTCAACACGAAGCAACTTTAATCCATATCCTGCTATTCAGCTTTGGGTTGTCTGTCATAGAATAAGACGTCCCTGCTTTATGGACAATCTGGAACGTGTTGTGTCGCTATCCGACAATAAAGATGAGATGACTGAAGTAGTGAAAAAGAAATTGCTGCATTGAAAAAAATCGACTAATAAAATTCAAAGCTTGTTCCATGCCAGATTCTTAGTTACTCATTAGGTGTCTTCAAGTTAATTTGTAGATTCCATCTGCCTCAGTCCATTGATTAACTAAATAATGATAAGGCAGGGTAGGTTTAATTTATTTGGATGATAATTTACAAATTACCTTGGACAGTCTTGCCCGACACAGTTTAGCTATGTTAGATATAAAGCTGAGCATTCCAAAACTTTTTGGCAAGGCGCACGTCTTTAAGCATTGCGCACAGGCTAGTCAGAATTCTGGAGGCCTAGTTCAAATATTTTGTTAATGGCCCAAGGACTACTATCTCAAAAATTTAATTTTTAACCCTGCTGTAAACTATAACTTACTTGAGTCACAAGTCCAGAATTTCTCATCAGCAATGCCCATAATTACAATAAAGCCAACTGAAAATGTAAAACATAAGTAAAATTATCCTGTTAATTTCCTCAAATCCACCAACATTGGTATTGACGAATTGAAATCACAGTAATTAACATTTGTCAACTAATACATCTCACCTATTACAAGAGGGGCCATAGTGGTCGTGATCATATGGTAGTGGATTTATAACTACCTATGCAATCAGCACCTATCACCACTGACGTTGTGAGTTCGAACCCCGCTTAGGCAAGGTACAACATTATGTGATAAAGTTTGTCAGTGACTTGTGACAGGTCGGTGGTTTTATTCGGGTACTCTGATTTCCTCCACCAATAAAACTGGCCCCCACGATACAACTGAAATATTGTTGAAAGTGGCGTTAAGCACCATAAACCAAACCTATTACAAGGAGCAGTTGACCTTATGTATGTCATGCCGTTGATGATTTTAATAGTTCAGATTGACTATTTGTACACTGTTGATTAATGTTGATGTTCTGTGTATACCTATGTTTACTGTTGTTCAAAGGACAGGCGTCACCTTACTGGAAAATCAGATGTCAGTGTAATGATTTAATGAAAATAATTAAAATTCCAGATATTCATCTAGAAACATGGTCGTAAGTTTACAGTTAAACCTGTCTGAACCCTGAATATACTGGAATTCTGTATGAACCAAGTATGAAATAAATCCTAATATAGGAAATATTTGTTAATTTAACCTGCCTATTCCAACACAAAAGTTGACATGGAGATAAATTAAGGTTCAGCTGTCTCTATGTACTGGTTATCATGGGGATATAATGGGAGTGACCTTTCTCTGTATACAGCTGGTTACCATGGAAATAAATAATGGTTGAACTGTCTCTATGCACTTGGTTGCCATGAGGATACAGAGGGGTGAGCTGTCTCTTTGTACTGGTTACCATGGAAATAAATAAAGGTTGAACTGTCTATGCACTTGGTTGCCATGAGGATACAGAGGGGTGAGCTGTCTCTTTGTACTGGTTACCATGGAGATAAATAAAGGTTGAACTGTCTCTATGCACTTGGTTGCCATGAGGATACAGAGGGGTGAGCTGTCTCTTTGTACTGGTTACCATGGAAATAAATAAAGGTTGAACTGTCTATGCACTTGGTTGCCATGAGGATACAGAGGGATGAGCTGTCTCTTTGTACTGGTTACCATGGAGATAAATAAAGGTTGAACTGTCTCTATGCACTTGGTTGCCATGAGGATACAGAGGGGTGAGCTGTCTCTTTGTACTGGTTACCATGGAAATAAATAAAGGTTGAACTGTCTCTATGCACTTGGTTGCCATGAGGATACAGAGAGGTGAGCTGTCTCTTTATACTGGTTACCATATGGAGATAAATAAAGGTTGAGCTGTCTCTGTGAACTTTATTCCTATTTTTCTTTTAGTGTTGATTTATCTCATCAGTAACAAGGTCACTTTATATTATAAAGTAACAATATTTTAGACAATATCTGAGTGTAGTTTTGACAGTGGTGTAATAACACAAGAGTAAGTATAATTCCAGCCTTTGACATTTATCGGATGTTTTCTTACTTTTCTCGGATGTTTTCTTACTTTTCTTTTCTTTTTAGGAGCCATTTGCAGGGACTGTTAGTAGGGCCAAAATGTATGAAGCCAACAAAAAACTTAAGTAAGTCTTTTTTATTTATTTCTGCTGCAAGTGTTTTCAATTTTGTGTGAATTTATAAAGAAAAGCTACAAATATCACAATCTTGGAGGAAACATTATTTAAGAAATAATTCATGCCGGCCATACTTTATTGTTATTCAAATATGGGTAGGCATTATATTCATGAATATTTAACCCCGAGCGATAACGAGGGGCTAAATCTCATGAATATAATGTTTACCCATATTTGAATAACAATAAAGTATGGCCGGCATGAATTATTTCGATTCTAATAGGACAAATACGGTAATTTTAAAATTCGAGGAGGTCAAGGTGATGTGCTGGTAGTGGCTATTCCATCAATCTTCTACGGAATTTTAAAAATGGTAAAATTGGGAATTAAGAGATTGAAAGCGAAATTGTGGTTGAAACTGGCTTAAAATACCGAAAAGAATTTTATTGACAAGGTTCAATATAAATTTTATTACAAATAAACAACTTTAAAAGATTAACAACGAAATTACCAGTTGAACGCAGCCAGTCGGATCGAAGATAAAGGGAGATAAACATGGAGACAGTGAACGAAAGGTAAGCCGTGTTTATAAGAGTTTAATTATGATAAGACTTGATTAGGATTTATTTAATTTTAACTTCATTTATTTCAACAATTTTTAGATAAACAATAATAGAAAATCGCTAACCATGAAGAATTTTCTGAAAATAGTCAGTGTTTATGTAGGTGCTTTTTTTTAGCTCAGCGCGCATGTGTGGCCTATACTTGATTGTTATTCAAATATGCCTTTATTTGTATACCGAATACGGGACGTCATATTAGAATACAAATTTCAGTAGGAAAGGACTGGTATTTATAGATTTTAATTTTCATGGTTTTATTTGATTGCTCTCGATATTGGAGTGAAGCATTAGAATTTGAAACCATTATCAATTCAAATTGTCTTTGCTGGCTTACCTATTAATTTTTTTTTTATTATGAAATCTTGCATGTGATATATTAAGTCAGAGACAAGTGGTATTTTACCCTGAGTTGTCTGAGGTGTTCTTGACCTAACATATTTGCCAGTGTTATATTCCCAATATCTCATCTATTGCCTTTTTAATTCACCTTGCCAAAGGCAATGTGAACTTTTGGCATCCGTCGTCTGTCGTCCGTTAACTTTTCACATTTTAATCTTCTCTTCTGAAACCCCTCAGCCAAATGAACTGAAACTTGGTAGGAAGCATCTATAGAAGATCCTCTCTAAAGATTGCACATTTTGTCCCGATCCATTAACAAACATGGCCACCATAAGCAATTCTTGTTTCTGATTGACCGATTTTTTAAAATCTTCTCCTCTGAATCCGCTTGGCCAAATGAACCGAAACTTGGTAGGAAGCATCTATTGAAGGTCCTCTATAACTATTGCTCATTTTGTCCCGATCGGTTAACAAACATGGCCGCCACAAGCAATTCTTGTTTCTGATTGGTTGATTTCTAAAAAATCTTCTCCTCTGTTAAAAGAAAGATAAATCTTGCCTAAACTGTTAAAAGAAAGATAACTCTTGCCATTATCTCCCTTACATATTAACTAATGCTGATATAGTGTAACATGTTTATTCTATACATTACAAGTGGGTATTCACATTTTAATATTCTTTTTAGCAAACCTTGCCAAAGGCAATAAGAGCTTTTGCCATCACTTGTCTGTCGTCTGTCATCCGTTTACTTTTCACATTTTAATCTTCTCCTCTGAAAACCCTCAGTCAAATGAACTGAAACTTGGTAGGAAGCATCTATGGAAGGTCCTCTCTAAAGAGTGCGCATTTTGTTATGATCCATTACCAAACATGGCTGCCACAGGCAATTCTTGTTTCTGATTGGCTGATTTAGAAAAATCTTCTCCTCTGAAACCGCTTGGCCAAATGAACCAAAACTTTGTAGGAAGCATCTATGGAATGTCCTCTATGACGATTGGTCATTTCGTCCCGATCGGTTAACAAACATGGCTACCACTGAAACTTGGTAGGAAGCATTTATGGAATGTCCTCTATGAAGATTCGTCCCGATCGGTTAGCAAACATGGCCACCACATGCAATTCTTGTTTCTGATTGGTCGATTTCTAAAAAATCTTCTCCTTTGAAACTGCTTAGCCATATGAACCGAGACTTGGTAGGAAGCATCTACATGGATGGAAGGTTCTGTATTAAGTTTCCTCAAAGCAGAATGAAAGGTGAGCGACACGGACTCAGTTCACTGAGCCTCTAGTTCTTAGGATATGTTAAATGAATGAAGAATATATGGATGAATAACAGTGTGATTTTTGTCTCGTCCGTCTCTGAAGGTAAAGGACATAGAGATTGCTTTTCCAGTGGGGGCAATGATGCTAACAATGTCACGTTTTTGTGATTATATCAGTTTATTAATAACTATGCAACCTAGATTTACTGTACCTGGTCCTCGCATTACTCGTGATAGGTACATATCAGCCAGATAAGTGTCACCTGACCTTGACCTCATTTTCATGGTCAACTAACTTTGTTAAATTTACATCAAATATTCATGATTAGGTTAGTTTTTCCGTTACCGTACAACCTAGATTCACTCTACTTGGTCCACACCCTGATCATGGAAGGTCAATATCAGCCAGGCATGTGTCATTGGACCATGACATCATACTCATGGTCAACTGGCTTTCTTAAGTTATTGTTAATAGGACAGTTTCTCCATTGCCATACAAACTAGAATCACTATATTGATCCTCACATGTGTATTGTAAGGTATAGGTCCATATTTATCCATGTCTTTTTAGCTTAGCATACCGCATCGGTGGCGTAATGGTTAGCGTGTTCGCCTAGAGTGCGGGAGATTGTGAGTTCGAGCCCCTCTCAGGTCAAACCAAAAAATACAAAATTGGAATTTGTTCCATCTCCGCTAAGCACACAGCATTAAGGAAAAAGAACGAAGACTGGTTGGCTCGGAATCAGAATAATGTGTCCGAGTGGAGCGACAAGTGTCCGCGGACTGTTGTTTCAGTGAGCTAGCACTATAAAAATCCAACTCAGCATGTTGGTCTAGTACAAAGTGGACCTCGTCATCACCTCATTAAACATTAACTTGTTCTCGCCATGATATAGCAGAAAAATTGCTGAATTGGCGTTAAACAACAATCACTCACTCACACTTTCATTAAGAACAATTTACAGGGAGCAGACAACGCATAGATCTGTGTTCTTACTTGATAGAAATATAGATCTGTGTTCTCACTTGATAGATATAAAGATCTGTGTTCTCACTTGATAGATATATAGATCTGTGTTCTCACTTGATAGATATAAAGATCTGTGTTCTCACTTGATAGAGATATAGATATGTGTTCTCACTTGATAGAGTTATTGATCTGTGTTCTCACTTGATAGAGTTATAGATCTGTGTTCTCACTTGATAGATATATAGATATGTGTTCTCACTTGATAGAGTTATAGATATGTGTTCTCACTTGATAGAGTTATAGATCTGTGTTCTCACTTGATAGAGTTATAGATATGTGTTCTCACTTGATAGAGTTATAGATCTGTGTTCTCACTTGATAGAGTTATAGATCTGGGTTCTCACTTGATAGATATATAGATATGTGTTCTCACTTAATAGAGTTATAGATATGTGTTCTCACTTGATAGAGTTATAGATATGTGTTCTCACTTGATAGAGTTATAGATATGTGTTCTCACTTTATAGATCTGTGTTCTCACTTGATAGAGTTATAGATATGTGTTCTCACTTGATAGAGTTATAGATCTGTGTTCTCACTTGATAGATATATAGATCTGTGTTCTCACTAGATAGAGATATAGATCTGTGTTCTCACTTGATAGAGTTATAGATCTGTGTTCTCACTTGATAGAGTTATAGATCTGTGTTCTCACTTGATAGAGTTATAGATCTGTGTTCTCACTTGATAGAGTTATAGATCTGCATTCTCACTTGATAGAGTTATATATCTGTGTTCTCACTTGATAGATATAAAGATCTGTGTTCTCACTTGATAGAGTTATATATCTGTGTTCTCACTTGATAGATATAAAGATCTGTGTTCTTACTTGATAGAAATATAGATCTGTGTTCTCACTTGATAGATATAAAGATCTGTGTTCTCACTTGATAGATATATAGATCTGTGTTCTCACTTGATAGATATAAAGATCTGTGTTCTCACTTGATAGAGATATAGATATGTGTTCTCACTTGATAGAGTTATTGATCTGTGTTCTCACTTGATAGAGTTATAGATCTGTGTTCTCACTTGATAGATATATAGATATGTGTTCTCACTTGATAGAGTTATAGATATGTGTTCTCACTTGATAGAGTTATAGATCTGTGTTCTCACTTGATAGAGTTATAGATATGTGTTCTCACTTGATAGAGTTATAGATCTGTGTTCTCACTTGATAGAGTTATAGATCTGGGTTCTCACTTGATAGATATATAGATATGTGTTCTCACTTAATAGAGTTATAGATATGTGTTCTCACTTGATAGAGTTATAGATATGTGTTCTCACTTGATAGAGTTATAGATATGTGTTCTCACTTTATAGATCTGTGTTCTCACTTGATAGAGTTATAGATATGTGTTCTCACTTGATAGAGTTATAGATCTGTGTTCTCACTTGATAGATATATAGATCTGTGTTCTCACTAGATAGAGATATAGATCTGTGTTCTCACTTGATAGAGTTATAGATCTGTGTTCTCACTTGATAGAGTTATAGATCTGTGTTCTCACTTGATAGAGTTATAGATCTGTGTTCTCACTTGATAGAGTTATAGATCTGCATTCTCACTTGATAGAGTTATATATCTGTGTTCTCACTTGATAGATATAAAGATCTGTGTTCTCACTTGATAGAGTTATATATCTGTGTTCTCACTTGATAGATATAAAGATCTGTGTTCTCACTTGATAGAGTTATATATCTGTGTTCTCACTTGATAGATATAAAGATCTGTGTTCTCACTTGATAGAGTTATAGATCTGTGTTCTCACTTGATAGAGTTATAGATCTATGTTCTCACTTGATAGAGTTATAGATCTGTGTTCTCACTTGATAGAGTTATAGATCTGTGTTCTCACTTGATAGATATAAAGATCTGTGTTCTCACTTGATAGAGTTATAGATCTGTGTTCTCACTTGATAGAGATATAGATCTGTGTTCTCACTTGATAGATATAAAGATCTGTGTTCTCACTTGATAGAGTTATAGATCTGTGTTCTCACTTGATAGATATATAGATCTGAGTTCTCACTTGATAGAGTTATAGATCTGCATTCTCACTTGATATAGTTATTGATCTGTGTTCTCACTTGATAGAGTTATAGATCTGTGTTCTCACTTGATAGAGTTATTCATCTGTGTTCTCACTTGATAGAGTTATAGTTCTGTGTTCTCACTTGATAGAGTTATAGATCTGTGTTCTCACTTGATAGAGTTATAGATCTGGGTTCTCACTTGATAGAGTTATAGATCTGTGTTCTCACTTGATAGATATATAGATCTGTGTTCTCTCTTGATAGAGTTATAGATCTGTGTTCTCACTTGATAGAGTTATAGATCTGTGTTCTCACTTGATAGATCTGTGTTCTCATTTGATAGAGTTATAGATCTGTGTTCTCACTTGATAGAGTTATAGATCTGTGTTTTCACTTGATAGATATATAGATCTGTCTTCTCACTTGATAGAGTTATAGATCTGTATTCTCACTTGATAGAGTTATAGATCTGTGTTCTCACTTGATAGAGTTATAGATCTGTGTTCTCACTTGATAGAGTTATAGATCTGTGTTCTCACTTGATAGAGATATAGATCTGTGTTCTCACTTGATAGAGTTATAGATCTGTGTTCTCACTTGATAGAGTTATAGATCTGTGTTCTCACTTGATAGAGATATAGATCTTTGTTCTCACTTGATAGATATAAAGATCTGTGTTCTCACTTGATAGAGTTATAGATCTGTGTTCTCACTTGATAGAGATATAGATCTGTGTTCTCACTTGATAGATATAAAGATCTGTGTTCTCACTTGATAGAGTTATAGATCTGTGTTCTCACTTGATATAGTTATAGATCTGAGTTCTCACTTGATAGAGTTATAGATCTGTGTTCTCACTTGATAGATATAAAGATCTGTGTTCTCACTTGATAGAGTTATAGATCTGTGTTCTCACTTGATATAGTTATAGATCTGAGTTCTCACTTGATAGAGTTATAGATCTGTGTTCTCACTTGATAGAGTTATAGATCTGTGTTCTCACTTGATAGAGTTATAGATCTGTGTTCTCACTTGATAGAGTTATAGATCTGTGTTCTCACTTGATAGAGTTATAGATCTGTGTTCTCACTTGATTGATATATAGATCTGTCTTCTCACTTGATAGAGTTATAGATCTGTGTTCTCACTAGATAGAGATATAGATCTGTGTTCTCACTTGATAGAAATATAGATCTGTGTTCTCACTTGATAGAGATATAGATCTGTGTTCTCACTTGATAGAGTTATAGATCTGTGTTTACACTTGATAGAGTTATAGATCTGTGTTCTCACTTGATGGAGTTATAGATCTGTGTTCTCACTTGATAGAGTTATAGATCTGTGTTCTCACTTGATAGAGATATAGATCTGTGTTCTCACTTGATAGAGTTATAGATCTGTGTTCTCACTTGATAGAGTTATAGATCTGTGTTCTCACTTCATAGAGTTAGAGATCTGTGTTCTCACTTGATAGAGTTATAGATCTGTGTTCTCACTTGATAGAGTTATAGATCTGTGTTCTCACTTCATAGATATAAAGATCTGTGTTCTCACTTGACAGAGTTATAGATCTGTGTTCTCACTTGATAGATATAAAGATCTGTGTTCTCACTTGATAGAGTTATAGATCTGTGTTCTCACTTGATAGATATATAGATATGTGTCCTCACTTGATAGAGTTATAGATCTGTGTTCTCACTTGATAGAGATATAGATCTGTGTTCTCACTTGATAGATATAAAGATCTGCGTTCTCACTTGATAGAGTTATAGATCTATGTTCTCACTTGATAGATATATAGATCTGTGTTCTCACTTGATAGAGTTATAGATCTGTGTTCTCACATGATAGAGTTATAGATCTATGTTCTCACTTGATAGAGTTATAGATCTGTGTTCTCACTTGATAGAGTTATAGATCTGGGTTCTCACTTGATAGATATAAAGATCTGTGTTCTCACTTGATAGAGTTATAGATCTGTGTTCTCACTTGATAGAGATATAGATCTGTGTTCTCACTTGATAGATATAAAGATCTGTGTTCTCACTTGATAGAGTTATAGATCTGTGTTCTCACTTGATAGATATATAGATCTGTATTCTCACTTGATAGAGTTATAGATCTGTGTTCTCACTTGATAGAGTTATTGATCTGTGTTCTCACTTGATAGAGTTATAGATCTGTGTTCTCACTTGATAGAGTTATAGATCTGTGTTCTCACTTGATAGAGTTATTGATCTGTGTTCTCACTTGATAGAGTTATTGATCTGTGTTCTCACTTGATTGAGTTATAGATCTGTGTTCTCACTTGGTAGAGTTATAGATCTATGTTCTCACTTGATAGAGTTATAGATCTGCGTTCTCACTTGATATAGTTATTGATCTGTGTTCTCACTTGATAGAGTTATAGATCTGTGTTCTCACTTGATAGAGTTATAGATTTGTGTTCTCACTTGATAGATATATAGATCTGTCTTCTCACTTGATAGAGTTATAGATCTGTGTTCTCACTTGATAGAGTTATGGATCTGTGTTCTCACTTGATAGAGTTATAGATCTGTGTTCTCACTTGATAGATATATAGATCTGTGTTCTCACTTGATAGAGTTATAGATCTGTGTTCTCACTTGATAGAGTTATGGATCTGTGTTCTCACTTGATAGAGTTATAGATCTGTGTTCTCACTTGATAGAGTTATATATTTGTGTTCTCACTTGATAGAGTTATAGATCTGTGTTCTCACTTGATAGAGTTATAGATCTGTGTTCTCACTTGATAGAGTTATAGATCTGTGTTCTCACTTGATAGAGATATAGATCTGTGTTCTCACTTGATAGATATAAAAGAGCTGTGTTCTCACTTGATAGAGTTATAGATCTGTGTTCTCACTTGATAGAGTTATAGATCTGTGTTCTCACTGGATAGAGATATAGATCTGTGTTCTCACTTGATAGAGTTATAGATCTGTGTTCTCACTTGATAGATATATAGATCTGTGTTCTCACTTGATATAAATATGATGTATACAGTCAAACCTTGTTATCCTTAACTTAGAAAAGTTGTTTCCATGAATACCAGGAAGTAAAATTTGATTGGTTTATAGTAGTTATGGGCTTAATGTACCTTGGATAAGTAAAATATATACTTCCATTGTAGCAACATTCTATGTTCTTTTGACTACTAAGATATATTCTTAAATTGTAGTTATATTCTATGTTTTTTTTACCACCACAAAATCTTCAACTGTATGTATTATTTTATTTTTGTTTTAATTTGTTATAGGAAAAATTGGGTCAACTGTTACTGCAAATTGTCAGGATCCAATATAGTATTCTACAAAGATATGAAATCATCTAAGAGTGTTCCAGGATCTCCGTTTGGTAAAGCAGACCTGATAATTCCTTTACAAGGATGTATAGTGTGTAAAGCAACTAAAGAAATGTCCAGTAAAAGAAATGTGTTTGCAGTATGTTACATCTTTTTCTATTTTTAAATTAGTTTCTGTTTGTTTATATACTTTGTATAATTGTGAAAAAGTTTACTCAGTGATGATCAACATTTCCACTAATATATGAAGGGGAGGTTTAACATCTCTTATCCAGAACTTGTCATAGAAAACTCAACAGAAGTCAACCAAATTTTCCCAAATGTATTTATAGGAACTGAAGTCATGCATTCAATATTTGAATTTTTAATCACATTAATTTCTGTGGTTTCGCAGAACCTAACAGAGATTTTTATTGAGGTTCAGAAAAAAAGGGGGGGGGTGGATTTAAATACCGTATCTGTTATCAGCAACTCCTCATAAAAGTACATAGTACATATGTTTTTTTAGCTCACCTTGCCTAAGGCAACACGAGCTTTTGCCATCACTGGGCGTCCATCGTTCATCGTCTGTTAACTTTTCACATTTTAATCTTCTCCTCTAAAACCACTCACCCAAATGAAGTATCTATCAATATAATGTAATAAGGATTGTATATATAGGAGAAGACTCCATAAGTTGGTAAAACTTGTGTCTGATCCTCTTTGTAGCATTGATCAAATAAAATAATTATAAACTAATAAAGATTGCACATTTCGTCCCAATCTGTAAACAATCATGGATGCCACAGCCAATTCTTGCTTTTAATTGGTTGATTTTTAAAAATATTCTCCTCTGAAGCGCTTGGTCAAATGAATCAAAACTTGGTAGGAGGCATCTATGGAAGGTCCTCTATTAAGGTTGCACATTTCGTATCGATCTGTTAACAAAGATGGCCACCACAGGCCATTCTTGTTTCTGATTGGTAGATTTCTAAAAATCTTCTCCTCTGAAACCGCTTGACCAAATGAACCGAAACTTGGTAGGAAGCATCTATGGAAGGTCCTCTATAAAATTGCTCATTTCGTCCCGATCTGTTAAAAAACATGGCCACCACAGGCAATTCTTTTTTCTGATTGGTTGATTTTTAAAAATCTCCTCTGAAACCACTAGACTAAATGAACCGAAACTTGGTAGGAAGCATTTATGGAAGGTCCTCTATAAAGATTGCACATTTTCATCCTGAAATGTTAAAAAACATGGATGCCACAAACAATTTTTTTCTCATTGGTCAATTTTAAAAAATCTTCAAAAAATGGCTAGGTCAAATGAACCGAAACTTGGTAGGAAGCATCTATGAAGGGTCCTCTATAAAGAGTGCTCATTTTGTCCCGATCTGTTTACAAACATAGCCACCATAAGCAATTCTTGTTTCTGTTTATTTCTAAAAAAATCTTCTCTGATGAAACCGAGTAGCCAAATGAACCGAAATTTGGTAGGAGGCACCTATGGAAGGTTCTGTATTAAGTTTCCTCAAAGCAGAATGAAAGGTGAGTGACACAGGTCCAGCCCACTGAACCTCTAGTTTTAGTTGCTTGTGATAAAAAAGGAAGGCAACACATGTTTTCACTGAGGAATTGATTCTAAGGTATAGAATTAAATGTTTCTTTTCACTTTTTGCATTGACAATTACCTTAAATGTTCCATAATGTAAATATACTATAGACAAGTTGGACAAGATGGCTTTTGCAGGGACCACCATGGGCATGACATGGCTACATCTAGCAATGCAATCTGTAACTATCAGCATGCAGATTTGTAAGAGCTGTGTTCCGGCCCGTGGTGTGCCTGGTACACTAAATACAACTTTATCTGATAAAGTTTGTCAGTGAATAAATGTTAGAGAAAACTGAAGAGGCAATCAAGAATAGAAAATCCAGAGACTCATTCAACATTGGGCACAAAGACAAACAAAACAAACTTTGACCCCACCAAAAAGCCAGGGTGAACACAGGTCAAAGGTAGTTCCTGTTTGTTATTAGACACTTGTACCTTCTGTGTTACAGATAATCAAGTCTGGTAGATGTTTTGTATGTCATAGAGACAAATATCTACATCAGTTCATTAGTTTATTTCTGAGATAAATGATAATCATGTATTGCTTTATTATTTGTAGTTGAGTACCAGTCATAAGGACCAGTATCTAGTACAGGTTGATGATGATAAATCTGCACAGAAGTTGTATATACAACTAGAGATTAAAATAAATGAACTGGTGAGTTACTGTAAATTGGTTGGTTTGGTTTATGGTGTTTAATGCCACTTCAACAATATTTCAGTTGTATCATGGTGGTCAGTTTTATTGCTGGAGGAAACAGGAGTACCCGGAGAGAACCACCGACTTGTCGCAAGACAGTGACAAACTTTTATCACATAATGTTTCATCGAGTACACCTTGCCATGAACAGGGTTCGAAATCACAACGTTAGTGGTGATAGGCACTGATTACATAGGTAGTTATAAATCCAATTACCATACGATTACGACCACGACAGCCCCCTGAGTTTCTGTAAAGGTGTGGTTGCATTGTCAAATTTTTCCTTCAAATTCACTTCAAACGACCTGTGCAAATGTTTCAAACACAAATTTGACCAAGTAAACATGTCGTCAAACTTGTTTGATGGCTCCATCTAATATTGGATGATGATTTGAATTTTGGTGTTTAACGCCACTTTTAGCAATATTTCAGCTATATACTGGCGACCAGTTTTAGTGGTGGAAGAAGCCGGCGTACCCGGGGAGAACCACCGACCATGGGCAAGCAACTGGTAAACTTTGCCATCACTTGGCGTCCGTCGTCCGTTGTACGTCGTAAACTTTTTCAAAGATCTTCTCCTCTGAAACTACTAGACCAATTGGAACCAAACTTGCTCTGAATCATCACTAGGGTGTCTAGTTTCAAATTTGTGTCCGGTGATGCCATGCACCAATCAACATGGCCACTGTTACTAAAAATAGAACATATGGTAAAATTGCATGTTTTTGGGTAATAACTCAAAAACCGTTAATAATATCAGAAATCTGACAGGGTACAAATGACGAGCACAGCAAGATCTAACTACCCTGCAATTTTGAAGAAAATCGGATTACCCATCTTGGAGTTGTTGCCCTTTTTTCATCAAATTTTCAAAATTTTAATATTTTCCGTCTTATATTTCGATAACTATAAGACATAAAGGTTAAGTTTAAACTGCAAACATGTTCAGCATGTCTAGATCTACCTACCCTGCAATTTTATACAGATATATCATGTTTGGGAGGGGTATTTGCAAAAAATACCAGTCGAGAGACAAAATATTTCCAGAGCCGAATGGCGAGGGAAATTTAGTCTCAAGACTGGTATTTTTCGCAAATACCCCTCCCAAACATGATATATCTGTTTAATTACACCGAATATTGTTTAGAACACTGGCTAAATAAATAATACCTTTTGTTTGTCGTTTTCAGGACCTAACATGATGTATCTGTTTAATTCTACCGAATGATGTTACATAAAACGCACAACTGATAACGTTTTACAAATTTCGTTACAAGCATCTCTGTGAAGGGTAAAAACGGCAAATACGATTGTTACATAAAACGCACAACTGATAACGTTTTACAAATTTTGTTACAAGCATCTCGGTGAAGGGTAAAAACGGCAAATACGATTTTGCAAATACCATGAAAAAAAGTGAAATCTTGTGCAAATACACCTACATGAAGTAAAAATTCTGCAAATTCACAATGCAAGGCCTGAATTTGTAAAAAAAAAAATATCACAGCTATTAACCAATCAGAATCCAGCATTCTTATATAAGGTGTAATTATGAAGTAAATCTGATTATCCATCTTGGAGTTATTGCCCTTTTTTCATCAATTTTTTATACCCCGCTTCCCGAAGGGGGAGGGGGGTATACTGTTTTACCTCTGTCCGTCCGTACAAGATATTTTTCGTTGCATTTTTCTCAGTAACTGTTGATGGCAGAAATCTGATATTTGGTCACAAACATCATATAGGTATACCATATTGTGGGTAGCGTTTTTGGACCCGTCAGATTCCTACTTCCTGTTTGCCGACTTAGTTGGTCTTTATACACATTGAACATATATGCACATTTTTTGTCACATTTTTCTGAGCAACTATTGATGACAGAGATCTGATATTTGGTCACAAGCTTCATATAGGTACCCCATATCGTGGGAAGTGTTTTTGGACCCGTCAGATTCCTACTTCCTGTTTGCCAAAGAACGGGGGTATCATACGTGAGCATTAGCTCACAGTTCATCTTGTTTAAATTTTAATACTTTTCGTCTTATATTTCAAAAACTATAAGAGATAAAGGTTAAGTTTAAATTGCAAAAATGTGCAGCATGTCAAGTTCTACCTACCCTGTAATTTTTAAGTAAATCCCATTACCCATTTTGGAGTTATTGCCCTTTTTTCATCAAATTTTCTAAATTTTAACACTTTCATCTTATATCTCAAAAACTATTAGAGATAGAGGGAAAGTTTAAACTGCAAAAATGTGCAGCATGTCAAGATCTACAAAAAAGTTCCCACATTTGAAAATGTGCAACAACTGTGTGAAGAGTTATTCCTCTTGAAATTCATTTTTTTTGTTGACTCACTGCTTTTGGTTACTCAAATAATCAAAGGGAAGCAACTCTATTACAAAATGTGAAGTAGCAAAAGCTACATTTTGAGAATCATTGACCATTTATGTTTTTTTGCAACATACATTAAAGGGGGAACCCCTGCCCAAATTTGTTTGGAGAGGGGGTCTGCAATGACGAGGGCTACATTTGTTATTTTTTGACCGAAGTTATCAAGTTTTATTGACTGATGTTATTATACCCAGGTGAGCTATACAGGCTCCTGGGAGCCTCTAGTTTGTAATTTACAAAGCTGGGCACGAATCAAATATTGGAAGGGAGTTAGATAGGTGTTTAGATTGTCTGATTTGTTTATGAAACAGATGGACAGGTCAAGTTTGAAGTGAATTTGTTTAGGAATCAGATGGACAGGTCAAGTTTGAAGTGAATTTGTTTAGGAAACAGATGGACAGGTCAAGTTTGAAGTGAATTTGTTTAGGAAACAGATGGACAGGTCAAGTTTGAAGTGAATTTGTTTAGGAAACAGATGGACAGGTCAAGTTTGAAGTGAATTTGTTTAGGAAACAGATGGACAGGTCAAGTTTGAAGTGAATTTGTTTACGAAACAGATGGACAGGTCAAGTTTGAAGTAAATTTGTTTAGGAAACAGATGGACAGGTCAAGTTTGAAGTGAATTTGTTTAGGAAACAGATGGACAGGTCAAGTTTGAAGTGAATTTGTTTGGGAAACAGATGGACAGGTCAAGTTTAAAGTGAATTTGTTTAGGAAACAGATGAAAAGGTCAAGTTTGAAGTGAATTTGTTTAGGAAACAGATGGACAGGTCAAGTTTGAAGTGAATTTGTTTATGAAACAGATGGACAGGTCAAGTTTGAAGTGAATTTGAAGAACAAATTTTGATTGTGTGAATGTGTTACAATATTTCAGTTATATCGTGGCGGTCAGTTTTATTGGTGGAGGAAACCACCGACCTGTCGCAAGTCACTGACAAACTTTATCACATAATGTTGTATCAAGTATTGTGTGTAAAGGTCAAAGGAAAAATGTACAAAACCTAGATAAACAGTATTATTGTATTGTCATGTCCAACTATTACACACGTTTGTATGTACAAAACCTAGATAAACAGTATTATTGTATTGTCATCATGTCAAACTATTACATAAGTTTGTATGTACAACTCCCCCTACATTTTTAATGAGAATTCATCAAAACTTTGCTTGCTTGTTAATATGTTGTTTACATTTTTAATTTCAGCAAGGTGAAGGTACGAGTGTATTTATGTTAGGCCCTCCAGAATTTGGGGAAGAAGACCGAGAAGACCGTATTAAAAGAAAATCCTCATTTAAAAGACGTTAGTGCCCAGCAAGACATACATTTGGCTCCTAATGTCTTGCTTCATAATCCTTCACTGTGGGATATAGGCATAATCACCTTTCTGGGTCTTGGTTATAATAATAGCTACCACCTATGTATAAAGCACTTCAACATTCTCAAATCTTTCTGTCATTCATGCATATTTAAGTATTAGCAGATTTTCTAAACAAGCTATTGATTTTTCTTTTTATATCATCCAGCTGTTTTGGTGAAGTTAGGACAGAATTTGCATCTTAAGTTCATAACAATGTTGTTAAATAAATGCTGAAGGAAACTTAAAAAAAATTGTCAGAGAAAATATGAAACTCATTGAACTCAAACTAACTGAGTCCATACAGTTAGAAAATAAAGGAATAAAGTCTGTATAGGGGTTTTCTCTCTTTTTAGCTCACCTTGCCAAAGGCATTGTGAGCTTTTACCCTTGGCGTCTGTCATCCGTTTACTTTTCACATTTTAATTTTCTCCTCTGAAACCGCAAAGCCAATTGATCTGAAATTTGGTAGGAAGCATCTATGGAAGGTCCTCTATAAACATTGCTCATTTCGTCCCGATCCATTAACAAACATGGCCACCACAGACAATTCTTGTTTCTGATTGACCAATTTTTAAAAATCTTCTCCTCTGAAACCGCTTGGCCAAATGAACCGAAACTTGGTAGGAAGCATCTATGGAAGTTCCTCTATAAAGATTGCTGATTTCGTCCCGATTCGTTATTAAACATGGCCGCCACAGACAATACTTGTTTCTGAATGGTAGATTTCTAAAAAAAATGTTCTCCTCTGTTAAAAGAAAGATAACTCTTGATATTATCTCCCTTAGAAATTAACTAATGCTGATATAGTGTAACATGTTTATTTTATACATTACAAGTAGGTATTCACATTTTAACATTCTTTTTAGCAAACCTTGCCAAAGGCAATATGAGCTTTTGCCATCACTTGGTGTCCGTCGTCTGTCTTCCTTTTGCTTTTCACATTTTATTCTTCTCTGAAAACCCTCAGCCAAATGAACTGAAACTTGGTAGGAAGCATCTATGGAAGGTCCTCTCTAAAGAGTGCACATTTTGTTATGATCCATTACCAAACATGGCTGCCACAGGCAATTCTTTTTTCTGATTGGCCGATTTTTAAAAAATCTTCTCCTCTGAAACCGCTTGGCCAAATGAACCGAAACTTGGTAGGAAATATCTATGGAATGTCCTTTGGTCATTTCGTCTCGATCGGTTAACAAACATGGCTACCACTGAAACTTGGTAGGAATCATCAGTCTACCAGTATTTCACTATTTACAGGTGGTACTTTTTATTAAAATTTGAATGATTGTCATGAATATCTTGTGCAACACTTTTAGATCAGGAGGTACCAAAGACCATTTTAGGCAGGTAAAAATACCTGGTATTGGCCGTTATTGAAAGGCCAGCTAGATGTGAAACATTTTGTGTAGTTCTGAATAACACTTGAACTTAACAAACTAATACCAGGCATGACTTTAACATATGCATTGTGTAAACTTAAATCTGACACCGAGTTTCATTACAAGCAAGCAGAATGTATTATGTCATTCCCTCACTTCAGATTTGAGTAAGAATATAACAGACCCTTCTGACAGACACCAGATTCTAAAATGAATCCTGTTTGTTATTATTTTTATAGAAGTTTTTACCCTTAATAAGCTATAAACTTGAATCTCTTCTACAGAAATTAAATGTTTTTTTAGTGCATGGATTACCGAAGGACGACTTCTCAGGTATAGTTATGATTGTATGCAATGATTACTACAACATAGTATGTTATATAAAATCCTTTAGCTTCTCTTTAACTTAGCTAGCACAGAACGCTATATCATAACACCAGCCAGAATCCTCTCAGAATAAGTCAATTTCCAGAACGTTGTTTTAAGTACATAATTGACATTTGTGATTTATCTCCCTTGCCATGACACAATTGAAGCATTAATGGTTTTCCAGTTGTTGTTTTTAAAGTTGTTGAACCAATATAGATTTAGTCACATGTAAACATTACACTAGTGATAATATCTACATTAATAAAGGCAGATAAATCACTCATGTTTCACTTTCTTAATATTTTGATAAAGGGAGATAATTATGATGTTAGTACATTAAATTCATATATGATGTCATTATTTACACCATTTATCCTTGGCGCCATCTACATCTGTCTGTAATTTAAGATAGAATTTAGAAAATATTATTATAAAAAACTGTAAAATGATGGCAGTTTAGAAAAACAAATGTGTTATAATATTCTAAATTGAAGTAGGGTGCAACAGTTGCCATTTAAAGAGACTTGTTTCCATAACAAAAATTGACAAAAATATACCAACAAATCAAAATATGTCCTCATGGAACTGAGAACAGCAATAAAATTTCATTAATTTTTTATTATTATCAGACTTTTGGGTGGATTTTTATCTGAATTTCCTGTGGATTTTTCACAGACTTTAGGATGGATTTTCACTTGACTTTTGGGTGGATTTTGATCAGACTTTAGGGTGGATTTTTATCAGACTTTAGGATAGAATTTTCAGACTTGAGGGTAGATTTTCATCAGACTTTAGGGTAAATTTTCATCAGATTTTAGAGTAGATTTTCATCAGACTTTAGGTTGGATATTTATCAGACTTTAGTGTAGATATTTATCAAACTTTAGGGTAGATTTTGACCAGACTTTAGGGTAGATTTTTATCAGACTTTAGGCCATTTAGGGTGATTTTCATCAGACTTTAGGGTAGATTTTGACCAGACTTTAGGTTAGAGTTTGACCAGACATTAGGGTGGACTTTATTTCATCTCCACTTGCATCCAAATCATTTTGTACCTCTTTAATACTATAGCTCTTTCTGGAATGAACCTGAACTACTTACTCCTGTATAATTAGTTTATTATTCAATCAAAAAAAATTAGAGCTTATTTAAAATATGCTTTTTAATTATAATTAACAAAGGATTTCATGAACAAGTTCAAAGGTTAGTGTGTGAGATATTAGCTACTTGCTACCAAATATAATTGATATGTAAAACAGGGGAAAAAAACACATTTAAAAAAAAAATCATGTGAGACAGTAACTGGTCAAAGAAAATGTTTTACAAAAACTTTTAAATGGAATAAAAAGTATCAACATTAATCAGTAATGTTTGTCTTATCCAGTGAAATTAATGTGTGTACACATGATATCTCGGGGATCGGCACATCAAGTGTATATAATTGGTCATACTGATTATGTATGTCTTACAAGTACACATGATATCTCAGGGATTGGCACATCAAGTGTATATAATTGGTCATACTGATTATGTATGTCTTACAAGTACACATGATATCTCAGGGATTGGCACATCAAGTGTATATAATTGGTCATACTGATTATGTATGTCTTACAAGTACACATGATATCTCGGGGATCGGCACATCAAGTGTATATAATTGGTCATACTGATTATGTATGTCTTACAAGTACACATGATATCTCAGGGATTGGCACATCAAGTGTATATAATTGGTCATACTGATTATGTATGTCTTACAAGTACACATGATATCTCAGGGATTGGCACATCAAGTGTATATAATTGGTCATACTGATTATGTATGTCTTACAAGTACACATGATATCTCAGGGATTGGCACATCAAGTGTATATAATTGGTCATACTGATTATGTATGTCTTACAATTTATTTACACCACTGATGTTGTGAGTTCAAATCTCGATCATTATGTGATAAAGTTTGTCAGTGACTTGCGACAGGTCGGTGGTTTTCTCCTGGTACTCCGGTTTCCTCCACCAACAAAACTGACCGCCACGATATAGCTGAAATATTGTTGAAAGTGGCGTTAAACACCATCAAACAAACAAACACCATCAAACAAACAAACAAATAAACAAATAAACAAACAAACAAATAAACAAATAAACACCATCAAATAAACAAATAAACAAATACAAGTCAATGAATTATAAATACACACTGAGCATGCTGTTAAATAAAATCACTTAAATTTATTGATCTACAAAACAATGACTTTGTATGATTAATTATATTTAGAAAATAATGTTTTTTTATGAATGATATACTGGATGTTTTTGATCTTATTTTTCAGTATTACCTGGTCTTTATACTGTCCGCAGTCCTGAGATTAATATAGAAAAACCTTCAACATATTCAATAGCAAATAGGCTGAATAAATTCTTCAACATACGGTCTACAAAAGACTCATTAGAAGAACGAGGCATTTTAAAATGTTTGTATTTAATTATCTCTATAGCCTGTGTATAAGATAAAAGCTTTTTCACTTATATATGCCCAATGTGAATTATGTATAGAAAAATAAAACAGTGATGGTCTACAATTCCACCAATATCAACAAAACAAAGAATCTCTTCTAATCAGTGGTGGTCTACAATTCCACCAATATCAACAAAACGAACAACTAAACCTAAGATTATCAAACGCAAAAAATAGAGCATAGTTTATGCTGATGCAAACCCAAGTCCTGAATAAGCACATATATCTCTTGTTTTTACATGTATTTGATAGTAAAACACTCAATGTAAATCATTGGTCTTAATTAGTTTTGTACATGGGAGGTCCTATGAGAACTAAATGGTTTAAAATGAGGGGGTTTTAATTTTCAGAGACAGTCCAACCTGTATTATGTGATCTTCCAAGGGAAGGGTGAAATATGGTCACATAAGACAGGAGGTCACTAAATACAGTTTTAATTGATATGAAGTGCACTGTGAATGGAAATCAAAATTAATGATTTAATTTGATTGATTTATTGTATTTAATGCCACTTTCAGCAATATTTCAGCTATATCATGGCGACCAGTTTTAGTAGTGGAGGAAGCCGTAGTACATGGTGAGAACCACCGACCATGGGCAAGCAACTGGTAAACTTTATCACTTGCGGCTGCGAGTCGAGTACACCCTTTTTTGTAATTTACAGTCTGGCGTGAACTCACGCCGTATTGGTGATAGGCTTGTATGAGTTGTTAGGTAATCCAACTACCTAAGTCATTGAGCCACCCGGGCCCCTGAAATTAAAATTAAGGTCGCATAATACAAGTTATTGCTAAATAGAGGTGGTCACTAAAGCAGGTTTGACGGTAGCTGAAATTAGGGTTAAAATCAGGTTCTAAACAAATTTATATTTCCACACTAATTTTGTCTCTGTGTTTAGTCACTATTTTAACTATCATGTTTGGACCTTCTTTGTTTACTTGTATTTCCACACTAATTTTGTCTGTCTTTAGTCACTATTTTAACTATCATGTTTGGATCTTCTTTGTTTACTAGTATTTCCACACTAATTTTGTCTGTGTGTTTAGTCACTATTTTAACTATCATGTTTGGACCTTCTTTGTTTACTTGTATTTCCACACTAATTTTGTCTGTCTTTAGTCACTATTTTAACTATCATGTTAGGATCTTCTTTGTTTACTTGTATTTCCACACTAATTTTGTCTGTCTTTAGTCACTATTTTAACTATCATGTTAGGACTTTCTTTGTTTACTAGTATTTCCACACTAATTTTGTCTGTCTTTAGTCACTATTTTAACTATCATGTTAGGATCTTCTTTGTTTACTTGTATTTCCACACTAATTTTGTCTGTCTTTAGTCACTATTTTAACTATCATGTTAGGATCTTCTTTGTTTACTTGTATTTCCACACTAATTTTGTCTGTGTCTTTAGTCACTATTAACTATCATGTTAGGATCTTCTTTGTTTACTTGTATTTCCACACTAATTTTGTCTGTCTTTAGTCACTATTTTAACTATCATGTTAGGATCTTCTTTGTTTACTAGTATTTCCACACTAATTTTGTCTGTCTTTAGTCACTATTTTAACTATCATGTTTGGATCTTCTTTGTTTACTAGTATTTCCACACTAATTTTGTCTGTCTTTAGTCACTATTTTAACTATCATGTTTGGATCTTCTTTGTTTACTAGTATTTCCACACTAATTTTGTCTGTCTTTAGTCACTATTTTAACTATCATGTTAGGATCTTCTTTGTTTACTTGTATTTCCACACTAATTTTGTCTGTCTTTAGTCACTATTTTAACTATCATGTTAGGACTTTCTTTGTTTACTAGTATTTCCACACTAATTTTGTCTGT
Organism: Bathymodiolus brooksi; assembly: GCA_963680875.1. Taxonomy (NCBI): domain Eukaryota; kingdom Metazoa; phylum Mollusca; class Bivalvia; order Mytilida; family Modiolidae; genus Bathymodiolus; species Bathymodiolus brooksi. Next base: position 89,959,016 of record OY804587.1, read on the forward strand.
CTTTAGTCACTATTTTAACTATCATGTTTGGATCTTCTTTGTTTACTTGTATTTCCACACTAATTTTGTCTGTGTGTTTAGTCACTATTTTAACTATCATGTTTGGACCTTCTTTGTTTACTTGTATTTCCACACTAATTTTGTCAGTCTTTAGTCACTATTTTAACTATCATGTTAGGATCTTCTTTGTTTACTTGTATTTCCACACTAATTTTGTCTGTGTGTTTAGTCACTATTTTAACTATCATGTTAGGATCTTCTTTGTTTACTTGTATTTCCACACTAATTTTGTCTGTCTTTAGTCACTACTTTAACTATCATGTTAGGATCTTCTTTGTTTACTTGTATTTCCACACTAATTTTGTCTGTGTGTTTAGTCACTACTTTAACTATCATGTTAGGATCTTCTTTGTTTACTTGTATTTCCACACTAATTTTGTCTGTGTCTTTAGTCACTATTTTAACTATCATGTTAGGATCTTCTTTGTTTACTTGTATTTCCACACTAATGTTGTCTGTGTGTTTAGTCACTATTTTAGCTATCATGTTAGGATTTTCTTTGTTTACTAGTATTTCCACACTAATTTTGTCTGTCTTTAGTCACTACTTTAACTATCATGTTAGGATCTTCTTTGTTTACTAGTATTTCCACACTATTTTTGTCTGTGTCTTTAGTCACTACTTTAACTATCATGTTAGGATCTTCTTTGTTTACTTGTATTTCCACACTAATTTTGTCTGTCTTTAGTCACTATTTTAACTATCATGTTAGGACTTTCTTTGTTTACTAGTATTTCCACACTAATTTTGTCTGTCTTTAGTCACTATTTTAACTATCATGTTTGGATCTTCTTTGTTTACTAGTATTTCCACACTAATTTTGTCTGTGTGTTTAGTCACTATTTTAACTATCATGTTTGGACCTTCTTTGTTTACTTGTATTTCCACACTAATTTTGTCTGTCTTTAGTCACTATTTTAACTATCATGTTAGGACTTTCTTTGTTTACTAGTATTTCCACACTAATTTTGTCTGTCTTTAGTCACTATTTTAACTATCATGTTTGGATCTTCTTTGTTTACTTGTATTTCCACACTAATTTTGTCTGTCTTTAGTCACTATTTTAACTATCATGTTAGGATCTTCTTTGTTTACTTGTATTTCCACACTAATTTTGTCTGTCTTTAGTCACTATTTTAACTATCATGTTAGGACTTTCTTTGTTTACTAGTATTTCCACACTAATTTTGTCTGTCTTTAGTCACTATTTTAACTATCATGTTTGGATCTTCTTTGTTTACTAGTATTTCCACACTAATTTTGTCTGTGTGTTTAGTCACTATTTTAACTATCATGTTTGGACCTTCTTTGTTTACTTGTATTTCCACACTAATTTTGTCTGTCTTTAGTCACTATTTTAACTATCATGTTAGGACTTTCTTTGTTTACTAGTATTTCCACACTAATTTTGTCTGTCTTTAGTCACTATTTTAACTATCATGTTAGGATCTTCTTTGTTTACTTGTATTTCCACACTAATTTTGTCTGTCTTTAGTCACTATTTTAACTATCATGTTAGGATCTTCTTTGTTTACTTGTATTTCCACACTAATTTTGTCTGTCTTTAGTCACTATTTTAACTATCATGTTAGGATCTTCTTTGTTTACTTGTATTTCCACACTAATTTTGTCTGTGTGTTTAGTCACTATTTTAACTATCATGTTTGGATCTTCTTTGTTTACTAGTATTTCCACACTAATTGTGTCTGTCTTTAGTCACTATTTTAACTATCATGTTAGGATCTTCTTTGTTTACTTGTATTTCCACACTAATTTTGTCTGTCTTTAGTCACTATTTTAACTATCATGTTAGGATCTTCTTTGTTTACTTGTATTTCCACACTAATTTTGTCTGTGTGTTTAGTCACTATTTTAACTATCATGTTAGGATCTTCTTTGTTTACTTGTATTTCCACACTAATTTTGTCTGTCTTTAGTCACTACTTTAACTATCATGTTAGGATCTTCTTTGTTTACTTGTATTTCCACACTAATTTTGTCTGTCTTTAGTCACTACTTTAACTATCATGTTAGGATCTTCTTTGTTTACTAGTATTTCCACACTAATTTTGTCTGTCTTTAGTCACTACTTTAACTATCATGTTAGGATCTTCTTTGTTTACTAGTATTTCCACACTAATTTTGTCTGTGTGTTTAGTCACTATTTTAACTATCATGTTTGGATCTTCTTTGTTTACTAGTATTTCCACACTAATTTTGTCTGTCTTTAGTCACTATTTTAACTATCATGTTAGGATCTTCTTTGTTTACTAGTATTTCCACACTAATTTTGTCTGTCTTTAGTCACTACTTTAACTATCATGTTAGGATCTTCTTTGTTTACTAGTATTTCCACACTAATTTTGTCTGTCTTTAGTCATTACTTTAACTATCATGTTAGGATCTTCTTTGTTTACTAGTATTTCCACACTAATTTTGTCTGTGTGTTTAGTCACTACTTTAACTATCATGTTAGGACCTTCTTTGTTTACTTGTATTTCCACACTAATTTTGTCTGTGTCTTTAGTCACTACTTTAACTATCATGTTAGGATCTTCTTTGTTTACTAATATTTCCACACTAATTTTGTCTGTCTTTAGTCACTACTTTAACTATCATGTTAGGATCTTCTTTGTTTACTTGTATTTCCACACTAATTTTGTCTGTGTGTTTAGTCACTATTTTAACTATCATGTTAGGACCTTCTTTGTTTACTTGTATTTCCACACTAATTTTGTCTGTGTCTTTAGTCACTACTTTAACTATCATGTTAGGATCTTCTTTGTTTACTAGTATTTCCACACTAATTTTGTCTGTCTTTAGTCACTACTTTAACTATCATGTTAGGATCTTCTTTGTTTACTTGTATTTCCACACTAATTTTGTCTGTGTGTTTAGTCACTATTTTAACTATCATGTTAGGATCTTCTTTGTTTACTAGTATTTCCACACTAATTTTGTCTGTCTTTAGTCACTACTTTAACTATCATGTTAGGATCTTCTTTGTTTACTAGTATTTCCACACTAATTTTGTCTGTCTTTAGTCACTATTTTAACTATCATGTTAGGATCTTCTTTGTTTACTAGTATTTCCACACTAATTTTGTCTGTCTTTAGTCACTACTTTAACTATCATGTTAGGATCTTCTTTGTTTACTAGTATTTCCACACTAATTTTGTCTGTCTTTAGTCACTACTTTAACTATCATGTTAGGATCTTCTTTGTTTACTAGTATTTCCACACTAATTTTGTCTTTGTGTTTAGTCACTACTTTAACTATCATGTTAGGACCTTCTTTGTTTACTTGTATTTCCACACTAATTTTGTCTGTGTCTTTAGTCACTACTTTAACTATCATGTTAGGATCTTCTTTGTTTACTAGTATTTCCACACTAATTTTGTCTGTCTTTAGTCACTACTTTAACTATCATGTTAGGATCTTCTTTGTTTACTTGTATTTCCACACTAATTTTGTCTGTGTGTTTAGTCACTATTTTAACTATCATGTTAGGATCTTCTTTGTTTACTTGTATTTCCACACTAATTTTGTCTGTCTTTAGTCACTACTTTAACTATCATGTTAGGATCTTCTTTGTTTACTTGTATTTCCACACTAATTTTGTCTGTGTGTTTAGTCACTACTTTAACTATCATGTTAGGATCTTCTTTGTTTACTAGTATTTCCACACTAATTTTGTCTGTGTCTTTAGTCACTACTTTAACTATCATGTTAGGATCTTCTTTGTTTACTAGTATTTCCACACTAATTTTGTCTGTGTGTTTAGTCACTACTTTAACTATCATGTTAGGATCTTCTTTGTTTACTAGTATTTCCACACTAATTTTGTCTCTGTGTTTAGTCACTATTTTAACTATCATGTTAGGATCTTCTTTGTTTACTTGTATTTCCACACTAATTTTGTCTGTCTTTAGCCACTACTTTAACTATCATGTTAGGATCTTCTTTGTTTACTTGTATTTCCACACTAATTTTGTCTCTGTGTTTAGTCACTATTTTAACTATCATGTTAGGATCTTCTTTGTTTACTTGTATTTCCACACTAATTTTGTCTGTGTGTTTAGTCACTACTTTAACTATCATGTTTGGATCTTCTTTGTTTACTAGTATTTCCACACTAATTTTGTCTGTGTCTTTAGTCACTATTTTAACTATCATGTTAGGATCTTCTTTGTTTACTTGTATTTCCACACTAATTTTGTCTGTGTGTTTAGTCACTACTTTAACTATCATGTTAGGATCTTCTTTGTTTACTAGTATTTCCACACTAATTTTGTCTGTCTTTAGTCACTATTTTAACTATCATGTTAGGATCTTCTTTGTTTACTAGTATTTCCACACTAATTTTGTCTGTCTTTAGTCACTACTTTAACTATCATGTTAGGATCTTCTTTGTTTACTAGTATTTCCACACTAATTTTGTCTGTCTTTAGTCACTACTTTAACTATCATGTTAGGATCTTCTTTGTTTACTAGTATTTCCACACTAATTTTGTCTGTGTGTTTAGTCACTACTTTAACTATCATGTTAGGACCTTCTTTGTTTACTTGTATTTCCACACTAATTTTGTCTGTGTCTTTAGTCACTACTTTAACTATCATGTTAGGATCTTCTTTGTTTACTTGTATTTCCACACTAATTGTGTCTGTGTCTTTAGTCACTACTTTAACTATCATGTTAGGATCTTCTTTGTTTACTAGTATTTCCACACTAATTTTGTCTGTCTTTAGTCACTACTTTAACTATCATGTTAGGATCTTCTTTGTTTACTTGTATTTCCACACTAATTTTGTCTGTGTGTTTAGTCACTATTTTAACTATCATGTTAGGATCTTCTTTGTTTACTTGTATTTCCACACTAATTTTGTCTGTCTTTAGTCACTACTTTAACTATCATGTTAGGATCTTCTTTGTTTACTTGTATTTCCACACTAATTTTGTCTGTGTGTTTAGTCACTACTTTAACTATCATGTTAGGATCTTCTTTGTTTACTAGTATTTCCACACTAATTTTGTCTGTGTCTTTAGTCACTACTTTAACTATCATGTTAGGATCTTCTTTGTTTACTTGTATTTCCACACTAATTTTGTCTGTGTGTTTAGTCACTACTTTAACTATCATGTTAGGATCTTCTTTGTTTACTAGTATTTCCACACTAATTTTGTCTGTGTCTTTAGTCACTACTTTAACTATCATGTTAGGATCTTCTTTGTTTACTAGTATTTCCACACTAATTTTGTCTGTGTGTTTAGTCACTACTTTAACTATCATGTTAGGATCTTCTTTGTTTACTAGTATTTCCACACTAATTTTGTCTCTGTGTTTAGTCACTATTTTAACTATCATGTTAGGATCTTCTTTGTTTACTTGTATTTCCACACTAATTTTGTCTGTCTTTAGCCACTACTTTAACTATCATGTTAGGATCTTCTTTGTTTACTTGTATTTCCACACTAATTTTGTCTCTGTGTTTAGTCACTATTTTAACTATCATGTTAGGATCTTCTTTGTTTACTTGTATTTCCACACTAATTTTGTCTGTGTGTTTAGTCACTACTTTAACTATCATGTTAGGATCTTCTTTGTTTACTAGTATTTCCACACTAATTTTGTCTGTGTCTTTAGTCACTATTTTAACTATCATGTTAGGATCTTCTTTGTTTACTTGTATTTCCACACTAATTTTGTCTGTGTGTTTAGTCACTACTTTAACTATCATGTTAGGATCTTCTTTGTTTACTTGTATTTCCACACTAATTTTGTCTGTGTGTTTAGTCACTATTTTAACTATCATGTTAGGACTTTCTTTGTTTACTAGTATTTCCACACTAATTTTGTCTGTCTTTAGTCACTACTTTAACTATCATGTTAGGATCTTCTTTGTTTACTTGTATTTCCACACTAATTTTGTCTGTGTCTTTAGTCACTACTTTAACTATCATGTTAGGATCTTCTTTGTTTACTTGTATTTCCACACTAATTTTGTTTGTCTTTAGTCACTATTTTAACTATCATGTTAGGATCTTCTTTATTTACTAGTATTTCCACACTAATTTTGTCTGTCTTTAGTCACTATTTTAACTATCATGTTAGGATCTTCTTTGTTTACTTGTATTTCCACACTAATTTTGTCTGTGTGTTTAGTCACTACTTTAACTATCATGTTTGGATCTTCTTTGTTTACTTGTATTTCCACACTAATTTTGTCTGTCTTTAGTCACTACTTTAACTATCATGTTTGGATCTTCTTTGTTTACTTGTATTTCCACACTAATTTTGTCTGTGTGTTTAGTCACTATTTTAACTATCATGTTAGGACTTTCTTTGTTTACTAGTATTTCCACACTAATTTTGTCTGTCTTTAGTCACTATTTTAACTATCATGTTTGGATCTTCTTTGTTTACTTGTATTTCCACACTGATTTTGTCTGTGTGTTTAGTCAGTATTTTAACTATCATGTTAGGACTTTCTTTGTTTACTAGTATTTCCACACTAATTTTGTCTGTCTTTAGTCACTATTTTAACTATCATGTTAGGATCTTCTTTGTTTACTAGTATTTCCACACTAATTTTGTCTGTGTGTTTAGTCACTATTTTAACTATCATGTTAGGACTTTCTTTGTTTACTAGTATTTCCACACTAATTTTGTCTGTGTGTTTAGTCAGTATTTTAACTATCATGTTAGGACTTTCTTTGTTTACTAGTATTTCCACACTAATTTTGTCTGTCTTTAGTCACTATTTTAACTATCATGTTAGGATCTTCTTTGTTTACTTGTATTTCCACACTAATTTTGTCTGTGTGTTTAGTCACTATTTTAACTATCATGTTAGGACTTTCTTTGTTTACTTGTATTTCCACACTAATTTTGTCTGTGTGTTTAGTCGGTATTTTAACTATCATGTTAGGACTTTCTTTGTTTACTTGTATTTCCACACTAATTTTGTCTGTCTTTAGTCACTATTTTAACTATCATGTTTGGATCTTCTTTGTTTACTTGTATTTCCACACTAATTTTGTCTGTGTGTTTAGTCAGTATTTTAACTATCATGTTAGGACTTTCTTTGTTTACTAGTATTTCCACACTAATTTTGTCTGTCTTTAGTCACTATTTTAACTATCATGTTTGGATCTTCTTTGTTTACTTGTATTTCCACACTAATTTTGTCTGTGTGTTTAGTCACTATTTTAACTATCATGTTAGGACTTTCTTTGTTTACTAGTATTTCCACACTAATTTTGTCTGTGTATTTAGTCAGTATTTTAACTATCATGTTAGGACTTTCTTTGTTTACTTGTATTTCCACACTAATTTTGTCTGTCTTTAGTCACTATTTTAACTATCATGTTAGGATCTTCTTTGTTTACTTGTATTTCCACACTAATTTTGTCTGTGTGTTTAGTCACTATTTTAACTATCATGTTAGGACTTTCTTTGTTTACTAGTATTTCCACACTAATTTTGTCTGTGTGTTTAGTCAGTATTTTAACTATCATGTTAGGACTTTCTTTGTTTACTTGTATTTCCACACTAATTTTGTCTGTCTTTAGTCACTATTTTAACTATCATGTTAGGATCTTCTTTGTTTACTAGTATTTCCACACTAATTTTGTCTGTCTTTAGTCACTATTTTAACTATCATGTTAGGATCTTCTTTGTTTAGTTGTATTTCCACACTAATTTTGCCTGTGTGTTTAGTCACTATTTTAACTATCATGTTAGGACTTTCTTTGTTTACTTGTATTTCCACACTAATTTTGTCTGTGTGTTTAGTCAGTATTTTAACTATCATGTTAGGACTTTCTTTGTTTACTAGTATTTCCACACTAATTTTGTCTGTCTTTAGTCACTATTTTAACTATCATGTTAGGATCTTCTTTGTTTACTAGTATTTCCACACTAATTTTGTCTGTGTGTTTAGTCACTATTTTAACTATCATGTTAGGACTTTCTTTGTTTACTTGTATTTCCACACTAATTTTGTCTGTGTGTTTAGTCAGTATTTTAACTATCATGTTAGGACTTTCTTTGTTTACTAGTATTTCCACACTAATTTTGTCTGTCTTTAGTCACTATTTTAACTATCATGTTAGGATCTTCTTTATTTACTTGTATTTCCACACTAATTTTGTCTGTGTGTTTAGTCACTATTTTAACTATCATGTTAGGACTTTCTTTGTTTACTTGTATTTCCACACTAATTTTGTCTGTGTGTTTAGTCAGTATTTTAACTATCATGTTAGGACTTTCTTTGTTTACTTGTATTTCCACACTAATTTTGTCTGTCTAAAGTCACTATTTTAACTATCATGTTTGGATCTTCTTTGTTTACTTGTATTTCCACACTAATTTTGTCTGTGTGTTTAGTCAGTATTTTAACTATCATGTTAGGACTTTCTTTGTTTACTAGTATTTCCACACTAATTTTGTCTGTCTTTAGTCACTATTTTAACTATCATGTTTGGATCTTCTTTGTTTACTTGTATTTCCACACTAATTTTGACTGTGTGTTTAGTCACTATTTTAACTATCATGTTAGGACTTTCTTTGTTTACTAGTATTTCCACACTAATTTTGTCTGTGTGTTTAGTCAGTATTTTAACTATCATGTTAGGACTTTCTTTGTTTACTTGTATTTCCACACTAATTTTGTCTGTCTTTAGTCACTATTTTAACTATCATGTTAGGATCTTCTTTGTTTACTTGTATTTCCACACTAATTTTGTCTGTGTGTTTAGTCACTATTTTAACTATCATGTTAGGACTTTCTTTGTTTACTTGTATTTCCACACTAATTTTGTCTGTGTGTTTAGTCAGTATTTTAACTATCATGTTAGGACTTTCTTTGTTTACTAGTATTTCCACACTAATTTTGTCTGTCTTTAGTCACTATTTTAACTATCATGTTAGGATCTTCTTTGTTTACTTGTATTTCCACACTAATTTTGTCTGTCTTTAGTCACTATTTTAACTATCATGTTTGGATCTTCTTTGTTTACTTGTATTTCCACACTAATTTTGTCTGTGTGTTTAGTCAGTATTTTAACTATCATGTTAGGACTTTCTTTGTTTACTAGTATTTCCACACTAATTTTGTCTGTCTTTAGTCACTATTTTAACTATCATGTTAGGATCTTCTTTGTTTACTTGTATTTCCACACTGATTTGGTCTGTGTGTTTAGTCACTATTTTAACTATCATGTTAGGACTTTCTTTGTTTACTAGTATTTCCACACTAATTTTGTCTGTGTGTTTAGTCAGTATTTTAACTATCATGTTAGGACTTTCTTTGTTTACTAGTATTTCCACACTAATTTTGTCTCTGTGTTTAGTCACTATTTTAACTATCATGTTAGGACTTTCTTTGTTTACTAGTATTTCCACACTAATTTTGTCTGTCTTTAGTCACTATTTTAACTATCATGTTTGGATCTTCTTTGTTTACTTGTATTTCCACACTAATTTTGTCTGTGTGTTTAGTCAGTATTTTAACTATCATGTTAGGACCTTCTTTGTTTACTTGTATTTCCACACTAATTTTGTCTGTCTTTAGTCACTACTTTAACTATCATGTTAGGATCTTCTTTGTTTACTTGTATTTCCACACTAATTTTGTCTGTGTGTTTAGTCACTACTTTAACTATCATGTTAGGATCTTCTTTGTTTACTAGTATTTCCACACTAATTTTGTCTGTGTCTTTAGTCACTATTTTAACTATCATGTTAGGATCTTCTTTGTTTACTTGTATTTCCACACTAATTTTGTCTGTGTGTTTAGTCACTACTTTAACTATCATGTTAGGATCTTCTTTGTTTACTTGTATTTCCACACTAATTTTGTCTGTGTGTTTAGTCACTATTTTAACTATCATGTTAGGACTTTCTTTGTTTACTAGTATTTCCACACTAATTTTGTCTGTCTTTAGTCACTACTTTAACTATCATGTTAGGATCTTCTTTGTTTACTTGTATTTCCACACTAATTTTGTCTGTGTCTTTAGTCACTACTTTAACTATCATGTTAGGATCTTCTTTGTTTACTTGTATTTCCACACTAATTTTGTTTGTCTTTAGTCACTATTTTAACTATCATGTTAGGATCTTCTTTATTTACTAGTATTTCCACACTAATTTTGTCTGTCTTTAGTCACTATTTTAACTATCATGTTAGGATCTTCTTTGTTTACTTGTATTTCCACACTAATTTTGTCTGTGTGTTTAGTCACTACTTTAACTATCATGTTTGGATCTTCTTTGTTTACTTGTATTTCCACACTAATTTTGTCTGTCTTTAGTCACTACTTTAACTATCATGTTTGGATCTTCTTTGTTTACTTGTATTTCCACACTAATTTTGTCTGTGTGTTTAGTCACTATTTTAACTATCATGTTAGGACTTTCTTTGTTTACTAGTATTTCCACACTAATTTTGTCTGTCTTTAGTCACTATTTTAACTATCATGTTTGGATCTTCTTTGTTTACTTGTATTTCCACACTGATTTTGTCTGTGTGTTTAGTCAGTATTTTAACTATCATGTTAGGACTTTCTTTGTTTACTAGTATTTCCACACTAATTTTGTCTGTCTTTAGTCACTATTTTAACTATCATGTTAGGATCTTCTTTGTTTACTAGTATTTCCACACTAATTTTGTCTGTGTGTTTAGTCACTATTTTAACTATCATGTTAGGACTTTCTTTGTTTACTAGTATTTCCACACTAATTTTGTCTGTGTGTTTAGTCAGTATTTTAACTATCATGTTAGGACTTTCTTTGTTTACTAGTATTTCCACACTAATTTTGTCTGTCTTTAGTCACTATTTTAACTATCATGTTAGGATCTTCTTTGTTTACTTGTATTTCCACACTAATTTTGTCTGTGTGTTTAGTCACTATTTTAACTATCATGTTAGGACTTTCTTTGTTTACTTGTATTTCCACACTAATTTTGTCTGTGTGTTTAGTCGGTATTTTAACTATCATGTTAGGACTTTCTTTGTTTACTTGTATTTCCACACTAATTTTGTCTGTCTTTAGTCACTATTTTAACTATCATGTTTGGATCTTCTTTGTTTACTTGTATTTCCACACTAATTTTGTCTGTGTGTTTAGTCAGTATTTTAACTATCATGTTAGGACTTTCTTTGTTTACTAGTATTTCCACACTAATTTTGTCTGTCTTTAGTCACTATTTTAACTATCATGTTTGGATCTTCTTTGTTTACTTGTATTTCCACACTAATTTTGTCTGTGTGTTTAGTCACTATTTTAACTATCATGTTAGGACTTTCTTTGTTTACTAGTATTTCCACACTAATTTTGTCTGTGTATTTAGTCAGTATTTTAACTATCATGTTAGGACTTTCTTTGTTTACTTGTATTTCCACACTAATTTTGTCTGTCTTTAGTCACTATTTTAACTATCATGTTAGGATCTTCTTTGTTTACTTGTATTTCCACACTAATTTTGTCTGTGTGTTTAGTCACTATTTTAACTATCATGTTAGGACTTTCTTTGTTTACTAGTATTTCCACACTAATTTTGTCTGTGTGTTTAGTCAGTATTTTAACTATCATGTTAGGACTTTCTTTGTTTACTTGTATTTCCACACTAATTTTGTCTGTCTTTAGTCACTATTTTAACTATCATGTTAGGATCTTCTTTGTTTACTAGTATTTCCACACTAATTTTGTCTGTCTTTAGTCACTATTTTAACTATCATGTTAGGATCTTCTTTGTTTAGTTGTATTTCCACACTAATTTTGCCTGTGTGTTTAGTCACTATTTTAACTATCATGTTAGGACTTTCTTTGTTTACTTGTATTTCCACACTAATTTTGTCTGTGTGTTTAGTCAGTATTTTAACTATCATGTTAGGACTTTCTTTGTTTACTAGTATTTCCACACTAATTTTGTCTGTCTTTAGTCACTATTTTAACTATCATGTTAGGATCTTCTTTGTTTACTAGTATTTCCACACTAATTTTGTCTGTGTGTTTAGTCACTATTTTAACTATCATGTTAGGACTTTCTTTGTTTACTTGTATTTCCACACTAATTTTGTCTGTGTGTTTAGTCAGTATTTTAACTATCATGTTAGGACTTTCTTTGTTTACTAGTATTTCCACACTAATTTTGTCTGTCTTTAGTCACTATTTTAACTATCATGTTAGGATCTTCTTTATTTACTTGTATTTCCACACTAATTTTGTCTGTGTGTTTAGTCACTATTTTAACTATCATGTTAGGACTTTCTTTGTTTACTTGTATTTCCACACTAATTTTGTCTGTGTGTTTAGTCAGTATTTTAACTATCATGTTAGGACTTTCTTTGTTTACTTGTATTTCCACACTAATTTTGTCTGTCTAAAGTCACTATTTTAACTATCATGTTTGGATCTTCTTTGTTTACTTGTATTTCCACACTAATTTTGTCTGTGTGTTTAGTCAGTATTTTAACTATCATGTTAGGACTTTCTTTGTTTACTAGTATTTCCACACTAATTTTGTCTGTCTTTAGTCACTATTTTAACTATCATGTTTGGATCTTCTTTGTTTACTTGTATTTCCACACTAATTTTGACTGTGTGTTTAGTCACTATTTTAACTATCATGTTAGGACTTTCTTTGTTTACTAGTATTTCCACACTAATTTTGTCTGTGTGTTTAGTCAGTATTTTAACTATCATGTTAGGACTTTCTTTGTTTACTTGTATTTCCACACTAATTTTGTCTGTCTTTAGTCACTATTTTAACTATCATGTTAGGATCTTCTTTGTTTACTTGTATTTCCACACTAATTTTGTCTGTGTGTTTAGTCACTATTTTAACTATCATGTTAGGACTTTCTTTGTTTACTTGTATTTCCACACTAATTTTGTCTGTGTGTTTAGTCAGTATTTTAACTATCATGTTAGGACTTTCTTTGTTTACTAGTATTTCCACACTAATTTTGTCTGTCTTTAGTCACTATTTTAACTATCATGTTAGGATCTTCTTTGTTTACTTGTATTTCCACACTAATTTTGTCTGTCTTTAGTCACTATTTTAACTATCATGTTTGGATCTTCTTTGTTTACTTGTATTTCCACACTAATTTTGTCTGTGTGTTTAGTCAGTATTTTAACTATCATGTTAGGACTTTCTTTGTTTACTAGTATTTCCACACTAATTTTGTCTGTCTTTAGTCACTATTTTAACTATCATGTTAGGATCTTCTTTGTTTACTTGTATTTCCACACTAATTTGTCTGTGTGTTTAGTCACTACTTTAACTATCATGTTTGGATCTTCTTTGTTTACTTGTATTTCCACACTAATTTTGTCTGTGTGTTTAGTCAGTATTTTAACTATCATGTTAGGACTTTCTTTGTTTACTAGTATTTCCACACTAATTTTGTCTGTGTGTTTAGTCAGTATTTTAACTATCATGTTAGGACTTTCTTTGTTTACTTGTATTTCCACACTAATTTTGTCTGTCTTTAGTCACTATTTTAACTATCATGTTAGGATCTTCTTTGTTTACTTGTATTTCCACACTAATTTTGTCTGTCTTTAGTCACTATTTTAACTATCATGTTAGGATCTTCTTTGTTTACTTGTATTTCCACACTAATTTTGTCTGTCTTTAGTCACTATTTTAACTATCATGTTTGGATCTTCTTTGTTTACTTGTATTTCCACACTAATTTTGTCTGTCTTTAGTCACTACTTTAACTATCATGTTTGGATCTTCTTTGTTTACTTGTATTTCCACACTAATTTTGTCTGTGTGTTTAGTCAGTATTTTAACTATCATGTTAGGACTTTCTTTGTTTACTAGTATTTCCACACTAATTTTGTCTGTCTTTAGTCACTATTTTAACTATCATGTTAGGATCTTCTTTGTTTACTTGTATTTCCACACTAATTTTGTCTGTGTGTTTTTTCAGTATTTTAACTATCATGTTAGGATCTTCTTTGTTTACTTGTATTTCCACACTAATTTTGTCTGTGTGTTTAGTCACTACTTTAACTATCATGTTAGGATCTTCTTTGTTTACTTGTATTTCCACATTAATTTTGTCTGTCTTTAGTCACTATTTTAACTATCATGTTAGGATCTTCTTTGTTTACTTGTATTTCCACACTAATTTTGTCTGTGTGTTTAGTCACTATTTTAACTATCATGTTAGGATCTTCTTTGTTTACTTGTATTTCCACACTAATTTGTCTGTGTGTTTAGTCACTACTTTAACTATCATGTTTGGATCTTCTTTGTTTACTTGTATTTCCACACTAATTTTGTCTGTGTGTTTAGTCAGTATTTTAACTATCATGTTAGGATCTTCTTTGTTTACTAGTATTTCCACACTAATTTTGTCTGTGTGTTTAGTCACTACTTTAACTATCATGTTTGGATCTTCTTTGTTTACTTGTATTTCCACACTAATTTTGTCTGTGTGTTTAGTCAGTATTTTAACTATCATGTTAGGACTTTCTTTGTTTATTTGTATTTCCACACTAATTTTGTCTGTGTGTTTAGTCACTACTTTAACTATCATGTTTGGATCTTCTTTGTTTACTTGTATTTCCACACTAATTTTGTCTGTGTGTTTAGTCACTATTTTAACTATCATGTTAGGATCTTCTTTGTTTACTAGTATTTCCACACTAATTTTGTCTGTGTGTTTAGTCACTACTTTAACTATCATGTTAGGATCTTCTTTGTTTACTTGTATTTCCACACTAATTTTGTCTGTGTGTTTAGTCACTATTTTAACTATCATGTTAGGATCTTCTTTGTTTACTTGTATTTCCACACTAATTTTGTCTGTGTCTTTAGTCACTATTTTAACTATCATGTTTGGATCTTCTTTGTTTACTTGTATTTCCACACTAATTTTGTCTGTGTGTTTAGTCACTATTTTAACTATCATGTTAGGATCTTCTTTGTTTACTAGTATTTCCACACTAATTTTGTCTGTGTGTTTAGTCAGTATTTTAACTATCATGTTAGGACCTTCTTTGTTTACTTGTATTTCCACACTAATTTTGTCTGTGTGTTTAGTCACTATTTTAACTATCATGTTAGGATCTTCTTTGTTTACTAGTATTTCCACACTAATTTTGTCTGTGTGTTTAGTCACTACTTTAACTATCATGTTAGGATCTTCTTTGTTTACTTGTATTTCCACACTAATTTTGTCTGTGTGTTTAGTCACTATTTTAACTATCATGTTAGGATCTTCTTTGTTTACTTGTATTTCCACACTAATTTTGTCTGTGTCTTTAGTCACTATTTTAACTATCATGTTTGGATCTTCTTTGTTTACTTGTATTTCCACACTAATTTTGTCTGTGTGTTTAGTCACTATTTTAACTATCATGTTAAGATCTTCTTTGTTTACTAGTATTTCCACACTAATTTTGTCTGTGTGTTTAGTCAGTATTTTAACTATCATGTTAGGACCTTCTTTGTTTACTTGTATTTCCACACTAATTTTGTCTGTGTGTTTAGTCACTACTTTAACTATCATGTTTGGATCTTCTTTGTTTACTTGTATTTCCACACTAATTTTGTCTGTGTGTTTAGTCAGTATTTTAACTATCATGTTAGGACCTTCTTTGTTTACTTGTATTTCCACACTAATTTTGTCTGTGTGTTTAGTCACTATTTTAACTATCATGTTAGGATCTTCTTTGTTTACTTGTATTTCCACACTAATTTTGTCTGTCTTTAGTCACTATTTTAACTATCATGTTAGGATCTTCTTTGTTTACTTGTATTTCCACACTAATTTTGTCTGTGTGTTTAGTCAGTATTTTAACTATCATGTTAGGACTTTCTTTGTTTACTAGTATTTCCACACTAATTTTGTCTGTCTTTAGTCACTATTTTAACTATCATGTTTGGATCTTCTTTGTTTACTTGTATTTCCACACTAATTTTGTCTGTGTGTTTAGTCAGTATTTTAACTATCATGTTAGGACTTTCTTTGTTTACTAGTATTTCCACACTAATTTTGTCTGTCTTTAGTCACTATTTTAACTATCATGTTTGGATCTTCTTTGTTTACTTGTATTTCCACACTAATTTTGTCTGTGTGTTTTGTCAGTATTTTAACTATCATGTTAGGATCTTCTTTGTTTACTAGTATTTCCACACTAATTTTGTCTGTGTGTTTTGTCAGTATTTTAACTATCATGTTAGGATCTTCTTTGTTTACTTGTATTTCCACACTAATTTTGTCTGTGTGTTTTGTCAGTATTTTAACTATCATGTTAGGATCTTCTTTGTTTACTTGTATTTCCACACTAATTTTGTCTGTGTCTTTAGTCACTACTTTAACTATCATGTTAGGATCTTCTTTGTTTACTAGTATTTCCACACTAATTTTGTCTGTGTGTTTAGTCACTACTTTAACTATCATGTTAGGATCTTCTTTGTTTACTTGTATTTCCACACTAATTTTGTCTGTGTGTTTAGTCACTATTTTAACTATCATGTTAGGATCTTCTTTGTTTACTTGTATTTCCACACTAATTTTGTCTGTGTGTTTAGTCACTATTTTAACTATCATGTTAGGACTTTCTTTGTTTACTTGTATTTCCACACTAATTTTGTCTGTCTTTAGTCACTATTTTAACTATCATGTTAGGATCTTCTTTGTTTACTAGTATTTCCACACTAATTTTGTCTGTCTTTAGTCACTATTTTAACTATCATGTTAGGATCTTCTTTGTTTAGTTGTATTTCCACACTAATTTTGTCTGTGTGTTTAGTCACTATTTTAACTATCATGTTAGGACTTTCTTTGTTTACTTGTATTTCCACACTAATTTTGTCTGTGTGTTTAGTCAGTATTTTAACTATCATGTTAGGACTTTCTTTGTTTACTAGTATTTCCACACTAATTTTGTCTGTCTTTAGTCACTATTTTAACTATCATGTTAGGATCTTCTTTGTTTACTTGTATTTCCACACTAATTTTGTCTGTCTTTAGTCACTATTTTAACTATCATGTTTGGATCTTCTTTGTTTACTTGTATTTCCACACTAATTTTGTCTGTGTGTTTAGTCACTATTTTAACTATCATGTTAGGATCTTCTTTGTTTACTTGTATTTCCACACTAATTTTGTCTGTCTTTAGTCACTATTTTAACTATCATGTTTGGATCTTCTTTGTTTACTTGTATTTCCACACTAATTTTGTCTGTCTTTAGTCACTATTTTAACTATCATGTTAGGATCTTCTTTGTTTACTTGTATTTCCACACTAATTTTGTCTGTCTTTAGTCACTATTTTAACTATCATGTTAGGATCTTCTTTGTTTACTTGTATTTCCACACTAATTTTGTCTGTGTCTTTAGTCACTATTAACTATCATGTTTGGATCTTCTTTGTTTACTTGTATTTCCACACTAATTTTGTCTGTGTGTTTAGTCAGTATTTTAACTATCATGTTAGGACCTTCTTTGTTTACTTGTATTTCCACACTAATTTTGTCTGTGTCTTTAGTCACTACTTTAACTATCATGTTAGGATCTTCTTTGTTTACTTGTATTTCCACACTAATTTTGTCTGTCTTTAGTCACTATTTTAACTATCATGTTTGGATCTTCTTTGTTTACTTGTATTTCCACACTAATTTTGTCTGTCTTTAGTCACTATTTTAACTATCATGTTAGGATCTTCTTTGTTTACTTGTATTTCCACACTAATTTTATCTGTCTTTAGTCACTATTTTAACTATCATGTTTGGATCTTCTTTGTTTACTTGTATTTCCACACTAATTTTGTCTGTCTTTAGTCACTATTTTAACTATCATGTTAGGATCTTCTTTGTTTACTTGTATTTCCACACTAATTTTGTCTGTCTTTAGTCACTATTTTAACTATCATGTTAGGATCTTCTTTGTTTACTTGTATTTCCACACTAATTTTGTCTGTGTCTTTAGTCACTATTAACTATCATGTTTGGATCTTCTTTGTTTACTAGTATTTCCACACTAATTGTGTCTGTCTTTAGTCACTATTTTAACTATCATGTTAGGATCTTCTTTGTTTACTTGTATTTCCACACTAATTTTGTCTGTGTATTTAGTCAGTATTTTAACTATCATGTTAGGATCTTCTTTGTTTACTTGTATTTCCACACTAATTTTGTCTGTATGTTTAGTCACTATTTTAACTATCATGTTAGGACCTTCTTTGTTTACTTGTATTTCCACACTAATTTTGTCTGTGTGTTTAGTCACTATTTTAACTATCATGTTAGGATCTTCTTTGTTTACTTGTATTTCCACACTAATTTTGTCTGTGTGTCTTTAGTCACGATTTTAACTATCATGTTAGGATCTTCTTTGTTTACTTGTATTTCCACACTAATTTTGTCTGTCTTTAGTCACTACTTTAACTATCATGTTAGGATCTTCTTTGTTTACTTGTATTTCCACACTAATTTTGTCTGTCTTTAGTCACTATTTTAACTATCATGTTAGTATCTTCTTTGTTTACTTGTATTTCCACACTAATTTTGTCTGTGTGTTTAGTCAGTATTTTAACTATCATGTTAGGACTTTCTTTGTTTACTAGTATTTCCACACTAATTTTGTCTGTCTTTAGTCACTATTTTAACTATCATGTTTGGATCTTCTTTGTTTACTTGTATTTCCACACTAATTTTGTCTGTGTGTTTTGTCAGTATTTTAACTATCATGTTAGGATCTTCTTTGTTTACTAGTATTTCCACACTAATTTTGTCTGTGTGTTTTGTCAGTATTTTAACTATCATGTTAGGATCTTCTTTGTTTACTTGTATTTCCACACTAATTTTGTCTGTGTGTTTTGTCAGTATTTTAACTATCATGTTAGGATCTTCTTTGTTTACTTGTATTTCCACACTAATTTTGTCTGTGTCTTTAGTCACTACTTTAACTATCATGTTAGGATCTTCTTTGTTTACTAGTATTTCCACACTAATTTTGTCTGTGTGTTTAGTCACTACTTTAACTATCATGTTAGGATCTTCTTTGTTTACTTGTATTTCCACACTAATTTTGTCTGTGTGTTTAGTCACTATTTTAACTATCATGTTAGGATCTTCTTTGTTTACTTGTATTTCCACACTAATTTTGTCTGTGTGTTTAGTCACTATTTTAACTATCATGTTAGGACTTTCTTTGTTTACTTGTATTTCCACACTAATTTTGTCTGTCTTTAGTCACTATTTTAACTATCATGTTAGGATCTTCTTTGTTTACTAGTATTTCCACACTAATTTTGTCTGTCTTTAGTCACTATTTTAACTATCATGTTAGGATCTTCTTTGTTTAGTTGTATTTCCACACTAATTTTGTCTGTGTGTTTAGTCACTATTTTAACTATCATGTTAGGACTTTCTTTGTTTACTTGTATTTCCACACTAATTTTGTCTGTGTGTTTAGTCAGTATTTTAACTATCATGTTAGGACTTTCTTTGTTTACTAGTATTTCCACACTAATTTTGTCTGTCTTTAGTCACTATTTTAACTATCATGTTAGGATCTTCTTTGTTTACTTGTATTTCCACACTAATTTTGTCTGTCTTTAGTCACTATTTTAACTATCATGTTTGGATCTTCTTTGTTTACTTGTATTTCCACACTAATTTTGTCTGTCTTTAGTCACTATTTTAACTATCATGTTTGGATCTTCTTTGTTTACTTGTATTTCCACACTAATTTTGTCTGTCTTTAGTCACTATTTTAACTATCATGTTAGGATCTTCTTTGTTTACTTGTATTTCCACACTAATTTTGTCTGTCTTTAGTCACTATTTTAACTATCATGTTAGGATCTTCTTTGTTTACTTGTATTTCCACACTAATTTTGTCTGTGTCTTTAGTCACTATTAACTATCATGTTTGGATCTTCTTTGTTTACTTGTATTTCCACACTAATTTTGTCTGTGTGTTTAGTCAGTATTTTAACTATCATGTTAGGACCTTCTTTGTTTACTTGTATTTCCACACTAATTTTGTCTGTGTCTTTAGTCACTACTTTAACTATCATGTTAGGATCTTCTTTGTTTACTTGTATTTCCACACTAATTTTGTCTGTCTTTAGTCACTATTTTAACTATCATGTTTGGATCTTCTTTGTTTACTTGTATTTCCACACTAATTTTGTCTGTCTTTAGTCACTATTTTAACTATCATGTTAGGATCTTCTTTGTTTACTTGTATTTCCACACTAATTTTGTCTGTCTTTAGTCACTATTTTAACTATCATGTTTGGATCTTCTTTGTTTACTTGTATTTCCACACTAATTTTGTCTGTCTTTAGTCACTATTTTAACTATCATGTTAGGATCTTCTTTGTTTACTTGTATTTCCACACTAATTTTGTCTGTCTTTAGTCACTATTTTAACTATCATGTTAGGATCTTCTTTGTTTACTTGTATTTCCACACTAATTTTGTCTGTGTCTTTAGTCACTATTAACTATCATGTTAGGATCTTCTTTGTTTACTTGTATTTCCACACTAATTTTGTCTGTCTTTAGTCACTATTTTAACTATCATGTTTGGATCTTCTTTGTTTACTTGTATTTCCACACTAATTGTGTCTGTCTTTAGTCACTATTTTAACTATCATGTTAGGATCTTCTTTGTTTACTTGTATTTCCACACTAATTTTGTCTGTGTATTTAGTCAGTATTTTAACTATCATGTTAGGATCTTCTTTGTTTACTTGTATTTCCACACTAATTTTGTCTGTATGTTTAGTCACTATTTTAACTATCATGTTAGGACCTTCTTTGTTTACTTGTATTTCCACACTAATTTTGTCTGTGTGTTTAGTCACTATTTTAACTATCATGTTAGGATCTTCTTTGTTTACTTGTATTTCCACACTAATTTTGTCTGTGTGTCTTTAGTCACGATTTTAACTATCATGTTAGGATCTTCTTTGTTTACTTGTATTTCCACACTAATTTTGTCTGTCTTTAGTCACTACTTTAACTATCATGTTAGGATCTTCTTTGTTTACTTGTATTTCCACACTAATTTTGTCTGTCTTTAGTCACTATTTTAACTATCATGTTAGTATCTTCTTTGTTTACTTGTATTTCCACACTAATTTTGTCTGTGTCTTTAGTCACTATTAACTATCATGTTTGGATCTTCTTTGTTTACTAGTATTTCCACACTAATTGTGTCTGTCTTTAGTCACTATTTTAACTATCATGTTAGGATCTTCTTTGTTTACTTGTATTTCCACACTAATTTTGTCTGTGTGTTTAGTCACTATTTTAATATCATGTTAGGATCTTCTTTGTTTACTTGTATTTCCACACTAATTTTGTCTGTTTGTTTAGTCACTATTTTAACTATCATGTTAGGATCTTCTTTGTTTACTTGTATTTCCACACTAATTTTGTCTGTGTGTCTTTAGTCACTATTTTAACTATCATGTTAGGATCTTCTTTGTTTACTTGTATTTCCACACTAATTTTGTCTGTGTGTTTAGTCACTATTTTAACTATCATGTTAGGATCTTCTTTGTTTACTTGTATTTCCACACTAATTTTGTCTATGTGTCTTTAGTCACTATTTTAACTATCATGTTAGGACCTTCTTTGTTTACTTGTATTTCCACACTAATTTTGTCTGTGTGTTTAGTCACTATTTTAACTATCATGTTAGGATCTTCTTTGTTTACTTGTATTTCCACACTAATTTTGTCTGTCTTTAGTCACTATTTTAACTATCATGTTTGGATCTTCTTTGTTTACTAGTATTTCCACACTAATTTTGTCTGTGTGTTTAGTCACTATTTTAACTATCATGTTAGGACCTTCTTTGTTTACTTGTATTTCCACACTAATTGTGTCTGTCTTTAGTCACTATTTTAACTATCATGTTAGGATCTTCTTTGTTTACTTGTATTTCCACACTAATTTTGTCTGTGTGTTTAGTCACTATTTTAATATCATGTTAGGATCTTCTTTGTTTACTTGTATTTCCACACTAATTTTGTCTGTGTGTTTA
Organism: Bathymodiolus brooksi; assembly: GCA_963680875.1. Lineage (NCBI taxonomy): Eukaryota > Metazoa > Mollusca > Bivalvia > Mytilida > Modiolidae > Bathymodiolus > Bathymodiolus brooksi. The sequence goes on from OY804587.1 coordinate 89,981,119, forward strand.
GTCACTATTTTAACTATCATGTTAGGATCTTCTTTGTTTACTTGTATTTCCACACTAATTTTGTCTGTGTGTCTTTAGTCACTATTTTAACTATCATGTTAGGATCTTCTTTGTTTACTTGTATTTCCACACTAATTTTGTCTGTGTGTTTAGTCACTATTTTAACTATCATGTTAGGATCTTCTTTGTTTACTTGTATTTCCACACTAATTTTGTCTGTGTGTCTTTAGTCACTATTTTAACTATCATGTTAGGACCTTCTTTGTTTACTTGTATTTCCACACTAATTTTGTCTGTGTGTTTAGTCACTATTTTAACTATCATGTTAGGATCTTCTTTGTTTACTTGTATTTCCACACTAATTTTGTCTGTCTTTAGTCACTATTTTAACTATCATGTTTGGATCTTCTTTGTTTACTTGTATTTCCACACTAATTTTGTCTGTCTTTAGTCACTATTTTAACTATCATGTTAGGATCTTCTTTGTTTACTTGTATTTCCACACTAATTTTGTCTGTCTTTAGTCACTATTTTAACTATCATGTTTAGATCTTCTTTGTTTACTTGTATTTCCACACTAATTTTGTCTGTATGTTTAGTCACTATTTTAACTATCATGTTTGGATCTTCTTTGTTTACTTGTATTTCCACACTAATTTTGTCTGTCTTTAGTCACTATTTTAACTATCATGTTAGGATCTTCTTTGTTTACTTGTATTTCCACACTAATTTTGTCTGTGTATTTAGTCACTATTTTAACTATCATGTTTGGATCTTCTTTGTTTACTTGTATTTCCACACTAATTTTGTCTGTCTTTAGTCACTACTTTAACTATCATGTTAGGATCTTCTTTGTTTACTTGTATTTCCACACTAATTTTGTCTGTATGTTTAGTCACTATTTTAACTATCATGTTAGGATCTTCTTTGTTTACTTGTATTTCCACACTAATTTTGTCTGTCTTTAGTCACTATTTTAACTATCATGTTAGGATCTTCTTTGTTTACTTGTATTTCCACACTAATTTTGTCTGTGTGTTTAGTCAGTATTTTAACTATCATGTTAGGACCTTCTTTGTTTACTTGTATTTCCACACTAATTTTGTCTGTGTCTTTAGTCACTACTTTAACTATCATGTTAGGATCTTCTTTGTTTACTTGTATTTCCACACTAATTTTGTCTGTCTTTAGTCACTATTTTAACTATCATGTTTGGATCTTCTTTGTTTACTTGTATTTCCACACTAATTTTGTCTGTCTTTAGTCACTATTTTAACTATCATGTTAGGATCTTCTTTGTTTACTTGTATTTCCACACTAATTTTGTCTGTCTTTAGTCACTATTTTAACTATCATGTTTGGATCTTCTTTGTTTACTTGTATTTCCACACTAATTTTGTCTGTCTTTAGTCACTATTTTAACTATCATGTTAGGATCTTCTTTGTTTACTTGTATTTCCACACTAATTTTGTCTGTCTTTAGTCACTATTTTAACTATCATGTTAGGATCTTCTTTGTTTACTTGTATTTCCACACTAATTTTGTCTGTGTCTTTAGTCACTATTAACTATCATGTTAGGATCTTCTTTGTTTACTTGTATTTCCACACTAATTGTGTCTGTCTTTAGTCACTATTTTAACTATCATGTTAGGATCTTCTTTGTTTACTTGTATTTCCACACTAATTTTGTCTGTGTATTTAGTCAGTATTTTAACTATCATGTTAGGATCTTCTTTGTTTACTTGTATTTCCACACTAATTTTGTCTGTATGTTTAGTCACTATTTTAACTATCATGTTACGACCTTCTTTGTTTACTTGTATTTCCACACTAATTTTGTCTGTGTGTTTAGTCACTATTTTAACTATCATGTTAGGATCTTCTTTGTTTACTTGTATTTCCACACTAATTTTGTCTGTCTTTAGTCACTATTTTAACTATCATGTTAGGATCTTCTTTGTTTACTTGTATTTCCACACTAATTTTGTCTGTCTTTAGTCACTATTTTAACTATCATGTTAGGATCTTCTTTGTTTACTTGTATTTCCACACTAATTTTGTCTGTCTTTAGTCACTATTTTAACTATCATGTTAGGATCTTCTTTGTTTACTTGTATTTCCACACTAATTTTGTCTGTGTCTTTAGTCACTATTAACTATCATGTTAGGATCTTCTTTGTTTACTTGTATTTCCACACTAATTGTGTCTGTCTTTAGTCACTATTTTAACTATCATGTTAGGATCTTCTTTGTTTACTTGTATTTCCACACTAATTTTGTCTGTGTATTTAGTCAGTATTTTAACTATCATGTTAGGATCTTCTTTGTTTACTTGTATTTCCACACTAATTTTGTCTGTATGTTTAGTCACTATTTTAACTATCATGTTACGACCTTCTTTGTTTACTTGTATTTCCACACTAATTTTGTCTGTGTGTTTAGTCACTATTTTAACTATCATGTTAGGATCTTCTTTGTTTACTAGTATTTCCACACTAATTTTGTCTGTCTTTAGTCACTATTTTAACTATCATGTTTGGATCTTCTTTGTTTACTTGTATTTCCACACTAATTTTGTCTGTCTTTAGTCACTATTTTAACTATCATGTTAGGATCTTCTTTGTTTACTTGTATTTCCACACTAATTTTGTCTGTCTTTAGTCACTATTTTAACTATCATGTTTGGATCTTCTTTGTTTACTTGTATTTCCACACTAATTTTGTCTGTCTTTAGTCACTATTTTAACTATCATGTTAGGATCTTCTTTGTTTACTTGTATTTCCACACTAATTTTGTCTGTCTTTAGTCACTATTTTAACTATCATGTTAGGATCTTCTTTGTTTACTTGTATTTCCACACTAATTTTGTCTGTGTCTTTAGTCACTATTAACTATCATGTTTGGATCTTCTTTGTTTACTAGTATTTCCACACTAATTGTGTCTGTCTTTAGTCACTATTTTAACTATCATGTTAGGATCTTCTTTGTTTACTTGTATTTCCACACTAATTTTGTCTGTGTATTTAGTCAGTATTTTAACTATCATGTTAGGATCTTCTTTGTTTACTTGTATTTCCACACTAATTTTGTCTATGTTTAGTCACTATTTTAACTATCATGTTAGGACCTTCTTTGTTTACTTGTATTTCCACACTAATTTTGTCTGTGTGTTTAGTCACTATTTTAACTATCATGTTAGGATCTTCTTTGTTTACTTGTATTTCCACACTAATTTTGTCTGTGTGTCTTTAGTCACTATTTTAACTATCATGTTAGGATCTTCTTTGTTTACTTGTATTTCCACACTAATTTTGTCTGTCTTTAGTCACTACTTTAACTATCATGTTAGGATCTTCTTTGTTTACTTGTATTTCCACACTAATTTTGTCTGTCTTTAGTCACTATTTTAACTATCATGTTAGGATCTTCTTTGTTTACTTGTATTTCCACACTAATTTTGTCTGTGTCTTTAGTCACTATTTTAACTATCATGTTAGGATCTTCTTTGTTTACTTGTATTTCCACACTAATTTTGTCTGTCTTTAGTCACTACTTTAACTATCATGTTAGGATCTTCTTTGTTTACTTGTATTTCCACACTAATTTTGTCTGTCTTTAGTCACTATTTTAACTATCATGTTAGGATCTTCTTTGTTTACTTGTATTTCCACACTAATTTTGTCTGTCTTTAGTCACTACTTTAACTATCATGTTAGGATCTTCTTTGTTTACTTGTATTTCCACACTAATTGTGTCTGTCTTTAGTCACTATTTTAACTATCATGTTAGGATCTTCTTTGTTTACTTGTATTTCCACACTAATTTTGTCTGTGTGTTTAGTCACTATTTTAATATCATGTTAGGATCTTCTTTGTTTACTTGTATTTCCACACTAATTTTGTCTGTGTGTTTAGTCACTATTTTAACTATCATGTTAGGACCTTCTTTGTTTACTTGTATTTCCACACTAATTTTGTCTGTGTGTTTAGTCACTATTTTAACTATCATGTTAGGATCTTCTTTGTTTACTTGTATTTCCACACTAATTTTGTCTGTGTGTCTTTAGTCACTATTTTAACTATCATGTTAGGATCTTCTTTGTTTACTTGTATTTCCACACTAATTTTGTCTGTCTTTAGTCACTACTTTAACTATCATGTTAGGATCTTCTTTGTTTACTTGTATTTCCACACTAATTTTGTCTGTCTTTAGTCACTATTTTAACTATCATGTTAGGATCTTCTTTGTTTACTTGTATTTCCACACTAATTTTGTCTGTGTCTTTAGTCACTATTAACTATCATGTTTGGATCTTCTTTGTTTACTAGTATTTCCACACTAATTTTGTCTGTCTTTAGTCACTATTTTAACTATCATGTTAGGACTTTCTTTGTTTACTAGTATTTCCACACTAATTGTGTCTGTCTTTAGTCACTATTTTAACTATCATGTTAGGATCTTCTTTGTTTACTTGTATTTCCACACTAATTTTGTCTGTGTGTTTAGTCACTATTTTAATATCATGTTAGGATCTTCTTTGTTTACTTGTATTTCCACACTAATTTTGTCTGTGTGTTTAGTCACTATTTTAACTATCATGTTAGGACCTTCTTTGTTTACTTGTATTTCCACACTAATTTTGTCTGTGTGTTTAGTCACTATTTTAACTATCATGTTAGGATCTTCTTTGTTTACTTGTATTTCCACACTAATTTTGTCTGTGTGTCTTTAGTCACTATTTTAACTATCATGTTAGGATCTTCTTTGTTTACTTGTATTTCCACACTAATTTTGTCTGTGTGTTTAGTCACTATTTTAACTATCATGTTAGGATCTTCTTTGTTTACTTGTATTTCCACACTAATTTTGTCTGTGTGTCTTTAGTCACTATTTTAACTATCATGTTAGGACCTTCTTTGTTTACTTGTATTTCCACACTAATTTTGTCTGTGTGTCTTTAGTCACTATTTTAACTATCATGTTAGGATCTTCTTTGTTTACTTGTATTTCCACACTAATTTTGTCTGTGTGTTTAGTCAGTATTTTAACTATCATGTTAGGATCTTCTTTGTTTACTAGTATTTCCACACTAATTTTGTCTGTCTTTAGTCACTATTTTAACTATCATGTTTGGATCTTCTTTGTTTACTTGTATTTCCACACTAATTTTGTCTGTGTGTTTAGTCACTACTTTAACTATCATGTTAGGATCTTCTTTGTTTACTTGTATTTCCACACTAATTTTGTCTGTCTTTAGTCACTACTTTAACTATCATGTTTGGATCTTCTTTGTTTACTAGTATTTCCACACTAATTTTGTCTGTCTTTAGTCACTATTTTAACTATCATGTTAGGATCTTCTTTGTTTACTTGTATTTCCACACTAATTTTGTCTGTCTTTAGTCACTACTTTAACTATCATGTTTGGATCTTCTTTGTTTACTAGTATTTCCACACTAATTTTGTCTGTCTTTAGTCACTATTTTAACTATCATGTTAGGATCTTCTTTGTTTACTTGTATTTCCACACTAATTTTGTCTGTCTTTAGTCACTACTTTAACTATCATGTTTGGATCTTCTTTGTTTACTTGTATTTCCACACTAATTTTGTCTGTCTTTAGTCACTATTTTAACTATCATGTTAGGATCTTCTTTGTTTACTTGTATTTCCACACTAATTTTGTCTGTCTTTAGTCACTATTTTAACTATCATGTTTGGATCTTCTTTGTTTACTTGTATTTCCACACTAATTTTGTCTGTCTTTAGTCACTATTTTAACTATCATGTTAGGATCTTCTTTGTTTACTTGTATTTCCACACTAATTTTGTCTGTCTTTAGTCACTATTAACTATCATGTTAGGATCTTCTTTGTTTACTTGTATTTCCACACTAATTTTGTCTGTCTTTAGTCACTATTTTAACTATCATGTTAGGATCTTCTTTGTTTACTTGTATTTCCACACTAATTTTGTCTGTCTTTAGTCACTATTTTAACTATCATGTTAGGATCTTCTTTGTTTACTAGTATTTCCACACTAATTTTGTCTGTGTGTCTTTAGTCACTATTTTAACTATCATGTTAGGATCTTCTTTGTTTACTAGTATTTCCACACTAATTTTGTCTGTCTTTAGTCACTATTAACTATCATGTTAGGACTTTCTTTGTTTACTAGTATTTCCACACTAATTTTGTCTGTCTTTAGTCACTATTTTAACTATCATGTTTGGATCTTCTTTGTTTACTTGTATTTCCACACTAATTTTGTCTGTCTTTAGTCACTATTTTAACTATCATGTTAGGATCTTCTTTGTTTACTAGTATTTCCACACTAATTTTGTCTGTGTGTCTTTAGTCACTATTTTAACTATCATGTTTGGATCTTCTTTGTTTACTTGTATTTCCACACTAATTTTGTCTGTCTTTAGTCACTATTTTAACTATCATGTTAGGATCTTCTTTGTTTACTTGTATTTCCACACTAATTTTGTCTGTCTTTAGTCACTATTTTAACTATCATGTTAGGATCTTCTTTGTTTACTTGTATTTCCACACTAATTTTGTCTGTCTTTAGTCACTACTTTAACTATCATGTTTGGATCTTCTTTGTTTACTAGTATTTCCACACTAATTTTGTCTGTCTTTAGTCACTATTTTAACTATCATGTTTGGATCTTCTTTGTTTACTTGTATTTCCACACTAATTTTGTCTGTCTTTAGTCACTATTTTAACTATCATGTTAGGATCTTCTTTGTTTACTAGTATTTCCACACTAATTTTGTCTGTGTGTCTTTAGTCACTATTTTAACTATCATGTTTGGATCTTCTTTGTTTACTTGTATTTCCACACTAATTTTGTCTGTCTTTAGTCACTATTTTAACTATCATGTTAGGATCTTCTTTGTTTACTTGTATTTCCACACTAATTTTGTCTGTGTGTCTTTAGTCACTATTTTAACTATCATGTTAGGATCTTCTTTGTTTACTAGTATTTCCACACTAATTTTGTCTGTCTTTAGTCACTATTTTAACTATCATGTTTGGATCTTCTTTGTTTACTTGTATTTCCACACTAATTTTGTCTGTCTTTAGTCACTATTTTAACTATCATGTTAGGATCTTCTTTGTTTACTAGTATTTCCACACTAATTTTGTCTGTCTTTAGTCACTATTTTAACTATCATGTTAGGACTTTCTTTGTTTACTAGTATTTCCACACTAATTTTGTCTGTCTTTAGTCACTATTTTAACTATCATGTTTGGATCTTCTTTGTTTACTTGTATTTCCACACTAATTTTGTCTGTCTTTAGTCACTATTTTAACTATCATGTTAGGATCTTCTTTGTTTACTAGTATTTCCACACTAATTTTGTCTGTGTGTTTAGTCACTACTTTAACTATCATGTTAGGATCTTCTTTGTTTACTTGTATTTCCACACTAATTTTGTCTGTGTCTTTAGTCACTATTTTAGCTATCATGTTAGGACCTTCTTTGTTTACTTGTATTTCCACACTAATTTTGTCTGTGTGTTTAGTCACTATTTTAACTATCATGTTTGGACCTTCTTTGTTTACTTTCTCCTGTAATTTTTCTTTGTTTTCTAATATTTTGAGCATACCTGATGAAGATTATTCAATAAACTTGTCTCGCCAATTTAGACATCTACGTTTTCATTGTTTACTTGTTGTCACGCAGGTACTTGTGTTTTACAGTCTGTACAGGTATTTGTGTTTTACAGTCTGTACAGGTATCTGGTTATTTATTAAAGAACATAACTAATTTCATATTTATAAAAATTGATACAATTGTAGATTCTGTGATTGGTGGGGACTTAAAAATGATATGTGATAGAGAAAATAACAAGATACCAAAGTTTGTACAGAAATGTGTTGCTGCCATTGAAAGTAGAGGCAAGTTTTATTAGTTTACAAGATGTGTGCAAAGTAGCTTCCTTCTTATCATGCCTTTAGATGCACTGAGAAATATACTACTAAATTATACCCTTCAATAGAGGTCACCCCTCTTATTATTATCCCCTTCAATAGAGGTCACCCTTCTTATAATTATCCCCTTCAATAGAGGTCACCTCTCTTATAATTATCCCCTTCAATAGAGGTCACCCCTGTTATAATTGTCCCCTTCAATAGAGGTCACCCCTCTTATAATTATCCCCTTCAATAGAGGTCACCCCTGTTATAATTATCCCCTTCAATAGAGGTCACCTCTCTTATAATTATCCCCTTCAATAGAGGTCACCTCTCTTATAATTATCCCCTTCAATAGAGGTCACCTCTCTTATAATTATCCCCCTCAATAGAGGTCACCCCTCTTATAATTATCCCCTTCAATAGAGGTCACCCCTGTTATAATTATCCCCTTCAATAGAGGTCACCTCTCTTATAATTATCCCCTTCAAAAGAGGTTACCTCTCTTATAATTATATCCTTCAATAGAGGTCATGCCTCTTATAATTATCCCCTTCAATAGAGGTCACCCTTCTTATAATTATCCCCTTCAATAGAGGTCACCCCTCTTATAATTATCCCCTTCAATAGAGGTCACCCCTCTTAAAGTGGAGATACTGTATATGGATTACTGATCCTGCAAAATCTTTGTTGTTGCTGGAAATCTCAACAGTAAGGAAGAGCTATTTGTGTTTAATGCCACTTAATGTCAGTTATTCCCAGTCATGGTGGTCAATTTTTTTGTAGAGGAATTAGAGTACGAAAAGAAAACTAGAAACCTGCTGGAAGTGAATTACAAACTTTATCATCTAAAGTTGTACCGTATATACATCGCTACGAACAGCAATCAGAATCCCAACTTTAGTTTTAAAAGTCAGCTAAAGAGGAAGTGAAATGAAAACTACCCACTGGTACTAACCGCGAAACAAAAAATCAGCTAAAGAGGAAGTGAAATGAAAACTACCCACTAGTACTAATCTCAAAGCAAAAAGTCAGCTAAAGAGGAAGTGAAATGAAAACTACCCACCGGTACTAACCTCGAAGCAAAAAGTCAGCTAAAGAGGAAGTGAAATGAAAACTACCCACCGTTACTAACCTCAAAGCAAAAAGTCAGCTAAAGAGGAAGTGAAATGAAAACTACCCACTGGTACTAGCCTTGAAACAAAAAGTCAGCTAAAGAGGAAGTGAAATGAAAACTACCCACCGGTACTAACCTCTAATCAAAAAGTCAGCTAAAGAGGAAGTGAAATGAAAACTACCCACTGGTACTAACCTCAAAGCAAAAAGTCAGCTAAAGAGGAAGTGAAATGAAAACTACCCACCGGTACTAACCTCTAAACAAAAAGTCAGCTAAAGAGGAAGTGAAATGAAAACTACCCACCGGTACTAACCTCTAAACAAAAAGTCAGCTAAAGAGGAAGTGAAATGAAAATTACCCACTGGTACTAACCTCGAAACAAAAAGTCAGCTAAAGAGGAAGTGAAATGAAAACTACCCACTTGTACTAACCTCGAAACAAAAAGTCAGCTAAAGAGGAAGTGAAATGAAAATTACCCACTGGTACTAACCTCGAAACAAAAAGTCAGCTAAAGAGGACATGAAATGAAAACTACCCACCGGTACTAACCTCAAAGCAAAAAGTCAGCTAAAGAGGAAGTGAAATGAAAACTACCCACCGGTACTAGCCTTGAAACAAAAAGTCAGCTAAAGAGGAAGTGAAATGGAAACTACCCACCGGTACTAACCTCAAAGCAAAAAGTCAGCTAAAGAGGAAGTGAAATGAAAACTACCCACTGGTACTAACCTCAAAGCAAAAAGTCAGCTAAAGAGGAAGTGAAATGAAAACTACCCACTGGTACTAACCTCAAAGCAAAAAGTCAGCTAAAGACGAAGTGAAATGAAAACTACCCACCGGTACTAGCCTCTAAACAAAAAGTCAGCTAAAGAGGAAGTGAAATGAAAACTACCCACTGGTACTAACCTCAAAGCAAAAAGTCAGCTAAAGAGGAAGTGAAATGAAAACTACCCACCGGTACTAGCCTTGAAACAAAAAGTCAGCTAAAGAGGAAGTGAAATGGAAACTACCCACCGGTACTAACCTCTAAGCAAAAAGTCAGCTAAAGAGGAAGTGAAATGAAAACTACCCACTGGTACTAACCTCAAAGCAAAAAGTCAGCTAAAGAGGAAGTGAAATGAAAACTACCCACTGGTACTAACCTCAAAGCAAAAAGTCAGCTAAAGAGGAAGTGAAATGAAAACTACCCACTGGTACTAACCTCAAAGCAAAAAGTCAGCTAAAGAGGAAGTGAAATGAAAACTACCCACCGGTACTAGCCTCTAAACAAAAAGTCAGCTAAAGAGGAAGTGAAATGGAAACTACCCACCGGTACTAACCTCTAAACAAAAAGTCAGCTAAAGAGGAAGTGAAATGAAAACTACCCACCGGTACTAACCTCTAAACAAAAAGTCAGCTAAAGAGGAAGTGAAATGAAAATTACCCACTGGTACTAACCTCGAAACAAAAAGTCAGCTAAAGAGGAAGTGAAATGAAAACTACCCACTTGTACTAACCTCGAAACAAAAAGTCAGCTAAAGAGGAAGTGAAATGAAAATTACCCACTGGTACTAACCTCGAAACAAAAAGTCAGCTAAAGAGGACATGAAATGAAAACTACCCACCGGTACTAACCTCAAAGCAAAAAGTCAGCTAAAGAGGAAGTGAAATGAAAACTACCCACCGGTACTAGCCTTGAAACAAAAAGTCAGCTAAAGAGGAAGTGAAATGGAAACTACCCACCGGTACTAACCTCAAAGCAAAAAGTCAGCTAAAGAGGAAGTGAAATGAAAACTACCCACTGGTACTAACCTCAAAGCAAAAAGTCAGCTAAAGAGGAAGTGAAATGAAAACTACCCACTGGTACTAACCTCAAAGCAAAAAGTCAGCTAAAGACGAAGTGAAATGAAAACTACCCACCGGTACTAGCCTCTAAACAAAAAGTCAGCTAAAGAGGAAGTGAAATGAAAACTACCCACTGGTACTAACCTCAAAGCAAAAAGTCAGCTAAAGAGGAAGTGAAATGAAAACTACCCACCGGTACTAGCCTTGAAACAAAAAGTCAGCTAAAGAGGAAGTGAAATGGAAACTACCCACCGGTACTAACCTCTAAGCAAAAAGTCAGCTAAAGAGGAAGTGAAATGAAAACTACCCACTGGTACTAACCTCAAAGCAAAAAGTCAGCTAAAGAGGAAGTGAAATGAAAACTACCCACTGGTACTAACCTCAAAGCAAAAAGTCAGCTAAAGAGGAAGTGAAATGAAAACTACCCACTGGTACTAACCTCAAAGCAAAAAGTCAGCTAAAGAGGAAGTGAAATGAAAACTACCCACCGGTACTAGCCTCTAAACAAAAAGTCAGCTAAAGAGGAAGTGAAATGGAAACTACCCACCGGTACTAACCTCTAAACAAAAAGTCAGCTAAAGAGGAAGTGAAATGAAAACTACCCACTGGTACTAACCTCAAAGCAAAAAGTCAGCTAAAGAGGAAGTGAAATGAAAACTACCCACTGGTACTAACCTCGAAGCAAAAAGTCAGCTAAAGAGGAAGTGAAATGAAAACTACCCACTGGTACTAACTTCAAAGCAAAAAGTCAGCTAAAGAGGAAGTGAAATGAAAACTACCCACTGTTGCTAACCTCGAAACAAAAAGTCAGCTAAAGAGGAAGTGAAATGAAAACTACCCACCGGTACTAACCTCGAAACAAAAAGTCAGCTAAAGAGGAAGTGAAATAAAAACTACCCACTGGTACTAACCTCGAAGCAAAAAGTCAGCTAAAGAGGAAATGAAATGAAAACTACCCACTGGTACTAACCTCAAAACAAAGTCAGCTAAAGACGAAGTGAAATGAAAACTACCCACTGGTACTAACCTCAAAGCAAAAAGTCAGCTAAAGAGGAAGTGAAATGAAAACTACCCACTGGTACTAACCTCAAAGCAAAAAGTCAGCTAAAGAGGAAGTGAAATGAAAACTACCCACTGGTACTAACCTCGAAGCAAAAATTCAGCTAAAGAGGAAGTGAAATGAAAACTACCCACTGGTACTAACCTCGAAGCAAAAAGTCAGCTAAAGAGGAAATGAAATGAAAACTACCCACCGGTACTAACCTCGAAGCAAAAAGTCAGCTAAAGAAGAAGTGAAATGAAAACTACCCACTGGTACTAACCTCAAAGCAAAAAGTCAGCTAAAGAGGAAGTGAAATGAAAACTACCCACTGGTTCTAACCTCGAAACAAAAAGTCAGCTAAAGAGGAAGTGAAATGAAAACTACCCACTGGTACTAACCTCGAAAACAAAAAGTCAGCTAAAGAGGAAGTGAAATGAAAACTACCCACTGGTACTAACCTCAAAGCAAAAAGTCAGCTAAAGACGAAGTGAAATGAAAACTACCCACTGTTGCTAACCTCAAAGCAAAAAGTCAGCTAAAGAGGAAGTGAAATGAAAACTACCCACTGGTACTAACCTCAAAGCAAAAAGTCAGCTAAAGAGGAAGTGAAATGAAAACTACCCACTGGTACTAACCTCGAAGCAAAAAGTCAGCTAAAGAGGAAGTGAAATGAAAACTACCCACCGGTACTAGCCTCTAAACAAAAAGTCAGCTAAAGAGGAAGTGAAATGAAAACTACCCACTGGTACTAACCTCAAAACAAAAAGAAAACTCACTTTTTTTCCTGTTTGTAAAGCTCTCTCAAATAAATTTTATATTTGCTGACAACATACATATACAGTGCTCCCTCGGTCTATCGCCCCCCGTTTTCTCGCCTATCGCCAAAATTCTCGTCTGTCCCGATTTCCCCCATTAAAAATACCCCGTTATACTGCCAAACTCAGCTACCGCCATCCGCCACAGGTTTTCAGACACAAAAGTCATAAAACCAATTTAAATTCCCCCGTTAGTACCGCCCACAACTACTAGTACAGCTGTGTATTGATCGGTAATTATGGAATGTCAAAACTGGTCATCGGACATGGTCATTGATCTCATAGTTGAGGGTTGGAACAGGTGATCAGTTGTTTTGATTAGAATAATTACCTGTGTTTACTTTTCTAGTGATTACATTTGTATTTTTAATCCTGAGTAAAATTTGTAATTTAATTAGTTGTCATAAAAATGTCGTGCTTGAAGAGAAAGCGTAATTAATTAGACGACAAACAAAAACGTGCAATTATAAGTTATGCAAAGGAAAATCCAAAATTAACATAATAACAAATTGCCGATAATTTGACAATTAAATGGGATCTTCCAATAACCCCACAAATGAAGAACTGTTGCTGTCACGTGTTTATAATGACCTTGATGTCCCGAGCTACAAATGACGGTTCAAGAATTTTTTAACATTGACAAAGATCTGCAAACTGTACAGGACATTTCCGATGTGAATATAATTATTCTAATTTATTTATTTATTAAACATGTATTATTTATACTTATGTATTTGTACAAGTGCAAAATGCATGTCAGTCGAGTTGAAAGTTTCTCTTTTTATATGATCACATAACTTCCGGTTTTCAATGTCCCTCAGTTTATCGCCAAACTTGTTATACCGCCAAACTACCGACTGCACAGAAGGTGGCAGTTTAACGAGGGAGCACTGTATTGTTTATATAATAATCATTTAATTTGATTTGAATACTGCAATCTGATTGGCTGGTCCACCTGGAGAAAATTTTGGTTATACTTGATAGCCTTGGTTGGTATTGTGATGTCACCAACATATTCATTCGCCAACGACAAATTCAAATAGTCATATGAAATAATCGTAATGAAAATCGAGGAATCATTAAATTTTGTTGTAAAAATTAAATTATAAGGAATATTTTGAACAGTTATACTTGTATAACCTGGTTTGGAACAGTTTACGTTTTTCATAAACCACTTCACGGTTTATTAAGCGTAAACTGCCCCAATTCAGATTATATCATATAACCTGTTAACAAATTTCAAATATTCCGTAAGTGCATTATGGTAATACTTCACATTTCTTATAAATGTGTAACCGCGTCGGTGTTGTAATGGTTAGCATGCTCGCCGGTCAGGTCAAACCAAAGACTATCAAATTGGAATTTATTGCTTCTCCGCTAAGCACACAGCATTAAGGAGAAAGAGCAAAGACTGGTTGGCTCGGAATCAGGATAATGTGTCAGAGTGAAGTGACATGTCTATCCGCAGACTGTTGCATCAGTGAGCTAGCACTATAAAGATCCAACTCAGCATATTAGTCTAGAACAAAGTGGACCTCATCATCATCTCATTGCAAATTAACTTGTTCTCGCCATGACATAGCTGAAAAATTGCTAAATTGGCATTAAGCAACAATCACTCACTCACTCACTCTTATAAATGTTTTTTTATCTGTTGGTGACAATTTCATCCTTCCTAATCACTAATCAGTATTGGACTCAAAGGTCTTTGGCTTTCTTATCAAATAAAATTACTTTGGACTTTTCCACAGAAATTTGTATTAAAGAGGTTTAAAAATATCTATTTGAATTTATTTGATAAGGAAAGTCTGTTGAAAACTGTATTGATAGAGTCAGAGAATGTAAAAAATAATTCCACACCCCTAGGCCTCTACAATAACGTTAACCTCAACCAGTCCACCAGGCAAGTCACAAAGAAATTCTCTTATGAATGCAATTGTTACTTAGTTCAAACAATAGGAAAATAGTTTTATTTCAATATTCTACTTGTCTTTCAGGGAAATAGTGCTTCCTTTTTATTTGTTTAAATCATATTTGAACCTGTATAGTAAAAATCCTTTTTCTGTCTTGACATGTTAATGTATTCCTTGATAAAACATGATTGTAACATTTAATGTTGAATTTGATTTATTGATATCCAGGGTTGGATCATGATGGTATATACAGAATTAATGGGAATCAAGCTCACATACAGAAACTGAGATGTCAAGTTGATCAAGGTAATAATCAAGATTGAGGTGTCAAGTTGATCAAGGTAATAAACAAGATTAAGGTGTCAAGTTGATCAAGATAATAAACAAAACTGAGGTGTCAAGTTGATAAGGTAATAAACAAAACTGAGGTGTCAAGTTGATCAAGGTAATAAACAAGACTGAGGTGTCAAGTTGATAAGGTAATAAACAAAACTGAGGTGTCAAGTTGATAAGGTAATAAACGAGACTGAGGTGTCAAGTTGATCAAGGTAATAAACAAAACTGAGGCGTCAAGTTGATCAAGGTAATAAACAAAACTGAGGTGTCAAGTTGATAAGGTAATATGCAAGACTGAGGTGTCAAGTCGATAAGGTAATAATCAAGACTGAGGTGTCAAGTTGATCAAGGTAATAAACAAGACTGAGGTGTCAAGTTGATCAAGGTAATAAGCAAGACTGAGGTGTCAAGTTGATCAAGGTAATAAACAAGACTGAGGTGTCAAGTTGATCAAGGTAATAAGCAAGAATGAGGTGTCAAGTTGATCAAGGTAATAAACAAGACTGAGGTGTCAAGTTGATAAGGTAATAAACGAGACTGAGGTGTCAAGTTGATCAAGGTAATAAACAAGACTGAGGTGTCAAGTTGATAAGGTAATAAACAAGACTGAGGTGTCAAGTTGATAAGGTAATAAACAAGACTGAGGTGTCAAGTTGATAAGGTAATAAGCAAGACTGAGGTGTCAAGTTGATCAAGGTAATAAACAAGACTGAGGTGTCAAGTTGATCAAGGTAATAAACAAAACTGAGGCGTCAAGTTGATAAGGTAATAAACAAAACTGAGGTGTCAAGTTGATCAAGGTAATAAACAAGACTGAGGTGTCAAGTTGATAAGGTAATAAACAAAACTGAGGTGTCAAGTTGATCAAGGTAATAAACGAGACTGAGGTGTCAAGTTGATCAAGGTAATAAACAAAACTGAGGCGTCAAGTTGATCAAGGTAATAAACAAAACTGAGGTGTCAAGTTGATAAGGTAATATGCAAGACTGAGGTGTCAAGTCGATAAGGTAATAATCAAGACTGAGGTGTCAAGTTGATCAAGGTAATAAACAAGACTGAGGTGTCAAGTTGATCAAGGTAATAAGCAAGACTGAGGTGTCAAGTTGATCAAGGTAATAAACAAGACTGAGGTGTCAAGTTGATCAAGGTAATAAACAAGACTGAGGTGTCAAGTTGATCAAGGTAATAAACAAGACTGAGGTGTCAAGTTGATAAGGTAATAAACGAGACTGAGGTGTCAAGTTGATCAAGGTAATAAACAAGACTGAGGTGTCAAGTTGATAAGGTAATAAACAAGACTGAGGTGTCAAGTTGATAAGGTAATAAGCAAGACTGAGGTGTCAAGTTGATAAGGTAATAAGCAAGACTGAGGTGTCAAGTTGATAAGGTAATAAGCAAGACTGAGGTGTCAAGTTGATAAGGTAATAAGCAAGACTGAGGTGTCAAGTTGATCAAGGTAATAAACAAGACTGAGGTGTCAAGTTGATCAAGGTTATAATCAAAACTGATATTTATTTTATTGGTCATAGTGTAACGAGTAAAATGGTATTAAATGTAATAGATTTTTCCTATTTCTGCAGTGTTAATTGAACGTGTCAGTGTAATTAAGTTTTATTTATGTTTTCTACTTCTTCCAAATACTGATCGCCTTCAACAAGATGAAGATTATGTCTCATTATGTTCCTCCATTTGGTTTCTGCCCATTAACTTGAGTTCCTCTTTAGAAATTATTTGAAATCCATAAAAAAAAATTACGACCATAAAAGGCCGACCAATTTTGATTTTGGATTTTATCCCTTTTTTATGCCCCCGCGACGAAGAGTCGGGGGGCATATTAATTTACCCCTGTCCATCCATCTGTTCGTCCATTTGAAAGTCCGGATATAGATACATGGTTTGTTCGGCTATCTCCTCCTACAGTTTTGGAGCTACAGCTTTAATATTTTGTAGGATGTTTATACACATAATGGAGGTGTGCATGTTCACAGAATTTTGATTTTCTTCAAATATTCTCAAAATGACAGGTAGTTGGACTTAGTAATTTTTTTCGTACTAGGTGCATAAAGGGAACATGGTTGGTCCGATTAACTCCTCCTACAGTTTAAGAGCTACAGCTTTAATATTTTGTAGGATGTTTATACACATAATGGAGGTGTGCATGTCCACAGGATTTTGATTTTCATCAAATATTCTCAAAATGACAGGTAGTTGGACTTAGTCATTTTGTTTGTCCGTCCAGATATAGATACATGGTTTGTCCGGCTATCTCCTCTTACAGTTTTGGAGCTACAGCTTTAATATTTTGTATGATGTTTATACAAATAATGGAGGTTGACTTGTTTATAATTTCTTATGGTCAGGCGGGGGCATCATTTGTGTCTTACAGACACACTTCATTTTTAGAAAATCACTCCTAACAAAACAACTTTGTCCATAATTATCAATTGCGGGGGCATACTTCTTTTCTAGTCTATTCTGAAGTTATGCCTCTTGATTTGAAGAAAATACCAATTCCTTAGTTCCAGTGAAGCAATTCTTCTGAAATTGATAAACAATGTCATTATAGTACAGTAGTCCCTCTCTTATAAGACCACTACTTCTGAAATGAATAAGTGACCTGTCTTCAGGGGTACAATTTAGTAGTATTTTACTATGTAACTATTGTAAGTGATTAGAGGTGTGGTCTTTGGTGGGAGGGGCCTTGTAAGAGGAGTGGCATTTGGTGGGAGGGACCTTGTAAGAGGAGTGATCTTTGGTGGGAAGGGCCATGTAAGAGGTTTGGCCTTTGGTGGGAGGGGCCTTGTAAGAGGTTTGGCCTTTGGTGGGAGGTGCCTTGTAAGAGGTTTGGCTTTTGGTGGGAGAGGCCTTGTAAGATGAGTAGTGTTTGGTGGGAAGGGCCTTGTAAATGGTTTGGCCTTTGGTGGGAGGAGCCTTGTAAGAGGTGTTGCCTTTGGTGGGAAGGGCCTTGCATGAGGTGTTGCCTTTGGTGGGAAGGGCCTTGTAAGAGGTTTGGCCTTTGGTGGGAGGTGCCTTGTAAGATGAGTAGTGTTTGGTGGGAAGGGCCTTGCATGAGGTGTTGCCTTTGGTGGGAAGGGCCTTGTAAGAGGTTTGGCCTTTGGTGGGAGGTGCCTTGTAAGATGAGTAGTGTTTGGTGGGAGAGGCCTTGTAAGAGGTGTTGCCTTTGGTGGGAGAGGCCTTGTAAGAGGTGTTGCCTTTGGTGGGAGGGGCCTTGTAAGAGGTGTTGCCTTTGGTGGGAGAGGCCTTGTAAGAGGTGTTGCCTTTGGTGGGAAGGGCCTTGTAAGAGGTGTTGCCTTTGGTGGGAAGGGCCTTGTAAGATGAGTAGTGTTTGGTGGGAGGGGCCTTGTAAGAGGTGTTGCCTTTGATGGGAAGGGCCATGTAAGATGAGTAGTGTTTGGTGGGAAGGGTCTTGTATGAGGTGTTGCCTTTGGTGGGAAGGGCCTTGTAAGATGAGTAGTGTTTGATGGGAGGGGTCTTGTAAGAGGTGTTGCCTTTGGTGGGAAGGGCCTTGTAAGAGGTGTTGCCTTTGGTGGGAAGGGCCTTGTAAGAGGTGTTGCCTTTGGTGGGAGGTGCCTTGTAAGATGAGTAGTGTTTGGTGGGAAGGGCCTTGTAAGAGGTGTTGCCTTTGGTGGGAGAGGCCTTGTAAGAGGTTTGGCCGTTGATGGGAGGGGCCTTGTAAGAGGTTTGGCCTTTGATGGGAGAGGCCTTGTAAGATGAGTAGTGTTTGGTGGGAGGGACCTTGTAAGAGGTTTGACCTTTGGTGGGAGGGACCTTGCAAGAGGTTTGGCCTTTGGTGGGAGGGGCCTTTTAAGAGGTTTGGCCTTTGGTGGGAAGGGCCTTGTAAGAGGTTTGGCCTTTGGTGGGAGGGGCCTTATAAGAGGTGTGGCCTTTGACGGGAGGGACCTTGTAAGAGGTTTGGCCTTTGGTGGGAAGGGCCTTGTAAGACGTTTGGCCTTTGGTGGGAGGGACCTTGTAAGAGATTTGGTCTTTGGTGGGAGGGTCCTTATAAGAGGTTTGGCCTTTGATGGGAGGGACCTTGTAAGACGTTTGGTCTTTGTTGGGAGGGTCCTTGTAAGAGGTTTGGTCTTTGGTGGGAGGGGCCTTATAAGAGGTTTGGCCTTTGGTGAGAGGGGCCTTGTAAGAGGTGTTGCCTTTGGTGGGAGGGGCCTTGTAAGATGTTTGACCTTTGGTGGGAGGGATCTTGTAAGGTTTGACCTTTGGTGGGAGGGACCTTGTAAGAGGTTTGGCCTTTGGTGGGAGGGACCTTGTAAGAGGTTTGGCCTTTGGTGGGAGGGACCTTGTAAGAGGTGTGGCCTTTGGTGGGGGGCCTTGTAAGAGGTGAGGCCTTTGGGGGAGGGGCCTTGTAAGAGGTGTGGCCTTTGGTGGGAGGGGCCTTGTAAGAGGTGTGGCCTTTGGTGGGAGGGGCCTTGTAAGATGATTAGTGTTTGGTGGGAGGGGGGCTACTGTACTTGTTATGTTATTTTAATTAATCATTTAATAATCTGTTATCTCTTACAGATACATATGACTTAGATTCTAAAGAATGGGATGTGTTTACTTTAACTGGTACTTTAAAACAATTCTTCAGAGAACTGAAGGAACCATTACTGACCTTTCAGTTATTTGAAAAATTAGTTCCAGCATTGAGTAAGTTTCTGTGTTATTTATATATATCTTTTGCATTTTACAAAAAGACCAGTAATTGTGTATTGGTACAACTAAGAATTTATCCTTTGATACAGTAACAGTAATGGGTTCCTAACAGATTTTTTAACGGCAATATTTCAGTTATACAGCGGTTGTCAGTTTTATTGGTAGCGAAAACTCCAGACCTGCTGCAAGTGACATCTTTGCCATATGATCACAGCCACGACGGCCCCTTTTAAATATAGAGTTATTATGTAATCTTGAATCTTTGGTGACAAAATATGGACAACATTGAGGGGTTTTTTTTGCATGTTTTGCATAATGAAGAAATAACAGGCATTAATTTACAGTTTTTACCTGTCTGAACAAAAACACCTGTTAACACACACTTTTCAATTTTTGTTTTATATTTGCAAGACATTTTCTACATAATATGCCAATATAAAAAGAAAACTCACTTGTATAGATAAATGTTGGGGGTTTTTTCATTCAGAACATGTTTAATATATATATTTTATTGCAGATTTGAAAGTTCATAATTTAATTTAAACAATATGTTGAAGTTTTAGATAAAAATCAGTGATAGAGTATAACTATATGGTATCCCTGATAGTGTATAACTATATGGTATCCCTGTGTATAACTATATGGTATCCCTGATAGTGTATAACTATATGGTATCCCTGATAGTGTATAACTATATGGTATCCCTGATAGTGTATAACTATATGGTATCCCTGATAGTGTATAACTATATGGTATCAGTGATAGTGTATAACTATATGGTATCCCTGATAGTGTATAACTATATGGTATCCCTGTGTATAACTATATGGTATCCCTGATAGTGTATAACTATATGGTATCCCTGATAGTGTATAACTATATGGTATCAGTGATAGTGTATAACTATATGGTATCCCTGTGTATAACTATATGGTATCCCTGATAGTGTATAACTATATGGTATCAGTGATAGTGTATAACTATATGGTATCCCTGATAGTGTATAACTATATGGTATCCCTGATAGTGTATAACTATATGGTATCCCTGATAGTGTATAACTATATGGTATCCCTGATAGTGTATAACTATATGGTATCAGTGATAGTGTATAACTATATGGTATCAGTGATAGTGTATAATTATATGATATCAGTGATAGTGTATAACTATATGGTATCCCTGATAGTGTATAACTATATAGTATCCCTGATAGTGTATAACTATATGGTATCCCTGATAGTGTATAACTATATGGTATCCCTGATAGTGTATAACTATATGGTATCAGTGATAGTGTATAACTATATGGTATCAGTGATAGTGTATAACTATATGGTATCAGTGATAGTGTATAACTATATGGTATCCCTGATAGTGTATAACTATATGGTATCCCTGATAGTGTATAACTATATGGTATCAGTGATAGTGTATAACTATATGGTATCCCTGTGTATAACTATATGGTATCCCTGATAGTGTATAGCTATATGGTATCCCTGATAGTGTATAACTATATGGTATCAGTGATAGTGTATAACTATATGGTATCCCTGATAGTGTATAACTATATGGTATCAGTGATAGTGTATAACTATATGGTATCAGTGATAGTGTATAACTATATGGTATCCCTGATAGTGTATAACTATATGGTATCCCTGATAGTGTATAACTATATGGTATCAGTGATAGTGTATAACTATATGGTATCAGTGATAATGTATAACTATATGGTATCCCTGATAGTGTATAACTATATGGTATCCCTGATAGTGTATAACTATATGGTATCCCTGATAGTGTATAACTATATGGTATCAGTGATAGTGTATAACTATATGGTATCCCTGATAGTGTATAACTATATGGTATCCCTGATAGTGTATAACTATATGGTATCCCTGATAATGTATAACTATATGGTATCCCTGTGTATAACTATATGGTATCCCTGATAGTGTATAACTATATGGTATCCCTGTGTATAACTATATGGTATCAGTGATAGTGTATAACTATATGGTATCCCTGATAGTGTATAACTATATGGTATCCCTGATAGTGTATAACTATATGGTATCAGTGATAGTGTATAACTATATGGTATCCCTGTGTATAACTATATGGTATCCCTGATAGTGTATAACTATATGGTATCCCTGATAGTGTATAACTATATGGTATCCCTGATAGTGTATAACTATATGGTATCAGTGATAGTGTATAACTATATGGTATCAGTGATAGTGTATAACTATATGGTATCCCTGTGTATAACTATATGGTATCCCTGATAGTGTATAACTATATGGTATCCCTGATAGTGTATAACTATATGGTATCCCTGATAGTGTATAACTATATGGTATCCCTGATAGTGTATAACTATATGGTATCCCTGATAGTGTATAACTATATGGTATCCCTGATAGTGTATAACTATATGGTATCCCTGATAGTGTATAACTATATGGTATCCCTGATAGTGTATAACTATATGGTATCCCTGATAGTGTATAACTATATGGTATCAGTGATAGTGTATAACTATATGGTATCAGTGATAGTGTATAACTATATGGTATCCCTGATAGTGTATAACTATATGGTATCCCCATGTATAACTATATGGTATCCCTGATAGTGTATAACTATATGGTATCCCTGATAGTGTATAACTATATGGTATCCCTGATAGTGTATAACTATATGGTATCCCTGATAGTGTATAACTATATGGTATCCCTGTGTATAACTATATGGTATCCCTGATAGTGTATGACTATATGGTATCCCTGATAGTGTATAACTATATGGTATCCCTGATAGTGTATAACTATATGGTATCCCTGATAGTGTATAACTATATGGTATCCCTGATAGTGTATAACTATATGGTATCAGTGATAGTGTATAACTATATGGTATCAGTGATAGTGTATAACTATATGGTATCCCTGATAGTGTATAACTATATGGTATCCCTGATAGTGTATAACTATATGGTATCCCTGATAGTGTATAACTATATGGTATCCCTGATAGTGTATAACTATATGGTATCCCTGATAGTGTATAACTATATGGTATCCCTGTGTATAACTATATGGTATCCCTGATAGTGTATGACTATATGGTATCCCTGATAGTGTATAACTATATGGTATCCCTGATAGTGTATAACTATATGGTATCAGTGATAGTGTATAACTATATGGTATCCCTGATAGTGTATAACTATATGGTATCAGTGATAGTGTATAACTATATGGTATCCCTGATAGTGTATAACTATATGGTATCCCTGATAGTGTATAACTATATGGTATCCCTGATAGTGTATAACTATATGGTATCCCTGATAGTGTATAACTATATGGTATCCCTGATAGTGTATAACTATATGGTATCAGTGATAGTGTATAACTATATGGTATCCCTGATAGTGTATAACTATATGGTATCCCTGATAGTGTATAACTATATGGTATCAGTGATAGTGTATAACTATATGGTATCCCTGATAGTGTATAACTATATGGTATCCCTGATAGTGTATAACTATATGGTATCAGTGATAGTGTATAACTATATGGTATCCCTGATAGTGTATAACTATATGGTATCCCTGATAGTGTGTATAACTATATGGTATCCCTGATAGTGTATAACTATATGGTATCCCTGATAGTGTATAACTATATGGTATCCCTGATAGTGTATAACTATATGGTATCCCTGATAGTGTATAACTATATGGTATCAGTGATAGTGTATAACTATATGGTATCCCTGTGTATAACTATATGGTATCCCTGATAGTGTATAACTATATGGTATCCCTGATAGTGTATAACTATATGGTATCAGTGATAGTGTATAACTATATGGTATCCCTGATAGTGTATAACTATATGGTATCAGTGATAGTGTATAACTATATGGTATCCCTGATAGTGTATAACTATATGGTATCCCTGATAGTGTATAACTATATGGTATCAGTGATAGTGTATAACTATATGGTATCCCTGTGTATAACTATATGGTATCCCTGATAGTGTATAACTATATGGTATCCCTGATAGTGTATAACTATATGGTATCCCTGATAGTGTATAACTATATGGTATCCCTGATAGTGTATAACTATATGGTATCCCTGATAGTGTATAACTATATGGTATCAGTGATAGTGTATAACTATATGGTATCCCTGATAGTGTATAACTATATGGTATCCCTGTGTATAACTATATGGTATCCCTGATAGTGTATAACTATATGGTATCCCTGATAGTGTATAACTATATGGTATCCCTGATAGTGTATAACTATATGGTATCCCTGTGTATAACTATATGGTATCCCTGATAGTGTATAACTATATGGTATCCCTGATAGTGTATAACTATATGGTATCCCTGATAGTGTATAACTATATGGTATCCCTGATAGTGTATAACTATATGGTATCAGTGATAGTGTATAACTATATGGTATCAGTGATAGTGTATAACTATATGGTATCCCTGATAGTGTATAACTATATGGTATCAGTGATAGTGTATAACTATATGGTATCCCTGATAGTGTATAACTATATGGTATCCCCATGTATAACTATATGGTATCCCTGATAGTGTATAACTATATGGTATCCCTGATAGTGTATAACTATATGGTATCCCTGATAGTGTATAACTATATGGTATCCCTGATAGTGTATAACTATATGGTATCCCTGATAGTGTATAACTATATGGTATCCCTGTGTATAACTATATGGTATCCCTGATAGTGTATAACTATATGGTATCCCTGATAGTGTATAACTATATGGTATCCCTGATAGTGTATAACTATATGGTATCAGTGATAGTGTATAACTATATGGTATCCCTGATAGTGTATAACTATATGGTATCAGTGATAGTGTATAACTATATGGTATCCCTGATAGTGTATAACTATATGGTATCCCTGATAGTGTATAACTATATGGTATCCCTGATAGTGTATAACTATATGGTATCAGTGATAGTGTATAACTATATGGTATCCCTGATAGTGTATAACTATATGGTATCAGTGATAGCGTATAACTATATGGTATCCCTGATAGTGTATAACTATATGGTATCCCTGATAGTGTATAACTATATGGTATCAGTGATAGTGTATAACTATATGGTATCCCTGATAGTGTATAACTATATGGTATCAGTGATAGTGTATAACTATATGGTATCCCTGATAGTGTATAACTATATGGTATCCCTGATAGTGTATAACTATATGGTATCCCTGATAGTGTATAACTATATGGTATCCCTGATAGTGTATAACTATATGGTATCCCTTATAGTGTATAACTATATGGTATCCCTGATAGTGTATAACTATATGGTATCCCTGTGTATAACTATATGGTATCCCTGATAGTGTATAACTATATGGTATCCCTGATAGTGTATAACTATATGGTATCCCTGATAGTGTATAACTATATGGTATCCCTGATAGTGTATAACTATATGGTATCAGTGATAGTGTATAACTATATGGTATCAGTGATAGTGTATAACTATATGGTATCAGTGATAGTGTATAACTATATGGTATCAGTGATAGTGTATAACTATATGGTATCCCTGATAGTGTATAACTATATGGTATCCCTGATAGTGTATAACTATATGGTATCCCTGTGTATAACTATATGGTATCCCTGATAGTGTATAACTATATGGTATCCCTGATAGTGTATAACTATATGGTATCAGTGATAGTGTATAACTATATGGTATCCCTGATAGTGTATAACTATATGGTATCCCTGATAGTGTATAACTATATGGTATCAGTGATAGTGTATAACTATATGGTATCAGTGATAGTGTATAACTATATGGTATCAGTAATAGTGTATAACTATATGGTATCCCTGTGTATAACTATATGGTATCCCTGATAGTGTATAACCATATGGTATCCCTGATAGTGTATAACTATATGGTATCAGTGATAGTGTATAACTATATGATATCAGTGATAGTGTATAACTATATGGTATCCCCATGTATAACTATATGGTATCCCTGATAGTGTATAACTATATGGTATCCCTGATAGTGTATAACTATATGGTATCAGTGATAGTGTATAACTATATGGTATCCCTGATAGTGTATAACTATGTGGTATCCCTGATAGTGTATAACTATATGGTATCAGTGATAGTGTATAACTATATGGTATCAGTGATAGTGTATATGGTATCCCTGAGTATAACTATATGGTATCCCTGATAGTGTATAACTATATGGTATCCCTGATAGTGTATAACTATATGGTATCCCTGATAGTGTATAACTATATGGTATCCCTGATAGTGTATAACTATATGGTATCCCTGATAGTGTATAACTATATGGTATCCCTGATAGTGTATAACTATATGGTATCAGTGATAGTGTATAACTATATGGTATCAGTGATAGTGTATAACTATATGGTATCAATGATAGTGTATAACTATATGGTATCAGTGATAGTGTATAACTATATGGTATCCCTGTGTATAACTATATGGTATCCCTGATAGTGTATAACTATATGGTATCCCTGATAGTGTATAACTATATGGTATCCCTGATAGTGTATAACTATATGGTATCCCTGATAGTGTATAACTATATGGTATCCCTGATAGTGTATAACTATATGGTATCAGTGATAGTGTATAACTATATGGTATCAGTGATAGTGTATAACTATATGGTATCAGTGATAGTGTATAACTATATGGTATCAGTGATAGTGTATAACTATATGGTATCCCTGTGTATAACTATATGGTATCCCTGATAGTGTATAACTATATGGTATCCCTGATAGTGTATAACTATATGGTATCCCTGATAGTGTATAACTATATGGTATCCCTGATAGTATATAACTATATGGTATCCCCATGTATAACTATATGGTAGGTACAGGTGTGCAGCTGAAATTGCGAAAACACCCCAATGCATATATTGCTATCAAATGAAACCTGAATTTACTTGTTTTAACCTTTTTGACAACCTTGACGCCATTGGCTAGGGTGGTCTTAAGAAACGATGCTAGTCCATCGGATGGGGACAATAAAAGGCTGGTTTGTGTAAGGGGGGATCAATGCCATGATCACACTAAAGACATCCGGAAAAGAGTAGACTAATGCCACTACAAGGACCGCTCTTGAGTGACATCACTTGTTTCAATTCACTATGAAGAAGTGATATTAAAGTAAAATAATTTCTCAGTTCGGGGTAATGTTAGTTGGTTATTCATTCCAAATAAGTATCTCACTTTGTTGAAATAACAAACGGTGCTGTCATTTCCTGTTATATAAACAATTGTTAACTTTTCCTGTTATTTTTTAACTTGTAAGCAAAAGTTCTGGTTCCAAAAAAGAAAACCACTCCCAATTGTCATTAAAATGTAGCCGTGTACATGAACTATGAAAAGTTTAAAAGAAGTGACAGGCCAGATCGTTTCCGTAGTTTGACAACTGTCAACTGTCAACGATTTTCTCTCCGTTGTTGGAGAAAAGTTTTTCAATGATTACCTAAGGATTGACACAAAAAGTTTTCCGATTTCTGTAAAATGAAATTCGTACATGTACATTTTGCAGCAGATTGAATGAATAAATTTCCGAACCGTGGAAGATACCAGATCGCAAACATTACAAGTTGACAGAATTCTCTTTATTATTCACAACTTTCCACTACATCCGTGATTTTTAACAATTTTAATAATTAAATCATAAAGAAACAAAAAAACACGTTTCTTTTCTAATATTTAGTGAATACTTGTGTATTACATGAAAACGTGTAGGAAACGTGTATTGATTGGCTCGATCAAAATACATAATTGGGGAGAACAGTAAATTACATTAGCTGTGTATTCATTGGTACAAAAAGTGTATTTGGACCAATCGCTGTGCTCGTAACAAACCGTTTTCGACTAGAACAGAAGAGTTATCTACCGTTGAAGTTACAGTAAAATATGTCCGGTTTCGGTAAAACAACAATTTTTAACGGTCTCTTAGGCAATCGCCCAAACGTTTTTTGTTGGGCCAGTGACTACCTAATTTGGAGCAGCTTTTGGTCACCCGAATAAGATATTAGTCGCATTTGGCGACTGGGCGACCGTCCATTTCAGGCACTGATATCTAAAATCAACTGATCCCAGAAAATGATATTGATAATGCAATTGGTTATGTAACGAACAATTTCATTGGTCAATTGCATTTACAGGTCAGAGTAAATTTTACGTTTTATCATGTTGGAAACTATGTCAGAAGAAGAGTTTGAAGATACCAAAGGAGCAATCAGAATCCGTATATCGAAGAAGAACAGACAACACAATGGCCAAAAGAAAAAGTACAAAAGGACAAACAACGATCTACAAAACATACATATAAAACTAAAGATCGAGTAACACGACCCCCACTACAAATTGGGGGTGAACTCAGGTGCTCCGGAAGGGTAAGCAGTTCCTGCTCCACTAGTGGCACCCGTCGTGTTAATCTAGTTACAAACCTGGTAATAAGTCGTGAATGAGGAAAGGACCGGGAAGTGCTTACGACAAGTGGAACATATCCGTGGTCATTTTGACACAGATATTCCATAACGGTCAACCAAGTCATGGTGACGACCATAAAATCTTCGAGGTAATGACTTCAACTTTACCAAAAGGAACCCTTGGTTCAGTAGCTTTCTTGTTAGCAGCAACCCTCTATTAAGGAAATCCTGATAGGAACCACAAGCTCTGAATATCGTATCATCAGAATATTAATTTGAAGTGACACACATCAATTGTTATTTAAGCTATTAAAATGAAATTTTAGAGTTGATATTTTCTGTTATTATTACATAATAGATGAACATTTTATAAAGCATTTGATTTCTAATCGAAAAGGTTTGTATTTACGGAATTATTTTGGCAGATATGTTATGTGAAAAGGCACAATGAAATTGAATTGTAAACAAATGTTATTGTTGGGAGAATATCATTAGAATAGCAGTATTGTATTAGAAGTGTTGCCAACGTAAATCATCAATTTTACTGTCGCAAATATTCGTTTATGACAGTAAAAACCAACGACTTACGGGTGCAACATTCCAGATTTATAACAAAGTTAGACTTGTATACACAGATGGCACATGCTATTATAAACTTTATAAGAGGGAAATCCTAATTAATATTTCATTGCCTCTATTTTACAATTAGATTTTGGGTCTGTTCTCAGTGTTGTTTTATTGTTTTCCATTTTTTTAATAGCAACAATGAGATTAAGTTATTGTGGATTGTATTTTTATTTGTTTATAATGCTTTTCTATTTCTTTTTTATAGTGAAAGCGTCAAATGCAGAACGACAGAAGATTTTTAGAGAAAATGTGCATAATTTACCTAAATGTAACTTTGAAACATTTAAGTTTCTCTGTACACATTTATTAAAGTAAGTAAAGCCTATTTTATAGCTTACCTTGCCCAAGGCAATGTGAGCTTTTGCGATCACTTGGCGTCTGTCGTCCGTTGACTTTTCACATTTTAATCTTCTCCTCTGAAATCCCTTAGCCAAATGATCTGAAACTTGGTAGAACGTATCTATGGAAGGTCCTCTCTATAAAGATTGCTCATTTAGTTCCGATCTGTTAACAAGCATGGCCGCCACAGGCAATTCTTGTTTCTGATTGGTCGATTTCTAAAAAATTGTCTCCTCTGAAACCGCTTTCCCAAATGAACTGAAATTTGGTAGAAAGCATCTATGGAAGGTCCTCTATAAAGTTTGCTCATTTCGTCCCGATTTGTTAACAAACATGGCCGCCACAGAAAATTCTTGTTTCTGATTGGTCGATTTCTAAAAATCTTCTCCTCTGAAACTGACTTCGCCAAATAAACCAAAACTTGGTAGGAAGCATCTATGAAAGGTTCTCTATAAAGAAAACTCAGTTCTTCTCGTTTCATTAACAAACATGGCTGCCACAGGCAATTCTTGTTTCTGGTTGGTCGATTTCTAAAAATTTTCTTCTCTGAAACTGCTTAGCCAAATGAACCGAAACTTGGTGGGAAGCACCTATGGAATGATCTGTATTAAGTTTGCTCAAAGCAAAATGAAAGGTGAGTGACACAGGCTCATCCCACTGAGCCTCTAGTTACAGATTCTGATTACCTCTTTAGTATCTTCCAACTCTTCTTTGGTATAATACAGTTTCTTCGTCTTACATCTGACTTTCTGCCTTCAACAAGATAATGTTTCCTATTGACATGAATTTATATATTTCCTTCAAACCAATGAGTAAAAAATAATTTAGTTTTGCACCTTTTAACTCTCAGTTGTCAGGATGGTTTTTATTATTGTACAATCATCACAGATGGTTAGCAGAGCTGCTTACTATTAAGGATTTTCCCGGGTGGCTCAATGAGTTAGGTAGTTGGATTAACTAACAACTCATACAAACCTATCACCAATGCGGCGTGGGTTTGCTCCTGGCTTTGTAAATTACAAAAAAAGGGTGCACGTGACTCGCAGCCACAAGTGATAAAGTTTACCAGTTGTTTGCCCATGGTCGGTGGTTTTCTCCGGGTACTACAGCTTCTTCCACCACTAAAACTGGTCGCCATGATATAGCTGAAATCTTGTTGAAAGTGACTCTAAACACCAAAAATCAAATCCTTATTTCATATGGATTTCCAACAAAAAATAACAACTACAGATGTGACTGTTAAGATTAGAGTTGTGTTATGTAATATCACATATTGCTTGATCGTCAAAATGCTTGAAATTCACTGTTAACAGTAGAGTTCGTTTATAGTGAACAGGCTTGTAACGAAATCAGGCTAATAGCGAAGTAAAGATAAATCCCTGGTCCCATCGCTATTTAAACAATGTATTTGTGAAGGCCTATTACAAATTTTTTATAACGAAATCAGGCTTATAAAGAAGAGAATTTTAAACCCAAACAACGTTTTTATTACTCAAAATTTACATGATATAACAAAGAAAATTGCTGAACAAACAAATCGTTTACTTGTCTTACGTTACGCACGGACGATCACATATTAAAATGGTCAAGTGCACTTGACACTTCCGTTGTTGATAATTGAAAAATCAATAATCCAACCTTTGATGTTGTTAATGATGTCATTCAAGACTTTTCTTTAAAATATTCAAACAATAAAATGGGTATTAAATGATGTGATTAACAAGTTGTCAATTAATAACACACGCGCTAATTTATTGCATCAAAAATTAATAAAGCGTAATCTAAATTTTAATGAATGGATGCACAAGCTAAAGAAATTAAAAACAAAGTTATTTGTGAGATTAATTCATTCGCTATTGTTTATTTTTTCTTTGATCATAGATGCTTTAATTAAACAACAAACATGCGTGGTCTCAAGGTTCATCTAAATACCAAAAACAAAAGAAATGTACTCGTTCTGAAATTTCGATTAACCTGAGTTTTTATGTGTATATAATACCAAAAAGAAACAATTATTCTTCGAATTCAAATAAAAAAAAAGGAAAATGGCTACAATCTTAAAATTGGCCATTAAAAATATATATCAGAATTATCAGCATTATACCGAAATCGATCCAAGTGTTAATACCCGACCTCATATTTCCTGTTTATAAAATAGATCGTGAACAAAGTTGAAAAAACATTTCTAAGAAACATTTGAAGATACCAAAGAGGTATTCAGAAGCCGTAGTCTTTGAGAACTTTCTAAAGGATTAAAAAAAAATTTACGATAAAGGCCCACTTTTCTGTGCATCAGTTATCATAGCATAATGAAACTGCCCGGGTCAGAACCATTTTTTTTCTCTCTAAAATTACGCGACCTCGGTGGCTCGAACTACCGATAGTTAGAACAGATTTTGACAGTCCCTTCGAGTTCGAGCCAGCGAAGTTCTACTGTCCGATTTTCCAAAGGGGAGGTAATTCTACATTGTTTCTCTTATAACGAACGATGCCTATAACGAACTAAAATTGAGAGTCCCCTGGACTTCGTTATAAACGAACTCTACTGTATTATGACCGTCAAAAACAGTAAAAAGTAACCGTTGTGTTTTATTTTACAGGGTGTGTGATCTGAGTAAAGAGTAACTGTTGTGTTTTATTTTACAGGGTGTGTGATCTGAGTAAAGAGTAACTGTTGTGTTTTATTTTACAGGGTGTGTGATCTGAGTAAAGAGTAACCGTTGTGTTTTATTTTACAGGGTGTGTGATCTGAGTAAAGAGTAACTGTTGTGTTTTATTTTACAGGGTGTGTGATCTGAGTAAAGAGTAACTGTTGTGTTTTATTTTACAGGGTGTGTGATCTGAGTAAAGAGTAACCATTGTGTTTTATTTTACAGGGTGTGTGATCTGAGTAAAGAGTAACTGTTGTGTTTTATTTTACAGGGTGTGTGATCTGAGTAAAGAGTAACTGTTGTGTTTTATTTTACAGGGTGTGTGATCTGAGTAAAGAGTAACCGTTGTGTTTTATTTTACAGGGTGTGTGATCTGAGTAAAGAGTAACTGTTGTGTTTTATTTTACAGGGTGTGTGATCTGAGTAAAGAGTAACTGTTGTGTTTTATTTTACAGGGTGTGTGATCTGAGTAAAGAGTAACCATTGTGTTTTATTTTACAGGGTGTGTGATCTGAGTAAAGAGTAACTGTTGTGTTTTATTTTACAGGGTGTGTGATCTGAGTAAAGAGTAACCATTGTGTTTTATTTTACAGGGTGTGTGATCTGAGTAAAGAGTAACTGTTGTGTTTTATTTTACAGGGTGTGTGATCTGAGTAAAAAATAACCATTGTGTTTTATTTTACAGGGTGTGTGATCTGAGTAAAGAGTAACTGTTGTGTTTTATTTTACAGGGTGTGTGATCTGAGTAAAGAGTAACCATTGTGTTTTATTTTACAGGGTGTGTGATCTGAGTAAAGAGTAACCATTGTGTTTTATTTTACAGGGTGTGTGATCTGAGTAAAGAGTAACTGTTGTGTTTTATTTTACAGGGTGTGTGATCTGAGTAAAGAGTAACCATTGTGTTTTATTTTACAGGGTGTGTGATCTGAGTAAAGAGTAACCATTGTGTTTTATTTTACAGGGTGTGTGATCTGAGTAAAGAGTATCCATTGTGTTTTATTTTACAGGGTGTGTGATCTGAGTAAAGAGTAACCATTGTGTTTTATTTTACAGGGTGTGTGATCTGAGTAAAGAGTAACTGTTGTGTTTTATTTTACAGGGTGTGTGATCTGAGTAAAGAGTAACCATTGTGTTTTATTTTACAGGGTGTGTGATCTGAGTAAAGAGTAACTGTTGTGTTTTATTTTACAGGGTGTGTGATCTGAGTAAAGAGTAACCATTGTGTTTTATTTTACAGGGTGTGTGATCTGAGTAAAGAGTAACTGTTGTGTTTTATTTTACAGGGTGTGTGATCTGAGTAAAGAGTAACCATTGTGTTTTATTTTACAGGGTGTGTGATCTGAGTAAAGAGTAACTTGTGTTTTATTTTACAGGGTGTGTGATCTGAGTAAAGAGTAACCGTTGTGTTTTATTTTACAGGGTGTGTGATCTGAGTAAAGAGTAACTGTTGTGTTTTATTTTACAGGGTGTGTGATCTGAGTAAAGAGTAACTGTTGTGTTTTATTTTACAGGGTGTGTGATCTGAGTAAAGAGTAACCATTGTGTTTTATTTTACAGGGTGTGTGATCTGAGTAAAGAGTAACTGTTGTGTTTTATTTTACAGGGTGTGTGATCTGAGTAAAGAGTAACCATTGTGTTTTATTTTACAGGGTGTGTGATCTGAGTAAAGAGTAACCATTGTGTTTTATTTTACAGGGTGTGTGATCTGAGTAAAGAGTAACCATTGTGTTTTATTTTACAGGGTGTGTGATCTGAGTAAAGAGTAACCATTGTGTTTTATTTTACAGGGTGTGTGATCTGAGTAAAGAGTAACCATTGTGTTTTATTTTACAGGGTGTGTGATCTGAGTAAAGAGTAACCATTGTGTTTTATTTTACAGGGTGTGTGATCTGAGTAAAGAGTAACTGTTGTGTTTTATTTTACAGGGTGAGTGATCTGAGTAAAGAGTAACTGTTGTGTTTTATTTTACAGGGTGAGTGATCTGTGTAAAGAAAACAGAATGGAAGTACAGAACATTGCTATAGTGTTTGGTCCTACATTAATTTGGCCTCCACATGAAACAAATCAAGCTATTGCTACTAACATGGTCTTCGAAAGTAAAATTGTTGAATATTGTTTGTTAGAGAATAAGGCTATCTTTAGGTGAAACTGAAGCATATTGTCAGTTAGAGAGTAAGGTCATCTTCAGGTGAAAAGGTCATCTTCAAGTGAAACTTCTGTTAAATTATTGTTTATTTAGTAGTTCAAGGACCGTCTCAATCATAAAATTAAAACCTTTATTACATAGACGCCAGTGAAATTCTGAGATTTCCTAGTGAATTAAAAACTTGTATTTCACAATGTGAAATAAAGACATTTATTTCACTGACATCATGGTAACGGACGTCATCACATTAGAAAATATCAATGAGCGATCAGCAATGAAAAACAAGTTACCTTTTAAACGTTTTATTACGACAAAAACAAACGTATAAAATCTATGTAATAAATAGTATAACTACTCATGCATTCAGAATAACGAAAATAATTCACCCGTGACCAAACAACAACGGCAAATCTCTTATGTTCTAACGTGCATCCTTGAATTACTGTCTTGTTCAGTTACTTGTGATTTATATTTGATATTTGGAATACAAGAGTAGTTATTCTAATGTGATGTCCCGTATTCGGTATAAAAATAAAGGTATATTTGAATAACAATCAAATATAGGCCACACATGTGCGCTAAGCTAAAAAAAAAAAGCACCTACATAAACCCTGACTATTTTCAGAAAATTCTTCATGGTTAGCGATTTTCTATTATTGTTTATCTAAAAATTGTTGAAATAAATGAAGTTAAAATTAAATAAATCCTAATCAAGTCTTATCATAATTAAACTCTTATAAACATGGCTTACCTTTCGTTCACTGTCTCCATGTTTATCTCTGATCCGACTTAGCTGCGTTCAACTGGTAATTTCGTTGTTAATCATTTAAAGTTGTTTATTTGTAATAAAATTTATATTGAACTTTGTCAATAAAATTCTTTTCGGTATTTTAAGCCACAGTTTCAACCACAATTTCGCTTTCAATCTCTTAATTCCCAATTTTACCATTTTTAAAATTCCGTAGGAGATTGATGGAATAGCCACTACCAGCGCATCACCTTGACCGCCTCAAATTT
The DNA here is from genome assembly GCA_963680875.1 of Bathymodiolus brooksi. Lineage (NCBI taxonomy): Eukaryota > Metazoa > Mollusca > Bivalvia > Mytilida > Modiolidae > Bathymodiolus > Bathymodiolus brooksi. The sequence continues at coordinate 90,016,122 of OY804587.1, forward strand.
TAAAATTACCGTATTTGTCCTATTAGAATCGAAATAATTCATGCTGGCCATACTTTTTATTCAAATATGGGTAGGCATTATATTCATGAATATTTAACCCTGTATTCATGAATATAATGCCTACCCATATTTGAATAACAATAAACTATGGCCGGCATGAATTATTTCTTAATTCTATTGTTATATGGATATATAATAATCTGTATTTTTCATTACAGTGATGAATTATAGGAAATATGTTTAAAATTCAGAAGTTTTGTGTAGAGTAAAATCTATTTTTATTATACCCCCGCTCCCCAAAGGGGGGGGGGGGGGGGTATACTGTTTTACCTCTGTCCGTCCAAGATATTTTTCGTCGCATTTTTCTCAGTAACTGTTGATGGCAGAAATCTGATATTTGGTCAGAAGTGTCATATAGGTATACCATATTGTGGGAAGCGTTTTTGGACCCATCAGATTCCTACTTCCTGTTTGCCGACTTTGTTGATTTTTATACACATTTAACATACATTTGTATATGCACATTTTTCGTCGCATTTTTCTAAGCAACTATTGATGACAGGAATCTGATATTTGGTCACAAGCTTCATATATGTATGCCATATTGTGGGAAGCATTTTTGGACCCGTCAGATTCCTTCTTCCTGTTTGCCGACTTAGTTGGTTTTTATACACATTGAACATATATGCACATTTTTCGTCACATTTTTCTCAGCAACTATTGATGGCTGAGATCTGATATTTGGTCACAAGCTTCATATAGGTACCCCATATCGTGGGAAGCGTTTTTTGACCCGTCAGATTCCTACATCCTAGCTCACAGTTTATCTTGTTAAGCATAAATATATGTAATTAGTACAACTGATATAGATTACTTACATTTTCATAAACATAAAAAAAGAAGTCTGATAAAGAGTTTGTGTTAAATATGAATTGATTTTTATGCTGCACTTGTTGTATACGGTCACTGACCAAGATATAGTTTTTCTGGTACCTGATTCATGTTAAGTGATGGTAAGAAATGGTAACAGCAGTGTGGGAAACAACCGCTCGCCAACTCACCAAATGCGAGTGGAAATTTCAGGTGGCGAGTAAGATCCACTTTATACTCACCGGTCTGGCGAGTAACAGTTGTAAGGTGAGTAGGAACTTGAAAACGCTCGCCACGATAACTGGTTTACAGCTTTGAAATATCATAGCTCCCAAACAGTTAAATTTTCTGTTAACTGTGTCATTTATCCAACATTTTATTAATCATTGTACTCGATAAGAAAACATTCCGCCATGACACTTCATTTCTGTCAACAGAAAAATTAATTATACAATCCCGACCCCGCATTATTTTGCCAAGGTCGATTTCACTATTAAATGAAATATTGTTTCATTACAAATAGATGTGATGACTTTTAAAATTAATGCAAATAAAATAATTTGGTTTTGAAATATTTCAAATGAATTCGTAGCAAAAACATAAAGTTAAATATGTGTCGGAACTGGGTTTGAAATACATGTTTTATACCGTGCATTAAAACTTAAAAGACGAAGACAACGAAATTGAGGAAGAAGAGATCAACGCAGCTCTTAAGAGAGTGTTGATCCTTCTTGACCAAGTTAATGACTTGTCAAAATCTGCAAAATAAATTGTTGAACATTATTTGTATTGTTTATTTGGTATTTGTTGGCGAGTTTAAAAAAAATGTCACTCGCTAAACATGGCGAGCTCTATTTCATTTTAGCGAGTACTTGTTTCAGTCCACTCGCCATTTTGGTGAGTGTTTGAAAAAAATGGTTTCCCACACTGTAACAGTATAAGCGTGTACGTCACAGAAGACAACACCAAGAAACGATTAAAACAACACTCTTTTCTGCTCTTATTAGACAATTCAACAGATGTTTTGGGCTTTTTTTCATCAGTGAACACTTTTTTTTCTCTGGATTCAATATAAAATACAACTAAGTGATAAATAAAATACCAAGGCATTACATAGGCAATATAAATACACTGTCAGCAAATATAAAATTTATTTGTACGAGCTTTAGAAACAGGAAGACAAGTGAGACTCTGGCGACTTTTCTTTCTGTTTCCAGGCAAGTACTAATACATTTTTTAGACTTTTCTTTCTGTTTCCAGGCAAGTACTAATACATTTTTCAGACTTTTCTTTCTGTTTCCAGGCAAGTACTAATACATTTTTTAGACTTTTCTTTCTGTTTTGAGGCGTGTACTAATACATTTTTTAGACTTTTCTTTCTGTTTCGAGGTGAATACTAATACATTTTTTACTTCTCAACAATGTATATATTATATTTATACTGAAATGTCATGTATTCACAAAATTCTTAAATTTATACACAAAAAGGCAAAAACATTTGACATTTTGCTTGAATTTCCATTTGGGTGTATATAGCATGTTCCCCGTTTGACCAGTGTCTATTGTGCTTTGCTCTACATAACACACAGGGTACCAGGAGAATATATTTGTCTAATAGACATATAAAGCAGTTTTATTCATACACCTTTGAATAATCAAGAAATGTTCTGATTGAAGAATAAATGGACGCCACATTAATTTATTCAGTTTTTATAATTTGACTTGATATACAAAGACTGTTTTATAAGTGAATTTTATATTTGGTACTCTTTATTGAGTGCGTTAACATTCTGAGATGGTCCTTGTTTATTGAGTGTGTTAACATTCTGAGATGGTCCTTGTTTATTGAATGTGAAACTTTCTGAGAGGGTCCTTGTTTATTGAATGTGAAGCTTTCTGAGATGGTCCTTGTTTGTTGAATGTGTAAACTTTCTGAGATGGTCCTTGTTTGTTGAATGTGTAAACTTTCTGAGATGGTCCTTGTTTATTGAGTGTGTTAACATTCTGAGATGGTCCTGGTTTTTTTTTTTGAATGTGTAAACTTTCTGAGATGGTTTTTATTTGTTTATATTTGTTATTTAATTGTTAATGTTATCAAAGATTTTATCAGCTGTGTTATTCCAAACACAAAATAAATACCTTTATTACCTGTGAATAGTATGTACCAAAGTTTATCAATACTGATAGGTACTGTTTAAAAAAAAAAAAATTATTTTTCAATATAGAAGCAATCTGTAAACTTATATGTTTGTTTGATGGTGTTTAATGCCACTTTAACAATATTTCAGTTATAATCATGGCGGTCAGTTTTATTGGTGGAGGAAACTGGAGGACCCGACCTGTCGCAAGTCACTGACAAATTTTATCACATAATGTTGTACACCTAGCTCTGATCGAATTTCGAACTCGCAGCATCAGTGGTGGTAAACTTACAGCATCAGTGATAGTAAACTTACTCACAGCATCAGTGGTAGTAAACTTACTCACAGCATCAGTGGTAGTAAGCTTACTCACAGCATCAGTGGTAGTAAACTTACTCACAGCATCAGTGGTAGTAAACTTACTCACAGCATCAGTGGTAGTAAGCTTACTCACAGCATCAGTGGTAGTAAACTTACTCACAGCATCAGTGGTAGTAAGCTTACTCACAGCATCAGTGGTAGTAAACTTACTCACAGCATCAGTGGTGGTAAACTTACTCACAGCATCAGTGGTAGTAAGCTTACTCACAGCATCAGTGGTAGTAAACTTACTCACAGCATCAGTGGTGGTAAACTTACTCACAGCATCAGTGGTAGTAAGCTTACTCACAGCATCAGTGGTAGTAAACTTACTCACAGCATCAGTGGTAGTAAACTTACTCACAGCATCAGTGGTAGTAAACTTACTCACAGCATCAGTGGTAGTAAACTTACTCACAGCATCAGTGGTAGTAAGCTTACTCACAGCATCAGTGGTGGTAAACTTACTCACAGCATCAGTGGTAGTAAGCTTACTCACAGCATCAGTGGTAGTAAACTTAACTCACAGCATCAGTGGTAGTAAGCTTACTCACAGCATCAGTGGTGGTAAACTTACTCACAGCATCAGTGGTAGTAAGCTTACTCACAGCATCAGTGGTAGTAAACTTACTCACAGCATCAGTGGTAGTAAGCTTACTCACAGCATCAGTGGTAGTAAACTTACTCACAGCATCAGTGGTGGTAAACTTACTCACAGCATCAGTGGTAGTAAACTTACTCACAGCATCAGTGGTAGTAAACTTACTCACAGCATCAGTGGTAGTAAGCTTACTCACAGCATCAGTGGTAGTAAACTTACTCACACCATCAGTGGTGGTAAACTTACTCACAGCATCAGTGGTAGTAAGCTTACTCACAGCATCAGTGGTAGTAAACTTACTCACAGCATCAGTGGTAGTAAGCTTACTCACAGCATCAGTGGTAGTAAACTTACTCACAGCATCAGTGGTAGTAAGCTTACTCACAGCATCAGTGGTGGTAAACTTACTCACAGCATCAGTGGTAGTAAACTTACTCACAGCATCAGTGGTAGTAAACTTACTCACAGCATCAGTGGTTGTAAACTTACTCACAGCATCAGTGGTAGTAAACTTACTCACAGCATCAGTGGTAGTAAGCTTACTCACAGCATCAGTGGTAGTAAACTTACTCACAGCATCAGTGGTAGTAAGCTTACTCACAGCATCAGTGGTGGTAAACTTACTCACAGCATCAGTGGTAGTAAACTTACTCACAGCATCAGTGGTGGTAAACTTACTCACAGCATCAGTGGTAGTAAACTTACTCACAGCATCAGTGGTAGTAAGCTTACTCACAGCATCAGTGGTGGTAAACTTATAAGGTATAAAGGTATTTAAATGTGTGTTATATAGATTTATGTTTAAAGAATTAAGTTACCAAACTATGTTGTTCATCATGTGTTCACACATTAAGTGTTGATATGTGTGTGTTATGTTCATTCTTTTGAATGTATGTTAATTTTGTGTCATGATTTGTAAAAAATTACTTTTTTTTGTAAGGATTATTTCACTGAAATGTCTATAGTAAGATGAGCAGGGAAGGTGATTTTTAATGCAGGTGTTTAATTAAAGCCTTTTTCTGATTGAACAGTGTTAAATATTTGCTGGCATCAAATACACGCTTTATGCTGTCAAACAGTCTGCACACTTGTGGAAACGATATACAAATGTATCTGGTTTAATTAGAAATGTAATGTAATGCTTCTTAATCATAAAAATGGCATTAGAATGGAGATGATTGTAAAGTATTTGAAGATTTGCAGACATCAATTGTTATTTCATGGTCACAAATATTTGTTTATTGGCTACCCTGGCATGTCGTCAGCCATCAACAACTGATGCAGACAAATCTATAAATACAATACAGATATGATCTAGATATTGACCCATTTCTACTTGTATGTAGTGACACAAATCCATCTAATAATAGAAAACTAAATCCCCTCCTTACCAACCATAGGTCATAGAACATCCCTAAGGATAAACTTTCATGCTAGCAGATTTTAATTGTGTTAGGAAATTTAGGAGTTTAAAAATAAAGACTTGTAAAATGTGATTTTTTTTTTGGTCATAATACTATGGTAATTGTTGTTATATTGACATCTAAACTTCATACATACCTATATGGTCTGGTAGATAGATATCATCGTTACGTTAAATAAATTAAAACATTTTTTATTTAAATGAGTATAAAAAAGACAAATATTGGGCGTTACTGTAAAACTTTTGAGTACTGTAGTACAAATTTCGTACTCAACTCTCAAATATCATACACTTAGATAACTATATATATTGGATACAATGTTCTAATTGGCTATTTTTTGGAATATTAGTAACTGTCCTCAAAAGTCAGTAAAAGACACCTAAATGTTTTATGACCAACTTTAAAAAAGAACATTAAGTCCTGTGAAATCTTGCCCGTCACAAGTGTTCATCTTACATTCTGATTTTGTATTATTCATCATAATTACATGTATATGTTTGATATTTTTTCTTCCCACACTACTTATGTAATTAATTCCCATAACATTGACCTTTGCATATTTTAAAGAGGATGGGAACAAGGCATCATGTATAATGATTTACTGTATTTTTTGCTCAAAATAGTGGTAAAGATAAAATGTTCATTCAGATTGACCCAATTGAAAAACCATGCTTGAAGAGTTGTGAAAAAAATGTCAGGTCTATATGATACTAATGGTATTTAAAAAGGGAACTTGATGGTGAATGGGGCTTTCCTCTTTATAGAATTGTTACAGTGATATATGTTGTAATTTATTATGGTGCTAAATACCAAAATTTATGTCATTGAGAACAGACTAAGAAGACAGACGTAGGCAGGTTAAGAGAAGCTAACCTTTTTTCAGCCAAAATATAACATTGGATACATCTGACTTTTATCAAAATAAACTTAAAAGAATAAGTATTATTAATGGTGTATACTTTTTTTTGCTCAGTAAATAATGATACCTCCCTTGATTTTAACAGGTGAATTAGGGGTTTTATTGTAATGCCTCAATTTGTCCTTAATCAAGTTAATGGAAGTAAATCTGTTTGATGATCAGTTTATTTAATATGTAAATGAGAGATATAATTGTAATACATCAAACTACAAATCATTCATTTTTGTCACATCCTAAATATAGATACATGTAGTTTCAGAATTACCTCCCTTGTAGACAGAGTTATATTATTATAAACAAAGATACAGTAACTCAATGTAATCCTTTTCCTGTCTGATTGTGTATATATAATGGTTTGGATAAACAGGACTTTTTTTGTCTAAGAGTTGCTGTGTGTGGATTTATTAGTTAAAATAGTCTTGTATGAATTCTAAGAAACAGTCTGTGGATTCCAAGTTGTTAATTTTTCTCTTTAAAAATATTTCCTGCTTTCACTATTTATATCTGACATTTAGCTCACCTGACCCAAAGGGTTATGGAAGGTATTGCCATCACTTTGCATCAGTCGTCTGTTGGGGGGACGGAGTCGTCCGTAAACTTTTATAGTTTATTCTTCTTCTTTGACACCACTGAATCAATCGGAACCAAACTTAGTAGGAATGTTCATTGGATGGTCCCCTACAAAGCTTATATTTTTGTGTTGATCAGAAGTACCCAATAGACACAAAAGGGTGTGTCCATATATATGGGTATAAATTATTTATTGTTCATTTGCTTTTGATGAGGATTTTTTAATGCATTCTTTAAGAAAATCCCTTTGAGAAACATGATAACATTATTATGTAACTGTTACTGTTTTTGACATTAAAGGGGTCAAAGGGAGGGTAATAAAAATATTGAACTTTTTTAATTTTCATCCAATTTTAATGCATTTTTTTGCAAAGTGTTCATCTGTATGAGTTATTGATGGGCCATAAACAATTTTTTTGCTATTTTATTTTGAAAAGGGGGTCTAAAAGGGGCCAAATTCGAAAAATTTTCATATTTGAATGGTAAATAGAATTTTTTATTTTACATCCAATTTTGATGTGTTTTCGGTAGTATGTCAACAGATTTCCTCTATATTTTATGGTTTCCAAGATAAGCTTGACCGAAAGAGGTTGAAAAGTACCAATTTCCAAAATTTGAAAGTTTTTATTTTTCATCCAATTTGAATGCATTTTTTTTTTAAGGTTCATCTTAATTTGTTATTACTGGACCATTAAAAATATTGGATATCTTATTTCGTAAAGGGGTCTAAAAGGGGCCCAAATTCCAAAATTTTACATATTTGAAAGTTATATAGAATTTTTATTTTTCTTCCAATTTTGATGAGTTTTTACGTTGAATGGATTGTGTTGATTTCCTCTATCAACTATCTTTTTATCCCCTCGCCAACGAAGTTGCAAAGGGATATAGTAATGCTACGGTCCGTCCTTCCTTCCTTCCGTAACATCCTTGTGAACATTCTAGAATCAACAAACTTGGTACATGCTTAGTCCTTAAGAGAATCTGGAACCCTATTGATTTTCAAGGTCAAGGTCACCGGGTCAAATTTTTAGGCGAGGGGATACGCCACGCTTTGCCCTTGTTTTTAATTGAAGTCCTGCTATAATGGGTTACAATTAAACATCGGACACTAAAAATGAATATAATAATTTTTCTTAAAATCTAGACTTTATTGAACATTGAACACAAGCTGCATATGAATAATAAGATGAGTGATACAGACTCAGGTGGGCCTCTGGGTTTTATTACAGTATGTTATACAGTGTGGCAATCATCACATTTTTACAGATATACTATGCAGACTGTTTCTATGTACTATGGTTTTCAACAACAATTAATGTTTGCCCATGGTCGGTGGTTCATTCGGGGTACTCTGGCTTCTTCCACCACTAAAATTGGTCGCCATAATATAGCTGAAGGTGGCATTAAGCACAATAAAATCAATCTATCAATCAATTAATACATATAACATATTTTTGTTTATTATTTACCTATCATGTGGGTGATTACAGGTTGAATATCAACTCTACAGTCATACACAAATATGTCAAAGCATTTTATATATAAAATCTTATCAGATAGAAGATAAATCACTACATTTGCATAAGATGGGCTATGCCCTTGTGAATACACATGAAGGTGATTAGTAATACCTCTGAACATATATTTAAAAACTAAGAATATATTTTTGTTAATATATGTACATGTGAGATTGTAAATGAAAATTTTATAGCTATCAACATGCATTATAAAAACTAAAGCAGAGATACAGCATCAGGAATTTTTGTTGACATTCCATTGATAATACATTCCTAATTACTGCTGGTGGTATTATTGATATATATTATGTACCATGATATTAACACTGGTTAATTTTTTACTTACTGCCTTTAATTCATGTATAGAGCTTAAGCACATACTTTTTTTTAGCAATATTTATTTGAATTCCATCAGTACTGTATCAGTAGTCAAGTGTTCAGCACTGACTTGGTTTATTAGATATTTTTATTATTGAAATTTACAGTTCTTAAAGTAATATTACACCAGTTTTGGGTGAAGAAAATTTTCCCCTGAAAATTCAATTTGGAATACGGCAGTACCTTTACTAAGCTATTCATGCATGTTTTAAGTCGAAATATGTTCCCAACAACTAGAAATCTGCAAATCAGTGTGCATGTTTATCATCCTCGCCATTGTTGTGGAGACTGATTAACTTTCGGTTGTTTTTTTCCGATGATTGCCGATCATAATCTCGTGAAGAAAAGTTTTGGTCCGATGATTGCCGATCATGACCTCATGAAGAAAAGATAAACAATCATGGATACTGAGGTAAGCACGCACACATTCCTGACAATGATTATTGAGGAATCTGTCTGTTTCATGTTGTGTGAACCAATTTTTTTTGGCAATTATTCTTATGTGGTACACACGGAATATATATATTTTTTTTTTCATCAACTGAACATTGCACATGAGCGATAATCTTCCCAAAAGAGTTCAAATCTTGTGTCACGCACATATCATTTGCATTACTGTACTGGAAAACAGAATTATCTGCTGTCAAATATTTTGCGAATTGCTCTTAAAATCTGCTTTTGAACGGATTTTTAATGTTATGCAGTTGATTTTAGTTAAAAGTGACATATTAAGTGAAAATATTAATTCCACGACATTTGCCTTTCATATTACTTTAAGTAATGTAATTATTATTTAAACAAAGATTTGTTTCCCTCTGGTTTAGGTAACTTTAGCTGATTTTGACTATCCTTTGGTTTATTTGCCCACAGACTTTTAATTTTGATGGATTTTTAATCTTTAAACATGTATTTCTTAATTATATTTGAAATGAATGGCATATTTTATCACAATGAAATTTGATTTTTTTTTTTTAAATAAAAACAAAAATATTTGATTCTTTTAAAGGTGATGTATGAAGATAAATAATATAAGGTTTATTACTTTGGAAATTTGAGTTGTAAATGGCAGCAATTATTTAGTTCAATGGATACAGGATCATCTTAATTACGATACAATTTTATTTTGTATTGTGGATGTTCCGGGTTGCTTGTTTCATATTTAACAGTATACATATACAAAGTCAGTAAAAAAATAACATTAATGTCTTAAAGATGTATTTTTTTCTTGACTAAAGTTAGTCTATAAATAGCACACAAGTTTTTGAGAATCCTAATCACGTCCTGTATTAATTAGTATTAGAACTTTTGTCCCTTATATCCAGTATTATTTTTTTCAAATCAAATCACAAGGAAAATGTGTGCTTTGCCCAGCAGTTGTTGAAAAAAAATGCATTTTTCAATTTTCATAAATAAATCCAATAGTGTCAGTTCTACAAAGTCCCCCCTCCCCCAGCTTTCAGTGTTAGAGAAGTTTAAATCCCTATCTTTGTTTTACCCTGCTGTAACATAAGCCGTTTTTAATTTACAAATATGTTTATATAATTCACATGTAATCTTGCTTCACTACCTTAACAGTGGTAGAAGTTGAAATCCCTATCTTTCTTTTACCCTGGTGTAACATAATCCGTCTATAATTTACAAATATGCTTATATACAATTGACACGTAATCTTGCTTCACTACTGGTCAGTGGTAATTTTCATTGATGGAATCCATTGATTTTGATTCTGTGTTTTAGAGTTGTGGATGTTTAAACTCTATTACAATGTAACATATCATATATATAAATACCATTCCATTATTTCAGGTTCTATCATTTACTTTTTTTCATGGTCAATGAAGGGATTTTTTTTTTCATGAAAATTAAAAGTTCTTTTTACATGTTTTCATAATTGACAAGATACACACATTATTGTCACAGAGCTGCAACGAAATGCTGAGAAACATTATATAGAAACAGTATGTGAACATTGTATGTTATAGTTATAGCTCAGTGAACATTGTATGTTATAGTTTATAGCTCAGTGAATATTGTATGTTATAGTTATAGCTCAGTGAACATTGTATGTTATAGTTTATAGCTCAGTGAACATTGTATGTTATAGTTTATAGCTCAGTGAACATTGTATGTTATAGTTATAGCTCAGTGAACATTGTATGTTATAGTTTATAGCTCAGTGAACATTGTATGTTATAGTTTATAGCTCAGTGAACATTGTATGTTATAGTTTATAGCTCAGTGAACATTGTATGTTATAGTTATAGCTCAGTGAACATTGTATGTTATAGTTATAGCTCAGTGAACATTGTATGTTATAGTTTATAGCTCAGTGAACATTGTATGTTATAGTTATAGCTCAGTGAACATTGTATGTTATAGTTATAGCTCAGTGAACATTGTATGTTATAGTTTATAGCTCAGTGAACATTGTACATGTATGTTATAGTTTATAGCTCAGTGAACATTGTATGTTATAGTTATAGCTCAGTGAACATTGTATGTTATAGTTATAGCTCAGTGAACATTGTATGTTATAGTTTATAGCTCAGTGAACATTGTATGTTATAGCTCAGTGAACATTGTATGTTATAGTTATAGCTCAGTGAACATTGTATGTTATAGTTTATAGCTCAGTGAACATTGTATGTTATAGTTTATAGCTCAGTGAACATTGTATGTTATAGTTATAGCTCAGTATTTAATTTGAAGTAATTAGTTGTAACTGTATGATAATGGAAGCAGGTTATTTCAGGAAATAGAAATCAATTTAGAAAAATCATCTTTTAACTGTGATAACAGAACTTAAGTGAGCTTTGTATAGTCACACAATTTGTTAAATACCTATAACATGTGTTGATTCTGATCAATTTTATGACTAATTAAGATTTTATTGTATTCATGAATTTAAACAAGATTATTATGTATATAAATAAATGAGGCATAGCTTGAGTTGTTTTCTTTTAAAGATGTTAGATCAATTTTGATTGTCTGTCAGGAGTCATGGCAACACAGTGTATAGAAGATCATCATCATTGGTGACATCATTGCTTTTTAGCTCACCTTGCCAAAGGCAATGTGAGCTTTTGCCATCACTTGGCATCTGTTGTCAATTAACTTTTCACATTTTAATCTTTTCCTCTGAAACACCTTAGCCAAATTAACTAAAATTTGGTAGGAAGCATCTATGGAAAGTCCTCTATAAAGATTGCTCATTTCGTCCCGATCCGTTAACAAACATGGCCACCACAGGCAATTCTTGTTTCTGATTGGCAGATTTTTAAAAATCTTCTCCTCTGAAACCGCTTGGCTAAATGAATCGAAACTTGGTAGAAAGCATCTATGGAAGGTCCTCTATAAAGATTGCTAATTTTGTCCCGCTCCGTTAACAAACATGGCTGCCACAGGCAATTCTTGTTTCTGATTGGTTGATTTCTTCAAATTCTTCTCCTCTGAAACCACTTGACCAAATGAACCTAAACTTCAGCATACATGTGAACCTTCCGACGGGAGCATTTTTCTCCCGATTTTGAGGGTCCCTCCCGTCAACTTTCAAAATCTTCCACCCGTGAAAAAAATCAAGTACAACAAGATGTTGCACGCTACGTCATGCTAAGAAAACCCCCACTCGTTCATTTGTGTCAAATTTGTATATATCTCAACACTCATTACCAGAAAATGCCATAAGAACATGAAAAATTCTTAAGTCACACGGTAAACAGGAAGTAGATGTGCAGTAAACCTGGAAAGGGGAGACGCAGTACAAGTCACCATGCCAAAGCCACATATCAAATATAAAATCTTTTCTTCCAGTAGAAGCTGAGATATCTGTTACGAAAGTTTTCATTACGGCAAACATGAAAAATTCTAAGTCGCGTGGTAAACAGGAAGTAGATGTGCGGTAAACCTGGAAAGGGGAGACACGGTACAAGTCACCATGTCAAAGCCATATATCAAATATAAAATCATTTCTTCCAGTAGAAGCTGAGATATCTGTTACGAAAGTTTTCATTACGGCAAACATGAAACATTCTAAGTCGCGTGGTAAACAGGAAGTAGATGTGCGGTAAACCTGGAAAGGGGAGACACGGTACAAGTCACCATGTCAAAGCCATATATCAAATATAAAATCATTTCTTCCAGTAGAAGCTGAGATATCTGTTACGAAAGTTTTCATTACGGCAAACATGAAAAATTCTAAGTCGCGCGGTAAACCTGGAAAGGGGAGACATGGTACAAGTCACCATGCCAAAGCCATATATCAAATATAAAATCATTTTTTCCAGTAGAAGCTGAGATATCTGTTACGAAAGTTTTCATTACGGCAAACATTGAAAAATTCTAAGTCGCGTGGTAAACAGGAAGTAGATGTGCGGTAAACCTGGAAAGGGGAGACACGGTACAAGTCGCCATGCCAAAGCCATACATTTTTGTATATCAAATATAAAATCATTTCTTCCAGTAGAAGCTAAGATATCTGTTACGAAAGTGTGAACGGACGGACAGACAAGGGGATTGCAATATAGCCCCCTCTCTGAGTGGGGGTATAATAAAATCTTGACTTACATTTTGCGATCAATATTTCTGGAAATTCCCCATTTGGAACTCCCGCGCTGACGAAAAACGCCGAGAGATACGAATGGTAAAGGTGAATGTCATATTTAATGATATCCGGTTATTGATCTGTTTAACACTGTTGTGTAAATGTGTCTACACAATCGGAATACCTTTTAGATCCGGATTAACTGATTCCTCAGATTCCTGGGTCGTCTGTAAATTCGTCAGTAACAATGATTGATCAGCTTCAGAGAGAGCATTATGGGTATTTCCGGTGACGTCGGTACTGGATATTCCATATTAAGTCCGGTTGGTCCCGACCGTCACTACACTCCTCCCCGTTTTGAAAAAGAAGCCCCATACTGTTTCAATCAAGAGGAACCCATGTCTGAATGGGCCCCATAATAAGGAAAAACCTTGGACCCCCTTACTAGGAGTGTAGCACGGATGTAGATCTGTCCACCATTTATCACATTGAAGTCCCCCCCTCCCTTCAAATTATGGCCAAAAGGTTCCCTTAACATACAGTATATAAACAAACATTCCGCCCCAACCTCCTCTGAGAGGGGATCGATCCTGGTTCCTCTTAAATGTAGGACCAGGGGGATCTCCTCTTTGACATGCTGAAATACCCATTGTAATGTGGACACTTGAAGGCCTCGTTCCCTTGAGGAAGATCCCTCAAAATCAAGGCCTACCTCCCCAAGGGCCGTCACTCTAGGATCGTGCAATAGGCATACTAGCTTATGGTAGAAATTCGTGGATGTATACCGAAAGCCACAATCCACTGAAGCTCCCCAGGCTCACAATAAACGATGGTACCATAGGGGGTGGTTCTAATGACCTACTCATATAGGATGATGCATTCAAGTGTGGTTGGGACCCCGATTTTTGTCTGGAACGATCATAATGCCAATGACTGTCAACTGCTGGGATTGGTAACCGTCCCGGTCCCCCACTTGCTCGGGGCTCCGCCACCACCGCCTTGAATGGGATTCTGAAGCACAACCCTTCGGAAAGAGGAAAGGGGTACGGGCATAGCCCGTCCTATACCTGCACATCTAACTCTCCTAGGTTCCATTAGGGGATTTGGCGTCTGTATCCATAATACCCCTCTACCCCGGACAACACTGCTGGGCCCTGGTTTAGGACCGCAGTTGGATCAACCGGCTTCTCCGATACACATGGGCTCACCAGTGGGCCAAAATAGCAAGGCTGTTCATGGGGTCTACGGTAAATGTCATGGGAACTGGCCACCCTGCCACCTGACAGATCTGTATTAAACTGGGTCTATAATGTTCCAAATTTATATCCTGGTGAATGGCAACACTCACTAATTGCAGTAAGGCCTCTGGGGTGCCAACTCCTGCAGATATAGCGACGATTCTGAGGATCGTTACTCTCCTCCGGGCCAATTCTTCATTAGTAACCCCCAAATTTCGAAAGATTTCAGGCACATGGGTCTCCCGCTGATAGGCCACTATGTCCCCAGTAATCTCCTGGCATCCTGGGAAAGGACAAGACACACCTAGGGGTTGACCACGCACTGGTTGGGGATCGCTTCTCTGAGTTACGAAGGGGGTGGTCGGCTGCTCCTCAGACTCTATCGCCTTAACCATGTCAAATTTCAAATTGGGAAACTCCCCACTGAAAGACAGACATTAAGGACGGGTTCCTTCTTTAAGACCTTCCCCCCTTCAGCCTGAGGGTTGACACGTGGTGGACGAGCTCTATGGCTGGGCTCGTTTGCAGCCTTCCTATGGGTCTCAATTGTTGACCCCCTTCCCCTTTGGGGCACCAACATCCCCTGGGACTCCAACTCTCGTCTACGCCGGGCACGGCGCTTCCTCAGACTCGGGCGACATTTCTTTTTAATGTCAGATTCTGGTTCATGGGTGGACCCTCTGCATTGGTCACTCTCCCTCTGGCTTTTCTCCTGCCATGCCTCTTCGTCAAATTCATATGCTGAGGCCTCAGTCTCAAACTCATATTCATCCAGATTACCCTCGGTCGTTACCTGCATGGGAAATGTGCCCCTTACCTCTGAATCAGGGACGGCAGGGGACGATGAAGTCAACTGCTTTCCCGGAATATCATCGTCCTGCTCAGGACTTTCCTTACCCCTTTCCTCTGGTGTTGGCGTTTCCCAGTGCATTGGGATTTCGTAAAAGGGATTAGAGGCCGGTTCTTCCTCTGACGACCTCCTAAAGGGCACTGCAAAAATACCAAGGTGTGAATCTGCTAAATCATTTGATGTCTGGTTGGGAGAAGCCCAATCTACATGTAGGATCCCACCAAAACATGTATCTCCCTCCCCATCTACTAGGACTGGTTCATTTTCAATGTCCTCCCCCTTTTGCACCCTGTTGTCCGGGTCAGAGAGGATGGAGGACCAGGTTCCTCTATAGTAGACATGTCTGTGGAGGACGTTGACTCCGCCCTGTTCCGACATCGTCCGGTCTCGTCGCTGGACATCTGAAAAGATAGAACAAACTTTTTTCAGCCTCTTAGAACATCGGAGTGGCTCCTCCTGTGAACCCCAGCACTCGCTGTCGCAGGAGGTACTGCGGAGGGAGTACACAGGGGACAAGCATATGTGTCCATGTGCTCCGCTTCATGTAGGGACACATTGACACAATTGCCGTGAAACCACTCTTGACACAAGTCACATTGGATCATAAAATCCCCTACATAAGGTTTCTTACAAATGCAATATGTTTCTGCAGATTCGTCTTTGCCACTTGCCAGGGTAGGTTTTCTCCTTTTGCGGGTGGTGTGCTTGTCTGTGGGTTTTCCCTCAGTATCCCCATGATTTGAGTCCCCATCGGTCTGAGCATCAAATTCCAACTGTTGTCTAGGACTGCGTTGGAATACTGCCTTGAAATACCTGGGAGAAATCTTCTTCTTCTTCTTTAGGTATACAATACTCCTTCAAGACGTTGAAGATTACGTACTGTAAATGGTACTGTCAAAAATATTTTCTCGGTATTTATGACAAGTTGCTCAATGGGTAGATTCACGGCTTGGCTTCTTATCTTTTGATCATCTTTCGATGATTGCAAATTATTTCTGATTGGATGTTATTGATTTAATTTGTGGACTTCTTCAAAGAAGTATTAATTATGAAATCAAATAATTATCAAAATTGTAACAAGCTGATAATATACAACAATGATTTGTCTTACTGCTGCCTTCTTGCTTTTGTATGCTTTTCAGTTTAACTTTAATTTATTTTAGTTTTTATTTTAGTGCTTGGCTATTCTGCATGAATATTTTTAAAATATTTTTAAAGTATTCTTGAAATATTTTTGGAATACTTTTAAGATATGTTTTAGAGTGTGTTTTAAGAAGTATATAAATATTTTACTTTGTATGCTTTTCAATTAACTTGTGCTTTATTTATTTTAGTGCTTGGCTATTTATGCATGAAATTTTTTAAATGTTTTTAGAATATTTTTGGAATATGTTTTAAAAGTACATGAATATTTTATTTGTGTTTTGAGTTAATTTGCTTATTTGCTTGATCATAGACTGCTTGAAATTTGCATGAATGTACTTGTATGTGTGATGGGTGCTATAAATGTCTGCATCTATTTTGTGTTTTGACTTCTGGTCCTATGACAATAAGTACACAGAGAGGCACTGGCTGTGGAGGTCCAGAGGTCGAGACACAGAAATGTATGCATAAATATTATCCGGATATGTATTTAATATTGTATTGCATGACATGTTTTATTGTGCTGCATTTAATTTATGTAATTTATTATGCATGTCGGTTTGAAAAGCTCTTGAGAGCTTATGTTGATTGTTACAAAATGTACCGACTTTAAATAAAACTTTTTGATTTGATTTGATTTGAATGATCCATATTTGTTTGGCGTACTTGTAAATTTGAACACTTTACCGTAGAATCGCGACACGCAAAATCTACGAATTTGAAGTGAAAATCCACGAATTTAAGTATTTCAACATCTTTTTTTTATTTTTTGTAATCGGCAATCCACGAATTTAACTATCCCACGAAATGCCTTTTTTTCCCAATCCACGAAAATTGGTACCAACGAAATTAAATGAATTCACAGTATCTAGGTAAATGAGGACCTCGCTCGACTGTTTGAGTCCCCTAACAAATCCAGATTCCCCTGGCTCCCCTTGAGCAAAGTGGATATGTTTCCGTCTCATTCGACTGAGCCCCTCCTGTTTAATCCTTTCCCATGCCCTCATACTAGTCCCGTGGACTATGGTTGGATTATCGGTCTCATTATAAGATAAGCAAAATAAACGGTAAGAATAGTTTTAAATATGCAGCAGCTGTTTTATGGAATGACCTACCTGATGATTTTAGAAAAATTTCCAATTTTAATCAGTTTAAGAATATTTTAAAATCTTGGAATGGAAATGTATGTAAATGTTCAGTTTGTGCTGACTTTTAAATTTGTTTAAATTTCTACCATCTAGGTCATATCCAGTTTTTATTTATTGTGCTTATAAAAATGTTATGCTTTGCTCATAATATCAGCTTTTAGTTGTTCATAGTTTGCTACATTAGCTCTTGGTATGCTTAGCTTATAACATCAGCTTTTAATCTGCTTTTTTGCTTATCTTATAACTGTTAGTATTTTACATGTAGTGCTTACTTAGTCTTGTATTTTAGCTGTATGTTGCATGCTTGTTATTTGTTATTTATTATGTGTCTGTGTATGTCGGTTAAAAGCTCAACAGAGCTTATGTTGTATGTTGTTTTAACCATGCCGACTCTAAATAAAGCTTATTTATTTATTTATTTATTTATTTATTATTATTATTTAAGATTGGTTGCAACTGCAAATCGTCTATCTGCATCGAGTGCCCCTGATTTGCCTTGATCTTTAGACTACCGGATCCCGGGTCCGTTTCACTGCAGAACCTCTGTTTAGTGTCATTCTGTACTACTCGTTGCACATCGTCAACGGTATAGTCCCTTAAATCCTTTTGCTCTGCAATATTTCCTCAACATGTAGGAATCCCCCTGGCATGACCTTATAACCCTGTGTCTCCGCTCCATGCCTAAGAATAAAGGATATTATCACCGGCTTGATAGCGAGCACAGAGAGCTCTACAGCAACATGGGCATGCGCATTGAATACATAATCTTCCTTATGATGAGATTGAAATCCTTTCGTCCGGAAGTTGATAAAAGTTGGCAGTCTCGGAGAGAATGCCAAAAATAAAAAAAGAAAGTCTCCAATAAATGATTTTAAAACTAAAATGATATCATGAACTTCTAAAAATCGTATTTAATTAACAAAAGACAATAAAAGGTGCTTACATTGTTAAATTAATCAGAGTGACATCTCGCTATCAAAGTCATGACGTCATGTTATTCATAGACATAGGCCAAAGTCGTCAACAACATTTCGCGGAATTTTAATTAAAATCTTGTATTTTCATTCCCGAGTCAAAAAATTTCAAAACGACATCTATTTCATTTGCAACTGCGTCAATTCCGTAAATCGTGACGACATGTAAACAAACACAGCACTTTTTTCAAGCGTGTCCAGATTATTAGATAAAAACCTTTCTAGTTACGGATTAGTAAAAGATAATTATAGAATAAATTTGACTTAATTTTGAACTACAATATTTTCAGAAAATATCAAATTTATTTTTTGGACCATTTGCAGCCGATGTAGAAAAACTCGCCTTGGTGTGTTTTAGTTTTGTTTTATTTTTTGCAGAATCTACGCGGGTGGTCTAAATATTTACTCGGATCAATCAAAACTTTGATTAATACAACACTGGCGTACTGAAAGGACTTTATGTTAACATGGACTATCAGGTTAAGGACAACAACTGTTCATTTTTTTTATCACTGTGAATGACTCTTTAAGACAACACGAATCTGGTCATATTTTGACGTATGGACATTTCATGTCACGCCCAACTGCATTTCACTGTCGAACTCCAGATTTATATTGACATTTCGTTACTGTATATATGACTTACCAGTTTAAAAGAAATCCAAACACAATTCCTGTCTCCAAGATTATTTGTACATGTACCACAATATTCCTAAAGTTCTACAATAAATGCGTAAATAAAAACGAATCTGGCCACCATTCATCTTCATGTTAATATTTTTTTTATCACGTCATATTTTACGTTGCAACAAGTAAAGGTCAGCATTGAAATCGTATTTGGGTCACAACTGACACGCAAAGATGACAATGTCATCAATATTTTTTAATATGCATCTATAGTACACGTACAATAACTAGGAGGAGATCACAGGTACCTGCTCCCGGCCTTTCGTTATCAATAATTTTAACCCTACTATCAATGTGCGGTACTAAAACAGTATCACAAGGGATGACACCCGTTCATATTTATACTTAATTCCTACCTTTCGTACGGTTTAGTTGTGTTGAATAATGGTAATTCCAAATAAATATCACAAGAATCCTAAAGTATACTAAAAATCCAGCTTTTTAAAATTTTGCCAAAGGGGGGGGGGGGGGGGGGGGAGAGTGCATGTGCCCCTTGCCACCGGATAAGAAAAGATAGTGGTGAACATTAACATTTTTCATTTTGTGGTGAACATTAACAT
The DNA here is from genome assembly GCA_963680875.1 of Bathymodiolus brooksi. NCBI lineage: Eukaryota > Metazoa > Mollusca > Bivalvia > Mytilida > Modiolidae > Bathymodiolus > Bathymodiolus brooksi. The sequence goes on from OY804587.1 coordinate 90,036,042, forward strand.
TTTTCATTTTTATACAATTTTTGCATTTATTATTTCTTTGGCTATTTTCTAACCATGATGTGCTTGCAAGGAACAAGGAACGCATGACTTTTTCCTTATTTCTGTTAGTGTTAATTATTTCTATCAGTACCCATTTGTTTATTCATCTTAAATTTTCCGTCAGTCTGATCCTACAAAATATTTGAATACTACCAACATCTGCCGACAATGGTTTAGAATAGTAAGACACAATGAATTTTATTTATTTAACTATCAATTATGCCGTTCATACTATATGTATATCTGTTATTATTTATTAAACTCAGTCTTTCTAAAATAAATGCAATAAAATTATTAACCAGCTTGTTGTTGAAACTTTAAAAGGTATTAACATTACACAAGAAGGAATATATGTCTGTATAATCTTGTCACAGATAATTTTAAAGAGTATGATTTCGATACTGAATATTGCCTTAATATATATATATCACGCCTCTACTGTGCTTTTTCCAATAAAAAAAATATTGAATATTGATAAATATTTTGTATGTGAAAGCAGAGACATGTCTGATGAAAGCGGTATCTATATAATTCTTCAATTTAAAATTAAAAACTATTTTGTTCACTTGGAGATAGCATAATATTGGCCCAAATACACATACTTTAAAATGTCGAAATGAAGATTATCAGTATTAAAGTAACCGTACGCAGTGCGGTCTTATGTATGGGCACAATGGACAGTTGCCCGGTGGTCACACAAGAAAATGAACCCCATGCTAATCTATGTATGTTGTATACGGCATAGTTTTTAATTTTTAAACACTGATTTTGTTGGAAGTATCAATACAAGAAATATATGTTTAATTTTATCGACCATTTATAATTTTATTTCTGTGAGTGTTTGTATAGATATGGGCCTCAGTGCACTGCTTTGACCGGGGCCTATATTGCTGACAAGACGGTCCTGACCGTACGTCATTCATCATTTACACTTCATGAATATATATCGACTGTACATAGCATGGTATAGGCCAATATTGCTTATGTATGTTGGTTGCATTAATTGATATTTTCGTAATAAAACTCTTTTCTTATGACTTAAAAGACCATACTTTCATTTTACAGACACCGGCGTCTACTACCCCCTTTAGGCTTTATAATGGTTGATACCACCCGCGTACTAGTACTAGTTAGTCTTCAATGTTTGCACTGTCCCTAGTCCAACAATAAAAGATTCCATACTTTTTTCTCATACTTTTCTATTCTACTTCATTTAACTTTCCAATGGATGTCATAGGGGATATCATTTAATTTCAAATACTAATGTCCTCTCTATAGGCCATGCCTACTCATATTATTTTGTGATATTCAACTTTCACTCAAATATATACACACTGGCCAGACAGAAATGATGTGCTCGCATCTAGGCAATGCCTACTCCATATTAAAAATGTCGGCTTTTGATTGGTCGATGACCCGTTGGTACAAAACCCATGCTACCGGCTGGTAGTTACGTAACGTCACTGGGGGGTCTTTACGTTGCTATGCATGATGTAAAGATGGTGTAAAACGTAAATAATCTCAAAGCGCTTTGCATTCAACATGGAATGGAGAACGGAGGACGCATTTCTTGAGAGAGAAAAAAATCAAGCGTCTCAATAAATGCAGAAAAAACAAACAATGCACCAAATAATGTTGAGAGATTTAAAGTTCCTATTTGGGGCATGATGGTCATGTTTAACATGTATCGATATACTAGTGTAGTTCAGTTTGTTGATTCGCGCTACATGAAACGTTGATTTTGTTGTCATGTTGTGTCTTTAGGGAACAACCATTTAACTTGAAGGGGGGGTTATGGTTTTTTTTCTAAAAAAATATTCTGATTCCCAATGTTGCTGAAAAAAATATTCTGATTTTGGTGGAGGAAAAAAAAATAATGTGATTCAGAGTTTTTGTCATATAATCTAATGTTAAATTCTGGAAAAAAAATTCGCGCTTTGTGCAACAAAAAAATTAATATTCTAGCTCTCGTGTTGTCTGAAAAAAAAATCCTGAACGAAACAAAAACCATAACCCCCCCCCCCCCCCCCCCCCCCTTCAAGTTAAATGGTCGGTCCCTTATAGAAATGGTCAATTGTTTGAATACAATCATTTTAAAATCATTTGTCATTATTGTTTTCACATCAATTCTTCATTTGTTTTATCGTACTAATACCACCCAAAATATGTACCACGCATTTTTTTTATATCAATAGAATTCTCGATCCTATTACTAGTGACGTCATGTATAATGTAACGCTATCCACGTGACAATACGCGCCAAATACAAGAAATTAAATTACAACAAAATAAGACTAAAAAAACGTTAAAAATGATTAGCTGTAGGTTGATACCAAAGGTATCTCCCTACACTTTATCGAAATTCACCCAAATTTTCACATGAGCAATGGCATTTTACTCCGCAAGTACAAAAACGTCATGATTACGTTATAAAAAGAACAAGAAAATCCATTAAAAATCAGTTTTTGTTTTCAAACCGGGGATAAAATCGTTATCTACGTGTCGACCCGTGGACATTGAGATTGTACCACCCTTCAGCACCACTGTACAGCCTTCGGCTTCGCCTCAGGCTATACAGAAGTGCTTCAGGGTGGTACAATCTCAATGCCCACGGGTCGACACGTAGATAACTTATAGTGCCTTGGACAAGTGTAAATCTGAGTGTTGCCCACGACGTTTCAACTTTTCCCTGAGCTGCACTGCCCAAGAAGGCACGTCCCTATCCCTACACAGTTTAAGTCTGTCATGATTAGCGGTGAAAATACTCTTCTTCATTTGGACTCTATAAAGGAAAGGGGTCAGTTTCTCTACCACTAGCCCAGGCCCCTTCCAGACCGGGCTTAACTTACGGCACTTCCCCTTGATAGTAGCAGTATCAAGTTGATAAACCAGGTCCCCCACATTGTACTGGTGTTCAACAACCTTCAGATCGTAGTCACGTTTAATAGCCAATTGAGAGGAATTAAGATTTCCCCTAGCCATCTGGTGAGCAGTGATCATGAGCGCATCAGCTAACTCACTAACGTACTGGTTGGGGTCAGGACAGTCCGAGGTGTCAGTTTTAAGTACCTGAAATACCAAGTCCGCTGGTTGATTCACCTCTCTACCGAGCATGAGGCGATTCGGTGTATAGCCGGTGCTACGGTTGACCGACGAGCGGATAGCACCAGCTAATTGGGGCAGAAAGACATCCCAAGACTTTTGGTTTTTTCCCACAAAACACCTAACTGAGGCAATCAGTGTTCGATTGTAGCACTCTACCTGACCATTAGCAGAGCATCGATAGAGGGGGGTTCTGGCTTTATGCATGTGCAACAACTCGTACACCTCCCTAAACAACTGGCTCTCAAAGTTCCTCCCCTGGTCCGAGAACACCTGAAATGGATAACCAAAACGAGAGAAGAACTCGTTCACTGCAGCACGTGCGGTCACCTCTGCCGTCTGGGAGGGTAAGGGGATACATTCCACCCACTTGGTAAACTGATCCACCATCATAAGAATATGTTTGTTGCCTTGGTCAGTTCTATGTAAGGCCCCAACAAAGTCTAGATGGACCCTTTCTATTGGGGCTCCAGCTTGCAATTGAGTAAGGGGGTATCTAGCATGTCTGTTAGGTTTTTTTTTTGTTGATTGCAAGTACTACAGCCTGCAATGTACCTCTCCACGTCAGACGACAAACCCCTCCAAAAGTAATTTGCTCTTATCTTCTCATTAGTGCGAAGGATCCCCTGATGGCCCGCCGCTGGGATATCGTGAAACAGTCTCAGTATCTCTCCCCGGTGTGACAAGGGGACAACCAGCCTTCGGGGCAGGTCCCCGTCCTTTTCCCTGTACAACACCCCCTGTGGGCCCAACACAAAATCTCCACGATTAACCCAATAGAATTTTGCATTTTGGCTACTCAGGAATAGCAATCGCTCTTTGGGTTCTTCCCCGTGCTTCAGCCAGTCAAGCAAAAACTTAAAATCAGGATCTTGCTCCTGCTCTTGTTCCAGTTGTTCAGGTGTGTATTCCCCAAACGAAATTCCACCTATATCTTCAAATACTCTAACTGTCTTGCGATCGCCTATCTCTGTAGTTACAGTGGCTGTGCCCTCAGAAAACCCTAACCTGATGCGGGATACCCTAACGGGGACCTCTGATTGAACAGTCAGAACGTCGGCTGTCTCTTTCCGCTTTGTCAGGGGGATAACGTCGTCAACGTCGCGGACAAAGTCGGCCCAGTTTTTGTTAGCTTTGTCAAAATGCGGGCATCCCCCACAAGGCAGGTCTGTAAGTTCAATACCTAAACGGAAATCTGGACAAATAGGCTCCTCCGGGACGCGGGACAGGGCATCCACATTGGCATGCTTGGACCCTGCCCTGTATTGCACCTCCATGTCATATTGGCTGAGCTTTTGAATCCACCGAGGCTATTGCCCTTGTGGGTCTTTGAACCTCAAAAGCCAGGTCCGTACGCACTATGAACCTTTGTCCCAACAAATAGTGGCGGAACTGTCTAGTAAACCTTACTATGACTAGCAACTCTCGCCGGGTTGTACAATACCTTCTCTGTTCTGGGGACAAGGTATAACTAGCATAGGCGACTACCCTCTCCCGTCCGTCCTGCACTTGTATTAGTTCCGCACATATGGCGTGTGCTGACGCGTCTGTGTCTAAAATAAATTATGCTAAATCAAATTTTCAAGTTTATTTGAAGTTTTTATGAATGTATTGTCAAAATACCAATTAATCAGGTATTGTCTAAACCGTTATATAAACATGTCTAGTGTCACAATTTCATATAGGTATAAACACCAACACCTGTAAATTGAGGCTCTTTCAAGGAAATTCTTTTTTAAATATCATTCATTTTTACAAAAAAATTAAAGGCAAATGTTGCTGTATTACAACAAAAAATACACGAGTTTCCGTTTTGAAAATATATGAATACAGCATATTTTAAACTCGTAATGAAAATATAAATACCTATAAAATATTTAAAATTAATTAGAAATAACTTGAATAGACTTAAATTAGATTCCCCCCCTGCTATTGTTCAAACCCTTGAGCGCTTTACAAAACTGCCAAAACACACATACACCAGACCAGAAGAAGCTGACGTAACTTCTTTGTTGAATTCCATTTGCAACTTTGATTTTGTCGTAACCATTGTTATTGTTCAAATGTGCCTGGCTTTTAAGAAAGGGCTCAGCAGATCACTAGATTTAGATTTAACTTATTTTATTGTTAACTATATAACATTTGGATCGGACAAAAGTTATTCCAACTTACAAAGGTCCTCTACAATATCACTACACGAGAGATCACTTGACATAAGCAGAGCCTTAAAAAGCGTAAATTTAATCCAGAGCTCACTAGACTGCAGAGCGAATGTTGAACAATTCAACCACCAGTGTTTTGAGAGGAGTGCTAAAATATGTGAATCGCTAGACATAGAGATTAAAAAACCTAGAATATGCGGGAGACAAATAATGAGAGATAATGTTGAAGCAGAGAGTCCGGAAAACTACTTTAGGAAGTCAATAACTGTACCTTTTCTCTACTGTACGCTAAATGAAATGAAAACAAGGTTTACCGACCTACACGCCAGAACCGCTTTGGGACTACAGTTGGTTCCATCAATTATTGAAAATATTGCTCCATAACTGAGCCCCCAACAGAATCTCTGGATCCGCCCCTGGGACTTTAATAATGTAAATCCGAGTAACACGGCAGGTGTCTTATAAGAAGCGAGAACTGCCTACCCTTCGCGAGCACTTGGGTTCATCTCACCGGTTTTTTTGGTGGGGTCCGTGTTGCCCATCTTTTTAGTATCATGTGTTGTTCTATTATATGTCTTTAATCCACCTACAAAATCTTCATGGAATAGATCTGTTGGCACCACAATAAATGAATACTATATCAATCAAATGGTGAAAGATGCAGAAAACAAAAGTTCACTGAAATTTCTACACTTGACAGAAGCTAGATACGGACATTGCCATAATATCTGGTCAAGCTGTGGAACTGAACCATTCGCCGTGACAATGGCAGCGGTCAAGGTGAAACTAGCCACAGGAACGCTTACTTTACAGGAACACAAAGCAAAATTCGCAAGGAAAGGTGAAGTCAGCTCCCTTTGTCCAATATGCAAACAGGAGACTGAAAACACGGCTCATTTCATACTGCAATGTGCAAGCCTACAGGAAGTTAGAAAACCATTCATGGATAAAATTCTATCATATCTGGAAACAAATGAGAATCTGACACCTTATGTCACAGACTTACTGGAGGATCAAAATATGCTACAGCTACTAATTGACTGTACAAAATTTGACTTTATACCACTAAAGGAAAGGAACTATTTGGAAACCTTATCCAGAGGTTTATGTTATAAACTGTACCTGCAACGATTACACAAAATAACTACGGTATCGTAATAGGATCTAACAAACCAGAGAATTAATAAGATATTGACACCGTTAGAGAGCAGACAGAAGTAGATTAGGCATATACATATATATATATATAAGATTTAGCAGGGTGAAAGCTTGCTGAATATCGTAACGAACAACTTTTTCTTTTTAGAAATTTTAATTGGATATGCCAGGATATTTTAAACGGTTTTAGAATGAAATTTTAATGGACAGTGTATATATTAATAACGTTTCATCCAGCGGCACACTAGAAGATGTTCTTTTTACCTTTTATCAATACAACTGACTCTTTTATGACCCGTGTATATAGAAATAGATACTTTTAATCCCGTTTTTTTAAACTAGATAGGGATGTTTTAGAGATAAGTTAGGGATAAGTGATAGGGGCACACCATACCAGACATTTATGACTCTGGATTCTGTGGTGTATACGTTGGCAACAACGGTTATCCAGGCAGTGGATGAAGATTCAAGATAGGTAACAGGTAACAGGTAACTTTACGTTCTGCGTTCCGTGTTGTGATGTCCGTTAAAATATCCGCTGTTCGGTTCGTCTTTACCTCTAGTTGTTTGTAAGAGGGCCCATGTCTTATTTACGTTATTTGTGTTTGTTTGTGCATAGTGGTGTCCAACACATATTGTGTTGTGTTTTTGTTTTGCTTGTCTTCATCTTGTGCACCCTGTCAGAATCCGTATATCGAGGAAGAACAGACAACACAATGGCCACAGAAAACGGACAAAAGAACAAACAACGATCTACAAAACATACATATAAAACTAAAGATCGAGTAACACGAACCCCACTAAAAACCGGAGGTGAACACAGGTGCTCTGGAAGGGTAAGCAGTTCCTGCTCCACTAGTGACACCCGTCGTGTTAATATAGTTACAAACCCGGTGACAAGTTATGAATGAGGAAAGGACCGGGAAGTGTTACGACAAGTGAAACATATCTTTGGTCATTTGTAACACAGATATTCCATAACGGTCAAACAAGTCATGGTGGCGACCGTAAAACTTTCAAAGTGATGACTTCAACTTAACTAAGAGGAAACCTTGGTTGAGTAGCTTCTTTGTAAGCAGCAACCCTCTATCAAGGAAATCCTGATAGGAACCACAAGCTCTGGAATATCGTATCAACTGAGAGATATATATTCCATATGCAGGTGCTGCTGAAATGTTGCTACATATGAATGGAAAGTTCACAATGGGAAAATTGAAATCATCTCATTTGTCGTTAAGTTTCGTTCTTAACCGCCACTCACTGTCAATTTCGAGGTGTAGGTCAAGGTATGAAGCAGACCCATCTGTATCTGTGGTATCCTTAATTTCAAACTCACTCAGATAGATGCGATCAACGAAATCACCAAACCTAGAATTACTTAGTGAAAGAACATCATCTATGCAACGGAACGTGAAATTAGAGGATCGGACTAGCTTCTTTTCATTTTTCTTGAGAAGCCTCTGTATGAAATCTGCCTCATACAAATAACGGAACAAGTTGATGAGAAGAGGAGCACAATTTGTACCCATAGGCATGACAACTGTCTGTTGAATAACATGTCCACCAAACATAACAAAAATTCGAGCATGTTGATGATATCAGTTTCAGAGAACTTTTTGGTAGAATCATGGTGTTTTTTTTTTACAAAATAAGATATGTCCCTTCCTAGCACAAGGTATTTGTATTTACGTTGGCCATTCTTTTTTATGAAACACAGTTGGATCAACTCCCTTAATATGCCCTTCAGCTTAGAGGGTAGAGAAGTCAAATGTTTTAATGCTTTTGCAGGAGGAGAAGGACCTAGATTGTATGTACTCTTAACAGATCTTGACTTAAAATCAAGAATGATGGTCCAATCATACCATGGACAAGTTTCATGTAAGTTTAATTGAACATACTGCAAATGGATCTGAATCTAGCTAATGACCAAATCAAATATTGATGAACAACACTTGAATATCTGTTTATAGTAACCCAGGTCAAGTACTTAAACTGAGGGCCCACATCCTACACTAGACAAACTTCTGGTAAGTGTTTAAGTACATGGAACATCCTGAATATAAATATTTCTGTTTGTGTTAAGTGGTATGGACATTTGACTTAGGAGGCTGATGTCAATGAGTTCCCCCTCTAAGTACAGCCAGGCTTCAAGTAAGATCATGTAAACAATTGACAAATCATGAAATGTGAAGTTCCTCCTCTAAGTCCAGCCAGGCTTCCAGTAAGATCTTATAAACAATGGACAAATCATGAAATGTGAAATGTACACTACCAATCATGATTACAGTTTAAATATATTAAATGGTAATCTTAGTGGAGGAATTAATTCAAGATCAATCAGGTTTTAAGGATGTGAAACAAATGAAACTAAGTTAATAAAAACATAGATATCAAATTTAGTGTGCACGAAATGTTTCTGGAATATTCTTCATCAGGTACACTGAAAATCGAAAGATTGGAAAGCCAAATAATTTTAAAGAGGTCCATGTTTCCTGTACACAGTACCAGTTGTATGAAACTATACCCAAACTGGCACAAAATCAATAACACTCAAGTCATTATATAGATTATATATATATTTCCAAAATAATCTCAGAATTTCAATGCATTCAAAATCAAGACACATGGGTAGTAAAACACCTATTAGCCAAATTATCACACGGTTACCATGACAATTAAGATGTCAAATCTATTGTAGGAATTAGATGACCTCTATGTACTACTGATAATTCCTCTAAATAAATAATTAAAATTTTAGTAACTACTCGATGGGTGTTGTGAATCAGATGTGAATTCTGAAAAATTCTAAAGATCTGTTCGAGTAGTACAGAATCTAGGTCCCTCTCCTCATGCAATAGCATTAAAACATTTGACTTCTCTACCCTCTACACAACTATTCTCCACTCAAATCTAAAATAAAGATTAAAAGAAATAATTCAACTTGATTATTATATTGTATGGTTTTAGAAGTTGCAAATCACAACATTGGTTTAAATCAGAAATTAGACTGTCGTGGTTGTGATCGTATGATTTACAACTACCTGTACAATAAGTGCCTATCACCACTAAAGTTGTGAGTTTAAATCTCGCTCATGGCAAGGTGCACTCGATACAACATTATGTGATAAAGTATGTCAGTGACTTGCAGCAGTTCACACAATTTAACCAAATCAGGCTTCCTGTACAAATGACAAGTGATGCCACTTTGTTGTAAACATCCCTTTAAATCAGGTCCCTGCCATCTAAGGAAGACAACTTGCATATCCATTATAATCTGGAGTTTGTTAGTGAATTGCGGCAGGTCAGTGGTTTTCTCTGGGTACTCCACCAATAAAACTGAAATATTGTTGAAAGTGGTGTTAAAACACCATAACCCCCACCCACCCAGAAATTAGACAGCTCTGCCTAATCTTTTGGATGACAAATATCAAAATATGTCAGTGCCATACATGTATATCCTTTATATATCTTGTCATATTATATCATTGAAAAACAATCTGCATGTAGAAATGTTGTTCCAGTCAGTGTCGGTCAGGCATGTAGACATGTTGTTCCAGTCAGAGTCGTTCAGGCATGTTGTTCCAGTCAGTCGGTCAGGCATGTAGACATGTTGTTCCAGTCAGTCGGTCAGGCATGTAGACATGTTGTTCCAGTCAAGAGTCGGTCAGGCATGTAGACATGTTGTTCCAGTCAGTCGGTCAGGCATGTAGACATGTTGTTCCAGTCAGAGTCGGTCAGGCATGTAGACATGTTGTTCCAGTCAGAGTCGGTCAGGCATGTAGACATGTTGTTCCAGTCAGTCGGTCAGGCATGTAGACATGTTGTTCCAGTCAGATTCAGTCAGGCATGTAGACATGTTGTTCCAGTCAGTCGGTCAGGCATGTAGACATGTTGTTCCAGTCAGAGTCGGTCAGGCATGTAGACATGTTGTTCCAGTCAGAGTCGGTCAGGCATGTAGACATGTTGTTCCAGTTAGTCGGTCAGGCATGTAGACATGGTGTTCCAGTCAGAGTCGGTCAGGCATGTAGACATGTTGTTCCAGTCAGAGTCGGTCAGGCATGTAGACATGTTGTTCCAGTCAGAGTCGGTCAGGCATGTAGACATGTTGTTCCAGTCAGAGTCGGTCAGGCATGTAGCCATGTTGTTCCAGTCAGAGTCGGTCAGGCATGTAGACATGTTGTTCCAGTCAGAGTCGGTCAGGCATGTAGACATGTTGTTCCAGTCAGTCGGTCAGGCATGTAGACATGTTGTTCCAGTCAGAGTCGGTCAGGCATGTAGACATGTTGTTCCAGTTAGTCGGTCAGGCATGTAGACATGGTGTTCCAGTCAGAGTCGGTCAGGCATGTAGACATGTTGTTCCAGTCAGAGTCGGTCAGGCATGTAGACATGTTGTTCCAGTCAGAGTCGGTCAGGCATGTAGACATGTTGTTCCAGTCAGAGTCGGTCAGGCATGTAGACATGTTGTTCCAGTCAGAGTCGGTCAGGCATGTAGACATGTTGTTCCAGTCAGAGTTGGTCAGGCATGTAGACATGTTGTTCCAGTCAGAGTTGGTCAGGCATGTAGACATGTTGTTCCAGTCAGAGTCGGTCAGGCATGTATACATGTTGTTCCAGTCAGAGTCGGTCAGGCATGTAGACATGTTGTTCCAGTCAGAGTTGGTCAGGCATGTAGACATGTTGTTCCAGTCAGAGTTGGTCAGGCATGTAGACATGTTGTTCCAGTCAGAGTTGGTCAGGCATGTAGACATGTTGTTCCAGTCAGAGTTGGTCAGGCATGTAGACATGTTGTTCCAGTCAGAGTTGGTCAGGCATGTAGACATGTTGTTCCAGTCAGAGTTGGTCAGGCATGTAGACATGTTGTTCCAGTCAGAGTTGGTCAGGCATGTAGACATGTTGTTCCAGTCAGAGTTGGTCAGGCATGTAGACATGTTGTTCCAGTCAGAGTTGGTCAGGCATGTAGACATGTTGTTCCAGTCAGAGTTGGTCAGGCATGTAGACATGTTGTTCCAGTCAGAGTCGGTCAGGTTTATTTCTTGCTCATGCATGCTGTGTCTTAAGAGGAGAAGAAACACATATCAGTTTAACAGTCCTTGGTCGAAAATAAAACTCACGATATTCTGCACTCACAGCAACCATGTAAACACCATTACATCACCAAAGTGGTGAAGAAAGTCTTATATAAAATATCTATCTTACCAAAAATGAAAATAAATAAAATAACATTTTACAATTAATGACTTTTCATAAGGTGGACACTGATTTATCAACCCCGAGGAAGTGATGTTCACCGAAGCCAACGGCTGAGGTGAACATCACTTCCAAGGGGTTGATAAATCAGTGTTCACCTAAATGAAAAGTCATCAATTGTTTTATTAAATGACACATTCTAAGTGTAATTTTGGGGTGAAAATTGTGAATTGTTGCTGTTTCTTAGACATTTCCATTTATTCTTTTTTATATGTACTGCTTCAAACCAACAAACACCAGTTTTTAAAGATTGACATTTCTAATGTTTCAAAACAATAAAATTGATTAAGAAAAAACGAATACAATTTAAAAATTTTAACAAATAAAATATCACCGTTTCAGTACAACTGTAGCAAAACGTGTCTTAACTTCTGTTCTACTGACGAAGCTGCTTCGTTCATTTTTGTTTACTAACAGTCATTTGCTGATTACCGAAGTTCGTTAGCAAGACTGCCTCTGGAGGTTCAAAATGTCGTCCAATCAAATTTATCGATATTAATCAGTCTACTGGTTAATATATTTGGGTATGTACTAACTGCGACATGAGATTTATTAACCTCACGTGCAAAATTGTGTGGTGGACATGTAGTTCTAATAAAGGAAGCAATGAACCTTCAAAACCAATCAGAATTAAGAAAATTCAGTCATTTAATAATATAATATATTTATTGACAACAATGTTATTTCATAAAACAATAAGTTAATCATGAATATCAATAGTTCTCTCTATCTTCATGATTTCATCAATTCACTGATTTTCACATTAATTCTTAATTCTATATCAAATTATATTGCACAATTACTGCTTGGTTCATATCTGGCATTCTATCAATCATCTGAAATTACAAAAAAATGTACAATAAAAAGTTAATTTGATCACATTCACACACACACATATATATATGACTGACATTATTGATAAGGGTTGTATCCCCCATAGGAACCCCAGTGTAGAGGAATAGGGACTCAGTTTCTCAACTGCAGGTACAACCCCATCAAAAAGATCCTCGTATAGTTGTGTGGACGAATTAAATACACAACTGGCCCTTAGGATGAGCCATAAATGAGTGTAGTATGTATTGACAATGCCACACTTCTTGCAGCAGTTCTTTATCAGCAACAGTTTACAAGATGTTGTCGTATGTGGTCCTTTGCAAGGTAAAATCTTCTTACCTGATATCCCTTCTACCTATTTTCTACGATAGTAATCTAAACTCTGCCCATAGTGATTGGCCCATGCCAGTAATGTCATAGTGATTGGCCCATCCCAGTGATGTCATAGTCATTGGCCCATCCCAGTGATGTCATAGTGATTGGCCCATCCCAGTAATGTCATAGTGATTGGCCCATCCCAGTAATGTCATAGTGATTGGCCCATCCCAGTGATGTCATAGTGATTGGCCCATCCCAGTGATGTCATAGTGATTGGCCCATCCCAGTAATGTCAGTGATTGGCCCATCCCAGTAATGTCATAGTGATTGGCCCATCCCAGTAATGTCATAGTGATTGGCCCATCCCAGAAATGTCATAGCGATTGGCCCATCCCAGTAATGTCAGAGTGATTGGCCCATCCCAGTGATGTCATAGTGATTGGCCCATCCCAGTAATGTCATAGTGATTGGTCCATCCCAGTGATGTCATAGTGATTGGCCCATTCCAGTAATGTCATAGTGATTGGCCCATCCCAGTGATGTCATAGTGATTGGCCCATCCCGGTGATGTCATAGTGATTGGCCCATCCCAGTGATGTCAGTGATTGGCCCATCCCAGTGTTGTCATAGTGATTGGCCCATCCCAGTGATGTCATAGTGATTGGCCCATCCCAGTGATGTCATAGTGATTGGTCCATCCCAGTGATGTCATAGTGATTGGCCCATCCCAGTGATGTCATAGTGATTGGCTCATCCCAGTGATGTCAGAATGATTGGGTCATCCCAGTGATGTCAGAGTGATTGGGCCATCCTAGTGATTCCATAGTGATTGGTCCATCCCAGTGATGTCAGTGATTGGTCCATCCCAGTGATGTCATAGTGATTGGCCCATCCCAGTGATGTCTGTGATTGGCCCATCTCAGTGATGTCATAGTGATTGGCCCATCTCAGTGATGTCATAGTGATTGGCCCATCCCAGTGATGTCAGAGTGATTGGCCCATCCCAGTGATGTCATAGTGATTGGCCCATCCCAGTGATGTCATAGTGATTGGCCCATCTCAGTGATGTCATAGTGATTGGCCCATCCCAGTGATGTCAGAGTGATTGGGCCATCCTAGTAATTCCATAGTGATTGGTCCATCCCAGTGATGTCATAGTGATTGGCCCATCCCAGTGATGTCATAGTGATTGGACCATCCCAGTGATGTCATAGTGATTGGCCCATCCCAGTGATGTCATAGTGATTGGCCCATCCCAGTGAAGTCATAGTGATTGGCCCATCCCAGTGATGTCATAGTCATTGGCCCATCCCAGTGATGTCATAGTGATTGGCCCATGCCAGTAATGTCAGTGATTGGCCCATCCCAGTAATGTCATAGTGATTGGCCCATCCCAGTAATGTCATAGTGATTGGCCCATCCCAGAAATGTCATAGCGATTGGCCCATCCCAGTAATGTCATAGTGATTGGCCCATCCCAGTGATGTCATAGTGATAAGCCCATCCCAGTAATGTCATAGTGATTGGTCCATCCCAGTGATGTCATAGTGATTGGCCCATCCCAGTAATGTCATAGTGATTGGCCCATCCCAGTGATGTCATAGTGATTGGCCCATCCCGGTGATGTCATAGTGATTGGCCCATCCCAGTGATGTCAGTGATTGGCCCATCCCAGTGTTGTCATAGTGATTGGCCCATCCCAGTGATGTCATAGTGATTGGCCCATCCCAGTGATGTCATAGTGATTGGTCCATCCCAGTGATGTCATAGTGATTGGCCCATCCCAGTGATGTCATAGTGATTGGCTCATCCCAGTGATGTCAGAATGATTGGGTCATCCCAGTGATGTCAGAGTGATTGGGCCATCCTAGTGATTCCATAGTGATTGGTCCATCCCAGTGATGTCAGTGATTGGTCCATCCCAGTGATGTCATAGTGATTGGCCCATCCCAGTGATGTCTGTGATTGGCCCATCTCAGTGATGTCATAGTGATTGGCCCATCTCAGTGATGTCATAGTGATTGGCCCATCCCAGTGATGTCAGAGTGATTGGCCCATCCCAGTGATGTCATAGTGATTGGCCCATCCCAGTGATGTCATAGTGATTGGCCCATCTCAGTGATGTCATAGTGATTGGCCCATCCCAGTGATGTCAGAGTGATTGGGCCATCCTAGTAATTCCATAGTGATTGGTCCATCCCAGTGATGTCATAGTGATTGGCCCATCCCAGTGATGTCATAGTGATTGGACCATCCCAGTGATGTCATAGTGATTGGCCCATCCCAGTGATGTCATAGTGATTGGCCCATCCCAGTGATGTCATAGTGATTGGTCCATCCCAGTGATGTCATAGTGATTGGCCCATCCCAGTGATGTCATAGTGATTGGCTCATCCCAGTGATGTCAGAATGATTGGGTCATCCCAGTGATGTCAGAGTGATTGGGCCATCCTAGTGATTCCATAGTGATTGGTCCATCCCAGTGATGTCAGTGATTGGTCCATCCCAGTGATGTCATAGTGATTGGCCCATCCCAGTGATGTCTGTGATTGGCCCATCTCAGTGATGTCATAGTGATTGGCCCATCTCAGTGATGTCATAGTGATTGGCCCATCCCAGTGATGTCAGAGTGATTGGCCCATCCCAGTGATGTCATAGTGATTGGCCCATCCCAGTTATGTCATAGTGATTGGCCCATCTCAGTGATGTCATAGTGATTGGCCCATCCCAGTGATGTCAGAGTGATTGGGCCATCCTAGTAATTCCATAGTGATTGGTCCATCCCAGTGATGTCATAGTGATTGGCCCATCCCAGTGATGTCAGTGATTGGACCATCCCAGTGATGTCATAGTGATTGGCCCATCCCAGTGATGTCATAGTGATTGGCCCATCCCAGTGATGTCATAGTGATTGGCCCATCCCAGTGATGTCATAGTGATTGGCCCATGCCAGTGATGTCAGTGATTGGCCCATTCCAGTGATGTCATAGTGATTGGACCATCCCAGTGATGCCATAGTGTTTGGCCCATCCCAGTGATGTCAGTGATTGGCCCATCCCAGTGATGTCATAGTGATTGGACCATCCCAGTGATGTCATAGTGATTGGCCCATTCCAGTGATGTCATAGTGATTGGCCCATCCCAGTGATGTCATAGTGATTGGTCCATCCCAGTGATGTCATAGTGATTGGACCATCCCAGTGATGTCATAGTGATTGGCCCATCCCAGTGATGTCAGTGATTGGCCTATCCCAGTGATGTCATAGTGATTGGACCCATCCCAGTGATGTCATAGTGATTGGCCCATCCCAGTGATGTCAGTGATTGGCCCATCCCAGTGATGTCATAGTGATTGGTCCATCCCAAAGATGTCATAGTGTTTGGCCCATCCCAGTAATGTCATAGTGATTGGCCCATCCCAGTGATGTCATTTTTCAGGCCTCACCACACTTGCAAAATACAGAGAGACTTGACTTCTTCCTCAGAGAACATGAGGAAGAAGTGAAGGCATTACAAGGAGACTTCCAACAGCTTCATAGAGACATGTTTCTGCAAAAATGTGTTGTTTCTTTGCATCATTTAAAAAAAAAATGCATTTGAAGTGTGCCATTGCTAATATCTTGTTCATATCCTTCATATTTAACTTTAAATTCATGTTTTGTAATATTGTTGTTGATCTTATATTTGCTGCCATGTTTAAAACTAGACAAGTTGATTGTTTACCATTTGAAAAAGTACAAATAACTCAAGTTGTGTTAAAATAATAAAAATATAACACAATCCAACAACACATTTGGAACAGGAAGTGTCTGTTTGATTATATTTAGATTTGGGATTTAATTTTCACCTAGAATTTCGTCAGTACAAATTTAGAAATTTGTCGTGATACTTTTGTCTTAAGTTAAATTTTCTTTATTGCTTGAATAAAGCCTATTCTCTTCTTCTTCTTCTTCCAATGAAGTTCATCCCTCAGTGAGTCTGAGTATTATCGAACTTGTGATATGTACATTCGCCGACAAGGAGGCATGTGATTAAAAACAAAAATGTAATATTTACAGTTAAGACTATGATGTGAATGTTTACACATGAGCCAGCTCCACCTTGAACGCTTCAAGTTAAACTATGATGTGAATGTTTACACATGAGTCAGTTCCACCTTGAACGCTTCAAGTGTAGGAACACTTATTAACACTGCTGGCAAGTTATTCCATGTTCAGATTGCTGAAGGGAAGTATGAGTTTTGGTGGCTCTGTATTCTGGAGAATGGTCATGGCCTCTTGTTGTTCTGGTGGTTGCAGGAGTAAGGTATATTTGCGATGGTATGGCAATAAGGTGGTGGACTATCCTGTACATCATTACCATTTTTGTGCTGGTTCTTCTTTGTTGTAAAGTTGGCCATTTTAGTTCCTTTAGGATAGATGTAACACTGCTTTCTCATTCACAAATCTGGCAGCACGATGTTGGCATTTTTCTAATTTGTTTATGTTGAATTTGGTGTAAGGATCCCATACGGTTGCAGCATATTCTAAGTTAGGACGGACGAGTGGTGTGTAACATTGTGCCTTTACTTGCCTCGAACAACTATTTATATTTCTTCTCAAGAAGACACAGGTGGCATCTATCTTCTTGGTGATGTTGTCAATGTGTTTGTTCCAACTTAAGTTGTTACTAAAAGTAAGTCCTAAATATTTAGCATGTTGTACGTGTTTTAGTTCTTTGCCATGGATGTTGTATAGATAATTTATATGTGACCTTTTGTTGGTAATTGTGATGACTTCACATTTGTCGGGGTTAAATTCCATTAACCATTTTGCTTCTCATTGCTGCATTGTGTCTATGTCTTTTTGTAGTGTTATTGCATCTGCATCACAGTTTATCGTACGATACAACAAACAATTATCCACAAATAGTCTAACATTTGATGAGGTGTTCTTGGTTATATCATTGATGAAAATAAGGAAGAGAAGTGGCCCCAACACTGTTCCTTGTGGTACACCAGATGTAACCTCCGATCTTGAAGAGTGTTTCCCTTCCAGCACTACTTCTTGTTTCCTATTTGTTAGGAAATCCTTAATCCAACTGTGCAGGTTTCCACGAACTCCATAATAGCTGAGCTTTTCTAGTAACTTCTGATGTGGCACTTTGTCAAATGCTTTACAGAAGTCTAGAAGTATACCATCTACTTGTTCAATTTTAACATTGATTACAATTGCTTTGTCAATCAGCTTTATCATAAAATGCAGATTATTTGCAAGAAAGGAGCGACTTGCAAAAAGAAACAAGGCGACTTTAATTTCACTTTGGAGTTGAGGGAGGGCGATTTCAGCTGATATAGGGCAAGAATTTCGCCAACTTCGCCTGGTTTGGTGAGCCCTGAATCAGGTGTAAAAATCAGTCTCAGCCAATCTTAAGAAATAATATCTTTGTAATTGATCTCTAAATTGCAATATTAATCTACAATCAAATTTGTAATTGATGATACAAGAAATACATACTTTTACGATACACGTATTCTAAAGCACTTGACAATGTCCTCATATCAGCTTCTATACTCTTGGCCCAGTTTTCTACGTCTCCAAGTTCCTAAAAAAAAATTCACGAACATTCAATTCAATTCATACATGCTATTGAGAAAATTCCATAAATAAACTGACATCAAACTAGAGGCTCCCAGGAGCCTGTATAGCTCACCTGGGTATAATAACAACATCAGTCAATAAAACTTGAAAACTTCGGTAAAAAAAATTAACAATTGTAGCCTTCGTCATTTTTATAAATTTGATGAAAAAAGGGCAAGAACTCCAAGATGGGTAATCAGATTTACTTCAAAATTGCAGGTAAAAAAAAAAATTGATCGAAAGGTCGAACCGCCAGACACATTTTTGGAAGAGAACCATCCAATGACTATTTCATCAAAATTTTGTTCTTATTGAGCAAATGGTTTCAGACAAAAAGATTTTTATGGGAATTTCCCATAGGGTCCTATGTTAAATTAAGTTCGGCTGTGGCGGCCATCTTGGTCGGTGTTCTGAAATGCTGGACACAATTTTGGAAGAGGACCACCCAAGAATCATTTCAGCAAAGTTTGGTTGAGATTGGCTCTGTAGTTTCAGAGAGGAAGATTTTTTTAATTTCATCCCCCCTTTTTTTCTAATTTGCATAATCGGTCAAACTCGGTAAAAGTTTTAAGTTCATAAAAAATCCAGTAATATATGTTAAAAAGCTCATCATTATGCTTATACAGTTCAAATTTGGGCACTTTCTGGCTTAAAATAGAGCAGTTTTGGCCATTTGAAGAAATTTCTATTTTTAGTAATGGTGGCCATCTTGGATACAGGACGGTGCTGACGGACACAATTTTGAAAGGGGACCACCTAAGGATCATTTCAGCAAAGTTTGGTTGAGATTGGCTCAGTAGTTTCAGAGGAGAAGATTTTTTTTTAATTCCATCCCCCTTTTTTCTAATTTGCATAATCGGTCAAATTCGGCAAAAGTTCAAAGTTCATAAAAAAATCTCATAATATATGTTAAAAAGCTCATCATTATGCTTATACAGTTCAAATTTTGGCACTTTCTGGCTTAAAATAGAGCAGTTTTGGCCATTTGAAGAAATTTCTATTTTTAGTAATGGTGGCCATCTTGGATACAGGACGGCGCTGACGGACACAATTTTGAAAGGGGACCACCTAAGGATCATTTCAGCAAAGTTTGGTTGAGATTGGCTCAATAGTTTCAGAGAAGATTTTTTTTTAATTTCATCCCCCCTTTTTTCTAATTTGCATAATCGGTTAAAATCAGTAAAAGTTCAAAGTTCTTTAAAAATCCCGTAATATATGTTAAAAAGCTCATAATTATGCTTATACAGTTCAAATTTGGGCACTTTCTGGCTTAAAATAGAGCAGTTTTGGCCATTTGAAGAAATTTCTATTTTTAGTAATGGTGGCCATCTTGGATACAGGACGGTGCTGACGGACACATTTTTGAAAGGGGACCACCTAAGGATCATTTCAGCAAAGTTTGGTTGAGATTGGCTCAGTAGTTTCAGAGGAGAAGATATTTTTATTTATTTCATCCCCCCTTTTTTCTAATTTGCATAATCGGTCAAAATCGGCAAAATTTCAAAGTTCATAAAAAATTCCGTAATATATGTTAAAAAGCTCATCATTATGCTTATACAGTTCAAATTTTGGCACTTTCTGGCTTAAAATAGAGCAGTTTTGGCCATTTGAAGAAATTTCTATTTTTAGTAATGGTGGCCATCTTGGATACAGGACGGTGCTGACGGACACAATTTTGAAAGGGGACCACCTAAGGATCATTTCAGCAAAGTTTTGTTGAGATTGGCTCAGTAGTTTCAGAGGGGAAGATTTTTTTAATTTCATCCCCCCTTTTTTCTAATTTGCATAATCGGTCAAAATCGGTAAAAGTTCAAAGTTCATAAAAAATCCTGTAATATATGTTAAAAAGCTCATCATTATGCTTATACAGTTCAAATTTGAGCACTTTCTGGCTTAAAATAGAGCAGTTTTGGCCATTTGAAGAAATTTCTATTTTTAGTAATGGCGGCCATCTTGGATACAGGACGGCGCTGACGGACACAATTTTAAAAGGGGACCACCTAAGGATCATTTCAGCAAAGTTTGGTTGAAATTGGCTCAGTAGTTTCAGAGGAGAAGATTTTTTTTAAATTTCATCCCCCCCCCTTTTTTTTTTATTTCATAATCGGTCAAAATCGGTAAAAGTTCAAAGTTCATAAAAAATCCCGTAATATATGTTAAAAAGCTCATCATTATGCTTATACAGTTCAAATTTGGGCACTTTCTGGCTTAAAATAGAGCAGTTTTGGCCATTTGAAGAAATTTCTATTTTTAGTAATGGTGGCCATCTTGGATACAGGACGGTGCTGACGGACACATTTTTGAAAGGGGACCACCTAAGGATCATTTCAGCAAAGTTTGGTTGAGATTGGCTCAGTAGTTTCAGAGGAGAAGATATTTTTATTTATTTCATCCCCCCTTTTTTCTAATTTGCATAATCGGTCAAAATTTCAAAGTTCATAAAAAATTCCGTAATATATGTTAAAAAGCTCATCATTATGCTTATACAGTTCAAATTTTGGCACTTTCTGGCTTAAAATAGAGCAGTTTTGGCCATTTGAAGAAATTTCTATTTTTAGTAATGGTGGCCATCTTGGATACAGGACGGCGCTGACGGACACAATTTTGAAAGGGGACCACCTAAGGATCATTTCAGCAAAGTTTTGTTGAGATTGGCTCAGTAGTTTCAGAGGGGAAGATTTTTTTAATTTCATCCCCCCTTTTTTCTAATTTGCATAATCGGTCAAAATCGGTAAAAGTTCAAAGTTCATAAAAAATCCTGTAATATATGTTAAAAAGCTCATCATTATGCTTATACAGTTCAAATTTGAGCACTTTCTGGCTTAAAATAGAGCAGTTTTGGCCATTTGAAGAAATTTCTATTTTTAGTAATGGCGGCCATCTTGGATACAGGACGGCGCTGACGGACACAATTTTAAAAGGGGACCACCTAAGGATCATTTCAGCAAAGTTTGGTTGAAATTGGCTCATTAGTTTCAGAGGAGAAGATTTTTTTTAAATTTCATCCCCCTTTTTTTTTTTATTTCATAATCGGTCAAAATCGGTAAAAGTTCAAAGTTCATAAAAAATCCCGTAATATATGTTAAAAAGCTCATCATTATGCTTATACAGTTCAAATTTGAGCACTTTCTGGCTTAAAATAGAGCAGTTTTGGCCATTTGAAGAAATTTCTATTTTTAGTAATGGTGGCCATCTTGGATATAGGACGGTGCTGACGGACACATTTTTGAAAGGGGACCACCTAAGGATCATTTCAGCAAAGTTTGGTTGAGATTGGCTCAGTAGTTTCAGAGGAGAAGATATTTTTATTTATTTCATCCCCCCTTTTTTCTAATTTGCATAATCGGTCAAAATCGGCAAAATTTCAAAGTTCATAAAAAATTCCGTAATATATGTTAAAAAGCTCATCATTATGCTTATACAGTTCAAATTTTGGCACTTTCTGGCTTAAAATAGAGCAGTTTTGGCCATTTGAAGAAATTTCTATTTTTAGTAATGGTGGCCATCTTGGATACAGGACGGCGCTGACGGACACAATTTTGAAAGGGGACCACCTAAGGATCATTTCAGCAAAGTTTTGTTGAGATTGGCTCAGTAGTTTCAGAGGGGAAGATTTTTTTAATTTCATCCCCCCTTTTTTCTAATTTGCATAATCGGTCAAAATCGGTAAAAGTTCAAAGTTCATAAAAAATCCTGTAATATATGTTAAAAAGCTCATCATTATGCTTATACAGTTCAAATTTGAGCACTTTCTGGCTTAAAATAGAGCAGTTTTGGCCATTTGAAGAAATTTCTATTTTTAGTAATGGCGGCCATCTTGGATACAGGACGGCGCTGACGGACACAATTTTAAAAGGGGACCACCTAAGGATCATTTCAGCAAAGTTTGGTTGAAATTGGCTCAGTAGTTTCAGAGGAGAAGATTTTTTTTAAATTTCATCCCCTTTTTTTTTTTATTTCATAATCGGTCAAAATCGGCAAAATTTCAAAGTTCATAAAAAATTCCGTAATATATGTTAAAAAGCTCATCATTATGCTTATACAGTTCAAATTTTGGCACTTTCTGGCTTAAAATAGAGCAGTTTTGGCCATTTGAAGAAATTTCTATTTTTAGTAATGGTGGCCATCTTGGATACAGGACGGCGCTGACGGACACAATTTTGAAAGGGGACCACCTAAGGATCATTTCAGCAAAGTTTTGTTGAGATTGGCTCAGTAGTTTCAGAGGGGAAGATTTTTTTAATTTCATCCCCCCTTTTTTCTAATTTGCATAATCGGTCAAAATCGGTAAAAGTTCAAAGTTCATAAAAAATCCTGTAATATATGTTAAAAAGCTCATCATTATGCTTATACAGTTCAAATTTGAGCACTTTCTGGCTTAAAATAGAGCAGTTTTGGCCATTTGAAGAAATTTCTATTTTTAGTAATGGCGGCCATCTTGGATACAGGACGGCGCTGACGGACACAATTTTAAAAGGGGACCACCTAAGGATCATTTCAGCAAAGTTTGGTTGAAATTGGCTCAGTAGTTTCAGAGGAGAAGATTTTTTTTAAATTTCATCCCCCTTTTTTTTTTTATTTCATAATCGGTCAAAATCGGTAAAAGTTCAAAGTTCATAAAAAATCCCGTAATATATGTTAAAAAGCTCATCATTATGCTTATACAGTTCAAATTTGAGCACTTTCTGGCTTAAAATAGAGCAGTTTTGGCCATTTGAAGAAATTTCTATTTTTAGTAATGGTGGCCATCTTGGATACAGGACGGTGCTGACGGACACATTTTTGAAAGGGGACCACCTAAGGATCATTTCAGCAAAGT
Source organism: Bathymodiolus brooksi (assembly GCA_963680875.1). Lineage (NCBI taxonomy): Eukaryota > Metazoa > Mollusca > Bivalvia > Mytilida > Modiolidae > Bathymodiolus > Bathymodiolus brooksi. Next base: position 90,059,339 of record OY804587.1, read on the forward strand.
TTGGTTGAGATTGGCTCAGTAGTTTCAGAGGAGAAGATATTTTTATTTATTTCATCCCCCCTTTTTTCTAATTTGCATAATCGGTCAAAATCGGCAAAATTTCAAAGTTCATAAAAAATTCCGTAATATATGTTAAAAAGCTCATCATTATGCTTATACAGTTCAAATTTTGGCACTTTCTGGCTTAAAATAGAGCAGTTTTGGCCATTTGAAGAAATTTCTATTTTTAGTAATGGCGGCCATCTTGGATACAGGACGGCGCTAACGGACACAATTTTGAAAGGGGATCACCTAAGGATCATTTCAGCAAAGTTTGGTTGAGATTGGTTCAGTAGTTTCAGAGGAGAAGATTTTTTTTTTATTTCATTCCCCCTTTTTTCTAATTTGCATAATCGGTCAAAATGGGTAATGGGATTTACTTCAAAATTGCAGGGTAGGTAGATCTTGATATGCTGCACATTTTTGCAATAAACTTAACATCTATCTCTAAATAGTTTTTGAAATATAAGACGAAAAGTATTAAAATGAAAAAAAAAAATTGATGAAAAAAGGGCAATAACTCCAAGATGGGTAATCAAATTTACTTCAAAATTGCAGGGTAGGTAGATCTTGACATGCTGAGCATGTTTGCAGTTTCAACTTACCATCTGTCTGTTATAGTTTTTGAAATAAAGGACGAAAAGTATTAAAATTTTGAAAATTTAATGAAAAAAGGGAAATAACTCCAAAATGAGTAATGGGATTTACTTCAAAATTGCAGGGTAGGTAGATCTTGATATGCCGCACATTTTTGCAATTTAAAGTTAACCTTTATCTCTTATAGTTTTTGAAATATAAAACGAAAAGCATTAAAATTTTACAAATTTGATGAAAAAAGGGCAATAACTCCAAGATGGGTAATCAGATTTACTTCAAAATTGCAGGGTAGGTAGATCTTGATGTGCTGATCATTTTTACCCCTGTCAGATTTTTGATATTACTAACGGTTTTTGAGTTATTACCAAAAACCTGCAATTTTACCATATGTTCTATTTTTAGTAACAGCGGCCATGTTGGTTGGTGCACGGCATCACCGGACACAATTTTGAAACTAGATACCCTAGTAATGATTCAGACCAAGTTTGGTTTCCATTGGTCTAGTACTTTCAGAGGAGAAGATTTTTGAAAAAGTTTACGACGTACGACGGACGACGACGACGGACGCCAAGTGATGAGAATAGCTCACATGACCCTTTGGGTCAGGTGAGCTAAAAAGGAATTTAGAACTTTAGATGTAGAACAAAAGTAGAACATTATCTCCCTTTTTGACAGACAGTTGCCATGACCATGTACACAAGATAGCTATATTTAGATCTACACATGCCATAGGTATCTATCAACAATAATGTGAGAGAGATTTATTCCTGACTGCAGAGACGTATACTTGATAAAATTGCTCATCTGACATTAGGTATGTATCATTTCAACCAAATTTAGATAAATTTAAAACTCATCAGAAACAAAACCTTTTATAATATATATATATATATGTGCTAGTCAAATATTCAATGGATTAGTGTAAGGGTTATTATGTTTAACATCACTTTCAACAATATTTCAGCTATATCGTGGCAGTCAGTTTTACTGGTGGAGGAAATCTGAGTATACGGAGAAAACCACCGACCAGCTGCAAGTCACTTACAAACTTTATGACATAAAGTTGTATCGGGTACACCTTGCCATGAGCGGGATCCAAACTCACAAACTTAGTGGTGATAGACACTGATTGCATAGATATTTGTGGATCCAACTACGATACGATCACGATTGTCCCTCAAATTTACAATGAGAATTTACATCAATCTACACATGTATCACACACACACACACACACATATGTAATACACACACACATATATATCATTGTTCTAATAACAGAATAATAGGATCAGACACATATATGTACATGTTCTAATAATAGGATCAGACACATATATGTACATGTTCTAATAATAGGATCAGACACATATATGTACATGTTCTAATAATAGGATCAGACACATATATGTACATGTTCTAATAATAGGATTAGACACATATATGTACATGTTCTAATAATAGGATCAGACACATATATGTACATGTTCTAATAATAGGATCAGACACATATATGTACATGTTTTAATAATAGGATCAGACACATATATGTACATGTTCTAATAATAGGATCAGACACATATATGTACATGTTCATTCTGTTGGTGGAATTGTTGACTATCACTGCTTAAACTTTCTTTTCATAATAATGTAATCATATCTTTCTATATATGTGATAAAGTTTGACAGTGACTTGCGACAGGTCAGTGGTTTTCTCTGGTTTCCTCCATCAATATAAACTGACCGCCATGATATAACTCAGGGATTTAGCCAGGATTTTGAGACCATTAGTCACTTTTGCGGAACATATTTTTTTTTTAAATTATGAATAAACAAGAATATAATGAGCTTAATCTTATAATCAGTTACGTTGCCTTATTGGTAAGTAATGGAGATTGAAAACCTCCTAGGATTTTTAAATTATGAATAAACAAGAATATAATGAGCTTAATCTTATAATCAGTTACGTTGCCTTATTGGTTAGTAATGGAGATTGAAAACCTCCTAGGATGGGAACATACTGTGCAAATTAACAACCAACTGATAAAACATAACATTGCCACTATTTTGATCTCAATACCACACAAATTGTAACACCCCCCCCCCCCTTTTGAAATATTGCTGTGCTTTGGTCTAATATGACACAAATTGTAAATACCCCCTTCTCCACCCTCTTTAACATGTTACTGTGCTTTGGTCTAATACCACAACAATTGTAATAACTCATATTTGTGTAGTCTTCAGCGGAAAAAAAAATCTGCCAGTTTGCCCAATGGTCCAACTTCTATCTAGATTCTTTGTAGGAAATCAGTATAGAACAAACTTCAAAAACTGAAGCAAGTTGTAAAATAAATAATTATTTCTCAGACCTCATAATCAAATTGCAACAATTGGAATAAAAATACTGTAGTTATTTTCTTTAATTGCAGACACGTGTCCATTTGTAAATAGTTCTATAAATAGAACGCAATTGCTACCCGGATGCTGATCAATATATAAAAAAAAATTATATATGCGTCCTCGTGCAGTGCATTTCAACGAATTGAATGGCCAACCTTTGTATATAAATGAAATATAAAATATGAGAATTAAGATTTCATTTCACAGAAATGAGAACAAATACATCAAAAGTTCGTTTGGTTAAAGGTAGCTTCGGTGGATTGCGAACTCCTGTTGAATGCACCATTTTTTTCTTTTTTTTAGTTTCTTTAATCAAAGGATACTTAATGGATACGATAGATTTCAATAAACATGATCGACATTTTCATAAATTTGGCAAAAATAGTTCATTATGGCAGATATTGAGACCAATCGTGCAATGAATGACGATTACTATTAATTACATATTTTGACGACAACTTTCCCAATGCGAAATTGCGCCCATATGACGATTACAAAAATATGTCCACTTTAAATACATACTGTGCCATTTTGAGTACATGTCATAACTATAAAAAAATTATTATCGTTGATTGAATTCTATAAATTCTATAATCCATTGATTGGCTTGTAACATGTAATAAAATTGTCATTGTAGTGACTAATTAATTTAATCAGCAAATGAAGAAGAATGGATTGTTACAAACATTTTTTTTTAACGATTTTTTGAAAATTCAAGTGACGAATTGGGTACAGGAAATACTCGTCAACTTTCGAAAATCAATCGTCAATGATGAAAGTGACAAACGCTAGCTAAATCACTGTAACTGAAATATTGTTGAAAGTGATGTTAAACACCATAAACATAACCCTTGAAAATTATCAATTTTTACTTATATAAAAAATTATTTATTTTTAGCAACTTCCTTGTTGTTCTCATAGATAAGAACTAAAAGCTTCATGTTTGGTGGTAAATGTCAAAAACCAAAATAAACATGCAGAAGGTTGATAAAACAGAACAGTTAATCAGGCCTTTCAGTAAGGGACGGCACCAGGTACTCTTATCCACTTAAAATGGTAATTGGTGTACCTCCTTATTTCAAAGACTGTTATATTAGATATTCATGAAAATATTTTACATTTTAAGAAAAGATACCATCTGTAAATAGAAGTACTGGTATACTTGAAAAATATTGGAAGTACTTGTTAATCAGAAAAATAAAAGAAACAGCAGAAATACATTTTTTTTCAATGATGAGAAAAAAAAGTCTAGTTTTTAGAAAATACTTCAAAACGATTGATGACCAATTAATGTGATCAACAATAAGGAAGTTAGTACTGATACTATATTTAGAACTCTACCTGTCAATGTTACAGTCCGTGATATGAACTAGTTACAACATTATTGTATGGTATACTACAGAGTAAAGAAAAACGAGAAAGAAAATACTGTAACAAAATAAATTAAATACAAAATCATAATATTGTCTATTTAATGTAAATGTGATTAATTGTTTACAGTCATACACAATGTACATCATGCATGTCTTATCAGTCTAATTATTATAATGTACATCATGCATGTCTTATCAGTCTAATTATTATAATGTACATCATGCATGTCTTATCAGTCTAATTATTATAATGTACATCATGCATGTCTTATCAGTCTAATTATTACAATGTACATCATGCATGTCTTATCAGTCTAATTATTACAATGTACATCATGCATGTCTTATCAGTCTAATTATTATAATGTACATCATGCATGTCTTATCAGTCTAATTATCATAATGTACATCATGCATGTCTTATCAGTCTAATTATTACAATGTACATCATGCATGTCTTATCAGTCTAATTATTACAATGTACATCATGCTTGTCTTATCAGTCTAATTATTACAATGTACATCATGCATGTCTTATCAGTCTAATTATTACAATGTACATCATGCTCGTCTTATCAGTCTAATTATTACAATGTACATCATGCATGTCTTATCAGTCTAATTATTATAATGTACATGATGCATGTCTTATCAGTCTAATTATTACAATGTACATCCTGCATGTCTTATCAGTCTAATTATTATAATGTACATCATGCATGTCTTATCAGTCTAATTATTATAATGTACATCATGCATGTCTTATCAGTCTAATTATTATAATGTACATCATGCATGTCTTATCAGTCTAATTATTACAATGTACATCATGCATGTCTTATCAGTCTAATTATTATAATGTACATCATGCATGTCTTATCAGTCTAATTATTATAATGTACATCATGCATGTCTTATCAGTCTAATTATTACAATGTACATCATGCATGTCTTATCAGTCTAATTATTATAATGTACATCATGCATGTCTTATCAGTCTAATTATTACAATGTACATCATGCTTGTCTTATCAGTCTAATTATTACAATGTACATCATGCATGTCTTATCAGTCTAATTATTATAATGTACATCATGCATGTCTTATCAGTCTAATTATTATAATGTACATCATGCATGTCTTATCAGTCTAATTATTATAATGTACATCATGCATGTCTTATCAGTCTAATTATTATAATGTACATCATGCATGTCTTATCAGTCTAATTATTATAATGTACATCATGCATGTCTTATCAGTCTAATTATTACAATGTACATCATGCATGTCTTATCAGTCTAATTATTATAATGTACATCATGCATGTCTTATCAGTCTAATTATTACAATGTACATCATGCATGTCTTATCAGTCTAATTATTATAATGTACATCATGCATGTCTTATCAGTCTAATTATTACAATGTACATCATGCATGTCTTATCAGTCTAATTATTACAATGTACATCATTCATGTCTTATCAGTCTAATTATTACAATGTACATCATGCATGTCTTATCAGTCTAATTATTACAATGTACATCATGCATGTCTTATCAGTCTAATTATTATAATGTACATCATGCATGTCTTATCAGTCTAATTATCATAATGTACATCATGCATGTCTTATCAGTCTAATTATTATAATGTACATCATGCATGTCTTATCAGTCTAATTATTACAATGTACATCATGCATGTCTTATCAGTCTAATTATTATAATGTACATCATGCATGTCTTATCAGTCTAATTATTACAATGTACATCATGCATGTCTTATCAGTCTAATTATCATAATGTACATCATGCATGTCTTATCAGTCTAATTATTACAATGTACATCATGCATGTCTCATCAGTCTAATTATTACAATGTACATCATGCATGTCTTATCAGTCTAATTATTATAATGTACATCATGCATGTCTTATCAGTCTAATTATTATAATGTACATCATGCATGTCTTATCAGTCTAATTATTATAATGTACATCATGCATGTCTTATCAGTCTAATTATTATAATGTACATCATGCATGTCTTATCAGTCTAATTATTATAATGTACATCATGCATGTCTTATCAGTCTAATTATTACAATGTACATCATGCATGTCTTATCAGTCTAATTATTATAATGTACATCATGCATGTCTTATCAGTCTAATTATTATAATGTACATCATGCATGTCTTATCAGTCTAATTATTATAATGTACATCATGCATGTCTTATCAGTCTAATTATTATAATGTACATCATGCATGTCTTATCAGTCTAATTATTACAATGTACATCATGCATGTCTTATCAGTCTAATTATTACAATGTACATCATGCATGTCTTATCAGTCTAATTATTATAATGTACATCATTCATGTCTTATCAGTCTAATTATTACAATGTACATCATGCATGTCTTATCAGTCTAATTATTACAATGTACATCATGCATGTCTTATCAGTCTAATTATTATAATGTACATCATGCATGTCTTATCAGTCTAATTATCATAATGTACATCATGCATGTCTTATCAGTCTAATTATTATAATGTACATCATGCATGTCTTATCAGTCTAATTATTACAATGTACATCATGCATGTCTTATCAGTCTAATTATTATAATGTACATCATGCATGTCTTATCAGTCTAATTATTACAATGTACATCATGCATGTCTTATCAGTCTAATTATCATAATGTACATCATGCATGTCTTATCAGTCTAATTATTACAATGTACATCATGCATGTCTCATCAGTCTAATTATTACAATGTACATCATGCATGTCTTATCAGTCTAATTATTATAATGTACATCATGCATGTCTTATCAGTCTAATTATTATAATGTACATCATGCATGTCTTATCAGTCTAATTATTATAATGTACATCATGCATGTCTTATCAGTCTAATTATTATAATGTACATCATGCATGTCTTATCAGTCTAATTATTATAATGTACATCATGCATGTCTTATCAGTCTAATTATTACAATGTACATCATGCATGTCTTATCAGTCTAATTATTATAATGTACATCATGCATGTCTTATCAGTCTAATTATTATAATGTACATCATGCATGTCTTATCAGTCTAATTATTATAATGTACATCATGCATGTCTTATCAGTCTAATTATTATAATGTACATCATGCATGTCTTATCAGTCTAATTATTACAATGTACATCATGCATGTCTTATCAGTCTAATTATTATAATGTACATCATGCATGTCTTATCAGTCTAATTATTATAATGTACATCATGCATGTCTTATCAGTCTAATTATTACAATGTACATCATGCATGTCTTATCAGTCTAATTATTATAATGTACATCATGCATGTCTTATCAGTCTAATTATTATAATGTACATCATGCATGTCTTATCAGTCTAATTATTACAATGTACATCATGCATGTCTTATCAGTCTAATTATTATAATGTACATCATGCATGTCTTATCAGTCTAATTATTACAATGTACGTCATGCATGTCTTATCAGTCTAATTATTATAATGTACATCATGCATGTCTTATCAGTCTAATTATTATAATGTACATCATGCATGTCTTATCAGTCTAATTATTACAATGTACATCATGCATGTCTTATCAGTCTAATTATTACAATGTACATCATGCTTGTCTTATCAGTCTAATTATTACAATGTACATCATGCATGTCTTATCAGTCTAATTATTATAATGTACATCATGCATGTCTTATCAGTCTAATTATTATAATGTACATCATGCATGTCTTATCAGTCTAATTATTACAATGTACATCATGCATGTCTTATCAGTCTAATTATTACAATGTACATCATGCATGTCTTATCAGTCTAATTATTATAATGTACATCATGCATGTCTCATCAGTCTAATTATTACAATGTACATCATGCATGTCTTATCAGTCTAATTATTATAATGTACATCATGCATGTCTTATCAGTCTAATTATTATAATGTACATCATGCATGTCTTATCAGTCTAATTATCATAATGTACATCATGCATGTCTTATCAGTCTAATTATCATAATGTACATCATGCATGTCTTATCAGTCTAATTATTATAATGTACATAATGCATGTCTCATCAGTCTAATTATTACAATGTACATCATGCATGTCTTATCAGTCTAATTATTACAATGTACATCATGCATGTCTTATCAGTCTAATTATTATAATGTACATCATGCATGTCTTATCAGTCTAATTATTATAATGTACATCATGCATGTCTTATCAGTCTAATTATTATAATGTACATCATGCATGTCTTATCAGTCTAATTATTACAATGTACATCATGCATGTCTTATCAGTCTAATTATCTTAATATACATCATGCATGTCTTATCAGTCTAATTATTATAATGTACATCATGCATGTCTTATCAGTCTAATTATTATAATGTACATCATGCATGTCTTATCAGTCTAATTATTATAATGTACATCATGCATGTCTTATCAGTCTAATTATCATAATGTACACCATGCATGTCTTATCAGTCTAATTATCATAATGTACATCATGCATGTCTTATCAGTCTAATTATTATAATGTACATCATGCATGTCTTATCAGTCTAATTATTATAATGTACATCATGCATGTCTTATCAGTCTAATTATTATAATGTACATCATGCATGTCTTATCAGTCTAATTATCATAATGTACATCATGCATGTCTTATCAGTCTAATTATTACAATGTACATCATGCATGTCTTATCAGTCTAATTATTTTTGTTTATCAAAACATAAGGGTTTACGATTTCATAAATATGTTATTTTAACGGGTACATTTTGAGATACTTTAATAAACCCATTTAGATTTAATGGTTTAATTGTCAGCCAGCTTAAATCAACACATACTTAGCCTTTTTAAAAAGCTGCGGTCAGTCGATTAGCAACATTTAAAAAATGAAATTTATTGTTTGAAGAATACTAGTTTTAATTATTTTGAAAGATTTGTTTTTGTCTTAAAAAGACATATAACAATGATCTTTTCAAGTTATGATGAAGAAAATTAATTACAAGCATTACTAATCTTAACAGGTTACACCATGCAGTTAATCTATTGTTAATAGACAAGAATTTTTACTTAAGAGTTGAAAGCTGTAATGTTCATGAAGTACATGTAGGCAGAATGTCTTTGTTCACTGTGGGCAGGAGTCTTCATGGTTGTGATCGTATGGTAGTTGGATTTACGACTACCAGTGCAATCAGTGACTATCACCACTAAAGTTGTGAGTTTGAACCCTGTTCATGGCGAGTTCTACTCAATACAACATTATGTGATAAAGTTTGTCAGTGACTTGCGACAGGTCGGTGGTTTTCCCCGATTACTTTGGTTTCCTCCACCAATAAACCTGACCACCACAATAATATTGTTGAAAGTGGCATCAAACACCAAAAACCATAACAGTCACTGCTTGTAAGCTCAGTAGAAAGTGAGCAAAACCAAACACTCACATATACAGTTTATGTTATGTCAAACACTCACATATACAGTTTATGTTACGCCAAACACTCACATATACAGTTTATGTTATGCCAAACACTCACATATACAGTTTATGTTATGCCAAACACTCACATATACAGTTTATGCTATGCCAAACACTCACATATACAGTTTATGTTATGCCAAACACTCACATATACAGTTTATGTTATGCCAAATGCTCACATATACAGTTTATGTTATGCCAAACACTCACATATACAGTTTATGCAATGCCAAACACTCACATATACAGTTTATGCTATGTCAAACACTCACATATACAGTTTATGCTATGTCAAACACTCACATATACAGTTTATGTTATGCCAAACACTCACATATACAGTTTATGCTATGTCAAACACTCACATATACAGTTTATGCTATGTCAAACACTCACATATACAGTTTATGTTATGCCAAACACTCACATATACAGTTTATGTTATGCCAAACACTCACATATACAGTTTATGCTATGTCAAACACTCACATATACAGTTTATGCTATGTCAAACACTCACATATACAGTTTATGCTATGTCAAACACTCACATATACAGTTTATGCTATGTCAAACACTCACATATACAGTTTATGCTATGCCAAACACTCACATATACAGTTTATGTTATGCCAAACACTCACATATACAGTTTATGCTATGTCAAACACTCACATATACAGTTTATGCTATGTCAAACACTCACATATACAGTTTATGTTATGCCAAACACTCACATATACAGTTTATGCTATGTCAAACACTCACATATACAGTTTATGCTATGTCAAACACTCACATATACAGTTTATGCTATGTCAAACACTCACATATACAGTTTATGTTATGCCAAACACTCACATATACAGTTTACGTTATGCCAAACACTCACATATACAGTTTATGCTATGTCAAACACTCACATATACAGTTTATGTTATGCCAAACACTCACATATACAGTTTATGCTATGTCAAACACTCACATATACAGTTTATGCTATGTCAAACACTCACATATACAGTTTATGCTATGTCAAACACTCACATATACAGTTTATGTTATGCCAAACACTCACATATACAGTTTATGTTATGCCAAACACTCACATATACAGTTTATGCTATGTCAAACACTCACATATACAGTTTATGCTATGTCAAACACTCACATATACAGTTTATGTTATGCCAAACACTCACATATACAGTTTATGCTATGTCAAACACTCACATATACAGTTTATGTTATGCCAAACACTCACATATACAGTTTATGTTATGCCAAACACTCACATATACAGTTTATGTTATGCCAAACACTCACATATACAGTTTATGTTATGGACACAATACATACCTTTAGAGCTGTGTTAAAGTCTTCCACTAATTTTAACCACTGTAATGTCTGCTTAGAAAACTGTGAAGCATTAGCTTGTAATATCTTTGTTTCTGTGTCTAACTTCTTCTGGTTGATGTAGGCCTGAGCAACACTAAAAATAAACAGGTGAAATGTAGGCTTGAGCAACACTAAACAGGTGAAATGTAGGCTTGAGCAACACTAAAAATAAACAGGTGAAATGTAGGCTTGAGCAACACTAAACAGGTGAAATGTAGGCTTGAGCAACACTATAAATAAACAGATGAAATGTAGGTTTAAGCAACACTAAAAATAAACAGGTGAAATGTAGGCTTGAGCAACACTATAAATAAACGGGTGAAATGTAGGCTTGAGCAACACTAAATAATAAACAGGTGAAATGTAGGCTTGAGCAACACTATAAATAAACAGATGAAATGTAGGTTTAAGCAACACTAAAAATAAACAGGTGAAATGTAGGCTTGAGCAACACTAAAAATAAACAGGTGAAATGTAGGCTTGAGCAACACTATAAATAAACAGGTGAAATGTAGGCTTGAGCAACACTAAAAATAAACAGGTGAAATGTAGGCTTGAGCAACACTAAAAATAAACAGGTGAAATGTAGGCTTGAGCAACACTAAAAATAAACAGGTGAAATGTAGGCTTGAGCAACACTATAAATAAACAGGTGAAATGTAGGCTTGAGCAACACTAAAAATAAACAGGTGAAATGTAGGCTTGAGCAACACTATAAATAAACAGGTGAAATGTAGGCTTGAGCAACACTAAATAATAAACAGGTGAAATGTAGGCTTGAGCAACACTAAAAATAAACAGGTGAAATGTAGGCGTGAGCAACACTATAAATAAACAGGTGAAATGTAGGCTTGAGCAACACTAAAAATAAACAGGTGAAATGTAGGCTTGAGCAACACTAAATAATAAACAGGTGAAATGTAGGCTTGAGCAACACTATAAATAAACAGGTGAAATGTAGGCTTGAGCAACACTAAAAATAAACAGGTGAAATGTAGGCTTGAGCAACACTAAAAATAAACAGGTGAAATGTAGGCTTGAGCAACACTAAATAATAAACAGGTAGAATGTAGGCTTGAGCAACACTATAAATAAACAGGTGAAATGTAGGCTTGAGCAACACTAAAAATAAACAGGTGAAATGTAGGCTTGAGCAACACTAAAAATAAACAGGTGAAATGTAGGCTTGAGCAACACCATAAATAAACAGGTGAAATGTAGGCTTCAGCAACACTAAAAATAAACAGATGAAATGTAGGCTTGAGCAACACTATAAATAAACAGATGAAATGTAGGCTTGAGCAACACTAAAAATAAACAGGTGAAATGTAGGCTTGAGCAACACTATAAATAAACAGATGAAATGTAGGCTTGAGCAACACTAACAATAAACAGGTGAAATGTAGGCGTGAGCAACACTAAAAATAAACAGGTGGAATGTAGGCTTGAGCAACACTATAAATAAACAGGTGGAATGTAGGCTTGAGCAACACTAAATAATAAACAGGTGAAATGTAGGCTTGAGCAACACTAAAAATAAACAGGTGAAATGTAGGCTTGAGCAACACCATAAATAAACAGGTGAAATGTAGGCTTGAGCAACACTATAAATAAACAGGTGAAATGTATGGACTCAAAGCTATTGCACTCTGTATAACTTCAATGTAATAAACAAAACACCACAGATATCTATAAAGATGTCATGTAGCAGTAACCAGATAAAATTCTTTATAAAAGAAACATGCGATTCTCTATTCCAAACATCTGAGATGCTAAACTACAGACAAATCCAGATAAGGTTATGTATTTTTATATGAATATCTTTTAATAGTTTGTCTAATGTTAATTTCTGTAATAGTATCAGTCACATGTGGCATAAGTGACAGACATATTGGCATTAACATACTAGCATGGAGTGCTTGAGATTGGCATTGAGCATGCTAGCGTGACGTGTTTGAGATTGGCATTGAGCATGCAAGCATGAAGTGATTGAGATTTGCTTTAAATATGCTAGCATCAAGTGTTTGAGATTGACATTAAGCATGCTAGCATCAAGTGTTTGATATTGACATTAAGCATGCTAGCATCAAGTGCTTGAGATTGACATTAAGCATGCTAGCATCAAGTGTTTAAGATTGACATTCAGCATGCTAGTATGCAGTGTTTGAGATTTGTACTAAGCTATGTACAGTTGTTTCATTATAAAAAAATATATAATAAATCATTTCTTGTCATGACATAGCTGACAAACTGCTTATGTGTTAGCATTACACAAATACATGTTCTATACACTAAAAAATGTGATATAAAAGCTGAAAACTCACCACATTCCTCTAAACCAGTTCTTTTTGTCATGTTTGTGGTTCCAAAATTGGATTCTTTAGATGTTCATTCTAAAAATCAGATTTTACTAGCTTAAGTGCCACTTGACACATTCAGGGTTTAGGGGATCAATAAACTTTATTGCCGTCTGATTTTTTTAAAGCAAGAATATATTGAACTCCAATAATGTATGCATGTGTTTTTTTTTTGGTTCTGAGATAAAATGACAGCGCTACAATAGATACCCTCCATTTAAATGATCCACTAAAGCATGACCAAGTGCAGTTGATGCTACTATTGCTTCTTTCTTCTTCTTTTCTGGAAAAGAAAGCTGTCACAATTAAAAAAACAAATAAAATAAAAACATATTTCAACTACCTACACATACATTAAGACATGCACAATATAAACATTATAACTGGGTCTCTGTTGCACATCAGATCTCACATGCCAAGACATATCAGTCAGGAGGGAAAGAGATCTGTAGCCAACTCCTGGCGAGGTTCTGTCTGTACATGATCAATATGCATCTTTTGAAAATTAACGGAATCCCAAAACCTGATACGATTGTTTCGAATCATGTCAATTTCGATCACGTTCCATCTTTTTCGTGTCATGACATCTGAAATGTTAGGCAGACTACTTCCGGTGTTTACACTATTACAACAAATCATAGTCGTAGATGTGGTAGATTATAAGTAATTGTAATATGGAGACACCAAGAAAATGGCTGAGTAAATACTGGTGTTTGGTACCTCAGTCTCTCTGATAACATAAATATATCAAGACAGATCATTTTTCTTTCATGATGCTGACAGCAGTAAATAAAGAAATAAAACAAATTTAATTTTAAAGAAGTAATTGTCTGTACATTGAAGTCTTTGATACAAATAAAATGATTTAATTGATATCTGTCTTTTACAGAAAATGTAAAAAATTCTTTAAATTGAGTAACGTTAAAACGGCACTTATCGATTGGAGTTTTCGTTGTGTACATTGACACCGGAAGTCCAGTGCCTAACATTCCATCAAAATCATGTGGTTTGGCAGACGAAAATAAAAAGTTTTTGACGGAATGGAAATGATTCGAAACAACCGTTTTGCAAACAACTATTTCAATGACTTAAGTTTTGCTTTAAAGTAAAAACTGAAAATAGAAAATTTTTGTACATGACATTCGGTCTGGTGAACCAAGATGATTCACCAGACCGAATCAACTTTTATCAGACCGAAAGAAAATCGTAATTTTTTAAATATTTCATTGTTGATGGCTGGCCTGTATAGTTTGCTTTACTTGTATAAAGCCCTTTTCATTGTTATTGATTTTAATTAGGGTTGTTTTCTTGTTTCATATACCCATGTCATATGAAACCAACAAGGCCAAGGGGAAGAATGGTATGGGAACAAAAATGTTCATAACAATATATATTCCGAATAATTTTATTGTTAACATTCTCTCTCCGAGAGAAGGAAAACGTCTCTCCAATTATCTTTTTCATCCATAAAATCAACACAAAAGTCATCATTGTCCTTGTCTGTGTCACACATAATATTCAGTGCATGAAGGTCACTTTCCTTACTGTCAATATCAAGCTTTTTCTGCAGTGGCTGCTTTCAAGCAAGGGCTACCAATTTTCCATTTCTCGTTTTAGCAATGCAAATTAACTGTACATATATTTTTCTGAACATTGTTTGCTAAAACAAGTCTGCTTTGAAGTAAACATTTTGTATAATCTATTTTTTTATATAAATAAAGCAAAGTGTTTTATTTAAATTCACAGGGAAATAAATTTCTAGTGATATCTTTACAACCATTTGTCTTAATCAGGAAAAAGCTTGTAATATTTGTCCATTTCAAAGGTTTCAATATTTCCCAAAATCCTAAATCAAGTCCTCTATCATATTTTGCACAACAGACAAGTTTAAATTTGGCACCAAATTGATATCCGATAATTTGTATGTGTCCGGTCCGGAGTGATTCTTTCTCTTATATTTCGTTCATTAAAGCGTTTCTGAGATTGCGACTTTTTTGTCAATGTCCTTGAACTTCATCATAGCATGGAACAACGAAAAAAGTTACAATAAAAGAGTTTTGATTTGGTGTTTCACTTTAGTTTTTATGAAATTCTATGCCGGAAACTGACAAGTCAATCGTTATAGCCGAAATTGACGAAATCAAATGACAGAGCAATACCGGACAATCGGTCCTGAAATCCAAGGGTTTATATCGGACCGGCGGTCATTTTACCAGACTTGTCTGTCGGTCCGACGGTATTTCGTTTCCACTGATATATGGTTATAGTGTTTAATGCAACTTTCAACAATATTTCACTTATATCGTGACGGTCAGTTCTACTATATATACATATAGTATATATAAAGGAGAAGTTGTAAAACTTTATCTGATACTTTTGTTATGTTTTGGGACAACAAAATATGTTTAAACTAATTACAAGCAAGCGACAGATTGCTCTTAGCGTTGGAAATGTTGTTTAAAAAAAGGAGTTTGAATACTATGAAAATTCTTTGTTGTAATCTATATTTTTGATTATGCACCCAAAAAAAATCAAGATACTGTAGCTTCTGCTTCTGACAAATTCAGACAAAGCAAGACAAATAACAAAGTTTGTACTTTATTCCTTGGAGTATTCTGAAGTATTTTCACTAATCGATTCTATATTTGAACCAACAATTTATATGCTAAATTTAGATTTTTTATTATTCATTATTATTAAGATTTTGACAAAAATGAAAACGGAAGTCTGTTAGTGTTACAAGATTGAGAGCTTCATTTATGTAACATGGCAGTCAGCTTTTCACATAACTTTTCTTTTGGGTCTAATCGAAGGTCTTATGACGCTATGACTAATCTATCTATCTCTCGCTTCTCGGGTCGCACCTGCTCTTCATAAACTACTACAAAATGAGCATATCAGTCATTCCAGAAAAATGGGCCCTCTTTTTTGATTAAAATAACATTACTGTCGTTTGCCAATTGCACATTTATTTTACTAAAATAATATGATTTTATGTTTTGATCGATGTTACTTTAATCTGCAGCTGAAAAAAAATAAAGAATGGGTCCATTATTGGAAATCTGCTTTTCTTGCTGCTGCTGCAAAAGAGCTTACAAATGGATTTTTTTTGTGTCGCATAGTAAATAACAGTAAAACGCACGTGCATTAAAGGAACGTTTCTATTAAAACATTAAAGTTGTTTTCGTAAAAAAGTGTCAAAATATATATATAAATATATATTGAGACAAAAAGGGCGTAAAAAAGATTTACAGTGATAATTGCTTTGAATTGAATTTTAAAATGTGTCGCCAAATGCCATATAACATCCGTAACTAAAATTGTGGATATCGTAACAAAACTTATTTGCGAAGAAACTGGAGGTAATATGATGTTTTATTAATTATCTTTGGTCAAAGAATATGTCTCCATCTCACATTATAATGTTATTTTGCCAAATACAAAAAAATGAGTCAAGAAACCTTATATATTGAAATGTCGCATTTAAGACTCTGACCTCCATAATGCAAATTTTGATAAAATTAAGAAAGGCAAGTATCAATGGCACTTATTTTCTCAAAACATTAAAGCAATAGAATAAAATAATCAATTAATTCAGCTCAACCCTTGTTTTACCTGCAATTATTTCTCAAAATGTTCCGTTTTTCTGACCTCTGTAACATTTGACATCCATAACGGAACTTTTACAACGAAAACGGAAGTGTCAGACTTTTTACCCAGTGTACTGTTTTGTATAACACCGATATATGCAGACGAAAAGTTTTTAGTTGTAACAAAAATGTAAAAATAGTAAAACAGAATGGACAGAAGAAAAAAGTAAGTGTTTAATATATTGCCTAGTATTTGAGAAGTATGTAGAAAGACTGAATAGATCCCATATCAATGTTTTAACGACAATATCAACTTCCAAGTTCACAGAAATCAATTGAATTGTCATTGACGTCACAATAGCGGTGCAATGGGAAATTTTACCCGTAAACATTACACTAGTCAAATGTTACGGAAGTCAGATAGAAAACACAGCCGACCATTTTAGCTCCGAAGTGACAATAAAAATATATTTAAAAGAAATTGTTATCCAAAATTTTAAAGTAATGATAAAATCCCCCCGTAAAAATCCATTTTTACAGTGTTTAAAGATTAATGCTCAACACAAGCGGTGTTATGGATGTCAGATATAAATGAATTTAATATGCAAAATAACATTTAGTGTTTCATACCAATCAAAATACAGACAAATCATTTCAAAACTTTATTCTTATAGTAGTATATGTTGAATACATCTTATTTCTCAACACAATATCACATTTCAAATACGTTTTCCCATCTCTTGAGTCGTTATGGAGGTCATAAATCACAATTGTTATGGATGTCAGAAATCTAATAACTGCACATAAGAATAAATATTAAGTACATTTGCACCAAAAATACTTTTGAGCAGTGTCACCACTTCAACTGGGAGTCCGTCTGTTCGTCTGTTGACCATATTTTTTTTAAATTTCTTCGTCATATTTTACCTGGATCGCCGAATGCAAAAGCAGTCTAGGAGTCTGATCACTCCGTCCGTCCGTGTGTCCGTCACAAAATGAGGGTTCTTCGTTTGTATAATCTGAAACTCATTCAGCTTAAGTTTGACATTTCTGAAATTTTGCGCAGTGAATTCAGATATCGATTGGTGAAGAGGAATTTGGAGTTCAGGCAAGATGGAACTATTTAGAATCGGGGCACGGGGAGGGCCCGTGTGGCAGATGACCTAGGCGACAGCGTGAAGAGATCTGCAGACAATGCCATCAAGCACGGCAAAGCCAGCGTACAGATAGAACCTGAAAAAGTTCTTAACGTTTTATCGGAACCACCCGCAAAGATAGGAAGTCGTGAATGATCTATGAAGATAGTAGATACCAATTTCGAAAACATAGAGAAGATCTTTTCAAAGATATAAACAATCTTAGTACATACTCCAGCATTTGTTCAATTTAATTGTTCTGGTGAATCAAGAGACAAATGTAACTTTACAATTCGAAAAAAAATTTCCACATATCTAGAGACAGGTATTCTGAAATATTGTACATAAATTAAGCTATCGGGTTCTAAAATGCGAATTCCAATTATTTTGATTCACTCTGTGTTGCATTTTTCGTCAACTTAAAACATCGCAAAAATTCAGAATTTACAACAAATTTCTAACTTCCGTAACAAAACTTTAGTTAGTTTGAAGAATGCAAAATTTTGAAACTTGATGACCAAATCGTTTGGACTTTTGACATGTTTCACTAGACATCTTCAAGAGTTAGTTTAAATCATAAATACTCATTTTAATAGGTTTTATTTTTTATTATGATGTTTGATGTTTATTCAGAAATAAATGTTCCTTATATCCTTAAATATTTTATGTATGTGCCTGTTGTCGCAACAAACAACTAGCTGTTATCAAGGAACTTAATATCTCATCAAGCCTTAATACCTCCCCCATTTCTACTCTTGCACTGAAAATGGATTTTCATATTAAGGGATTTCTCAGAAATCGATCAGATTATTATTCTGACATCCGATGATCCGTAAGGGCGTAATAAAAAAATCGATACTTAAGTTTCAAGTGGTGTAATTTCAAAACTAGTAAAATTGTGTGTGTGAAAATCTAAAATTAAACTTTGGATATATTCTCTTTGCAAAAAATACAATCGTTGTGATAATATGAAATACTTTAATTTTTGGAGTTTTCTATTTTTTATTGTGCCCATTTTTCTGGAATGACTGAAATGTCTTATATGATATAATTATATGAAAGTTCAAGAATCAAGATTCAAGACCGACAAGAGATACATGTATTAACAACAACAAATAGTTTATTGTCAATCACGACGCCTACAAAGGAGCTGTATAATCACTAAATCAGTACAAATTTAGATACAAATTACATTTACAATGATAATGTAATGATTAGATTAATTTACATGATTTGAATATTAATAAGCTCGCTTCGTTAAGCGAGCTATTTATGACTGAAACATGGTAAAATTAAATCAATAAAGGAATAATGACGAATGCCATTTACTTTGACTAAAACAGAAATCCTTATCATCCATACACTATGCCTATGAAAAAGTTTCACCACATCCGGGTTATCCATACCACTATGGCTATGAAAAAGCTTCAACACACCCGGGACATTCCGGGTCACTGCTTTTCGCGACACCCTCTAGACCGTATGAAAGATACGGTGTACGAAAGGTATCGAATACCGGAATCGCTGTTGCCTATATTGTTTCCTTGTGAAATAAACATAAAATTTAATTCAACATTCTTCTTCTTTGACGAAAATATACAAATTATTTGTTTGAAATGAATATTTAAAGAATTTTGTCTGTAAATTGAAACCGATAATTATCGAATCCTACACGGAAAGTAACGAGTCGCTAAAAATAACACGATTGCACAACCTGATCGTCTGCTCTGGATTATTGCTAAAGCAAACGCAAGCTTATATTTATATTCGCATCAGGTATTGATAAAATACACAATTGCCCAAAATGTCTAAAAAAAAAACACTTTCAAAAGTTCCGTTGACCCCCCAATTTACAACAGATGGTCAAAAGTTCCGTTGACCCCCCAATTTACAACAAATGGTCCAATTTTAATCAGTTTAAGAATATTTTAAAATCTTGGAATGGAAATGTATGTAAATGTTCAGTTTGTGCTGACTTTTAAATTTGTTTAAATTTCTACCATCTAGGTCATATCCAGTTTTTATTTATTGTGCTTATAAAATTTTATGCTTTGCTCATAATATTAGCTTTTAGTTGTTCATAGTTTGCTACATTAGCTCTTGGTATGCTTAGCTTATAACATCAGCTTTTAATCTGCTTTTTTGCTTATCTTATAACTGTTAGTATTTTACATGTAGTGCTTACTTAGTCTTGTATTTTAGCTGTATGTTGCATGCTTGTTATTTGTTATTTATTATGTGTCTGTGTATGTCGGTTAAAAGCTCAACAGAGCTTATGTTGTATGTTGTTTTAACCATGCCGACTCTAAATAAAGCTTATTAATTTATTTATTTATTTATTTAAGTCCAATCGGAATAAAATTCAGGTGTTAAGCGGCCTTCCTGTTTGGATTATTTCATGGCGTCTCATTGACATTGGCGATACCACTTCATTTTTAACCTTTTCGAAGTTCTATTCAACTATATAATTTTATTCTACATTTACACATGGATCCTGGTGGTAAAATCTACACTATTGATGAGTTTAGATGTTGGAAAGTCAAGAATCTTGACGATCAGAGGTCTGACGAAAACAAGAAGTTGAAGAACGAAGGGGGAGGGTACCGCCCCTACTACCGGGTCGTTTCGCCCCACTTAATCGCTATTATATAATAATAGATGAAGTCTTTTTCGACAATTTGTTGGTAATTATTTATTTATTAGTTGTATACAAGAAATAATAATAACAACTGATATGTGTCATATGTCAACAACTAATTTGAAGCCATGCAGAACAAACAATACATATAAATTTATTACTGTATTGTTCAAAGAAATTTTACAAATTTAAGCAGGTGTCAAACAATTTACTTTATAATGATTTTATTGTCAATATATATATATACAATTGGATTGGGAACAAGTTTTTACAACTTACTAGTCCCTCTCCGGTACCAGGTCGTTTCGCCCTGAATCCCGTTCGCCCCCTATTCCTGTTCGCCCCGGGTCGTTTCGACCCTATTCCCATTCGCACCGGGTCGTTTCGCCCTCATTTATTAATAGTGCTTTAAAAAATGAAATACGGAAAATACCATTGCAAATATTCGTATTTTGGATGTTGTAAGGCTTATTCATGGGTACTTTATTTTTGTCTTCCTCATAATTAACATGCTTTCTTGACGTGTTTAATATTATGTATTGCTTCATTCTTTGTTTGACGTCTGATTAAATTTATACTATTTTAGCATTTGATGCGTAATTCATTAAAAAAGAGGTTATTTGCGCACTTGTACAGCATCTTAGTCATTTCATGCACTTTTGCGTTGGTACAAAAAAAACCCAACCTTTTTACTGTTCTTGTAAATTTTGCAAGAAAAGTTTCACTTGAGATCTTTGACAAAAGTAGACCAAAATGAATGAATTATTATTTTTTTTGTATGTACAACTAATAAATAAATATTTAAAGTAGACCAAAATGAATGAATTATTATTTTTTTTTGCATACAACTAATAAATAAATAATTTCAAAAAAATCTTCATCTATTATAATATAATAGCGATTAAGTGGGGCGAATCGACTCACTTTCCGGGGCGAAACGACCCGGATTCCCCTCTCCATACAAATACAGTAATAACATAAACAAATCAAATGACAGCAAATGTACAGGCTATATCAATAACTGGTAAATTAAGCAAAATCATGTCAAACTAAGCATACATATTAAATATTGTTTTAATATTTAACAGAAAAAAAGGAGGGGGGGGTGCAGACTTCCGAAAACAGTCGGTCCGTCGGTCCTGACCGACAGAAATGTAGTAGGACCGACGATTTCAAAATATATATCGGACCAAATGTCCGGTAAAACATAGATATTTGAAAGGACCGGCGATTGAAATTTATTCCCTCCCAGTTTCCACTGCCAATGACATTAAATTTCGTTTTCAGTTTTATTAAAATGTCAGACAGAGACTTGAAATTTGTTTATTTATTCTGTCAGACCGACACGTTCCTCTTTGTAATCGAAACTCCTATACAAATGTACGTAAATGTAAACATCCTTTTAGTAGGAACCAGCACCTGCAAAACGTGGAACATTAAAACTGAAATATATTACTGAGCACAGAAATAAGTTGACTTCCACACTCCCCAAGTATCAAAGATTGTTTGTGTTTAATTAAATATGTTTTGAGATGCTTATATATTGAAGGTGACAGCAGATTCATATTCTTAACTGAAATTAAAAATGTAGGTAAACCGGAAACTGACATTGATGTATAATATTCGGAAAGTGATCGGACCATTAGATACGGATTGTTGGCTATATCTGCCTTATCTTTTTAGATAAAAATATGTATACAGAAAAACGTTTAATTGAGTTGTTTAATGATCATGACTATAGGTAATCTTGCATTCAGTTCTGTATAAAAAAAAAAAAAAATTTGACAGGTTATATACAATATTACAAAAAAATGGTGGGACAGACACAAAGCCCATGGGTAAGACAGAACCCCAGTTCCTGTCTGACCCAATGTCAGACAGAATTTTTTTTTTTCGCCAACTCTGTAATACCGAATGTTTGGTATAATAGTTACCTCAGATTTTGTCCGAAAGGCATTGATCAGTGTTTAATTTTATTTTTAAATTACATAATTTTCATTGTTTTCACTCCTTTTATACATTTCCGGTTTCAATCAAACCCATTTGTGAAGACGATCACGACCCGATTGGTTATTTGTATATATATTAGCCAATGACATGACGTCTTTCATACAACCATTGACCTATAGTACAAGGTTATCAAAACAACAAAACTCGAGACACACACTATAAAAGACATAACATATACAATTTTGAACAACACTGAAAACTGAAAATTGAATTACTTTAACCTCTATAAAAACCAGAGGTGAAATCAGGTGCCCAATTGCTAATACTAGGGTAAATCACTCTAAAAATGCCAAACTAAACATTATGCATGTGACAGTGAATTTTTTGGGACTTTTTTTTCGGACCGGCAAAATATTTTTCGGACTGACAAGATTTTCATGTCTGTCAGTCCGAATGACTGACAACTTCTCAGCAAGTTTCGGGAAGTCTGGGGGTGGTAAAACTAATAAATTGTGTTGAGATAATATCACGGTTGGGGATAATTAACACAGGCACTTGTTTCATTAAAAAAATATATGCCCCCGCCTCTTCCTTACTTCAAGGTAAACATCTGCACTTTACCCCTTCCCCACTTCGCCTCAATATTTTTCGCTTATTTGTGATCCTTTCGCTGACCCAATTATATCGTTACACTCCCGTAATATTTCTCTTTTTATGCATGTTTTTTTTATTCTCTATATCGTGTCTATGCAGTGCCAATTCAGGACCATTAGATAATAACAGAAGGGATTGCAACTAATCTTGGCTGAAATGTTCCTAACAAATTCATGACAAAATGTTGTAGTTACTATGGTGTCAATGAATCAGTACATTTCAATAATGTTTGAGGGATGTCAGTTCAAATCTCTCTGGAAGCTAATGTTCTGCATACATGTACATATTGGGTTTGTCAACTACTAACAATTACAATATATGTATATACATTGTAGCTTCTATAGTACAAGGTAGTACGTTTCAATAATGTTGAAAAGATGTCAGTTCAAATCTGACTGGAAGCTAATCTATGGGTTTATTTTAATATATGCTTGATCATGTTGACTGCATTAACTAACTTGGACACAAGTCCCTAGCTTAATGAAAGTTTTGAAGAACTACTCCTTTTTCAATGCGACCACAAAAATGTTGTGTTAATAGTTAGCATGCTCACCTAGAATGTGGTAGATCCATGAGTTCTAGCCCCTGTCTAGTCAAACCAAAGATTATAATATTGGTAAGAATGCAGCATTAAGGAGTAAAAACAAAAACTGGTCGAGTCAGAATAATGTTTCAGAGTGGAACGACATACAGGTATCTACCAACAGACTTGTTTCAATGAACTACATTTTGTAGCACTCTAAAAATCCAACTAAGGGTGTTGGTCTTTTCATTTTTTGTATCTAAATGTTTCCTGTTGCTCATGCTTAAATAGTTTACACATCACATGTTATAGTTTATGTTTCTTGTTTAAAAATTCTATGAATAGAATGTTTTTATCCCCCATATGTCATGAGTGTTGTTTTTCATGTAACATTATTGAATATTTTGGGCTTTGTTCATTTACCTGAGAAAGTCTTAGACAAATATTTTGAAATCAAAGGAGTTTTGAACCTTATTACATGTATGGGTTTTTTTGGGGAGGGGGGTGGAACTTTTGTCAGATTTTTTAACTTCTCAATTCAATAACTAAAGGATAGAGAAAATTGCAGTGTCCCCCAATATTAACTTTTTGATGTTAAAAGCAATATAATTTTCATTCAATCATTAACTTAAGACTTAATCAGGATGAGGGGAATGTGTTTTATTACCCATTCTTCAATGTTCCAGTTCATAGTTTTGTTATTTTACAACATTGTTATTATACATGTAACTGACCTTTTAATAATGTTTTGTTTTTGCAATAAATATTTTCTTGTTAATGAATATTTGTTTAATTTTTGTGCTCTATAATTTACAAAAGTTATCGAGTTGAATCATTTACAAAGTACATGTGCATGTACATATTTTGCCCAACCAAGACTGACTTGTTCCTGAATTTAGCACTTTTTCCATACTAATCCTTATATGTTATTATTGGTCTCCTGACATTGGCATAAACAAGAAAGGATGGAGTGTCTCATGAACAGAAACCACACCATAATAATGTGGTTGACATACATGTAAGAATGGAACATGACTGTTAATGTATAGCCCTGTATCAGGGCATACTATTTAACCCCCGTCTGTCCCTCCCTATAGTTTTGAGCTAGAGTTTTTGTAATATTTTGTAGTGTGTTTAATGTACAAATACTAAAGGTGTGCATTCTTACAGGATTTTGACTTCTAAAAAATCACAAAATGATATATAGTTGAACTAAGTCATTTTTAAGTTAGTACATCTAAAGTGTCTTACACACAGACTTTATACATTCTCTAACAAAAGGGGCACACCAGTTTTAAGTTGGGCCTTTTAAAAAGTTTTATTTGATGCTCCATAATATATTATTTACAAATTGTATGTTTAATGTGATATAAATGTGATAAACTATAAAACCATGCAGAAGTCTAACATAATGCCAACTTTAAAGCATTAACATTACAAAGCTGGTTTTTGTACGAATACCTGCCAGTCGCTTAGGGGGAAAAAAGACTTCTTTTGATTTCCCTTTTTTATAAGGACCCCCCCCCCTTTTATAGGATAGTCGGACAACAAAATATACAAGTTTTAGATTAATTTTCTTCAAGTTAATCGATAAGTACCCGCTAGGATGATATATTTTATTTATTCTTGCAGGTCTAGGATATTTTGTAAACTACTATTTGCGAGGTTGTGTCACAATATCCTTGGAAGTTGGAACTACTACATGTATTCTACTATAGCTGAATATTCACACGATCTCTCATTATTTTCAAGTTCTACGGGATACATGTAGTCATAAATTATTTTCCTAACCAACAAATTCACGAAAACTTCCTTACGACCGTGACGATATGTGCATAACTGCCACGATGAATAAACTGCGACACCGTGTTTACAAATGCAATGATGTCTTGTTTACTCCGATTGACCTTTGAACCATAATGGCGGCGGTAACGTGAAATTGGTAACCGATAATTATCGAATCCTACACGGAAAGTAACAAGTCGCTAAAAATAACACGATTGCGCAACCCGATCGTCTGCTCTGGATTATTCCTAGAGCAAACTCAGGCTTATATTTATATTCGCTTAATTGCATTAGGTATTCTCTTTTCCGGGCATCCGGGTATTTCGGTCAACAAATTATCTCCCTTGTCATTGAGGCGGTGAAACATTCGCCATTTTACATTTGATTTTCACCGCCTAAAGATGGCCGACTCGTGGTTTTTAGAGGAAGTGACGTCACCCCGGAAAAGAGAATTGATAAAATACACAATTGCCCAAAATGTCTCAAAGAAAAACACTTTCAAAACCTTATGCATATGTCAGAAGGTAGCAGGTCAAATCGGTCCCAAGTCAAATCGGCCCCAGTCAAATCGGCCCCAGATCAAATCATTGTATTATTATGGTCTTTTTTTTATTGTTTCACTCCTTTTTTTCACACCGGGAAATCACATGTCCGCCAATTTTGTTGTTTACTATTGTCAACATGCAAAGTTAAATATTTCTTAAATAGTTTGGACACTATTCAGCAAAATATTTAAATACATCCAATACGTTTTAATTATTGAAGAATTAAAACTGTCTAGTAAGTACAGTTGTGTTTTGTACCAGTAAATGTTTACCATTGATACGAAAATAAACTAAATATAAACGTCTGACTATATCTCGCCATGCTTAAAATAATCAATAATCTTGCCGATAAAATTTCAGTGTCTGCATATATATGATTCAAATTTCCTCCATGTACATTGGCCATGAGGAGGACTTTAATTTCATTTTGTTTAATTATTTCCAGTCTAAATGTCCTTTAGGCACCGGCCCTTGATGACCTCTGTATATGGATGGCATTGCTCTCATGCATGTACATTGGTCATGGGGAGGACGCTGGATATTGCCGTCTGTCATTGAATTAGCCCCTTGTAAATATAAAAGGGTTTATTTCTATTTCAGCACATTTTACGCGTGACGGTACTTTTAATACCCTTTTAATCCAGAGACTGTTTCAATTTGATGTAATCTAATCTATAGATGGGGTTAGTTTTTTGTGTGATTGACCCTATTCCATTGACTGCGTATACTGCCTTTAATTGTAATATCGGATTATTTTAACAAAAGAATCCGCTCATCAATAAAATTTAAATTTTACATCTCTTAACCAAAAATATTAATTTATATTACATAATTTTTTTTTATTTATTCTTTTTTATTTTTATTTTTTGGGGCCGATTTGACTTTCATTTTAAGGCCGATTTGACTTGGGGCCGATATGACTTGGGGCCGATTTGACTGGAAATCTGTCAGAAACCCAGTATGGATAGAAACTGCTATTTGATTGTTTTTAGTTGTTGTATATATGTCATACAGTGATACATAGAAAGTTGCAAAATGTTGTGTACATGAAAAAAAATTGATGTTAAAAAAAAAGGAGGGATGGGCAATCAGAAGCACCATAGGGTCCTGTTCACAAGTACCTGTGATCTTGAAGAGTGTCTCAGACCCTATGATATGTGCAACATTTACATACTCTATTATGTCTACTGGTGGTCACTAGTAAACCAAATTTCTATTTTCAGGCAAAGTTGGTAAATAATTATATGTACATAAGCATAACGTTTTGCATATGTTTGCTCATCCAAGACTAAGGATATCTAATTAGTGATTAGCTTCGCGGCTTTCGAGTTGATCCGGCCTGAAAACTATTCGGCCTTATGCAAATCCGGCCTTAGTTGATTCAGCCTTAGTTGATACGGCCTTGGTTAATTAATGCGGCCTCAGTTAAGAATGATGTGTATCTATGGATATATATGATACATACAATAAAACGACACATTGTGATGATTTGAGTAAATAATTAAGTGATGGTCCTACTATTACATAGTCTGTGTTGCCACTGGAAACAACTGTCACACTCTAAAGCATGCTGCTTTGGACGGACATTCTGCTCACACACAATACAAGGAAACGACATAGTTGATAGTTTTGAAAATAGTAGGACCATCACCAAAATATGCATATATTAGTGCGGTTTCATCAAAAGAATTGGAGTACTTTTTGAGTAATTCATAGTATGGCTTCCTTTTACTTTTTGGTAGCCCTTATAATCATACTGCCAGTGCAATTATACGACTATTAAGCAAATGATAATTAATTGCAAGAGAACATCTAAGGAATTTCGCTTGTTGACAGCTTGGTATATCAACCTGAATTGTTTTTTTAATCATCAACTTCAATGGAAATGATTTCCGTCATTATTACCAAAAATTACTAATTAAAAAATTAGTAAAATAATAACGATTTATTATGGCTTTTCATATTGAGTTACGAGTAAATCTTGTGAAAACACTACAAGTTCCAATATTTTATTCATCATATCCATGAATATTTAAATAATATTTTAAATTTAAATAGAACTTTTATTTTTTAATTATTCTTTTCCATTTGATATAAGGCTGGATTTGCCGTAGGCCGCATAAATATATGACAAGGCCGGAACATCAATTTTATATAAGGCCGGATTTGCGTAAGGCCGCATCAACTAAGGCCGAATCAACTACGGCCGAATCTGTCACAAGGCAGAAACAACTTGTAAGGGCTTCGCGAGCTTTCCAGGCAGTGCCTGTTTCATATTAATCTTTCACAATTAAAATTCAATTATTGTCAACCTTGTCTTTCTTTCCGAGCTTGTTGTCTTAACTGGTGTTGCTTGACAAGTGACGAAAGCATGGTAACTTCTACAAATGACCAGTAAATCACATTTTTATGTTCTGATTGTTCTGTATTGTTTGTTTTGATTCCACCTCCGGAAGTGACGTTTTCCTACTAAATGTGGTTTGTCAATCAACGCTGAGATGAATAGTTCATTGAAAATAAATGATTCATGATGCGTTAACATGTTAAAAGGAATTTTGATGACTATTCCAATCTTAATATAATAATTTTGGTTACAATTAAACAATTATTTTCTTGAAATAAGTAATTAAATTTAATCTGGATTAAAACCGAAAGCAAAAGTTAAAATTATTGCGCCCGGTGTCATTGGACTCTCGCAAATTCACGTGTGGACAGGTGCGTCCTGGGACAGTTGACAAACAATGGCCGTTACTCAAAATAATAAAGGCCTGCTAGTGATTTTGACTATAACCTGTGTTTGTGGATTTAATGTAGACACACAAATACCCTTTATACGTAGAGGACCAACAAATAGTTATTTTGGATTTTCATTAGCAGAGCATCAAATTACAAATTCTGAAGGATCAGTTATAGAGAATGTGTAAGTTGACCCCCCTTTTTACATATTTACAGAAATTACATGCATGATTGAACAGATAATTGGTGACAATTTAAAAACCTATTATATACCTTAATTACCTTAACCACAGGTATTCAAAAGTAATCGCGTCGAGGGTAAGACTTTCTACTTAAAAAAAACCTAAAATAGTCCACAACTTTCAAAATTATAAGTTTTTTTTAAAGCCCACAAAATACAAATAATTAAAATTTAATTTAAATTTAGATTAATATCATTTATCAGAAATTCAAATGAAAGAAAAACTTTTACAATGAAATTGTTAGCCTTGTTAATTGGTTATATATATAATTTAAGAACAATGCTTATGTCAAAAGACCGATTAACATTTTTATCATCCTGAAAGGCCTGATTACCTGTCCATGAATTTATAATGGTCATAATCTGGCTGGACCATAGGTCTTATTTACTTTGGCTATAATTATCTCTTTATCTGTCTTTAGGTCAATTTTATGATAAACATATTTGTAAAACTATTAAAAACGAAAATTTACAGCTACTCTTTGTAAGTAAAGACTAAATTTTAACTGATCAATGCTAATAACTAAAAAAAAAATAATTCATTTTTCATTTCATGACAATATATATATATATTACGAATTTAGCTTGTTACACATATTTTCATTGGTTCTTCAACCCTGAATGTCAGCATATATTCGGGAAACAGACAGGGTATATATTTCAGTCCCCAAAAACGATTAAAACATGGACGACAAAACATTACGCTTCATTGAATCAATGGTATAATACGGAATAATAAATGTATTTTTACCAAATTAAATGCTGTTTTTATACTCAAAACGGCTGCATGAACAAAAAAATATTACAACGGTTAATTTTATGCCTTGTACAATACAGTTTGTATACATGTACATGTATATACAAGTACAATGTACATGTATACGTATCAATCGTCTGTACTTTTATACATGTACTTTAGGGTACAATGATTTTTTCCTCATACACTGACTACTGTTAAAGTGTTGTGAAGTAGCAATAGATAGGAGTATAATAAATTAAACCACAACATTTTTTAGATACTATATCAATATAAAATTATGGTCATGCTTCAATGATCTATATAGAATGTCTACAGGATTTGATAGCTACTGGCTTTATGTCATACTGTTTGAAGAAATAGGATATTTAAGTAGAAATTTGATATCATCTAAGTGAGATGATATGAATAATATCCCATACATGTAGGTGGAAAATTGAAAATGAAATTGAAATTGTTGACAATCTTATTAATAGTGGAATTAAAATTTGTGTGATGTCTTCCAACTTTATGTTTATCTCAACAAAAGGCATCTTTATAAACCTACAGATAAGACGACAATTATATTACTGTACAAGGATTTTTTTTATGTCGGACATTGTTAAAGCATGAAGAAAAGTTTTAAAAAATACTAAAGGGGCAATCAGAAGGTGTAAATAGAAGGGCAGATAATACATTGGCCAAAAGACAAAACAATGGCTCACAAAAGACATGTACACCATACAGCAAACTAAAGATTGACCAACACAAACCTAAACAAAAAACCTTGCGATGAACTTGCAGTTTTAGTTTCACACACATGCACACAGTATTCATTTTTACTTTTAGCATTCCCCCAGAGACATTTTTCAGAGCTTGCATTTCAGATACAGTTATTTTACATGTTTTGTAATTGATACTGTTTTATGATTAAATTCTGAACAATACTACATCAGAGATCTTTGTAGGATAACATTTTGAATCATAATTCCCAGCCACTAATATGCATTCTTTGTTATTTTTGGTAAAAAATGGTGAGTCTCATTGAACCATGTGATGAGTCCATGACTCAGTCACCTTTAGAAATGAGTTGGATGTATCTCTGCATTACATGTACATGCATTTCTAGCTAGAATATACAGTCTGAATATAACTGCTCACTTGATGTTGATACAACAATCAATCTAGAATATACAGTCTGAATATAACTGCTCACTTGATGTTGATGCAACAATCAATCATACAATATACAGTCTGAATATAACTGCTCACTTGATGTTGATACAACAATCAATCTAGAATATACAGTCTGAATATAACTGCTCACTTGATGTTGATACAACAATCAATCTAGAATATACAGTCTGAATATAACTGCTCACTTGATGTTGATACAACAATCAATCATACAATATACAGTCTGAATATAACTGCTCACTTGATGTTGATACAACAATCAATCATACAATATACAGTCTGAATATAACTGCTCACTTGATGTTGATACAACAATCAATCATACAATATACAGTCTGAATATAATTGCTCACTTGATGTTGATACAACAATCAATCATACAATTTATTCACTTTCAAGAGTTATTGATATATGATATTGTACAATGTACAAAAAATGTATGAAGATAAATCATGTCCTCACGATGAGCACCGGTCCTCCGGCCCAAGACCAGTAAAACTTTGTTTGGACCAGTAAATTTTCAGTTTTTATTTAGATATATATTACATGTATGTAATAAATTCAAGAATTTGATTTGGACCAGTAAATTCAAATTTTCATTTTGAGGGCTGTCATCTGTGGAAACTTTTGGTATCAAATTAATTATTATCAATTCGATCACATATTGCACAAGCATTTTAATAAGCGGTGGTCAGGTACTATTAGTCGCCTACAATGATCTTTGGTATCTCCTGATTTTAAAGAGTGTTGTGTAAGATGTTCATGAAAATTGTTCAAATTTTAATAAAAAGTACTGCATGTAAATGGTAAAGTTATGGTAGACTTGAAAAATATTGAAAGCCCAGATCTTACATGTAGGTCTATTTGCTGTAGAACTTGATTTATTTCGATTTACTCAGGGATACTTGTAGCAATTTAATTTGAAGAGTCCAGAAGACATTTATGAACAGTCTGGTAGTGGTGAGTCCCATAATTGTAAGAATTTAACATTTGAAAAGTTTTAGGAGTTCTAACTGAAAATGGTGAATCCATGACTCAACTAGGCTAGTTACAAGGATCTCTAGATCTGTTACTGGACTGGAGGCTGGTGGTGAATCCATGACTCAACTAGGCTAGTTACAAGGATCTCTAGATCTGTTACTGGACTGGAGGCTGGTGGTGAATCCATGACTCAACTAGGCTAGTTACAAGGATCTCTAGATCTGTTACTGGACTGGAGGCTGGTGGTGAATCCATGACTCAACTAGGCTAGTTACAAGGATCTCTAGATCTGTTACTGGACTGGAGGCTGGTGGTGAATCCATGACTCAACTAGGCTAGTTACAAGGATCTCTAGATCTGTTACTGGACTGGAGGCTGGTGGTGAATCCATGACTCAACTAGGCTAGTTACAAGGATCTCTAGATCTGTTACTGGACTGGAGGCTGGGTATCTACATGTACATGAATGTGTAGGGCTTACATGTATACATGTACATGTAGCAAACTATCACATTGAATGCATGATTACTCAAGTAAAATGTTATGCTTCAATACAATGTACATGTATGTGAAATATACAATTTGTTATTCATAATTTTTACATACAGGTACATAAAAGTTACAAGGTAAAATATAGGTTTTAATATTTAAACACTATCAGTACAGTTATAAACATGTATGTCTGTGTTTTGTCTTTTTTAACCTTGCACTAGATATCCATGATTTTATAGTATAATAGAAAGTAAAGTAATTTTTATGTACATTTTGTATATTTGTACATTGACAACTGGATTATATAGAGTTCTGCTGTATGGCTACATGTATACTAGAATGCCTCCCTCTGGTAGGAGATCAGACTTAAATCTTTGAGCCTTTCATTGTTTGTTAAACCAAAGTTTTTGTAAATTGTACATGTACTTATCATAAGTAGTCATCTTACAAGAGATGAAGGGAGCAGTCGTGGTCGTGATTGTAAAAAATATACATAATATAAAATTATATGTACCTCTGAGCCTCCATTGGTTTAAATGTTTCAACTCTTGGTGTACTTGTTACATTTAGTATGCATGTACTGGAACTATTAAAACATTTCACAACATACATTACATGATGTACAAAAATGTAACATGAAAAAGATGATGAATATTTAAACAGTAGATATTGATGTATCATATATATTTCATATTTGTGTGTGTACACAAAATGTAAATGAAGGTTTAACATAGCTTATACTCCAGAAGAATGTCAGTATTAACATAGAATTGTAAAATGATTGTAATAAAACTCTGAAGTGGTAATATATACAGGTACCTACCTGTACATTAGGCCAAGAAAAAAATACCTCTGTTTCGCTAACATGCCCTAAAATATTAGGGTCGGTAGGTAGGAAAAAGATTTTATTTTTTAAAATATTTTTAGCTAGTTTCTACAGGGGACACATTCTAACTTTAATAGTGCTTGTTCAAAAATGGCAAAAAAAAACTTTAGGGTAGGCACAAAAAACTAGGGTCAGTAGGGTTAGTGGAAACACATACATGTAATTGTTTTTTTTTGCCTTGTATACAATGTCAGCAGTGGTACATGTACATTGAAAATAAAATGTTAAACAGTAATGGTGGACAATCATTCCACAACAACATCAATACAATATATTCAGAGATCCTTGTAGTATAAAATATTGATGAGTCTTAAAACATAAATGATGAGCCCAGGACTTGCCCATACAAGTTGACAAGTGCATGCATTCAACAAAATGAACAACCACCTCCGACCTCAAATCATTCAACACAAAAAATACCATGACAATTATATTTTACAAATGGAAATCATGGCCAGGCCAGAAAATGTGGCTAGAGTATTAACATTACAAAATAATATTTAATTTGGGTAAAACAAGAAGTTTTTTTTTTCTTTCTGAGAAATACCATGTACACTAATAATCTTAATCACTTTTGTACAATCAATGTATTTCTAATAGATCTATGTACATTTATTGTAT
Organism: Bathymodiolus brooksi; assembly: GCA_963680875.1. Classification (NCBI taxonomy): domain Eukaryota; kingdom Metazoa; phylum Mollusca; class Bivalvia; order Mytilida; family Modiolidae; genus Bathymodiolus; species Bathymodiolus brooksi. The sequence continues at coordinate 90,093,788 of OY804587.1, forward strand.
ACTTCTGTTGATTAAATTAAATTAGTCATTTAGAGCTGCATATTTTACAATGATTTTTTGTAAGTTTGGTACAATACATTTTGTACATAAAGAATTATAGGTACATGTATTCTACTTCAAGTTTCCTAGAACCACATCGGTGGTGTAATGGTTAGCATGCTTGCCTCGAGTGCGGTAGATCGTGGGTTCGAGCCCCGATCGGATCAAGACTACAAAATTGGTATTTGTTGCTTCTCCGCTAATTATGCAGCATTAAGGAGAAAGAGCAAAGAGAATCAGGATAATGTGTTTGAGTGGGGCGACATGTCTATGTGCAGACTACATTGTTTCAGTGAGCTAGCACTATAAAAATCCAACTAAGCGTGTTGGTCTAGTACAAAGCGGACCTCATCATCATCTCATTGAAAATTAACTTATTCTCCCCATGATATTGCTGAGTTGGTGTTAAACAACAATCGTTAATTCATTAAAGTTTCGTGGGTAGGGGGGCCATAGTAAGGGGTTTGATTGTAAATTAGTAGATATGTAGTGGATTGAAGTGTTTCCTCTTATAGTTTATTATGACAAACAAAAACAATTTTATACCTATTTGTACTTGTAAAATCTTAAAACTTAAGGGGTCTTAGCTTCTTGATCTTGAAGTGGAATGTAACTTTTTTATGATCACATGTACTTTTATATCCTACTGGCCTAAACAATTGTTGTTATTTACATTTTCAGTTGTCTCAATGGACAATCCAGGATCACTTCAATCATTTTTAATTTGAATGTTTTGTTTTAAAATTGCACAGAGTCTGTCAGACAATGAAATAATACATGTCAGTCTGTGCCAAAAACCTTTAGACAAACTAGTCCAAACAGCATTTTGGAAGAATTTTTTCCATTTGATTAAGCAAATTTTATTCAATTTTTACTAGCCGAACCAAGTTTTACTAGACTGGGGCATAGGGCTAGTGATTTTTGGCACAGACTGCATGTACTTTTGTAAGTCTTATGACTTGTGCATAATTAGCATAATCAGTGCCTAACTGTTTCACAGGCAAAAAATTAAACTTGCTACAAGTCCTGTTCTGACTATTATAAAAGTTAAAATTTTGATGGATCATTTATATATATGTTGTGTACAAGTTGTAAGTTTGTGCAAATTATAATTTGTATGAAAATTCTGTACAAATTATAATTTGTATTTTAGGTTTGTACAAATTATAATTTGTATGAAATTAGAGAATACAAATTATAATTTGTACAAAATTAGCCTAAAAATCACTTACAACTTGTACAATTTTTTACCTATTTGCAACTGTTCAAAACGAAGGAATTCTTAATATGAATACAAACTGATTTTAATAAAGAAGAAAACACATTAACAATATTTTACAAAATCATGTCAAAAGTACTTTTAGTTCAATCAACTTCCAGTTTTCAAATTTACTTGTTTGAGCATGTCATAGAACCATGACAACGTGAATTACACAGGATATTTTTTTTTTGCACTTGCATTTTGAAGTTTTGCAACCACCTTTGCACTTGCAACTCGGATAACCCTGACCTCCAGTTTTTGAAATTTTGCAAACTGCCTCACGCAAGGATATTTGTAGAGATGGAATCATTGAGATGTTAAGACTCATATCATTTACAGCTTCTATTTGGTTCCTGCAAAGATACCCTGACAATGTCCCAACAGAAGTGCCAACATGATAGCCATACTCAGACACCTCTTCAATTACACCCAATATATTTATAGGATCTGTTGGTCCACGATCATACTGTGGAATCGGAATTATTACATTGTTTCCAACAGAAAGTTCACTTAACTTTCGTTTTGTGGTTCTCATCAGTTTCTCGTCCTGAATTTGCTGTCCTGATAGGGCTCGTTTTCGTGCATGTTGAATAGGTGTTTCTGTGATGTCTGTTGCAATTTCAGACGTAGCTGTATCCTTGACCGGTTCAACCAACTGAACATCATTATCAGAATTGTTAGGATTTAGTATTTGAACAACTGGTGTTTCCTCACTATTGGGGGCGATTACGGTGGTAACTAAAGATGATGTAGACCCTTATTTGAAAGAACTGTTCACCCAAAATCAATAACTAAGATTAACCATATATAAGTGGAACTCACCAAAACTTTATTACTTTAAGCACAATTGTGATATATTGTATTCAATTTCAATATATACTGATTAGTTTATAGAATCCCTAATAAAAAATAGTTTGTATTCATCTTAATAATTTCTTTACTTTAAATAGTTGCAAATATAAGAAAATTTGTACAAGTTATAAGTGATTTTTATGCTGATTTTGTACAGATTATAATTTGTACAAACCTAAAATACAAATTATAATTTGTACAGAATTTTCATACAAATTATGATTTGTACAAACTTACAACTTGTACACAACATATACACTGATTACATGTGGATAGTAAATAGGCATTTATACTTTCATTGCAACAATTTATTTAAACAGGTTATTAATAAGACAGAGACTTGTAGCAAATCTAGCAAAAACTGTTTGACCCAAAGACAACTGAAAGTAGGTTAGAGAAGGGTGGTGGTGAGGGGGTGATTTTACAATACAATTAAAAAATAGGTTAAAGAAGGGTGGTGGTGAGGGGGTGATTTTACAATACAATTAAAAAAAAAAAAATACAGACAATTAGAATGCAATGATTTGAATAGTAAGTAATATTTACAGTAGCTATTACCCCCTCTTCTATTTACTATAGTAATTTTTAGTCTTGAAAATATTTTGATGATTTTCTAGTTTAATACAATTCAACTTTATGAATTGGTCATCGTTTGTGTTCAGGGAAGGGAATGAAATCCAACTGCTTATACATGTACTGTACTATATGTATATCAATGGTAGTTAGGCCAAAAAAAAATATATGTGTGTTTACTGTCACATGTCAAAAAAATCTAGGGTCGGTCGGTCGGCATTAATTTTTTTTTTTTAAACTATTGGCAAAACCGGATATAGTCGTTCCGGAATCCGATTCCGGTTTATCATTTTCGAAATTTCCGGTAAGCCGTTATTTGTTTTATGACAAGTTACACAGTTTTTCTACCTTCATTGCTCTCAATTTCGACAAAAAGCTAGCGGTTGAATAAATAAAACATTGCTGCTGATTAACCAACAACAATGGTTATCCGAATTCTGTGTAAAAATTGATAGGGTCGCTAGCAAAAATTAAGAATCGAATAATTGTCGATAAAAAAGGTTAGGGTCGGCGGCTGAAAAATAGGGTGGGTCGGGTGACCGTAAACACACATATATTTTTTTTTGGCCTTATAAATCATTGTAAATAAAATAGTTCCTTATTATGATGTCATTTTGTTTGTTTATGTAAATGTAGGGTGTACATGTATTTACACTTGAAAGGAGGTAATGTAGTTGGCTGGTGCAGAATTTGTTTAAAGTGTTTTAAAAATAAAATGAATCACTGAAAGGAAATAGTTGAATATTTTAATAGAATGATACATGTGGTATGAACAAATTATCACATTGATATAGGATTAAATTCAAATTATCACATTGATATAGGGTTAAATTCAAATTATCACATTGATATAGGGTTAAATTCAAATTATCACATTGATATAGGGTTAAATTCAAATTATCACATTGATATAGGGTTAAATTCAAATTATCACATTGATATAGGGTTAAATTCAAAGTATCACATTGATATAGGGTTAAATTCAAAGTATCACATTGATATAGGGTTAAATTCAAAGTATCACATTGATATAGGGTTAAATTCAAAGTATCACATTGATACATGTATAGGGTTAAATTCAAATTATCACATTGATATAGGGTTAAATTCAAAGTATCACATTGATACAGGGTTAAATTCAAATTATCACATTGATATAGGGTAAATTCAAATTATCATATTTATATGGTGTTATTGTTAAATTCAAATTATCATATTTATATAGTGTTAAATTCAAATTACAAATGTATCATATTTATATAGGATTAAATTCTAATTATCACATTGATATAGGGTTAAATTCAAATAAAAATCATATATTTATAAGTAATAATGTCAATTTTTCCCATACGTAAACACCGGAAGTGCTGTGAGGAAGTGCCACAGCGATATCATCCCATGGGCAGATATCGGAGCAAAACTCTGATAACACGATATCAAGCCTCTCGTGAGCCCCATGACGTCACTTCCGGCGAACTGTCAATTGTCGTTTGGAAAAGGTCGGCATCCAGTGAGGAAAGATTTTTTTGGTGTTTCCATATCTGGACTATTATCCCTCAACCGATATCGATCACTCATATCCATAAATTTGGTGTCTGTGTGGGAAGTAAATTTTGTTCTTTATAATTAAATGTTGAAATATGTGATCCATATCAGGACTGTTATCATATGGAAAAGGGCATGCATTAATCTATAATTATCATATTTATATACATGTAGGGTTAAATTCTAATTATCATATTGATATAGGGTTAAATTCAAATTATCACATTGATATAGGGTTAAATTCTAATTATCATATTGATATAGGGTTAAATTCAAATTATCACATTGATGTAGGGTTAAATTCAAATTATCATATTTATTAATATATATAGGGTTAAATTCTAGAAGGAGGAGGGTATGGTGTTTAACGCCACTTTCAACAATATTTCAGTTATATCGTGGCAGTTGGTTAAATTCTAATTATCACATTGATATAGGCCAATAGGGTTAAATTCTAATTATCACATCGATATAGGGTTAAATTCTAATTATCACAATAATATAGGGTTAAATTCTAATTATCACATTGATATAGGGTTAAATTCTAATTATCACATTGATATAGGGTTAAATTCTAATTATCACATTGATATAGGGTTAAATTCAAATTATCACATTGATATACATGTATAGGGTTAAATTCAAATATAACAGGGCTTTCTATCCTATCCATGGTCATTTCATTGTGGTGGTCTCATTGTGCTGGTCAGTAAATTGAACATGTTCTCCAGAACCAAGCTTAGCATTTTTGCTGCAGTTACAAAATTGGCTCAATAAAATAACAATATTAGTACAGTGTATATAAAGTCCCTGTTAAGTGTTATGCCTAGTTCTCCTGTGAAAAACTTTGTATGGATCTGAAAGGTCATTGCTACATTGTAGGAGGTAACAGATGTTGATTTTTTTAATGTCTGATACTTTCCCAATATTAAAAACGACATGCAAATGTTTGATTTTTTTTAATTAAAAGGCAAAAGCTATGCATCATGATAATAGTTATTCAGGTGCCAGACAGGGTATATAATGTCACATTCCTGACTTCTGAGGAGAGGAATATATAAATCAGAATCCTGGAATGTGACATGATATACCATGTCTAGCACCTGAATAACTATCATATTTATTGATTACATATGTTTTTTAAGATGTGGAGAGTATAAATTACAACTTTCATATAGTAACAATTTATTTGAATGAATTATTAATTTAAATAATAAAGAGACTTGTAGTACTGTATGTTTATTTGTTTGATGGTGTTTAACGCCACTTTCAACAATATTTCAGTTATATCGTGGTGGTCAGTTTTATTAGTGGAGGAAACGGGAGGACCCGGAGAAAACAACCGACCTGTCGCAAGTCACTGACAAACTTTATCACATATTGTTGTACACCTCGCCCTGATCGAGATTTGAACTCACAACATCAGTTGTGATAGGCACTGATTGCATAGATAGTTGTAAATCCAACTACCATACGATCACTGCCATGACAGCCCCTGTAGTACTGTAAGTCTAAATGTAGCTGTACATGTACCATTGTACATGTATGTAGTTGATTGAAAAATAGAATTTTATTGATGAACACAATATATATTTTACTTATTATTATATATATATATCCCCCACAACGAAGTTGTAGGGGATATATATATAATAATAAGTAAAATATATATTGGTATACTGGTTTCACCATGTCCATCCGTCTGTAGACAAATCCTATGTCATACGATAACTTGAGTTGTGTTTCTTAGAATCTTTTTAAAAAAATGTCAGCGTTTTACTGGTGAAGAGAGGAGGATCCCTTTCATTTTTGACGATTTTCACTTTTGCCGTTCCAGAGTTATTGGACTTGATATGACGGAAAATAGGATTTTTACCCTATGTCGTATGATAACTTGAGTAGTGTTTCTTAGAATGTTTTGAAATTTTATCAGCAGCTTACCGTTGAAGAGAGGAGGATCCCTTTCATTTTTGACGATTTTCACTTTTGTCGTTCCAGAGTTATTGGACTTGATATGACGGAAAATAGGATTTTTACCCTACATGTATGTCGTATGATAACTTGAGTAGTGTTTCTCAGAATGTTTTGAAATTTTATCACTGATAATATCAGCAGCCTACCGGTGAAGAGAGGAGGGTCCCTTTCATTTTTGGTCGGAACAATCATTAAAATCCACCTATTGTCAAAACTCTCCATTATTTTTAAGGAATGGAGAGTTATTGTTCTCTGTACTTTTAAGGTCCCACAAGGGGCAAACAATTTAATACTTTGTACTTTAGATACTATACACAGACTTTTTTTGTTTCAAGATTAATAATTAATCAAATTAATAAAGTACAATGGGTGGATTTTAAGTTGGAGAATGTCCTCGTTTCTCTCCATTCCTTAAAAACAATGGGCCTCGGCTCCATTATTTTTAAGGAATGGAGAGTTACTTGGACATTCTCCTATACGTAATGTTTTGCTTATGGAAATAGGTTGGACAGATGTTGGGAGCGGGGGGTACATGTATATCTTAGTGAGCTGTGCTCACAGTAATACTAGTTAGATCAGACACCATTTGATTTTTTATAAACTACATATCATGTTGCTATGGATATTATCAATTGTGTTATATCTAATAACATGATACATTTAGTAACTAGATTATAATATATATTTTTTTTATTAATTAGACAAGTCACAATAAACTGATCCTGAACAATATGATTGCAGACAAGATGAAATTAAGAACATATGTTTGTAATACATTTGTATTTCTCATTTCATACTATACAATGTTAGTAATTTAAACTGTCTTCACCAAGAATATCAGTGTCTGCATTTTATACATTTTGTATGTCTGTAGGAGAATAAAGTCATGGCCAACTGACCAACTTTTCAGCATCAGTATAAATTTTTGTACATTCAGGCCAGTAGCCATGATTTTCACAAAGGTGGAGAATCGATTAACTCATGGTGTGACATGGTATTGGGGGTAGGAGTGTATGTCTATATTCTGACATTAATAGTCATACATGTAGTTCAACCAAATTGCAGACTTCACTGTTAATTCAACCAAAATCTTTATTTAATAGTCCTTGGTTTTTAAGAGGGAGTTCATTTACCCCCTACCTATGGGTGTGACATCTACATGTACAAGTGGTAATTATATCCTGCAGGTTGAATGCCTGATGGGGTATCATTGACTTGCACCATGATTCTGTGATTCATGCACAAGATATAGCTTCTAAGGCTAGAGTCTGAGGAGTTTGTCCTATCATCAAGCATGATTAGATATAGCTTTTAAGGCTAGAGTCTGAGGAGTTTGTCATTGTCATCAAGCATGATTAGATATAGCTTCTAAGGCTAGAGTCTGAGGAGTTTGTCATCAAGCATGATTAGATATAGCTTCTAAGGCTAGAGTCTGAGGAGTTTGTCCTGATCATGATTAATGCTTGGTACATAAAAAAATGTATCCATCAGTCTAATTGATATCACATCTCTCACTTACTTCCCTTTACTGGTATGTCGTGGCGTGGGAGAACTGAGGAAACTCCATTACAGGTCACATGCTAGTGACCATATGAACCATCCAATGATAATGACGATTGCAAGACTAGGAAAGCGTGAATAAACTGCTTTGCATATACAAGCAATCCAATTGTCCAAAAAAGGTCATAGCTGTATTTATAATATCATTTATATATTCATGATAAAAAGGTCACATGCATGTGACTCGTAATGGGTTTTCCCCCGGTCGTGCATGCTGCAACATATCATTAAAGGGGTCAAGATCAAATTAGGGGTCTGATTTCAAGCATTTTGGATATCAATGACATTTTATGCCATCTTAGTACAAGTATATTGATACACATGTTTTATATATACATGTAGTATGAACGGCATCGTTGTGTAATGGTTAGCGTGCTTGCCTCGAGTGCAGTAGATTGTGGGTTCGAGGCCCTATCTGGTCAAAGACAAGACTATAAAATTGGTATTTGTTGCTTCTCAGCTAAGCACGCAGCATTAAAGGAAAAGAGCAAATACTGATTGGCTTAGAATCAGGCTAACGTGTCCGAGTGGGGCGACAAGTCTATCTGCGGACTGTTGTTTCAGTGAGCTAGCATTATAAAATTCATTTTAAGGGTGTTGGTCTAGTACAAAGTGGACCTCATCATCATCTCATTGAAAATTATCTTGTTCTCGCCATGATATAGCTGAAACATTGCTGAATTGGAGTTAAACTGCATATTACATATTAGTGATATTACTACATGTACAATGTATGTACATTTGTACATGTACATGTAGTATGTGCATGTATAGAAAATAAAAATTTAAATGACTTTTGTTACTGTTAAAAATGACATTACCAGTAATTAGCTTGTTGTTGTTACTTATGAATAATTATATCTGTACTAACAGTTGTAAAACCATTCATATACAAAGTACTTATACATACAGGTATGTATGTTTTCTTTATGAATGAGAGACACAGAGTAAGTACTTAGTGTATAAAACGGAGGGCATGTCATAACAAGATAAGATTATCATACATCAGCTACACCTCTCATACCACAAATATTTGTTTTTGTTACAGATTGTGAAAGTGCAAGTGATAAATTAGTGAGGGTCTTTATCTGTATGTAACAGTGAGGGTCTTTATCTGTATGTAACAGTGAGGGTCTTTATCTGTATGTAACAGTGAGGGTTGTATCTGTATGTAACAGGGAGGGTTGTACATGTATCTGTATGTAACAGTGAGAGTCTTTATCTGTATATAACAGGGAGGGTTGTATCTGTATATAACAGGGAGGGTTGCATCTGTATATAACAGGGAGGGTCTTTATCTGTATATAACAGGGAGGGTTGTATCTGTATATAACAGGGAGGGTTGTATCTGTATATAACAGGGAGGGTCTTTATCTGTATATAACAGGGAGGGTTGTATCTGTATGTAATAGGGAAGATCTTTATCTGTATGTAACAGTGAGGGTCTTTATCTGTATATAACAGGGGGGGTTGTATCTGTATGTAACAGGGAGGGTCTTTATCTGTATATAACAGGGGGGGGGGGGGTTGTATCTGTATGTAACAGGGAGGGTCTTTTATCTGTATATAACAGGGAGGGTTTTATCTGAATATAACAAGAAGGGTTTTATCTGTATATAACAGGGAGGGTTGTATCTGTATGTAACAGTGAGGGTCTCAGCATGCCCATTTACCCTCTGCAGAGTGTTTTTTACCCCCAAAATTGTAGGGACTTTTTATATGCAGGGGTACAAAGTTAAGGAAAAAACAGCAATTGTATCCCATTTTACCCCCATTTTCAAAACTCAGTGGGCACCCTGGGGTCTTTTATCTGTATATAACAGGGAGGGTTGTATCTGTTTATAACAGGGAGGGTTTTATCTGTATGTAACAGGGAGGGTCTTTATCTGTATGTAACAGTAAGGGTCTTTATCCGTATATAACAGGGAGGGTTTTATCTGTATGTAACAGGGAGGGTCTTTATCTGTATGTAACAGTGAGGGTCTTTATCTGTATATAACAGGGAGGGTTGTATCTGTATGTAATAGGGAGGAGCTTTATCTGTATGTAACAGTGAGGGTCTTTATCTGTATATAACAGGGAGGGTTGTATCTGTATATAACAGGGAGGGTTTTATCTGAATATAACAAGAAGGGTTTTATCTGTATATAACAGGGAGGGTTGTACAGGGGTTTCAAAGTGGGCCGGTACCCGGTACTTTTACCCGCCTGAGATCGTGTATAGTACCGGCAGAAATTACTGAACCCCCGAAAATTAGAGGTGGTCAAAACCACAAGTACGATGGTCGATAGGCTTGTGGAATATTTTTCATAAAAAATTGCTGAATTCTCGCATTCAAATCGAACAACTGCGTCACGACCAAGTTGATGGGATATTCCCTGTTTTAAAAATAACTTTACCTTAGAATCGTAAATAGCAGTTTGCGCATGCGGTAAATATATATGTTTTCGCCCCAATATCTTTTCATCTTTGTGTAAAACTCGGACCGGAACAAAGCTGACATCATTTCAAAATAAAAAAATGACCGATTACAAATTATGTTCAAACACAATTTAGTGTAATCTCCAGTAATATAAGTATGATCATTATGTATTATGAATATATGACTACACAATATTTTGTGCGATTTTTTTATCCATTTAAAACCCAGGGTCGAATCATTCTGGGGCGTACTGTCTTGTTGCTTAACTCCGTCCATATTGTTTAACTTCCGGTATAAAAAAATAAACACCTATGGCTAATTTATTTACATATTTTGACGGGGCCCTACCGCGGTTGTTCATAGAAATGAAAGTGTGCTGAAAAACATTTTTAAAAGGGGGTACGAGGAGATAAGGGATAGAAAATTACTAGAAATCTTGAAAAAGGACCAGACATGGCTCAAATACGAATTATATTGTAATGTCAAAACGCCGGCCCCCCTTTTTTTCCCAAATAATTTAACTTTTGTGATTCAAATGTTAATAAATGTCTTCCCGCGAATCGTTTTTGTTCGAACATTTTTTTTGCACATAAGTCGTGAAAGTAACAATATATATTGTTTTTGTTTAATTATATTTGTATTGATCTATTAAAAAATTATAAATTTTATTAAACATTGATGATTGCAAATTAAATTTATATGTTTCATCAAGGACGTATTCTATATACGTCCTTGGTTTCATTAATTATGACACTTATATGTCTTGATCCTGCCAATGGTCTTTGATGAGTTTAATTACTGGTAATAAAGTAAAAAAAAACCACACAAGCCAAGGTATTGTGAAAAAGAAAAGGACAAAGCCAACAAAAGAATTTTAACAAGTTTAAGCTTTGATAACAATGGCTTCGTCAAGCCTACCTGCAGAACCGTAGCTCTTTATGGTCCTTTTGGTTTTTTTTTAAGATATGGCAGACTATCTATGAATAATCTTGGCTGAAGTCTGTAAACTGAAATATTCAATAAAGAAATTGGGGGAAAAATCCAGGCATTATGCATGGTCTTCACTCTTGGTGAAATCTGAACTCTAAAAGTTAATGGGATTTTTCTTTCAAAAACGCTTAATTTTTTGCAGTCTCTGAAGTACATTTTTTGGTCCACAAAATGCTAGATTTCAGGAGCTTCCGCCCCCTGGACCCCTTACGGCCCTCAGCCTAATTTTTTAGGTACCTCCTAAAATTTAAGAAGTACCTCCTATTATAGAAAACTTTGAAGCCCCTGGTTGTATTTGTATGTAACAAACAGTGAGGGTCTCAGCATGCCCATTTACCCTCTGCAGAGGGTTTTTTACCCCCAAAATTGTAGGGACTTTTTATATGCAGGGGTACAAAGTTAAGGAAAAAACAGCAATTGTACCCCATTGTACCCCCATTTTCAAAACTCAGTGGGCACCCTGGGGTCATTTATCTGTATATAACAGGGAGGGTTTTATCTGTATATAACAGGGAGAGTTTTATTTGTATGTAACAGTGAGGGTCTTTTATCTGTATATAACAGGGAGGGTTTTATCTGTATGTAACAGTGAGGGTCTTTATCTGTATGTAACAGTGAGGGTCTTTATCTGTATCTAACAGTGAGGGTCTTTTATCTGTATATAACAGGGAGGGTCTTTTATCTGTATATAACAGGGAGGGTTTTATCTGTATATAACAGGGAGAGTTTTATCTGTATGCAACAGTGAGGGTCTTTTATCTGTATCTAACAGGGAGGGTTTTATCTGTATATAACAGGGAGAGTTTTATCTGTATATAACAGGGAGGGTTTTATCTGTATATAACAGGGAGAGTTTTATCTGTATGTAACAGTGAGGGTCTTTATCTGTATATCATATTATATATTTTATGAGATCATAAAAATATGTAATGAAGCACCAATAATGTTGAAATGTATTAACACTGACAAATGATATATGTCAGCTGTATGTCTGCAGGGGTTAACAAATCTTGGACCACTTCACTAGCCCAGGGCTAGCATACTCCCAAATATTACTAGCCCGAATCTATGAACCACTCACTAGTCCTGGTCAATACCGTGATTTCATGAATCCGACTTGAACCCTTGTACAACATGTACAATGTATATTAGTTTAACTATCTTTCTTTTCAGATCTGGTATTGCATTTTATTTTCACTTATTTTCCACAGTTAAGGTCACTGTAAGGCCAAAAAAAAAATATGTGTTTATGGTCACATGTCGGAAAAATCTAGAATCGTTCGGCATTAAAAAAATTTTTTTTACTATCGGCAAAACCGGAAATAGTCTTTCCCGATTCCGGTATTTCATTTTCGAAATTTCCGGTAAGCCGTCATTTGTTGAAGCTGTTTTATGACAAGCATACACAGTTTTTCTACCTTCTTTGCTCTCAATTTCGACAAAAAGCTAGCGGTTGAATAAATAAAACATTGCTGCTGATTAAACAACATATAACATATATGAATATAAGTAGATACACGAATATTGACAAGTTTGTCAATATCCGATATATATTTTTACTAGCCCGTCGGGCATACAGCTGATTATTTCAGCTAGCCCAAATGTGGAAATTACTAGCCCCGGGCATCGGGCTAGGGGATTTATTAACCCCTGGTCTGTTTGCAAGTTTTTTTTTTTCAATTTGTATTTAGATACTGGAGTCCAAATAAAAAAAATGTATCTTGGATTTCTTTATTTTTCCATTAAGGCAATCACTCCAGTGATCCCTGAAAATAGGCAGAGTAATTAAAGAGATACACTACCTGAAGTGTGAAGATTAAAAAAATATTGTGAGAAGTTGATATAAAAAAAACTGAAAAGAAATACACAGGTGTGTTGTATATAATGCATTTTGTCTAAAACTGGAACATCATACATGTACATGTTAATTAAAGCTACCTTGCATTTTAATTGTCACATGAGAAATCTCAGAACTTTGATTATATTTTTGTTTAAAGGGGCCGTATGAGCTATTGTCATTACAATACACTGACCGGGTACCTGACCTTGATAGTCTATATCCATTATTAACTTTGCATGTTTAAAACGTCTTCTTCTGATCAGAGACAACTGGTCCTAATTGAACCATAGCCGGTCCAGGAGAAATATTACCTACATGTACATGTAGATGGTCCTTTGCATATTTCTGTTTTTGACAATCGGTCTAGAAAACCAAGATGGCTGCCATCTCTAGACATACAACTGTATAATACAGTCAAACCTAGCCATGTACAGGTAGATCTATATATAGAACAGACTTGACTGTTGTAGTTTGAATTAAGCCAAGTACATGTATAAAGAAAAAGTTTATCTGATGATAAGACTTAATAATATTCTTTCTTCAATTTATTCTTCAATATTAACATGGTTTGATTTGAATTAAGCCAAGTATTAAGCAGGTTTAACTGATAATAAGGCTTATAATATTCTTTCTTCAATTTATTCTTAAGTGTAACATGATTTAGTTTGAATTAAGCCAAGTATTAAGCAGGCTTGGCTGATAATAAGACTTAGTAATATTCTTTCTTCAATTTATTCTTAAGTATAACATGGTTTAGTTTACAGACAAGATGATTATTAATGTTTGTATTAGGATTAATTACACCCTGATAAAAGTATAAAGATGTGTTTGTATATTTAGTTTGCAGTAAGTATTATAAGGTTAATATATTCATAAGTTGGTGGAATGTTGGTTTAATCCTGATTATTAATTATGAAAAAGAGGTCCTTAACTAAAAGTAAATACAATGTATTACATTAAAAAAATGAAGATATAAATATTAGTAGACAAACATGTTTGAGATTGAATTACGGTGCTATGTAAATATATACAAATAAACTTACATCACATAGTGTTTTCTCCAGAATGTGCAAGAAGAGGGTACATAGTCTTTGCCTTAATTTTTAGCTCACCTTGCCAATCACTTGGCATCCGTCGTCCGTTAACTTTTCACATTTTAATCTTCTCCTCTGAAATCGCTTGGCCAAATAAATCGAAACTTGGTTGGAAGCATCAATGGAAGGTCCTCTATAAAGAATGCTTATATCGTCCCGATCCGCTAACAAACATGGCCACCACAGGCAATTCTTATTTCTGATTGGTTGATTTCTAAAAAATCTTTTCCTCTGAAACCGCATGTCCAAATGAACTGAAACTTAGTAGGATGCATCTATGGAAGGTCCTCTATAAAGACTGCTCATTTCATCCCAATCCGCTAACAAACATGGCCACCACAGGCAATGCTTATTTCTGATTCGTTGATTTCTAAAAAAATATTTTCCTCTGATACCGCTTGGCCAAATGAACCGAAACTTGGTAGGAAGTATCTATGGAAGGTCCTCTATAAATAATGTTCATTTTGTCCCTATCCTTTAACAAACATGGCCACCACAGGCAATCTGATTGGTTGATTTCTAAAAAAATCTTCTCCTCTGAAACTACTGGGCCAAATGAATTGAAAATTGGTAGGAAGTATCCTTGGAAGGTCCTCTATAAAGATTGCTCATTTAGTTCAGATCTGTGTACATGCATGGCCACCACGGGCAATTCTTGTTTCTGATTGGTCGATTTCTAAAAAATCTTCTCCTCTTAAACCACTATGCCAAATGAACCGAAACTTGGTAGGAAGCATCTGTGGAAGGTCCTCTATGACCATTCCTCATTTAGTTCTGATCCGTTAAGAAATATGGCCGCCACAGGCAAATCTTGTATCTGATTGGTCAATTTAAAAAAAATCTTCTCCTCTGAAACAGCTTTGCCGAATGTACCGAAACTTGGTAGGAAGCATCTATGGAAGGTCCTCTATAAAGATTGATAATTTAGTCCCGATCAGTTAACAAACATGGCCACCATAGCCTGCATAGGTAATTCTTGTTTCTGATTGGTTGATTTCTAAATAATCTTCTCCTCTGAAACTGCATATAGCCAAATGAACCGAAATTTGCTAAGAAACACCTATGGAAGGCTCTGTATTAAGTTTTCTCAAAGCAGAATGAAAGGTGAGCGACACAGGCTCAGCCCACTGAGTCTCTAGTTTTTCACCTACTTGCCCAACAGCCAAATTTAGAAAAATTTTCTATTTATTCAAACCAATTCTTTCATAATTTTCACTTGTCCTAATCCAGTTTTACTTGTCCCAGGCTTCGGGCAAGTGGGTTGGTGCGAAGACTGGGTACATACAAATAAACTTACATCACATTGTGTTTTCACCAGAAATTCATTAAAGCATAGTATTTGTACGTACAAGAAGAGGGTACATACAAATAAACTTACATCACATAGTGTTTTCTCCAGAAATTCATTAAAGCATGTTATTTGTGCAAGAATTTATGTTAATGAATTAATACCCATGCTAAAAGTTTTCAATATACAAGTAACAACACAAAAAATGTTTGTGTTTAACTGGAAATGAGGATGTTTTTTTCAAAATTTACTCCCTGCATGCAGGGCCATATTTAGATCTAGTGACGCCCATTGGCTTTGGGGGGCCCTACGGTTTTGTGTATGTAATTTTCAACTGTTTAGATGTCTAAAGTCAATCAAGAGACCTTTAATCTTAAAAGGGCCTCAGTAGATTCAGAGGGGCTCATGATCTACATTGTATTAAATTCAATGGCTTTTTAAATCTAAAAGTTCCCAATAAACAGAAAGAGGGCACAATAATTTTAAAAGAACTCTATTGGATTAAAAAGAAATGAAACAAGTAAAAAAAATACAAATTATATAATATTTGATTATTGTAAATATATTTTTTTAATTTTTTACTCCAAGCTTTAATACAAATCATTGTATTTCTGATTCCAGGTAAAAATCATTGGTTATTTTTGATTTCAGGTAAACATTATTGTTTATTTCTGATTTTAGGTAAAAATGATTGTGTGTTTCTGATTTCAGGTAAAAATCATTGTTTATATATCTGATTTCAGGTAAAAATCATTGTGGATATCTGATTTCAGGTAAAAAAAAATCATTGTTTTTTTCTGATTTCAGGTAAAAATCATTGTGTATTTCTGATTTCTGGTAAAAATCATTGTGTATTTCTGATTTCAGGTAAAAATCATTGTGTATTTCTGATTTTAGGTACATGTTTGTAAAATATTGTATTTCTGCAGATTTTAAGTAAAATCATTGTATTTCTGATTCCAGGTAAAAATCATTGGTTATTTTTGATTTCAGGTAAACATTATTGTTTATTTCTGATTTCAGGTACAAATCATTGTGTGTTTCTGATTTCAGGTAAAAATCATTGTGGATATCTGATTTCAGGTAAAAATCATTGTTTTTTTCTGATTTCAGGTAAAAATCATTGTGTATTTCTGATTTTAGGTACATGTTTGTAAAATGATTGTATTTCTGCAGATTTTAAATAAAATGATTGTATTTCTGATTTTAGGTTACTGGTTGGTTCACCTAAGTTAAGTAGACCTGGTGATAACGATCCAAACACTGGTGGATTGTATAAATGTTCTTTTAATTCATGGTGTGATGAAAGTTGTGACTTACAAATTCAAGCTGAAGCAGGTAATTATTACATCACAATCAATGTTTTGTTGAACATTATCTGGTAATTGGTTAGAGTGAGTTACTGATTGTTGTTTAACGCCAATTCAGCAATTTTTCAGCTATATTATGTGGCAAGAACAAGTTAATTTTCAATGAGATGAATCATGATGATGATGATGAGGTCTGCTTTGTTCTAGACCAACACGCTGACCTGGATTTTATAGTGCCAGCTTACTGAAGCAACAGTCCACGGGTAGACATGTTGCTCCACTCGTACACATTATCCTGATTCCGAGCCAACCAGTCTTTGCTAATTCTTCTTAATGCTGCGTGCTTAGCGGAGAAGCACCAAATACCAATTATATAGTCTTTGGTTTGACCCGAACCCATGATCTACCGCAATCGAGGCGAGCACGCTAACCATTACACCACCGATGCGGTTAGGTAATTGGTTAGAAAATATTTCCTGGTAATGGTAGTACTGTATATGTATATATACATTATGCAAGAAGTTTTGTGGTACTGAAGAGGGGGGGGGGGTTGTAAGGAGGGATAAATATTATCGTAATGATACAAAATGTATATAACACAATGATGGAATTTATCAACATGGGACATTGTACGAGTGGCAATGTTATTTCTAGGCACTTGATTGTCACCATTTCACACACCCCCCATTTTTTTCTAGGTAATTGATTGTCACCATTTACACCCCCGGGCTCACCAAACCAGGCGAAGTGGGCGAAATTCTCGCCCTATATCGGCTGAAGTCGCTCTCCCTCGACTACAAAGCGAAATTAAAGTCGCCCTGTTTCTTTTTGCAAGTCACTCTTTTCTTGCAATTAATCTTCGTTTTATGGTAAAGCTGATTGTCAAAACAATTGTAATCAATCGGAAGATACATAAGAATAAGAGGAAAAGGTTTTATTCAAGCAATAAAGAAGGTTTAATTTGTTGATACAAAAGTATCACGGCAAACTTCTGCAAATTTGTACTGACGAAATTCCAGGTGAATATTAAATCCCAAATCTTAAAATATACAAACAGACGCTTCCTTTACCAAATTGGCCGTTGAATTGTGTTATATTCTAATTATTTTCACAAAACTTGAGTTATTTGTAGCTTTTTAAAAGCTAAACAATCAACATGTCTAAGTTTTAAACACGGCGATCATGGGGATGTTGGAAATCGGAGGAAGGAAACGAACATTTAGATGTCATTGACAGATTTCAAGGCAGAAATGAATAAATCTAAAATCAATAAATATAAGATCAAATAATAGTAATAAAACAAATACAAAACATGAATTTATATAAACAAGATATTAGCAAAGACACACTTCAAATGCAAAAAAGAGTGAAAAAACCCACATTTTTGCGAAAACATGTCTCCCTGTCATGCCTTCACTTCTCCCTCATGTTCTCTGAGGGAGAAGTCAAGTCTCCCTATTTTTTGCAAGTGTGGTGAGCCCTGCATCCCCCCTTTTTTCTAGGTAATTGATTGTCACCATTTACACCCCCTTATCAGATCACCTTGCCAAAGGCAATGTGAGCTTTTGCCATCACTTGGCGTCTGTCGTCCGTTAACTTTTCACATTTTAATCTTCTCCTCTGAAACCCCTCAGTCAAATGAAGTGAAACTTGGTAGGAAGAATCTATGGAAGGTCCTCTCTAAAGATTTCTTGTTTCTGATCGGCCGATTTTTAAAAACTTCTACTCTGAAACCGCTTGGCCAAATGAACTGAAACTTGGTAGGAAGCATCTATGGCATGTCCTCTATAAAGATTGCTCATTTGGTCCCGATCCGTTTACAAACATGGCCACCACAGGCAATTCTTGTTTCTGATTGGTTGATTTCTAAAAAATCTTCTCCTCTGAAACCGCTTGGCCAAATGAATCGAAACTTGGTAGGAAGCATCCTTGGAAGGTCCTCTATAAAGATTGTTCATTTAGTTCCGATCCGTATACAAACATGGCCGCCACAGACAATTCTTGTTTCTGATTGGTTGATTTCTAAAAAATCTTGTTCTCTGAAGTCGCTTGGCCAAATGAACCGAAACTTGGTAGGAAGCATCTATGGCATGTCCTCTATAAAGATTGCTCATTTGGTCCCGATCCATTTACAAACATGGCCACCACAGGCAATTCTTGTTTCTGATTGGTTGATTTCTAAAAAATCTTCTCCTCTGAAACCGCTTGGCCAAATGAATCGAAACTTGGTAGGAAGCATCCTTGGAAGGTCCTCTATAAAGATTGTTCATTTAGTTCCGATCCATATACAAACATGGCCGCCACAGACAATTCTTGTTTCTGATTGGTTGATTTCTAAAAAATCTTCTCCTCTGAAACCGCTTGGCCAAATGAACCGAAACTTGGTAGGAAGCATCTATGGCAGGTCCTCTATTAAGATTGCTCATTTAGTCCCGATCCGTTATCAAACATGACCACCACAGACAATTCTTGTTTCTGATTGGTGATTTCTAAAAAATCTTCTCCTCTAACCGCTTGGCCAAATGAATCAAAATTTGGTAGGAAGCATCCGTGAAAGGTCCTCTATTAACATTGCTCATTTAGTTCCAATCTGTTAACAAACATGGCCACCACAGGCAATTCTTGTTTCTGATTGGTTGATTTCTAAAAAATCTTCTCCTCTGAAACCGCTTGGCCAAATGAATCGAAACTTGGTAGGAAGCATCCTTGGAAAGTCTTTATACAGATTGCTAATTTAGTTTCGATCCGTTGACAAGCATGGCTGCCAAAGGCAATTCTTGTTTCTGATTGGTTGATTTCTAAAAAATCTCCTTCTCTGAAACCACTTAGCCAAATGAATCGAAACTTGGTAGGAAGCATCCTTGGAAGGTCCTCTATAAAGATTGCTAATTTAGATCCGAATCGTTAACAAACATGGCCACCATAGGCAATTTTTGTTTCTGATTGACCGATTTAAAAAAATCTTCTCCTCTGAAACCGCTTGGCCAAATGAATCGAAACTTGGTAGGAAGTATCCTTGGAAAGTCTTTATACAGATTGCTAATTTAGTTCCGATCCGTTGACAAGCATGGCCGCCAAAGGCAATTCTTGTTTCTGATTGGTTGATTTCTAAAAAATCTTCTTCTCTGAAACCACTTTGCCAAATGAATCGAAACTTGGTAGGAAGCATCCTTGGAAGGTCATCTATAAAGACTGCTCATTTAGTTCCGATCCGTCAATAAACATGGCTGCCACAGGCCATTCTTGTTTCTGATTGGTCAATTTCTAAATATCTTCTTCTTTGTAACTGTTTAGCCAAATGACCAAAACTTGGTAGGAAGCACCTAGGCTATTGGAGATTCTGTATTAAGTTTCGTCAAAGCAGAATGAAAGGTGAGCGACACAGGCTCGGCCCACTGAGCCTCTAGTTTCTAGGTATTTGATTGTCACCATTTACACCCCCCTTTTTAGCTCACCTGACCCAAAGGGTCATGTGAGGTATTGCCATCACTTGGCGTCCGTCGTCCGTCCGTTAACTTTTCATATTTTAATCTACTCCTCTGAAACAACTGGACCAAATTGAACCAAACTTGGCAGAAAGCATCTATATAAGGTCCTCTATAAAGTTTCTTCATTTCGTCCCATTCCGCCAACAAATATGGCCGCCAAGGGCAATTCTTGTTTCTGATTGGCTAATGTTAAAAAAATCTTCTCCTCTGAAACTGCTTGGCCAAATGGAGCCAAACTTGGCAGGAAGCATCTATGTAAGATCCTCTATAAAACTTCTTCATTTAATTCCATTCGGCCAACAAACATGGCCGCTGTTACTAAAAATAGAACATAGGGTAAAATTGCACGTTTTTGGTAACAACTCAAAAACCGTTAATAATATCAGAAATCTGACATGGATAAAAATGATCAGCACAGGAAGATCTAACTACCCTGAAATTTTGAGGAAAATCTGATTACCTATCTTGGAGTTATTGCCCTTTTTTCGTCAAATTTTCAAAATTTTAATACTTTTGTTTTTTATTTCAAAAACTATAAGAGATAGACGTTATGTTTAAACAGCAAACATGTGCAGCATGTCAAGATCTACATGCCCTGCAATTTTGAAGTAAATCTGATTACCCGTCTAGGAGTTATTGCCCTTTATTATTATTATTTTTTTTTTAATTTAAACATTTTTGTCTGATATTTCAAAAACTATTAGAGATAAAGGTTAAGTTTAAATTGCAAACATGTGCAGCATATTAAGATCTACCTACCCTTTAATTTTGAAGTTAATTTGAGTACCCAATTTGGAGTTATTGCCCTTTTTTTCGTCAAATTTTCAAAATGTTAATACCTTTTGTCCTTTATTTCAAAAACTATAAGAGATAGATGTTAAGTTTAAACAGCAAACATGTTCAGCATGTCAAGATCAACATAGCCTACAATTTTAAAGTAAATCTGATTACCCATCTTGAAGTTATTGCCCTTTTTTCATCAAATTTTAAAAATGTTAATACTTTTCATCCTTTATTTCAAAAACTATAAGAGATAGATGTTGAGTGTAAACTGAAAACATGTTCAGCTTGTCAAGATCTACATGCCCTGCAATTTTGAAGTAAATCTGATTACCCGTCTAGGAGTTATTCCCCTTTTTTCATCATTTTTTAGCTCACCTGACCCAAAGGGCCATGTGAGGTATTGCCATCACTTGGCGTCCGTCGTCCGTCGTTAACTTTTTAGTTCACCTGGACCAAAGGTCCAGGTCCAGGTGAACTATTGCCATCACTTGGCGTCCGTCGTCTGTTGTCTGTCGTCTGTAAACTTTTCACATTTCAAGCTTCTTCTCCGAAACCACTTGGCTGATTGGAACCAAAGTTACTGTTTTTCGTTCCAGTCGGATATTCAATATGGCTGCCAGGGCCAATAATATGCTCTGATTGGCTGAAATTTCAAAGATCTTCTTCTCTGAAACTAATGAACTGACTGAACCCAAACTGTAAATGAATGATCATTGGAATGTCCTTTACCAAGTTTCTGTTTTTTATGCCGATCGGAAATCCAAGATGGCCGCCATCGCAGGACATAGATTAACATTGGACCCTATGGGAAAATGTTCAAATGCCTTCTTCTCAGAAACTACAAATATGATTAAAGCCAAACTGTACATGAATGTTCATTGGACGGTCTTCTACAATCTCAAGGTTTTTTGTTCCGATATGAAATTCAAAATGGCGGCTACGGCAGGACTTAATTTAACATTGGACCCTATGGAAAAAATGTTTCAAAATGCTTCTTCTCTGAAACCACTAGGACAGTTGAAACCAAACTGCCCAGGAATGATCATTGGAAGGTCCTCTACAAAGTTTCTGTTTTTTATGCCGATCGGAAATCCAAGATGGCTGCCACCGCAGGACAGAGATTAACATTGGACCCTATGGGAAAATATTCAAATGCCTTCTTCTCAGAAACTACAAATATTATTAAAGCCAAACTATACATGAATGTTCATTGGATGGTCCTCTACAAACTTTACGTTTTTTGTTCCGGTATGAAATTCAAAATGGCGGCTACGGCAGGACTTAGTTTAACATTGGACCCTATGGGAAAAATGTTTCAAAACGCTTCTTCTCTGAAACCACTTGGACAATTGAAACCAAACTGCCCAGGAATGATCATTGGAAGGTTCTCTACAAAATTTTTGTTTTTTAAGTCGATCGGAAATCCAAGATGGCCACCACCGCAATACATAGATTAACATTGGACCCTATGGGAAAATGTTCAAATGCCTTCTTCTCAGAAACTACAAATATTATTAAAGCCAAACTGTACATGAATGTTCATTGGATGGTCCTCTACAAACTTTACGTTTTTTGTTCCGATATGAAATTCAAAATGGCGGCTACGGCAGGACTTAGTTTAACATTGGACCCTATAGGGAAAATGTTTCAAAACGCTTCTTCTCTGAATTCACTAGGACAGTTGAAACCAAACTGCCCAGGAATGATCATTGGAAGGTTCTCTACAAATTTTATGTTTTTTATGCCGATCGGAAATCCAAGATGGCCGCCACCACAATACATAGATTAACATTGGACCCTATTGGAAAATGTTCAAATGCCTTCTTCTCAGAAACTACAAATATTATTAAAGCCAAACTGTACATGAATGTTCATTGGATGGTCCTCTACAAACTTTACGTTTTTTGTTCCGATATGAAATTCAAAATGGCGGCTACGGCAGGACTTAGTTTAACATTGGACCCTATGGAAAAAATGTTTCAAAACGCTTCTTCTCTGAAACCACTAGGACAGTTGAAACCAAACTGCCCAGGAATGACCATTGGAAGGTTCTCTACAAATTTTATGTTTTTTATGCCGAGCGGAAATCCAAGATGGCCACCACCGTAATACATAGATTAACATTGGACCCTATGGGAAAATGTTCAAATGCCTTCTTCTCAGAAACTACAAATATTATTAAAGCCAAACTGTACATGAATGTTCATTGGATGGTCCTCTACAAACATTACGTTTTTTGTTCCGATATGAAATTCAAAATGGCGGCTACGGCAGGACTTAGTTTAACATTGGACCCTATGGGAAAAATGTTTCAAAACGCTTCTTCTCTGAAACCACTTGGACAATTGAAACCAAACTGCCCAGGAATGATCATTGGAAGGTCCTCTACAAATTTTATGTTTTTTATGCCGATCGGAAATCCAAGATGGCCGCCACTGCAGGACATAGATTAACATTGGACCCGATGGGAAAATGTTCAAATGCCTTCTTCTCAGAAACTACAAATATTATTAAAGCCAAACTGTACATGAATGTTCATTAGATGGTCCTCTACAAACTTTACGTTTTTTGTTCTGGTATGAAATTCAAAATGGCGGCTACGACAGGACTTAGTTTAACATTGGACCCTATGGGAAAAATGTTTCAAAACGCTTCTTCTCTGAAACCACTTGGACAATTGAAACCAAACTGCCCAGGAATGATCATTGGAAGATCCTCTACAAAATTTACGTTTTTTATGTCGATCGGAAATCCAAGATGGCCACCACCGCAATACATAGATTAACATTGGACCCTATGGGAAAATGTTCAAATGCCTTCTTCTCAGAAACTACAAATATTATTAAAGCCAAACTGTACATGAATGTTCATTGGATGGTCCTCTACAAACTTTACGTTTTGTGTTCCGATATGAAATTCAAAATGGCGGCTACGGCAGGACTTAGTTTAACATTGGACCCTATGGGAAAAATGTTTCAAAACGCTTCTTCTCTGAATTCACTAGGACAGTTGAAACCAAACTGCCCAGGAATAGTCATTGGAAGGTCCTCTACAAAGTTTATGTTTTTTTTATGCCGATCGAAAATTCAAGATGGCCGCCACCGCAGGACATAGATTAACATTGGACCCTATGGGAAAATATTCAAATGCCTTCTTCTCAGAAACTACAAATATTATTAAAGCCAAACTGTACATGAATGTTCATTAGATGGTCCTCTACAAACTTTACGTTTTTTGTTCCGGTATGAAATTCAAAATGGTGGCTACGGCAGGACTTAGTTTAACATTGGACCCTATGGGGAAAATGTTTCAAAACGCTTCTTCTCTGAAACCACTAGGACAGTTGAAACCAAACTGCCCAGGAATGATCATTGGAAGGTCCTCTACAAAATTTTTGTTTTTTATGTCGATCGGAAATCCAAGATGGCCGCCACCGCAATACATAGATTAACATTGGACCCTATGGGAAATGTTCAAATGCCTTCTTCTCAGAAACTACAAATATTATTAAAGCCAAACTGTACATGAATGTTCATTGGATGGTCCTCTACAAACTTTACGTTTTTTGTTCCGATATGAAATTCAAAATGGCGGCTACGGCAGGACTTAGTTTAACATTGGACCCTATGGAAAAAATGTTTCAAAACGCTTCTTCTCTGAAACCACTAGGACAGTTGAAACCAAACTGCCCAGGAATGACCATTGGAAGGTTCTCTACAAATTTTATGTTTTTTATGCCGAGCGGAAATCCAAGATGGCCACCACCGTAATACATAGATTAACATTGGACCCTATGGGAAAATGTTCAAATGCCTTCTCCTCAGAAACTACAAATATTATTAAAGCCAAACTGTACATGAATGTTCATTGGATGGTCCTCTACAAACTTTACGTTTTTTGTTCCGATATGAAATTCAAAATTTGTTCTGGTATGAAATTCAAAATGGCGGCTACGACAGGACTTAGTTTAACATTGGACCCTATGGGAAAAATGTTTCAAAACGCTTCTTCTCTGAAACCACTTGGACAATTGAAACCAAACTGCCCAGGAATGATCATTGGAAGGTCCTCTACAAAATTTACGTTTTTTATGTCGATCGGAAATCCAAGATGGCCACCACCGCAATACATAGATTAACATTGGACCCTATGGGAAAATGTTCAAATGCCTTCTTCTCAGAAACTACAAATATTATTAAAGCCAAACTGTACATGAATGTTCATTGGATGGTCCTCTACAAACATTACGTTTTTTGTTCCGATATGAAATTCAAAATGGCGGCTACGGCAGGACTTAGTTTAACATTGGACCCTATGGGGAAAATGTTTCAAAACGCTTCTTCTCTGAATTCACTAGGACAGTTGAAACCAAACTGCCCAGGAATGATCATTGGAAGGTTCTCTACAAATTTTATCTTTATTATGCCGATCGGAAATCCAAGATGGCCGCCACCGCAATACATAGATTAACATTGGACCCTATGGGAAAATGTTCAAATGCCTTCTTCTCAGAAACTACAAATATTATTAAAGCCAAACTGTACATGAATGTTCATTGGATGGTCCTCTACAAACTTTACGTTTTTTGTTCCGGTATGAAATTCAAAATGGCGGCTACGGCAGGACTTAGTTTAACATTGGACCCTATGGGAAAAATGTTTCAAAACGCTTCTTCTCTGAAACCACTTGGACAATTGAAACCAAACTCCCCAGGAATGATCATTGGAAGGTCCTCTACAAATTTTTGTTTTTTATGCCGATCGGAAATCCAAGATGGCCGCCACCGCAATACATAGATTAACATTGGACCCTATGGGAAATGTTCAAATGCCTTCTTCTCAGAAACTACAAATATTATTAAAGCCAAACTGTACATGAATGTTCATTGGATGGTCCTCTACAAACTTTACGTTTTTTGTTCCGGTATGAAATTCAAAATGGTGGCTACAGCAGGACTTAGTTTAACATTGGACCCTATGGGAAAAATGTTTCAAAATGCTTCTTCTCTGAAACCTCTTGGACAATTGAAACCAAACTACCCAGGAATGATCATTGGAAGGTCCTCTACAAAATGTATGTTTTTTATGTCGATCGGAATTCCAAGATGGCCGCCACCGCAATACATAGATTAACATTGGACCCTATGGGAAAATGTTCAAATGCCTTCTTCTCAGAAACTACAAATATGATTAAAGCCAAACTGTACATGAATGTTCATTGGATGGTCCTCTACAAACTTTACGTTTTTTGTTCCGATATGAAATTCAAAATGGCGGCTACGGCAGGACTTAGTTTAACATTGGACCCTATGGGAAAAATGTTTCAAAACGCTTCTTCTCTGAAACCACTTGGACAATTGAAACCAAACTGCCCAGGAATAGTCATTGGAAGGTCCTCTACAATGTTTATGTTTTTTTTATGCCGACCGAAAATTCAAGATGGTCGCCACCGCAGGACATAGATTAACATTGGACCCTATGGGAAAATATTCAAATGCCTTCTTCTCAGAAACTACAAATATGATTAAAGCCAAACTGTACATGAATGTTCATTGGATGGTCCTCTACAAACTGTACGTTTTTTGTTCCGATATGAAATTCAAAATGGCGGCTACGGCAGGACTTAGTTTAACATTGGACCCTATAGGGAAAATGTTTCAAAACGCTTCTTCTCTGAAACCACTAGGACAGTTGAAACCAAACTGCCCAGGAATGATCATTGGAAGGTTCTCTACAAATTTTATCTTTTTTATGCCGATCGGAAATCCAAGATGGCCGCCACTGTAATACATAGATTAACATTGGACCCTATGGGAAAATGTTCAAATGCCTTCTTCTCAGAAACTACAAATATGATTAAAGCCAAACTGTACATGAATGTTCATTGGATGGTCCTCTACAAACTTTACGTTTTGTGTTCCGATATGAAATTCAAAATGGCGGCTACGGCAGGACTTAGTTTAACATTGGACCCTATGGGAAAAATGTTTCAAAACGCTTCTTCTCTGAATTCACTAGGACAGTTGAAACCAAACTGCCCAGGAATAGTCATTGGAAGGTCCTCTACAAAGTTTATGTTTTTTTTATGCCGATCGAAAATTCAAGATGGCCGCCACCGCAGGACATAGATTAACATTGGACCCTATGGGAAAATATTCAAATGCCTTCTTCTCAGAAACTACAAATATTATTAAAGCCAAACTGTACATGAATGTTCATTAGATGGTCCTCTACAAACTTTACGTTTTTTGTTCCGGTATGAAATTCAAAATGGCGGCTACGGCAGGACTTAGTTTAACATTGGACCCTATGGGAAAATGTTTCAAAACGCTTCTTCTCTGAAACCACTAGGACAGTTGAAACCAAACTGCCCAGGAATGATCATTGGAAGGTCCTCTACAAAATTTTTGTTTTTTATGTCGATCGGAAATCCAAGATGGCCGCCACCGCAATACATAGATTAACATTGGACCCTATGGGAAATGTTCAAATGCCTTCTTCTCAGAAACTACAAATATTATTAAAGCCAAACTGTACATGAATGTTCATTGGATGGTCCTCTACAAACTTTACGTTTTTTGTTCCGATATGAAATTCAAAATGGCGGCTACGGCAGGACTTAGTTTAACATTGGACCCTATGGAAAAAATGTTTCAAAACGCTTCTTCTCTGAAACCACTAGGACAGTTGAAACCAAACTGCCCAGGAATGACCATTGGAAGGTTCTCTACAAATTTTATGTTTTTTATGCCGAGCGGAAATCCAAGATGGCCACCACCGTAATACATAGATTAACATTGGACCCTATGGGAAAATGTTCAAATGCCTTCTTCTCAGAAACTACAAATATTATTAAAGCCAAACTGTACATGAATGTTCATTGGATGGTCCTCTACAAACATTACGTTTTTTGTTCCGATATGAAATTCAAAATGGCGGCTACGGCAGGACTTAGTTTAACATTGGACCCTATGGGGAAAATGTTTCAAAACGCTTCTTCTCTGAATTCACTAGGACAGTTGAAACCAAACTGCCCAGGAATGATCATTGGAAGGTTCTCTACAAATTTTATGTTTTTTATGCCGATCGGAAATCCAAGATGGCCGCCACCGCAATACATAGATTAACATTGGACCCTATGGGAAAATGTTCAAATGCCTTCTTCTCAGAAACTACAAATATTATTAAAGCCAAACTGTACATGAATGTTCATTGGATGGTCCTCTACAAACTTTACGTTTTTTGTTCTGGTATGAAATTCAAAATGGCGGCTACGGCAGGACTTAGTTTAACATTGGACCCTATGGGAAAAATGTTTCAAAACGCTTCTTCTCTGAAACCACTTGGACAATTGAAACCAAACTCCCCAGGAATGATCATTGGAAGGTCCTCTACAAATTTTATGTTTTTTATGCCGATCGGAAATCCAAGATGGCCGCCACCGCAATACATAGATTAACATTGGACCCTATGGGAAAATGTTCAAATGCCTTCTTCTCAGAAACTACAAATATTATTAAAGCCAAACTGTACATGAATGTTCATTGGATGGTCCTCTACAAACTTTACGTTTTTTGTTCCGGTATGAAATTCAAAATGGTGGCTACGGCAGGACTTAGTTTAACATTGGACCCTATGGGAAAAATGTTTCAAAATGCTTCTTCTCTGAAACCTCTTGGACAATTGAAACCAAACTACCCAGGAATGATCATTGGAAGGTCCTCTACAAAATTTATGTTTTTTATGTCGATCGGAATTCCAAGATGGCCGCCACCGCAATACATAGATTAACATTGGACCCTATGGGAAAATGTTCAAATGCCTTCTTCTCAGAAACTACAAATATGATTAAAGCCAAACTGTACATGAATGTTCATTGGATGGTCCTCTACAAACTTTACGTTTTTTGTTCCGATATGAAATTCAAAATGGCGGCTACGGCAGGACTTAGTTTAACATTGGACCCTATGGGAAAAATGTTTCAAAACGCTTCTTCTCTGAAACCACTTGGACAATTGAAACCAAACTGCCCAGGAATAGTCATTGGAAGGTCCTCTACAATGTTTATGTTTTTTTTATGCCGATCGAAAATTCAAGATGGTCGCCACCGCAGGACATAGATTAACATTGGACCCTATGGGAAAATATTCAAATGCCTTCTTCTCAGAAACTACAAATATGATTAAAGCCAAACTGTACATGAATGTTCATTGGATGGTCCTCTACAAACTTTACGTTTTTTGTTCCGATATGAAATTCAAAATGGCGGCTACGGCAGGACTTAGTTTAACATTGGACCCTATAGGGAAAATGTTTCAAAACGCTTCTTCTCTGAAACCACTAGGACAGTTGAAACCAAACTGCCCAGGAATGATCATTGGAAGGTTCTCTACAAATTTTATCTTTTTTATGCCGATCGGAAATCCAAGATGGCCGCCACTGTAATACATAGATTAACATTGGACCCCATAATTTATTGAAAAAATCAAAAAACTTATCATATATACTCCAATCGTCATAATCAAAAACTTTACTATATGCATCCGCTGTTTGATTCTGTTCGCGTGGAATCCATTCTACTTCTAATGATATATTTTTTCTAATACATAAATTAAAGATTTCAATAGCCAATGACTGTAATTCCGACTTCATGCTACCTGTATTTGTAATCCTAACTACGTTTTGATTGTCTGTATAAATTTTTACCAGCCTATTTTGAAAAACCTCCTGTAAGGAAAAGAGCATTATAAAAACTGCCTTCAACTCTCTGTAACTAGTGTAAGTGGAACTTTTTAACGCTTCTTTGCTTGACCACATTTTATGAACTACTCTAGTGTAAGTTTCAACAGTAAAACCTGCGCAAGCGAAGCTACTTGCGTCTGTGTAAACTATTTTGTCGGGCAACAAATTTTTAGCAAAAAATCGTTTCTGTGGTAAAGACTGGCAATTATATAACCCAAATTTAATTTCGACCTTTGCATCGTCATTCATATTGATTATTTCATCCCAATAGCGACTAGTGGCAATTATCATCAGCATATTTCTACACATTATTCTGCATATATTACCGTAACTTGGTATAAGCGAAATTATCTTGCCGGTGATCTTTGCTAATCGCCTTGCTGTCAATACACTTAATTCAGACATAGCTAAAATTATATCGTTTTTGAATCTCGTAATTTTTTCAAGAGAAAAAGTATTTAGATCCCAGATAAAACCGAGCCATGTAAGCCTCCTTGAAGGTTCCCAAACACTTTTTTCTTTGTTAATGAAAAACCCGGCCGACTCCAGCTCTTGTCGCACCCGATCTGCGAAAGCTTTACAAATGTTGAAATTGGATTCTATACCCCATCCGTCATCTAAATATAATATAATTCTATGACCTTGCGGTTGCCAGTATTTAACCATAGGTCGTAGCACTTTAGAAAATACATGTCCAGCAGACGACAAACCGAATGGAAGTGTGCAAAACATAAAATATTTAACAGTATTTTTAAATTTCCAAGAGAACCCTAAATATTTCTGATGGTCTTTGTGAATAGAAACATTATGATATCCCGATGAAAGATCAAATTTAAACACGTAACGGTCTTTTATAATATACTGAATAGCTTCAGATACACCCTCAAATTTATGTTTTCTTTTTTCTATGTATTGATTTACATGGCATAGGTCTAAAATCAATCTCTCTTTATCTTTATGGTTTACTGACACAGTTAACGGATTGATAACATAAGGTAAAATGTTGGTGCACTCGATAGCCGCACCGGACTCTAATAATTTATTGATTGCCTGTTCCACGAAAGAAGAATGTTTAAATGCCGAACCGTTATTTCTTAAATTGACTGACGTAGGGGTCTTATAAAAAGGAATAAAATATCCACTAGATATAACGTTTAAAGCAAAATTATTAGCTTTGATAGTATCTTTCCAAAACAAAAATTGTTTGTTTAGACTGCCGACATGAAATGCGGATACATTTAATTCATTTTCATATTCGTAATCTTGATTATGCAAATTATAAAAAGTGTACTTAACTGTTTGATCAGTAGGATTTTCCTGGGACACTGATATGCCCAGTGTCCTTCATCTTCGCTAGCCAAGGGTTACGATTCGGGTCCCCCTTCTCTCCACCCTTGGCAGATCTAGAATACATTTTGAGGATTCGAGCTTTAATATTTCATTGGTTACGGCTACCAGTACACGTATCCAATCAGAAGACGTTTTACACGGAGCACATGTTATCGACGATATGTAAACAAAGATGGCACCAGAATGCTCTCATATGACAACGATTTGCCACTTCCCGTTTTGGTTCCAATGAAAACATCTTTGAAACTATCAATTGAATGACAGCAAGTGCTTCCAAATTAAATTGATCACAAATAAGTTTTTCTTCACTGGGCGCTGCCATTTTCAACTCTCCAACATACGTATAACAAAACGATTCTGATTGGCTGGCGATTACGACTATCTAAGGGGCGCAACTTCGATAAACCACCAGGTGGCATTGCGCACGAATTTAAAAATGTATTCTAGATCCGCCAAGGGTGGAGAGAAGGGGGACCCGAATCGTAACCCTTGGCTAGCGAAGATGAGTGTCCTTCTGCGTTACAATAAAAGCACTTGTTATCTCCTGCTGCTTTTTTGCCTCTGTAATACTCTGACGCTGTATAAACGTGACGGGCTGTGTTTCTTGATGAAGCTCCAGGTGTTTCTCCTTGACGTGTTGGGCTAGAGCCATGAAAAAGATCAGCCGTATTCTTGTCAGAATTATCTTGCTTGTAATAAGGTTTGTACCTGTTATTCTGCCTTCCCTTGTCCTTGCACTTCAATTTTGCCCTATTCTCTGCTTGCCGTAGTTTTGTCACGTTGTCTGTACTGTCAATGAGCGGGTCCACATTGATCCAGAATCTTCTGGGCTGCAGCTATCCTTTTCTGCTCCAAAAATGCTCTTGCTTTTGATACTTCTTCAATCTGGGAACTGTTGAATTCGTACTGCCTTGCGTTTCCTTCAAATTTAAATTTAGGTGTGGTCATGGATGAAACCACTTGGACAATTGAAACCAAACTGCCCAGGAATGATCATTGGAAGGTCCTCTACAAAATTTTTGTTTTTTATGTCGATCGGAAATCCAAGATGGCCACCACCGCAATACATAGATTAACATTGGACCCTATGGGAAATGTTCAAATGCCTTCTTCTTAGAAACTGCAAATATTATTAAAGCCAAACTGTACATGAATGTTCATTGGATGGTCCTCTACAAACTTTACGTTTTTTGTTCCGATATGAAATTCAAAATGGCGGCTACGGCAGGACTTAGTTTAACATTGGACCCTATGGAAAAAATGTTTCAAAACGCTTCTTCTCTGAAACCACTAGGACAGTTGAAACCAAACTGCCCAGGAATGACCATTGGAAGGTTCTCTACAAATTTTATGTTTTTTATGCCGAGCGGAAATCCAAGATGGCCACCACCGTAATACATAGATTAACATTGGACCCTATGGGAAAATGTTCAAATGCCTTCTTCTCAGAAACTACAAATATTATTAAAGCCAAACTGTACATGAATGTTCATTGGATGGTCCTCTACAAACTTTACGTTTTTTGTTCTGGTATGAAATTCAAAATGGCGGCTACGGCAGGACTTAGTTTAACATTGGACCCTATGGGAAAAATGTTTCAAAACGCTTCTTCTCTGAAACCACTTGGACAATTGAAACCAAACTCCCCAGGAATGATCATTGGAAGGTCCTCTACAAATTTTATGTTTTTTATGCCGATCGGAAATCCAAGATGGCCGCCACCGCAATACATAGATTAACATTGGACCCTATGGGAAAATGTTCAAATGCCTTCTTCTCAGAAACTACAAATATTATTAAAGCCAAACTGTACATGAATGTTCATTGGATGGTCCTCTACAAACTGTACGTTTTTTGTTCCGGTATGAAATTCAAAATGGTGGCTACGGCAGGACTTAGTTTAACATTGGACCCTATGGGAAAAATGTTTCAAAATGCTTCTTCTCTGAAACCTCTTGGACAATTGAAACCAAACTACCCAGGAATGATCATTGGAAGGTCCTCTACAAAATGTATGTTTTTTATGTCGATCGGAATTCCAAGATGGCCGCCACCGCAATACATAGATTAACATTGGACCCTATGGGAAAATGTTCAAATGCCTTCTTCTCAGAAACTACAAATATGATTAAAGCCAAACTGTACATGAATGTTCATTGGATGGTCCTCTACAAACTTTACGTTTTTTGTTCCGATATGAAATTCAAAATGGCGGCTACGGCAGGACTTAGTTTAACATTGGACCCTATGGGAAAAATGTTTCAAAACGCTTCTTCTCTGAAACCACTTGGACAATTGAAACCAAACTGCCCAGGAATAGTCATTGGAAGGTCCTCTACAATGTTTATGTTTTTTTTATGCCGATCGAAAATTCAAGATGGTCGCCACCGCAGGACATAGATTAACATTGGACCCTATGGGAAAATATTCAAATGCCTTCTTCTCAGAAACTACAAATATGATTAAAGCCAAACTGTACATGAATGTTCATTGGATGGTCCTCTACAAACTTTACGTTTTTTGTTCCGATATGAAATTCAAAATGGCGGCTACGGCAGGACTTAGTTTAACATTGGACCCTATAGGGAAAATGTTTCAAAACGCTTCTTCTCTGAAACCACTAGGACAGTTGAAACCAAACTGCCCAGGAATGATCATTGGAAGGTTCTCTACAAATTTTATCTTTTTTATGCCGATCGGAAATCCAAGATGGCCGCCACTGTAATACATAGATTAACATTGGACCCCATAATTTATTGAAAAAATCAAAAAACTTATCATATATGCATCCGCTGTTTGATTCTGTTCGCGTGGAATCCATTCTACTTCTAATGATATATTTTTTCTAATACATAAATTAAAGATTTCAATAGCCAATGACTGTAATTCCGACTTCATGCTACCTGTATTTGTAATCCTAACTACGTTTTGATTGTCTGTATAAATTTTTACCAGCCTATTTTGAAAAACCTCCTGTAAGGAAAAGAGCATTATAAAAACTGCCTTCAACTCTCTGTAACTAGTGTAAGTGGAACTTTTTAACGCTTCTTTGCTTGACCACATTTTATGAACTACTCTAGTGTAAGTTTCAACAGTAAAACCTGCGCAAGCGAAGCTACTTGCGTCTGTGTAAACTATTTTGTCGGGCAACAAATTTTTAGCAAAAAATCGTTTCTGTGGTAAAGACTGGCAATTATATAACCCAAATTTAATTTCGACCTTTGCATCGTCATTCATATTGATTATTTCATCCCAATAGCGACTAGTGGCAATTATCATCAGCATATTTCTACACATTATTCTGCATATATTACCGTAACTTGGTATAAGCGAAATTATCTTGCCGGTGATCTTTGCTAATCGCCTTGCTGTCAATACACTTAATTCAGACATAGCTAAAATTATATCGTTTTTGAATCTCGTAATTTTTTCAAGAGAAAAAGTATTTAGATCCCAGATAAAACCGAGCCATGTAAGCCTCCTTGAAGGTTCCCAAACACTTTTTTCTTTGTTAATGAAAAACCCGGCCGACTCCAGCTCTTGTCGCACCCGATCTGCGAAAGCTTTACAAATGTTGAAATTGGATTCTATACCCCATCCGTCATCTAAATATAATATAATTCTATGACCTTGCGGTTGCCAGTATTTAACCATAGGTCGTAGCACTTTAGAAAATACATGTCCAGCAGACGACAAACCGAATGGAAGTGTGCAAAACATAAAATATTTAACAGTATTTTTAAATTTCCAAGAGAACCCTAAATATTTCTGATGGTCTTTGTGAATAGAAACATTATGATATCCCGATGAAAGATCAAATTTAAACACGTAACGGTCTTTTATAATATACTGAATAGCTTCAGATACACCCTCAAATTTATGTTTTCTTTTTTCTATGTATTGATTTACATGGCATAGGTCTAAAATCAATCTCTCTTTATCTTTATGGTTTACTGACACAGTTAACGGATTGATAACATAAGGTAAAATGTTGGTGCACTCGATAGCCGCACCGGACTCTAATAATTTATTGATTGCCTGTTCCACGAAAGAAGAATGTTTAAATGCCGAACCGTTATTTCTTAAATTGACTGACGTAGGGGTCTTATAAAAAGGAATAAAATATCCACTAGATATAACGTTTAAAGCAAAATTATTAGCTTTGATAGTATCTTTCCAAAACAAAAATTGTTTGTTTAGACTGCCGACATGAAATGCGGATACATTTAATTCATTTTCATATTCGTAATCTTGATTATGCAAATTATAAAAAGTGTACTTAACTGTTTGATCAGTAGGATTTTCCTGGGACACTGATATGCCCAGTGTCCTTCATCTTCGCTAGCCAAGGGTTACGATTCGGGTCCCCCTTCTCTCCACCCTTGGCAGATCTAGAATACATTTTGAGGATTCGAGCTTTAATATTTCATTGGTTACGGCTACCAGTACACGTATCCAATCAGAAGACGTTTTACACGGAGCACATGTTATCGACGATATGTAAACAAAGATGGCACCAGAATGCTCTCATATGACAACGATTTGCCACTTCCCGTTTTGGTTCCAATGAAAACATCTTTGAAACTATCAATTGAATGACAGCAAGTGCTTCCAAATTAAATTGATCACAAATAAGTTTTTCTTCACTGGGCGCTGCCATTTTCAACTCTCCAACATACGTATAACAAAACGATTCTGATTGGCTGGCGATTACGACTATCTAAGGGGCGCAACTTCGATAAACCACCAGGTGGCATTGCGCACGAATTTAAAAATGTATTCTAGATCCGCCAAGGGTGGAGAGAAGGGGGACCCGAATCGTAACCCTTGGCTAGCGAAGATGAGTGTCCTTCTGCGTTACAATAAAAGCACTTGTTATCTCCTGCTGCTTTTTTGCCTCTGTAATACTCTGACGCTGTATAAACGTGATGGGCTGTGTTTCTTGATGAAGCTCCAGGTGTTTCTCCTTGACGTGTTGGGCTAGAGCCATGAAAAAGATCAGCCGTATTCTTGTCAGAATTATCTTGCTTGTAATAAGGTTTGTACCTGTTATTCTGCCTTCCCTTGTCCTTGCACTTCAATTTTGCCCTATTCTCTGCTTGCCGTAGTTTTGTCACGTTGTCTGTACTGTCAATGAGCGGGTCCACATTGATCCAGAATCTTCTGGGCTGCAGCTATCCTTTTCTGCTCCAAAAATGCTCTTGCTTTTGATACTTCTTCAATCTGGGAACTGTTGAATTCGTACTGCCTTGCGTTTCCTTCAAATTTAAATTTAGGTGTGGTCATGGATGAAACCACTTGGACAATTGAAACCAAACTGCCCAGGAATAGTCATTGGAAGGTCCTCTACAATGTTTATGTTTTTTTTATGCCGATCGAAAATTCAAGATGGTCGCCACCGCAGGACATAGATTAACATTGGACCCTATGGGAAAATATTCAAATGCCTTCTTCTCAGAAACTACAAATATGATTAAAGCCAAACTGTACATGAATGTTCATTGGATGGTCCTCTACAAACTTTACGTTTTTTGTTCCGATATGAAATTCAAAATGGCGGCTACGGCAGGACTTAGTTTAACATTGGACCCTATGGGGAAAATGTTTCAAAACGCTTCTTCTCTGAAACCACTAGGACAGTTGAAACCAAACTGCCCAGGAATGATCATTGGAAGGTTCTCTACAAATTTTATCTTTTTTATGCCGATCGGAAATCCAAGATGGCCGCCACTGTAATACATAGATTAACATTGGACCCTATGGGAAAATGTTCAAATGCCTTCTTCTCAGAAACTACAAATATTATTAAAGCCAAACTGTACATGAATGTTCATTGGATGGTCCTCTACAAACTTTACGTTTTTTGTTCCGATATGAAATTCAAAATGGCGGCTACGGCAGGACTTAGTTTAACATTGGACCCTATGGGAAAAATGTTTCAAAACGCTTCTTCTCTGAAACCACTTGGATAATTGAAACCAAACTGCCCATTACTTGGATAATTGAAACCAAACTGCCCAGGAATGATCATTGGAAGGTCCTCTACAAGGTGTGTGTTTTTTATGCCGATCGGATATCCAAGATGGCCACCACCGCAATACATAGATTAGCATTGGACCCTATGGGAAAATGTTCAAATGCCTTCTTCTCAGAAACTACAAATATGATTAAAGCCAAACTGTACATGAATGTTCATTGGATGGTCCTCTACAAACTTTACGTTTTTTGTTCTGATATGAAATTCAAAATGGCGGCTACGGCAGGACTTGTTTAACATTGGACCCTATGGGAAAAATGTTTCAAAACGCTTCTTCTCTGAAACCAAACTGCCCAGGAATGATCATTGGAAGGTCCTCTGTTTTTTATGCCGATCGGAAATCCAAGATGGCTGCCACCACAGGTCATAGTATTAACACAGGACCATATCGGGAAAATACAGAAATATCTTCTTCTCTGAAGCTATTGCACTGATTGAACCTAAACTATGCATCAATCATTGGAAGGTCCTTTACAAACTTTGTGTTTTTTATGTTGATCGTAATTCCAAGATGACTACCACTGCAGGACATAGTTTTTACATAGGACCAATTGGTTTTTTTTATAACCAGGTGAACGATACAGGCTCTTGAGAGCCTCTGGTTGCTTATTGTTAACATTTTAATTATTGAAATTGTTTCACAAACCCGTTGTTTTGTTATGTAATATATTAATGTTATAATTATAAAGTTTATTAAATTTACTGCATATGAAATTGTGTTGATTTAGAAATATTGAACAGGATTTTCCTTTATGAGACACCTCAGTACATAAAATATCACGTGACAAATATTTGACGTCATTGAACAAAGAATGTCAGAGGTACGAAAAGGGACATCTAGAAATACGGAAAATGAAAATAAAAGATGCAAAATATTTAATAAGGTTTTAAATATGAATTGGGACTATGTACGTGTTAAAAGAAAACAAAAGGAAAATAAAAATAAACAAACAAAAAGGAAACAAACAAACAAAAATAAATAAAAAAAAATTAAAAAAAAATTTATACGACAGTTTGGTTCTGTATTTAACAAAAAAATGGTTAAATCGTAATATATTTGTTATTCAGCTATCAGACAGGGTATATAATGTGACATTATATACCCTGTCTGATAGCTGAATAACATATAATGTAAATGCTCTTTTAGATACGAATTTAAATAATTAAATTAAAAATTAAATGTGTAAATAAACTGTCATCTAAAATCTAAGTATAATACCAAGATATTGAATGACAATCTTTCAGCAGCGAAAATACTGTGTTTATCTGAACCAGCTTGAAAAAACCCTTTAGGCTTTACATATTCGATATGTTTTCGTACAAATTGTTGAAAATTATTATCTTCAGAAGACCACAATAAGGGCCAAAAAGTAGATGATAGCCATTTTGGTATAATAAGAATCCCATGACCTCTACATAATGCCAAATGAGAAATTATCCTACAAATAAGTCTTGCAGGTGGGACGATCCAACAGTTGTGACCTGACCAATTGAAATCAAACGCATCTACTCCACCTGATCAGGGGCACCAATATGGAGAAAAGAACAAATTTGTCTTGTGATTATTTGTATCTGCAAAAAGGTCACAAGTAAATGGACCCCATAATTTATTGAAAAAATCAAAAAACTTATCATATATACTCCAATCGTCATAATCAAAAACTTTACTATATGCATCTGCTGTTTGATTCTGTTCACGTGGAATCCATTCTACTTCTAATGATATATTTTTTCTAATACATAAATTAAAGATTTCAATAGCCAATGACTGTAATTCCGACTTCATGCTACCTGTATTTGTAATCCTAACTACGTTTTGATTGTCTGTATAAATTTTTACCAGCCTATTTTGAAAAACCTCCTGTAAGGAAAAGAGCATTATAAAAACTGCCTTCAACTCTCTGTAACTAGTGTAAGTGGAACTTTTTAACGCTTCTTTGCTTGACCACATTTTATGAACTACTCTAGTGTAAGTTTCAACAGTAAAACCTGCGCAAGCGAAGCTACTTGCGTCTGTGTAAACTATTTTGTCGGGCAACAAATTTTTAGCAAAAAATCGTTTCTGTGGTAAAGACTGGCAATTATATAACCCAAATTTAATTTCGACCTTCGCATCGTCATTCATATTGATTATTTCATCCCAATAGCGACTAGTGGCAATTATCATCAGCATATTTCTACACATTATTCTGCATATATTACCGTAACTTGGTATAAGCGAAATTATCTTGCCGGTGATCTTTGCTAATCGCCTTGCTGTCAATACACTTAATTCAGACATAGCTAAAATTATATCGTTTTTGAATCTCGTAATTTTTTCAAGAGAAAAAGTATTTAGATCCCAGATAAAACCGAGCCATGTAAGCCTCCTTGAAGGTTCCCAAACACTTTTTTCTTTGTTAATGAAAAACCCGGCCGACTCCAGCTCTTGTCGCACCCGATCTGCGAAAGCTTTACAAATGTTGAAATTGGATTCTATACCCCATCCGTCATCTAAATATAATATAATTCTATGACCTTGCGGTTGCCAGTATTTAACCATAGGTCGTAGCACTTTAGAAAATACATGTCCAGCAGACGACAAACCGAATGGAAGTGTGCAAAACATAAAATATTTAACAGTATTTTTAAATTTCCAAGAGAACCCTAAATATTTCTGATGGTCTTTGTGAATAGAAACATTATGATATCCCGATGAAAGATCAAATTTAAACACGTAACGGTCTTTTATAATATACTGAATAGCTTCAGATACACCCTCAAATTTATGTTTTCTTTTTTCTATGTATTGATTTACATGGCGTAGGTCTAAAATCAATCTCTCTTTATCTTTATGGTTTACTGACACAGTTAACGGATTGATAACATAAGGTAAAATGTTGGTGCACTCGATAGCCGCACCGGACTCTAATAATTTATTGATTGCCTGTTCCACGAAAGAAGAATGTTTAAATGCCGAACCGTTATTTCTTAAATTGACTGACGTAGGGGTCTTATAAAAAGGAATAAAATATCCACTAGATATAACGTTTAAAGCAAAATTATTAGCTTTGATAGTATCTTTCCAAAACAAAAATTGTTTGTTTAGACTGCCGACATGAAATGCGGATACATTTAATTCATTTTCATATTCGTAATCTTGATTATGCAAATTATAAAAAGTGTACTTAACTGTTTGATCAGTAGGATTTTCCTGGGACACTGATATGCCCAGTGTCCTTCATCTTCGCTAGCCAAGGGTTACGATTCGGGTCCCCCTTCTCTCCACCCTTGGCAGATCTAGAATACATTTTGAGGATTCGAGCTTTAATATTTCATTGGTTACGGCTACCAGTACACGTATCCAATCAGAAGACGTTTTACACGGAGCACATGTTATCGACGAAATGTAAACAAAGATGGCACCAGAATGCTCTCATATGACAACGATTTGCCACTTCCCGTTTTGGTTCCAATGAAAACATCTTTCCCGTCTGCCAAAGCTTTGAAACTTTCAATTGAATGACAGCAAGTGCTTCCAAATTAAATTGATCACAAATAAGTTTTTCTTCACTGGGCGCTGCCATTTTCAACTCTCCAACATACGTATAACAAAACGATTCTGATTGGCTGGCGATTACGACTATCTAAGGGGCGCAACTTCGATAAACCACCAGGTGGCATTGCGCGCGAATTTAAAAATGTATTCTAGATCCGCCAAGGGTGGAGAGAAGGGGGACCCGAATCGTAACCCTTGGCTAGCAAAGATGGGTGTCCTTCTGCGTTACAATAAAAGCACTTGTTATCTCCTGCTGCTTTTTTGCCTCTGTAATACTCTGACGCTGTATAAACGTGACGGGCTGTGTTTCTTGATGAAGCTCCAGGTGTTTCTCCTTGACGTGTTGGGCTAGAGCCATGAAAAAGATCAGCCGTATTCTTGTCAGAATTATCTTGCTTGTAATAAGGTTTGTACCTGTTATTCTGCCTTCCCTTGTCCTTGCACTTCAATTTTACCCTATTCTCTGCTTGCCGTAGTTTTGTCACGTTGTCTGTACTGTCAATGAGCGGGTCCACATTGATCCAGAATCTTCTGGGCTGCAGCTATCCTTTTCTGCTCCAAAAATGCTCTTGCTTTTGATACTTCTTCAATCTGGGAACTGTTGAATTCGTACTGCCTTGCGTTTCCTTCAAATTTAAATTTAGGTGTGGTCATGGATGATTTTGGCTTTTCACACTGTTGTAAACCAAT
Source organism: Bathymodiolus brooksi (assembly GCA_963680875.1). Classification (NCBI taxonomy): domain Eukaryota; kingdom Metazoa; phylum Mollusca; class Bivalvia; order Mytilida; family Modiolidae; genus Bathymodiolus; species Bathymodiolus brooksi. Next base: position 90,135,163 of record OY804587.1, read on the forward strand.
TTTTTCGTCGATTTCTTCAAACAGTTCATTCTTATGTTTCAATAAGGCATTATCAAGTTGGTGTGAAAATAATGCTACAGATTCTCCTGGTAAAAAAAAAATTCAGAACTTGCACCTCCTTTGTCTCACCTATTTGGTGATATGCTTTCTTCTTCACTCATGTTGACCATATAAAACCTGTCGAACTGGTTTGGTGTGAAGTAATTCTCGACAAAAGAAAAAGGCACGAGAAATTCTTTATAAAGCTCACTGAACCGAATTACTTGTAAGCCCATGAAAAAATAACTACGCAGAATTAATAATAATTAACTACTTTTAGAAATGCATTTATCTCTATACAGATATTGCTAATTTTTAAAAATCTTCTCCTCTGAAACTGCTTGGCGAAATGAACCGAAACTGGGTAGGAAGCATCTATGGAAGGTTCTCTGTAAAGATTGCTCATTTCGTCCCGATCAATTAACAAATATGGCCACCACAGGTGACTCTTCTTTCTGATTGGTTGATTTCTTCAAAAATCTTCTCCTCTGAAACCGCTTGGCCAAATGAACCGAAACTTGGTAGGAAGCATCTATAGGCAGTCCTCTATGAAGAGTGCTCATTTAGTCACGATCCATTGACAAACTTGGCCGTCACAGGCAATTCTTGTTTCTGATTGGTCGATTTCTATAAATCTTCTTCTCTGAAACCGCTTGTCCAAATGATCCGAAGCTTGGTATGAAGCATCTATGGAAGGTCCTCTATAAAGATTACTCATTCTGTCCCGATCAGTTAAGAAACATGGCCGCCATAGGCGATTCTTGTTTTTGATTTGCTGATTTATTAGATTCTTCTCATCTGAAAACCGTTTGGCCAAGTCCAAGCAAAAAAATATATGTTTCCGATCGACCGACCAACCCTAAAATTTTACCGCCGACCCTACCATTTTTTATGCCAAAAAAAATAGATCGGAAAAATCCGGAAATACGTCTCCGTTTCCGTGTTTTTTCCGACTTCAACAATAGACGCTTGACTGTTGCGATATTGACACTTTCTGATAAGCCTTTAATTGAAACGGATTTATTAAAGACCTGTTTCCTGTTTGAATTTTCTTCATTTTCTTGTACATTTGATCGATGTTTGGAACCAAAAACATTGTACTGCATGTCAAATAATTAATAAGCTGTAGTAATTAAGAAACAAACAAGTTTGTGTGATTTTAGAGGAAGGAGCATACTTGTACATAGGTTTACCGACCCTAATTTTGAAGACCATGCAATCGGAAACAGTACACACATATTGTTTGGTCCAAATGAACCGAAACTTGGTAGGAAGCATCTATGGAAAGTACTCTGTTGCGATTGCTCATTTCGTCCCGATCCGTTAACAAACATGGCCACCACAGGCAATTCTTGTTTCTGATTGGTCGATTTCTAAAAATCTTCTACTCTGAAACAGCTTGGCCAAATGAACCGAAACTTGGTAGGAAGAATCTATGGAAGGTTCTCTATAAAGATTGCGTATTTTGTCCCGATCCATTAGCAAACATGGCTGCCACAGGCAATTCTTGTTTCTGATTGGTCGATTTCTAAAAATTTTCTACTCTGAAACAGCTTGGCCAAATGGACCGAAACATCGTAGGAAGCATATATGGAAGGTCCTCTATGGGAAGTGCTCATTCCGTTTTGATCCGTTAACAAACATGGCTGTCATAGGCAATTCTTGTTTCTTATTGATCGATTTCTAAAACAGCTTTTCCTCTGAAACCGCTTGGCCAAATGATATGAAACTTGGTAAGAAGCATTAATGGAAGGTCCTCTATAGAAATTGCTCATTTCGTTTTGATCCATTAACAAACATGGTTGCCACAGGCAATTCTTGTTTTAGATTGGTCGATTTCTAAAAATCTTCTTCTCTGAAACTGCTTTGCCAAAATGAACCGATATTTGGTGGGAAGCACCTATGGAAGGTTCTGTACTAAGTTTCCTCAAAGCAGAATGAAAGGTGAGTGACACAGGCTCAGCTCAGTGCTGAGCCTCTAGTTAAAAATCTTCTCCTCTGAAACTGCTTGGCCAAATGAACCGAAACTTGATAGGAATCATCTATGGAAGGTCCTCTGTAAAGATTTCTCATTTCTTCCCGATCCATTAACAAATCTGGCCACCACAGGCAATTCTTGTTTCTGATTGGCTGATTTAAAAAAATTCTTCTCCTCTGAAACCACTTGGCCAAATGAACCGAAACTTGGTAAGAAGCATCTATGGAAGGTCCTCTATAAAGATTGCTCATTTTGTCCTGATTGGTTAACAAACATGGCCGCCACGGGCAATTCTTGTTTCTGATTGGTTGATTTCTAAAAAATCTTCTGTTAAAAGAAAGATAACTCTTGCCTAACCTGTTAAAAGAAAGATAACTCTTGCCATTATCTCCCTTAGAAATTAACTAATGCTGATATAGTGTAGCATGTTTATTCTATACATTACAAGTAGGTATTCACATTTTAATATTCTTTTTAGCAAACCTTGCCAAAGGCAATATGAGATTTTGCCATCACTTGGTGTCTGTCGTCTGTCATCCGTTTACTTTTCACATTTTAATCTTCTCCTCTGAAAACCCTCAGCCAAATGAACTGAAACTTGGTAGGAAGCATCTATGGAACGTCCTCTCTAAAGAGTGCATATTTTGTTATGATCCATTACCAAACATGGCCAATACAGGCAATTCTTGTTTCTGATTGGCCGATTTAAAAAAATCTTCTCCTCTGAAACCACTTGGCCAAATGAACCGAAACTTGATAGGAAGCATCTATGGAAGGTCCTCTATGAATATTGCTCATTTCGTCCCAATCGGTTAATAAACATGGCTACCACCGAAACTTGGTAGGAAGCATCTATGGAATGTCCTCTATGAAGATTGCTCATTTCGTTCGATCGGTTAGCAAACATGGCCACCACATGCAATTCTTGTTTCTGATTGGTCGATTTCTAAAAAATCTTCTCCTTTGAAACTGCTTAGCCATATGAACCGAAACTTTGTAGGAAGCATCTACATGTATGGAAGGTTCTGTATTAAGTTTCCTCAAAGCAGAATGAAAGGTGAGCGGCACAGGGTCAGCCCACTGAGCCTCTAGTTTTTCTAGGTATATGAATGTCACCAGTTACACCTCACTTTTTTTCTAGGTATTTGATTGTCACCATTTACACCCCCCTTTTTTTCCCCCACAAGATACCAGACATGATGTATTGATACATTTGTAAGTATGTGTGTATAGGTACATGTACATACATTTAAGTATACATGTGATTTAAATTTATATCCTATACTATATACAGTAAAATCTGTCTTATGTGATCTTACAAGGGAAGGTTGAAATATGGTCGCATAAGACAGGTGGTCGCTAAATACAGGATTAATTCATATGAAATGCACTGTGACTGTGAAGGGAAGTTTGAATTAAGGTCATATAATACAAATTAAAATTAATAGAGATGGTCACTAAAGCAGGTTTGACTGTAGCTACATGTATGTGTAGGAAAACAAATTTGTAATGATATTAAAGCTTTTTGAGGAATTTGCCGTTAATTTGCAGTGAAAACCAAATTTAATTACACCCCCTCCACAAGATACAATGTATAAAAGCTGTATATATAGGGCACTCAAGTAAACCAGAAATGTGTCCTTTATCTGCCGTGCCAGTAGTTCTTTATATACAGGGTTAAATTATATGCACTATTCATTAATCATTAATTAATTAATTAATTTAATGGGGAAAATGAGACTGCCCTTTATAGACAGTGATTTGATATATAGAGATGCTCTTTAAAGCAGGACTGACTGTATATGTACAATGTACATACATCTAAATTAAATGTAGATCCTATACTACATGTATATAGCTACATTGTATGTCTAGGAATACTAGTTTTTAATGCTATTAAAGCTTTTTGAGAAATTTGTCAATAATTTGCAGCGACAACCAATTTCAGTGTAGGAATTAAAATGAATTAGAAGAATTTTACTGGTTAATCAGTTTATATTGTGTTTTATTGATTAATGAAGTTGCTAGTCAGCTGCTGTATGTTATTTTACATATCATATATACAGTAGACCCAGCTGGTTTAGATATATTCTGTTTTGTTCTGTGATAGATGATATTTATGATTGATTTTGATCATATTAGTGTAGATACATATATAATGTACTTGTAGCTATATAGGAAATATGAGATATGAATATTAACATCCATCTTTAATCATTTTTTTACAGTTTTTTCTACAATTACATCTTCATGATATTCGCATCAGTTTGAAAACATTGACAGTTGAAAAAAATCATTTGGAAAAAAATTATGTCTCCTGGTGCCTGATTCATTTTTATTAGCTCACCTTGCCAAAGACAATATTAGCTTTTGTCATCACTTGGCATCCGTCATCTGTTATCTGTCGTCCGTTAACTTTTCACATTTTAATCTTCTCCTCTGAAACCCCTTAGCCAAATGAACTAAAACTTGGTAGGAAGCATCTATAGAAGGTTCTCTATAAAGATTGCACATTTTGTCCAGATCAGTTAACAAACATGGCCACCACAGCCAATTCTTGTTTCTTATTGGCCGATATCTAAAAATCTTCTCTTTTGAAATCGCGTGGCCAAATAAATCGAAACTTGGTAGGAAGCATCTATGGAAGTTCCTCTATATTAGCAATTGCTCATTTCGTCCTGATCCGTTTACAAACATGTCCGCCTCATGCAATTTTTGTTTCTGATTGGTCGATTTCTAAAAAAATCTTCTCCTCTGCAGGGCTCCCACTACTTTGAAATTAGAGGGAGAAGTGACTTCTCTTTCAGGTGCTGACAAAAGAGAAGTGAGAGACAACAGGGAGAAGGGGTGAGAGTACAGGGAGAAGTCAAAATATTTCTCTAAATGTACAACTTTTCACATTCGTGGGGCATTATCGTGGCATTCGTATGTTATAATATAATGTACTTGTTATGCATTAAGGTATATTCAGTAGTTGTTTAATTCCTTGTTTTTGTCAGCATATCATCTCTCTTACATTTGTACATGTCCTTGTATTTATTTTTTGTTTATTTGTATTAAATAAACCCTTTTCAGATTCTTTGTTTTGTCTTGCAGATGATAAAGGCACATATATGATAGTCAACTATTGTCCAATAAATAATAAATAAATAAAATTGAATAATAAAATTTATTTTGACATCAGCATTGTTTCAAACAAGTCACACATAGATAAATTTTAATGAGTGTATATTATTTACATTGCTTCTCTTCAATCACTGATTGATATTAATTAAGAAACTAATCATATCCACAAAGTTAACAATCCCTTTGGTTAGCCGCCATCAAACCCCAAATAAATTAAATGAAACAATTATTTACCGACGTTATTTTCCCCGAGTACGGATCCGTAAATACAGTTTTTATATTCGTAACTGTTTCGATTACGTCCCTTTAAAATGGCGGTTTGAAAAACGGAAATTTTGTAGTAAAAATATACCGATGTTTTACTGTTAAAATTAGCAAAGCGACTTGGTAAATTTACAGGGCGACTTCCACTTCTCTTTTGGCACTAGTACAAAGCGAAGTGAGCAGCCACAAGGCGACTTCTTCGCCCGAATCGCCCTCCAACGTGAGCCCTGCCTCTGAAACCAATGGCTATGGTGTTTAATGCCACTGTCAACAATATTTCAGTTATATCATTGGGGTCAGTTTTATTAGTGGAGGAAACAGGAGTATCTGGAAGAAAAATAATGGAAAATTCATTTGACTAAAAGTAGCTTCGGTCAACATTTCCCGTAGCACTGTGCACGACTGCGTCCCCTTCTGATATGCCCCGTAGCACCGTGCACCACTGCGTCCCCTTCTGATATGCCCCGTAGCACTGTGCACGACTGCGTCCCCTTCTGATATGCCCTGTAGCACTGTGCACGACAGTGTCCCCTTCTGATATGCCCCGTAGTACCGTGCACGACTGCGTCCCCTTCTGATATGCCCCGTAGCACCGTGCATGACTGCGTCCCCTTCTGATCTGCCCTGTAGCACTGTGCACGACTGCGTCCCCTTCTGACATGCCCCGTAGCACCGTGCACGACTGCGTCCCCTTCTGATATGCCCTGTAGCACTGTGCACGACTGTGTCCCCTTCTGATATGCCCTGTAGCACAGTGCACGACTGTGCCCCCTTCTGATATGCCCCGTAGCACCGTGCACGACTGCGTCCCCTTCTGATATGCCCCGTAGCACCGTGCACTACTGCGTCCCCTTCTGATATGCCACGTAGCACCGTGCACGACTGCGTCCCCTTCTGATATGCACTGTAACACCGTGCACGACTGCGTCCCCTTCTGATATGCCCTGTAACACCGTGCACGACTGCGTCCCCTTCTGATATGCCCCGTAGCACTGTGCACAACTACGTCCCCTTCTGATATGCCACCATTTTTGGTTTGTTATTGAACGAATAAAGTTTCTTTGGACCAAAATGGATTACTTTTTAAGAAAGTCGCCATCAAAGTGCATAATGAATCAAATGAATTTCAATTAACACAATCTCTTCATTTTATTACAGGACACGTGACAAAAATACATGAGACTGTTCAAAATTGCAAGGCAAATTTCCACCTTCTTTCGACCAAAGAAAAAGAAAAATTCAACCTTACCAAGGCGACTTGTTGACCCTAATCGCCCTGTAGCGTGAACCCAGCAGGAGTACTCGGACAAAACCACCAACCTGTCAAAAGTCATTGACAAACTTTATCACATAATTTTATATCAAGTGCACGTCGCCTTGAGCGGGATTCGAACTTGCAACATTAGTAGTGATAGGCACTGATTGCATAGGTAGTTTTAAATCCTACTACCATACGATCACGACCACGGCATACTAATTATAAGACATACCAGTAATCAATTTCATATATATATTTCAGATAATGTAACAGCCATAAGAGGAACTAGAACAGATCAATGGTTTGGATCATTGGTCAGAAGTAGTGGGAAAGGTGGATATGTTGTAGTAAGTCTAGATGATATATACCTTTGTTTGTTTTCATCTTTCAGGAATATAGAGTTCTGCTTAATTATCAAACCTGGTTCTATAATAATAATTATGTATATAAAAACAATTTTGGTAAATAATAAAATAAGTTGTGTTTTATATTAGAGGTTCAGTAATTATAATCAAAAACCTCTTTTGACTGACCCTTAAGACTAAGTCATAGAAAATAATTTGTTTGAATTAATACATACATTTTACAGTGAAGCTGGTTAAAGTATGTGTAACAAAAATAATGAAGAACTGTTCCAAGAATGTGTAAAAATACATAGGGTTAAGGTTATGGTGTTTAACACCACTGTCAACAATATCTCGGCAATATCGTGGTAGTCAGTTTTATCCTGCAATCAGTACATTTGCTGTACAAATATGCTATACGAATAAATTTTTGCTTTATTCGTACTAGACGAATAAACTTTTCGTACTATACGAATAAACTTTTCATCCTACGAATAAACTTTCCTGGTACCCTGTAGCTATCTACAGCGGAGGGCGCAGACAAGTATGAAACTAGTACTAATGTAACGCGGACCACAAAGAAGACACCCTTCACAACATTTATGAAAGGCGAGGAATGATGCTTGTTTCTGTCCTTTTTGTTTAAATCTGACAAGTTTTTTGACATTGCAGGATAAACACAATATACGTACATTGTCGTTAAATATAAAATTCATTTGTCAGAGTTCGCGAGATAAACACAATATACGTACATTGTCGTTAAATATAAAATTCATTTGTCAGAGTTCGCGAATATCGTCGGTCCTGTCGGTCCTGACTGCCAAAATTTCATAAGGTCCGTTATTTCAGCGTCCTGAGCCGGTCCGATTGTCCGACTGTTCGTCTCGCGAAAAAGTCTGTTGTGGTGCGTTGGGAAATAGTTGGTAATTGGTTGGATCATAATTGAACTGGTTCCCGATCTTTCTCTGCCATGTTTTTTAGCACCGTAACTTCCTAACAGATACCAGTTCAATTAATGGCAGCATGGCTGATTCGTTTCTCGACTGGTGCAAGGCCAGGGAAATGGCCACACGCTCCCGATTTAAACGGAGAGGACACAAAAAGAAATATGCTGCAGAAGAATAAAATATTATACAAATGAAAGATGTATTTAACTGTTTATTTTCAGGTTTGCTGTTGATGTTCCAGTTTCACCCTAACTTGGCCTAAGGCCAAAGAAAAAAAATTGTTGTTTTCCCCTAACCCTGCCGGGTTAGTTTTATCCTGCCTGGTCAATTAATTTTATTGTCATTTTTAGTAGAAACAAATATTTTTGAAGCCAACCATGTCACTTTTTTCAGCACGAATTAGAAATTTTAATTTTGTTCTCTCTTTTTTTTCCATGGATACAAGAATAAAACAGTTATTTAATTACCCTCCAAAGAGGAATAGCAGAACAAGTATGATCATTAGGAGCATATATGTATTATTCTAGTAAAGAAATGAAAATTAGAAAATAAATTAAAAAAATAAAATAAAAAGCCTGCCCGTCGGGTTATGAAAATTTTCCCATGTTAGCGGAAACCAGCAATCAATTTTCCATGGCCTAATAATGAATATGGCCTAATCATCTTTTGTTGTTAAAAGTTTCACAAATTGTAGGACCACCAACTTTTTTGTGGGACTGGCATAAATTTGCATTCTGTCAGTCCTATGTCTGACAGAAAATTTGAGGTATTCACGAACTCTGTTTGTACTCGCTGCGAAACAGGCCTGAAAAGCTCGCCAATGGCTCGCTATTCTGCCTGTTTCTAAAGCTCGTACAAATAAATTTTATATTTACCGACAATGTACGTATATTGTATATTTATTGGTGGAGGAAACTGGAGAAAACCAACGACCTGATGCAAGTCACTGACGTAGTTTATTACATAATGTTATATTGAGTACACCATGAGCTGGATATGAACTTACAACTTTAATGGTGATATGCACTGATTGCACAGGTAGTTGTAAATCCAGCTACCATACGATCACGACCATGACGGTCCCTGTAAAATACATAATAATATATAGTTGAATATATGTGTAGAAGATACAGAAGATATTACTTAGAAATATCAAAATATATGTACTGTATGATTAAAAAATAAGTTGAGAAATTAAAATGAAAGCTACTATATATGATTGGAAGAAAGGGTATATGACTTGTATAAGATTGAGATTTGACAAGGTTTAACTGTATAAAGAAAGATGAGTCTGGTGGTCAACAATCTTACAAAGAAAACAACCAAATCAACAACACAACTGACTCATTTCAAATTTCAGAACTATAAAGCACAAAGAAAAACACTGATGAAAGCTGAAGAAAATATAGATCCCTGCTTGGAATGAATACAAAAATAATGTGATTGATAGAGATAATGTGATCCAAACATTAGCCCTCCCTCTTGAAATCTAAATATCTACAAATGTAACAGCCAGATACAGAATTCCTGAAAAGTGTCGGTTTGTCGGATTGACCGACAAAAATATTTTTTGTTGGTCCGCCGGACCGGTAAAGAATTTCCATAAAAAGTTTGTTTCCTTTCCGATATTATTTTTCTATTCCGCAATTTACCTTGTCCGGTCAAGGACAAATATTCAGTAATTGCCGGATGGCCGATATCATTCTCCCCAAACGCTAAACCTGGGGTAAAACGGAAACAAGAAAATGTTGCCATCAAGGCGGACAAAATGAAATATGAAGATAAACGTGATCGTTGTTTTCAGGAGCATTGGCTTGAAAAAATTCCATGGTTGCAACACGACGAGAGGGGTATGAGGTGCACAATTTGTTGCAACTTTTACGATAGTTCCAAACAACAACAGGAGTCTAGAAGAAAAAGAAAAAGATTTTGTGAGAGTCTGTGAGAAACAGAGACTGAGGTTACAGTTGTTGATGAGAATGAGGTTGAGGGAAGTGATACAGAGAATGAGCGGGAAGAACAGACAGAACCAGTGAATGTTGTAGAGCAAACAGATGAGGAAGATAGTGAAAGTGAAAGAGAGATGAGTAGCTCTGAGTGTGAGATGAGTGAGGAGGAAACCTTTAGAAGCATCAACAGAATAATAGAGTATGAGATAGAATATGTGACAGTGTAGTTAAATGAGTTTTGTTTTCATTAATGAACTGTTCATTGTCTAGATTCAATTAATATATAAAAATGATTTATATTAATAAAAATAGCAAATATTATTCTGACTGACAAATATTTGTTCGGAAAACTTGCCCACTTGTCAGTCCGAATGTCTGACAAGATCAAAATCTTTTCAAGAACTCTGCAGACAAATATAAACAATTCTATGTTATTGTGATATGATAAATTGATATCTTATATCTGTACATCAATGGCACTGATAATAAATGATTGTGGCAGTGGCAATTTACTACCAAAAAAAAAAACCCAAAAAAACCCCATGCATCTACAGTCAAAACTACTTTAGTCACCACCCCTATTAAATAATAACTTGCATTATGTCATAATGTGGCTGTATTTTAATGTTCCCTTGGAAGGTCACATAAATAAACAATAAAAAATACTGAAGGATCAATCAAAAATGGACAATCGAGAGAAACTGGCAACATAGGTACATGTAGGGTACATAAGACCAAAACAAAAACACAACTAAATATGTGTTGGACAGGTTTTACTGTATTTTGAATGATGTAATAATTTTATTTTTCAGGTATGTGCCCACATATATTCCATCAATGATGTAATAATTTTATTTTTTAGGTATGTGCCCACAGATATTCCATCAATGATGTAATAATTTTATTTTTTAGGTATGTGCCCACAGATATTCCATCAATGATGTAATAATTTTATTTTTTAGGTATGTGCCCACAGATATTCCATCAATTACAGTGGTGTTGGGAAATGTGTTGCCCTGCATAAAAATCTGTATGTCAACAAGTTAGTTACACCATGTAAAGACGATCACTCAGAACATAAAGGGGAGTCCTACTGTCAGGCTGGTACATCTGCTGAGGTTGATATGGTAGGTAATATATACACCTGTGTTGCTGAGGTTGATATGGTAGGTAATATATACACCTGTGTAGCCCCATAGGGTTCCCTCTGCTGCATGGTATGAATCAAATACAAAGCTCACCAAGAGTACCTCTTGTATTGACAGTTTCACGCTCCTTACACATAAATACATATGGTAGTTGGATTTACGACTAAGTATGCAATCAGTGCCTATCACCACTAAAGTTGTGAGTTTATATACCGCTCATGGCGAGGTGTACTCGGAACAGCTTTATGTGATCAGGTTTGTCAGTGACTTGCGACATGTCGATGGTTTTCTCTGGGTCTCCAGTTTCTTCCACCATTAAAACTGACTGACATGATATAATCGAAATATTGTTGAAAGTGGCATGAAGCATCTAAACCCTAACCCTACATAATTTACCTGAACTACATTAATAAGAATCAAATATCAATTGAATTTGTCTAAAAATGTATTAATATAAAGTATAAGGGCTGTTTAAAAAAAAATGGCTCCAACATGTGAAAAAAATGTCCAAATTAAACTCACTCCTAAAAACTTTCTGCTGATAATTTTCAATGTTGTATACATTGAAGTAAATGAAACAAGAAAGAAACTATGAACAGATAAGCAATAAATTTTTAAGAACCTTTTATTGAACACAAATTGGCATGAAAAACATGTAAAACACATACTTAAATTCTATATCAGTTAAACAATCTTTAGTCTCAATTATTTTGTATAATGGTTTCTCAAACAATGCAACTGATATTTATATAAATGACTTTTTGTGCAAAATATTGGGTTATTGATAGTTGTAGTTTTTCTTAAAAGCTTTTTTTTATGAAAAATTCTCAATATTTTTGTCCAATCTACCTGATAAAGTTTTTATTATCAAAATAATAACGAATATTTTTACTTAAGACAGCAAAATTTTCAAACTTTAAAGATAAGTAGCCATTTGTAAAAAAAAATCACATTGATTCTTTGAATGATCGCAAAATAATTGGTTGTAGAAAAAACATTTTATCTATTTTTGTTGCACTCCTGACATTTTATAATAAAGAAAAAAGAAGAAAATATCACATTTTAAAATGCCAACATTGAACAGTGATGTTACTGTTAACTCATACAATATTGTTTACCTGTTTCAATGAAATATTTGTACACAAATGACAGTATTTGGAAATTTGTAACAATTTTTTGCCATACCACTTCTTTAATACCCAGTTTTAGCAGCAATATTTTTAATTACATTTGAAAATTTGTATTATACCACTAATATATTTATAAGATAACTCATAAAGAAATAATTAGAATATTTGTATAGGCTAGAAAAGGCAATTTATTATAAATTATCATTATTTTATCAATGGTACTATTTTATCAGGATATGTTGCACTCCTGACATTATTTTGCCATCAAGAAAAAGAAGAGTTATTAACTTAAAAACAATTCACAGGGGAAAAAATCAGTTGGTGTTCTTTCAAGCATTAGTTTTACCAAGTTTTAATGATAATTGTTTCTTAAAGTAACATTTTTCTACTTATTTGTAACTTGTTTACAGCCATACTTCTCGAAAATTCCAACTTATTTTTGAAATATACTATACAAAAACATTTAAAACATGTATTAATCTAAATTAATATTGAGAATAGATGTTTAATGTACAATTACAAGTATTTTTTGGATACTTAGAAAATTGATTATATCAAATTTCAATGATTTTTAAATATTATACCCCCACTCATAGAGTGGGGGCTATATTACAATCACCTTGTCCGTCCGTCCGTCCGTTCACACTTTCGTAACAGATATCTCAGCTTCTACTGGAAGAAATGATTTTATATTTGATATATGGCTTTGGCATGGTGACTTGTACCGTGTCTCCCCTTTCCAGGTTTACCGCACATCTACTTCCTGTTTACAGTGCGACTTAGAATTTTTCATGTTTGCTGTAATGAAAACTTTCGTAACAGTTATCTCAGCTTCTACTGGAAGAAATGATTTTATATTTGATATATGGCTTTGGCATGGTGACTTGTACCGTGTCTCCCCTTTCCAGGTTTACCGCACATCTACTTCCTGTTTACCATGCGACTTACAAATGAATGAGTGGGGGTATTCTTAGCACGACGTAGCGTGCAACATCTTGTTTATGTCAGGAGTGCAACATTTACATGGTCAACCATAAATTATCTATAAGAAAATAGATAAATGCATTTATCAAAACTTTATCAAGTCAATTAATCTCCAATTGCTAATGAACCTAGAAAACATGTTCCCTTGTCAGAGAATGTCTCTAGTATTAATACCTAATAGATATTAAAGCATGAGACCATTTAAAATGAAAAAAAATGCTTTATTACATAAAATTAAAAGCACATAAAATGCTATTGGCACTTTTAATTTTTTTCAAACATTATTCTAAGCTTGACAGAATCTCATTTTATTTAAATCATCCATATAAAAAGCTATAATTTAGACTGTGTAAAAGATCACTTAAAACTAGTTGCACTCCTGACATGAATCAAATGCTCCTGTGAAAGATATTTTATGTATCTCAAACAGGTAAACGGGTTTTATCTGTTCTCTTAGTCAGTTTCTGTTGAAATAGAAAGACAAATGTGATTTTAGTTACATTTAAAAGAAAATATCAAATGTTGCACTCCTGACATTTGAGGATGCTGCCTTTAATGTGACATTCTTGGCCTTACTACTGATTTTAGTGTATCCTTTAACTATGGTTTTGAAGCAGCAATGATGTATTAAGATTTATTTATACCCCATATCTTTGAAAACTAAAAGACAACATTTCTACAATGTAATTTAGGAAAACTTGCATAAATGTTTGTTGCACTCCTGACTAGGTACATCTTTTTTACAAAGCCATATTTTTATGCAATGATAAATGTGAAGCATGATCTATTGCTATCTTAAAGTATGTCAACACATCAAAGTTTGTGATGAAATAAATTTTGATAACATATTGTTTGATTTAGCACTGTGGTAGGTTGTTGAAAATTAAGGATTTTTTAAAGTGTCACAAAAAAGTGTTGCACTCCTGACAATTTTGACATGTTTTTTGGACATATTTTTTTTGTTATTCTAGATATCTTAAAGATTTTTTGCAGTTACAAACATCAAATCATTACAGATCTTTTGAACTATTAAGATCCAATAAAATCATAAAAATGAGTAAATTAGACAGCTATAGCAGTAGGAGCCATTTATTTTGAAACTGCCCATAACCGGTAATTTCTGCGGCAATCTAATTTCTGGGGTATTCTGCGGTCAACTCCGGACCGCAGAAATTAAAATCGCAGAATATTATATGTAAAATAAATGTTTAATGTCCCGTACAAAATACGTTTTCAAACTCTTAACTCCGATTCCGCCGTAAGTGTCAAATATTTAATTAGTCGTAATTACTATATCCAGATAAAGAAAACCTGGTACTATATAAATGTTTACACAACAATTAAAGGTTATTTAGCTGTGGCATGATGATTTTTACCTGTTAATTACAATTACTCCAGATCAAGAAACAATCACCTGATTAAATGTTTACAATCATAATAAAGTTTATTAAAGCAATATTTAAAATTGTTATTTCATAAATTAACATTTATTTTTTTTTTTTTTTTTAATTGTTGTAGTAGCTTCGATTGAATAACTGCATGATCTCAGGATTCATCTAAAAACCAAACAAATAGAAATGTACTAGTAGTAGAATTCCGGTTAACCTGAGTTTTTATGTCTACATTATACTAAAAGAATTGAATACAATTGCTTCTAATCACAATTCTTTTTAAAAAATTGTTATATGATAAAGTATGAAAATTTGACATTAAAAATATATATCCGAAATATATCAAAGTTTATACCGATATCGTTCCAACTGTTGACTTCATATTTCCTGTCAACAAAATAGATCACGAAAACAGTGAAAAATTAGTTTCTCAAGACAAATTTGAAGTTAACCAAATGCGTATTCAGAAGTTGTAACGTTTGAAAACTTTCTAAAGAACTAAATATGTTTTTACTTCTAAGGATCACTGTAATCTGCATCAGTTGTTTATCGTAACATATCTTCAGTTGTTGCTTCCTGTAATACAAACAATTTTTTTTTTGGTGTCGAGATTTACAATCCGCAGAAAAAAAATCCGTAAAAATTAAATGTCTTCTTTTTAGACCAAAACCACAGAAATTTCACACCGCAGAAATTACCGGTTATACGGTATATATTTTTATATATATCAATATTTGTCTTTCTTTTTGATAATATTATACTGTCGTCAAGTTTTTGTATATATCAATATTTTTCTTTATTTTTGATAATATTTTACTATCCTGAAGTTTTTGTATCTTATTCTAGTAACATATTCTCTCACAAATTATTAATGTTTTTCTTTTTAAATATTATTTTTTTTAAATATGAAATTTTGTGTCCATTTATTTATTAACATTGCCATAGCATTACATGAAATCTTGCATGCACTTTTAGCTATGTACTTGTATGTCACTTTCAAAAACCTATTGTTCTCCTTCAGGATGGTACCGTGGTAGTTGGAGGCCCAGGGTCAGGAGATTGGACAGGTATAATTGTCATTTTATAAAAAAAAAATGCAGAATGTTTCTGTTATTGTGTCTGAAAGTCACTATGATCTTTGAATACATTCAATTAATTTACCAAAACAAATATCCAAGCTCTGAACAACTTAAAAGTTAGTAGTATGAACTAATATATTACCAATATACAATATAACCACATCAGTGGTTTAATGGTTAGAGTACTCGAGTGTGGTAGATCGTGGGCTCGAGCATGGTCGATCGTGGGCTTGAGCCTCGAGTGTGGTAGATCGTGGGTTCAAGCCTCGAGTGTGGTAGATCGTGGGCTCGAGCCCTGATCGAGTCAAACCAAAGACTATAAAATTGGTATTTGTTGCTTCTCCGCTAAGCAGGTAGCATTAAGGAGAAAGAACAAAGACTGGTTGGCTTGGAATCATGATAATGTGTCCAAGTGGGGCGACATGTCTATCTGCAGACTGTTGTTTCAGTGAGCTAGCACTATAAAAATCCAACTAATCGTGTTGGTCTAGTACAAAGTGGACCTCATCATCATCTCATTGAAAATTAACTTGTTCTTGCCATGATATAGCTGAAAAATTGCTGAGTTGGCATTAAACAACAATCAATCACTCGCCCAATATACAATATTTAGATGAATTGTCTATAGTTGATATCAGTGGAAGGAAGAGTTGTCTCACATTTGCATTACTATGCATGCATACTACAGTATTTATATAAATACAGACTTACCATAAGAAAAACAAAGAAAAGAGTGAAGATTTTGTTTTTTGTCAAGAAAGCCTTTAATTATCAGGGGTTAAAAAATCTTAGACCACCTCACTAGCCCAGGGCTAGCATACTCCCAAATATTACTAGCCCGAATCTATGAACCACTAGTCCTGGTCAATACCGTGATTTCATGAATCCGACTTGCAGACTTGAACCCTTGTACAACATATACAATGTACATTTTTGTATATTAGTTTAACTATCTTTCTTTTCAAATCTGGTATTGCGTTTTATTTTCACTTACTTTCCACAGTTCAGGTCACTGTAAGGCCCAAGAAAAAAATATGTGTGTTTACGGTCACATTTAAAAAAAACCTAGGGTCGGTCGGCATTCATTTTTTTTTTTTTTTTTTTTTTTTCACTATCGGCAAAACCGGAAATAGTCGTTCCCTGTTCCGGAATCTGATTCCGGTATTTCATTTTCGAAATTTCAGGTAAGCCGTCATTTGTTGAAGCTGTGTTTTATGACGAGTTACGCAGTTTTTCTACCTTTTTTTGCTCTCAATTTCGACAAAAAGCTAGCGGTTGAATAAATAAAACATTGCTGCTGATTAAACAACATATAACATATATGAATATAAGTAGATATGCGAATATTGACAAGTTTGTCAATATCCAATATATTTTTTTACTAGCCCGTCGGGCATACAGCTGATTATTTCAGCTAGCCCAAATGTGGAAATTACTAGTTTCGGGCATCGGGCTAGTGGATTTTTTAAACCCCTCATTATTAAAATTCATCTCTGCAAGGGCTATTCCAGAATTGATTATATATGGAAGGAGAATGTCTTATGACTCTTTGATTAAGATTACATGGGCGGTGGTATATTTTAGTAGTTGTATAGAGTAATAATAATAAATTTTCAAGCATGGTGGATGTTTAAAATAAAGTGCCTTCTGCCCCCCCCCCCCCCCCCCCCCCCTCGATACAATTAATGCTTGAATAATATTAAAACTGATTAGTATATATAAAATATTTGATTTTGTTAAATAGGTGCTGTTTATACTCTGCTGGTAAAAAGGCAGCTAGGAGTATCTGTTATATACTATAGTTCACCGTGGAGGAGAGGATCTGGGGCTAAAGATCCTCCTATAGACCTACATTCATACATGGGTAAGTATCTCTATACTCCTATAGACCTACATTCATACATGGGTAAGTATCTCTATACTCCTATAGACCTACATTCATACATGGGTAAGTATCTCTATACTCCTATAAACCTACATTCATACATGGGTAAGTATCTCTATACTCCTATAGACCTACATTCATACATGGGTAAGTATCTTTATACCATCTTGTGGACAGATATTGTAATACAGTGGTGCCTTATAGAGAGGCCGTCGTGGCCATGATCGTATGGTAGATGGAGTTACACCACTATAGAGGGGCTGTCGTGGCCATGATTGTATGGTAGATGGAGTTACACCACTATAGAGGGGCCGTCATGGTCATGATTGTATGGTAGATAGAGTTACACCACTATAGAGGGGCTGTCCTGGCCATGATTGTATGGTAGATAGAGTTACACCACTATAGAGGGGCTGTCATGGCCATGATTGTATGGTAGATAGAGTTACACCACTATAGAGGGGCCGTCATGGTCATGATTGTATGGTAGATAGAGTTACACCACTATAGAGGGGCTGTCGTGGTCATGATTGTATTGTAGATAGAGTTACACCACTATAGAGGGGCCGTCGTGGCCATGATTGTATGGTAGATAGAGTTACACCACTATAGAGGGGCTGTCATGGTCATGATTGTATGGTAGATAGAGTTACACCACTATAGAGGGGCCGTCGTGGTCATGATTGTATGGTAGATAGAGTTACACCACTATAGAGGGGCCGTCGTGGTCATGATTGTATGGTAGATAGAGTTACACCACTATAGAGGGGCCGTCGTGGTCATGATTGTATGGTAGATAGAGTTACACCACTATAGAGGGGCCGTCATGGTCATGATTGTATGGTAGATAGAGTTAAACCACTATAGAGGAGCGTCATGGTCATGATTGTATGGTAGATAGAGTTACACCACTATAGAGGTGCTGTCGTGGTCATGATTGTATGGTAGATAGAGTTACACCACTATAGATGGGCTGTCGTGGTCATGATTGTATGGTAGATAGAGTTACACCACTATAGAGGGGCCATCGCGGTCATGATAGTATGGTAGATAGAGTTACACCACTATAGAGGAGCGTCATGGTCATGATTGTATGGTAGATAGAGTTACACCACTATAGAGGTGCTGTCGTGGTCATGATTGTATGGTAGATAGAGTTACACCACTATAGATGGGCTGTCGTGGTCATGATTGTATGGTAGATAGAGTTACACCACTATAGAGGGGCCGTCGTGGCCATGATTGTATGGTAGATAGAGTTACACCACTATAGAGGGGCTGTCCTGGTCATGATTGTATGGTAGATAGAGTTACACCACTATAGAGGGGCCGTCATGGTCATGATTGTATGGTAGATAGAGTTACACCACTATAGAGGGGCCGTCATGGTCATGATTGTATGGTAGATAGAGTTACACCACTATAGAGGGGCCGTCATGGTCATGATTGTATGGTAGATAGAGTTACACCACTATAGAGGGGCCGTCATGGTCATGATTGTATGGTAGATAGAGTTACACCACTATAGAGGGGCCGTCATGGTCATGATTGTATGGTAGATAGAGTTACACCACTATAGAGGGGCTGTCATGGTCATGATTGTATGGTAGATAGAGTTACACCACTATAGAGGGGCCGTCATGGTCATGATTGTATGGTAGATAGAGTTACACCACTATAGAGGGGCTGTCATGGTCATGATTGTATGGTAGATAGAGTTACACCACTATAGAGGGACTGTCGTGGTCATGATCGTATGATAGATAGAGTTACATCACTATAGAGGGGCCGTCATGGTCATGATTGTATGTTAGATAGAGTTACACCACTATAGAGGGGCTGTCGTGGCCATGATTGTATGGTAGATAGAGTTACACCACTATAGATGGGCTGTCGTGGCCATGATTGTATGGTAGATAGAGTTACACCACTATAGAGGGGCTGTCGTGGTCATGATTGTATGGTAGATAGAGTTACACTACTATAGAGGGACCGTCGTGGTCATGATTGTATGGTAGATAGAGTTACACCACTATAGAGGGGCCGTAGTGGTCATGATTGTATGGTAGATAGAGTTACACCACTATAGAGGGGTTGTAGTGGTCATGATTGTATGGTAGATAGAGTTATACCACTATAGAGGGGGCCGTCGTGGTCATGATTGTATGGTAGATAGAGTTACACCACTATAGAGGGGTCGTAGTGGTCATGATTGTATGGTAGATAGAGTTACACTACTATAGAGGGGGCCGTCGTGGTCATGATTGTATGGTAGATAGAGTTACACCACTATAGAGGGGCCGTCATGGTCATGATTGTATGGTAGATAGAGTTACACCACTATAGAGGGGCTGTCGTGGTCATGATTGTATGGTAGATAGAGTTACACCACTATAGAGGGGCCGTCATGGTCATGATTGTATGGTAGATAGAGTTACACCACTATAGAGGGGCCGTCGCGGTCATGATTGTATGGTAGATAGAGTTACACCACTATAGAGGGGCCGTCGTGGTCATGATTGTATGGTAGATAGAGTTACACCACTATAGAGGGGCTGACCTGGCCATGATTGTATGGTAGATAGAGTTACACCACTATAGAGGGGCCGTCATGGTCATGATTGTATGGTAGATAGAGTTACACCACTATAGAGGGGCTGTCATGGTCATGATTGTATGGTAGATAGAGTTACACCACTATAGAGGGGCCGTCGTGGTCAGGATTGTATGATAGATAGAGTTACACCACTATAGAGGGGCCGTCGTGGTCTTGATTGTATGGTAGATAGAGTTACACCACTATAGAGGGGCCGTCATGGTCATGATTGTATGGTAGATAGAGTTACACCACTATAGAGGGGCAGTCATGGTCTTGATTGTATGGTAGATAGAGTTACACTACTATAGAGGGGCCGTCGTGGCCATGATTGTATGGTAGATAGAGTTGCACCACTATAGAGGGGCCGTCATGGTCATGATTGTATGGTAGATAGAGTTACACCACTATAGAGGGGCCGTCATGGTCATGATTGTATGGTAGATAGAGTTACACCACTATAGAGGGGCGGTCATGGTCATGATTGTATGGTAGATAGAGTTACACCACTATAGAGGGGCCGTCATGGTCATGATTGTATGGTAGATAGAGTTACACCACTATAGAGGGGCCGTCATGGTCATGATTGTATGGTAGATAGAGTTACACCACTATAGAGGGGCCGTCGTGGTCATGATTGTATGGTAGATAGAGTTACACCACTATAGAGGGGCCGTCGTGGTCATGATTGTATGGTAGATAGAGTTACACCACTATAGAGGAGCCGTCATGGTCATGATTGTATGGTAGATAGAGTTACACCACTATAGAGGGCTGTCGTGGTCATGATTGTATGGTAGATAGAGTTACACCACTATAGAGGGGCTGTCGTGGTCATGATTGTATGGTAGATAGAGTTACACCACTATAGAGGGGCCGTCGTGGTCATGATTGTATGGTAGATAGAGTTACACCACTATAGAGGGGCCGTCATGGTCATGATTGTATGGTAGGTAGAGTTACACCACTATAGAGGGGCTGACCTGGCCATGATTGTATGATAGATAGAGTTACACCACTATAGAGGGGCCGTCATGGTCATGATTGTATGGTAGATAGAGTTACACCACTATAGAGGGGCTGTCATGGTCATGATTGTATGGTAGATAGAGTTACACCACTATAGAGGGGCCATCATGGTCATGATTGTATGGTAGATAGAGTTACACCACTATAGAGGGGCCGTCGTGGTCAGGATTGTATGGTAGATAGAGTTACACCACTATAGAGGGGCCGTCGTGGTCTTGATTGTATGGTAGATAGAGTTACACCACTATAGAGGGGCCATCATGGTCATGATTGTATGGTAGATAGAGTTACACCACTATAGAGGGGCAGTCATGGTCATGATTGTGTGGTAGATAGAGTTACACTACTATAGAGGGGCCGTCGTGGCCATGATTGTATGGTAGATAGAGTTACACCACTATAGAGGGGCCGTCATGGTCATGATTGTATGGTAGATAGAGTTACACCACTATAGAGGGGTCGTCGTGGTCATGATTGTATGGTAGATAGAGTTACACCACTATAGAGGGGCCGTCGTGGTCATGATTGTATGGTAGATAGAGTTACACCACTATAGAGGAGCCGTCATGGTCATGATTGTATGGTAGATAAAGTTACACCACTATAGAGGGCTGTCGTGGTCATGATTGTATGGTAGATAGAGTTACACCACTATAGAGGGGCTGGCATGGTCATGATTGTATGGTAGATAGAGTTACACCACTATAGAGGGGCCGTCGTGGTCATGATTGTATGGTAGATAGAGTTACACCACTATAGAGGGGCCGTCATGGTCATGATTGTATGGTAGATAGAGTTACACCACTATAGAGGGACTGTCGTGGTCATGATTGTATGGTAGATAGAGTTACACCACTATAGAGGGGCTGTCGTGGTCATGATTGTATGGTAGATAGAGTTACACCACTATAGAGGGGCTGACCTGGCCATGATTGTATGGTAGATAGAGTTACACCACTATAGAGGGGCCGTCATGGTCATGATTTGTATGGTAGATAGAGTTACACCACTATAGAGGGGCTGTCATGGTCATGATTGTATGGTAGATAGAGTTACACCACTATAGAGGGGCCATCATGGTCATGATTGTATGGTAGATAGAGTTACACCACTATAGAGGGGCCGTCGTGGTCTTGATTGTATGGTAGATAGAGTTACACCACTATAGAGGGGCCGTCATGGTCATGATTGTATGGTAGATAGAGTTACACCACTATAGAGGGGCAGTCATGGTCATGATTGTATGGTAGATAGAGTTACACTACTATAGAGGGGCCGTCGTGGCCATGATTGTATTGTAGATAGAGTTGCACCACTATAGAGGGGCCGTCATGGTCATGATTGTATGGTAGATAGAGTTACACCACTATAGAGGGGCCGTCATGGTCATGATTGTATGGTAGATAGAGTTACACCACTATAGAGGGGCTGTCGTGGTCATGATTGTATGGTAGATAGAGTTACACCACTATAGAGGGGCTGACCTGGCCATGATTGTATGATAGATAGAGTTACACCACTATAGAGGGGCCGTCATGGTCATGATTGTATGGTAGATAGAGTTACACCACTATAGAGGGGCTGTCATGGTCATGATTGTATGGTAGATAGAGTTACACCACTATAGAGGGGCCATCATGGTCATGATTGTATGGTAGATAGAGTTACACCACTATAAAGGGGCCGTCGTGGTCAGGATTGTATGGTAGATAGAGTTACACCACTATAGAGGGGCCGTCGTGGTCTTGATTGTATGGTAGATAGAGTTACACCACTATAGAGGGGCCGTCATGGTCATGATTGTATGGTAGATAGAGTTACACCACTATAGAGGGGCAGTCATGGTCATGATTGTGTGGTAGATAGAGTTACACTACTATAGAGGGGCCGTCGTGGCCATGATTGTATGGTAGATAGAGTTACACCACTATAGAGGGGCCGTCATGGTCATGATTGTATGGTAGATAGAGTTACACCACTATAGAGGGGTCGTCGTGGTCATGATTTTATGTTAGATAGAGTTACACCACTATAGAGGGGCCGTCGTGGTCATGATTGTATGGTAGATAGAGTTACACCACTATAGAGGAGCCGTCATGGTCATGATTGTATGGTAGATAAAGTTACACCACTATAGAGGGCTGTCGTGGTCATGATTGTATGGTAGATAGAGTTACACCACTATAGAGGGGCTGGCGTGGTCATGATTGTATGGTAGATAGAGTTACACCACTATAGAGGGGCCGTCGTGGTCATGATTTTATGGTAGATAGAGTTACACCACTATAGAGGGGCCGTCATGGTCATGATTGTATGGTAGATAGAGTTACACCACTATAGAGGGGCCGTCATGGTCATGATTGTATGGTAGATAGAGTTACACCACTATAGAGGGACTGTCGTGGTCATGATTGTATGGTAGATAGAGTTACACCACTATAGAGGGGCTGTCGTGGTCATGATTGTATGGTAGATAGAGTTACACCACTATAGAGGGGCTGACCTGGCCATGATTGTATGGTAGATAGAGTTACACCACTATAGAGGGGCCGTCATGGTCATGATTGTATGGTAGATAGAGTTACACCACTATAGAGGGGCTGTCATGGTCATGATTGTATGGTAGATAGAGTTACACCACTATAGAGGGGCCGTCGTGGTCATGATTGTATGGTAGATAGAGTTACACCACTATAGAGGGGCCGTCGTGGTCTTGATTGTATGGTAGATAGAGTTACACCACTATAGAGGGGCCGTCATGGTCATGATTGTATGGTAGATAGAGTTACACCACTATAGAGGGGCAGTCATGGTCATGATTGTATGGTAGATAGAGTTACACTACTATAGAGGGGCCGTCGTGGCCATGAATGTATTGTAGATAGAGTTGCACCACTATAGAGGGGCCGTCATGGTCATGATTGTATGGTAGATAGAGTTACACCACTATAGAGGGGCCGTCATGGTCATGATTGTATGGTAGATAGAGTTACACCACTATAGAGGGGCGGTCATGGTCATGATTGTATGGTAGATAGAGTTACACCACTATAGAGGGGCCGTCATGGTCATGATTGTATGGTAGATAGAGTTACACCACTATAGAGGGGCCGTCATGGTCATGATTGTATGGTAGATAGAGTTACACCACTATAGAGGGGCCGTCGTGGTCATGATTGTATGGTAGATAGAGTTACACCACTATAGAGGGGCCGTCGTGGTCATGATTGTATGGTAGATAGAGTTACACCACTATAGAGGAGCCGTCATGGTCATGATTGTATGGTAGATAGAGTTACACCACTATAGAGGGCTGTCGTGGTCATGATTGTATGGTAGATAGAGTTACACCACTATAGAGGGGCTGTCGTGGTCATGATTGTATGATAGATAGAGTTACACCACTATAGAGGGGCCGTCGTGGTCATGATTTTATGGTAGATAGAGTTACACCACTATAGAGGGGCTGTCGTGGTCATGATTGTATGGTAGATAGAGTTACACCACTATAGAGGGGCCGTCGTGGTCATGATTGTATGGTAGATAGAGTTACACCACTATAGAGGGGCCGTCGTGGTCATGATTTTATGGTAGATAGAGTTACACCACTATAGAGGGGCCGTCGCGGTCATGATAGTATGGTAGATAGAGTTACACCACTATAGAGGAGCCGTCATGGTCATGATTGTATGGTAGATAGAGTTACACCACTATAGAGAGGCCGTCATGGTCATGATTGTATGGTAGATAGAGTTACACCACTATAGAGGGGCCGTCATGATTGTATGGTAGATAGAGTTACACCACTATAGAGGGGCCGTCGTGGTCATGATTGTATGGTAGATAGAGTTACACCACTATAGAGGGGCCGTCGTGGTCTTGATTGTATGGTAGATAGAGTTACACCACTATAGAGGGGCCGTCGTGGTCTTGATTGTATGGTAGATAGAGTTACACCACTATAGAGGGGCCGTCATGGTCATGATTGTATGGTAGATAGAGTTACACCACTATAGAGGGGCCGTCATGATTGTATGGTAGATAGAGTTACACCACTATAGAGGGGCCGTCGTGGTCATGATTGTATGGTAGATAGAGTTACACCACTATAGAGGGGCCGTCGTGGTCTTGATTGTATGGTAGATAGAGTTACACCACTATAGAGGGGCCGTCATGGTCATGATTGTATGGTAGATAGAGTTACACCACTATAGAGGGGCAGTCATGGTCATGATTGTATGGTAGATAGAGTTACACTACTATAGAGGGGCCGTCGTGGCCATGATTGTATTGTAGATAGAGTTGCACCACTATAGAGGGGCCGTCATGGTCATGATTGTATGGTAGATAGAGTTACACCACTATAGAGGGGCTGTCATGGTCATGATTGTATGGTAGATAGAGTTACACCACTATAGAGGGGCGGTCATGGTCATGATTGTATGGTAGATAGAGTTACACCACTATAGAGGGGCCGTCATGGTCATGATTGTATGGTAGATAGAGTTACACCACTATAGAGGGGCTGTCGTGGTCATGATTGTATGGTAGATAGAGTTACACCACTATAGAGGGGCTGACCTGGCCATGATTGTATGATAGATAGAGTTACACCACTATAGAGGGGCCGTCATGGTCATGATTGTATGGTAGATAGAGTTACACCACTATAGAGGGGCTGTCATGGTCATGATTGTATGGTAGATAGAGTTACACCACTATAGAGGGGCCGTCATGGTCATGATTGTGTGGTAGATAGAGTTACACTACTATAGAGGGGCCGTCGTGGCCATGATTGTATGGTAGATAGAGTTACACCACTATAGAGGGGCCGTCATGGTCATGATTGTATGGTAGATAGAGTTACACCACTATAGAGGGGTCGTCGTGGTCATGATTGTATGGTAGACAGAGTTACACCACTATAGAGGGGCCGTCGTGGTCATGATTGTATGGTAGATAGAGTTACACCACTATAGAGGAGCCGTCATGGTCATGATTGTATGGTAGATAAAGTTACACCACTATAGAGGGCTGTCGTGGTCATGATTGTATGGTAGATAGAGTTACACCACTATAGAGGGGCTGGCGTGGTCATGATTGTATGGTAGATAGAGTTACACCACTATAGAGGGCCCGTCGTGGTCATGATTTTATGGTAGATAGAGTTACACCACTATAGAGGGGCCGTCATGGTCATGATTGTATGGTAGATAGAGTTACACCACTATAGAGGGGCCGTCATGGTCATGATTGTATGGTAGATAGAGTTACACCACTATAGAGGGGCCGTCGTGGCCATGATTGTATGGTAGATAGAGTTGCACCACTATAGAGGGGCCGTCATGGTCATGATTGTATGGTAGATAGAGTTACACCACTATAGAGGGGCCGTCATGGTCATGATTGTATGGTAGATAGAGTTACACCACTATAGAGGGGCGGTCATGGTCATGATTGTATGGTAGATAGAGTTACACCACTATAGAGGGGCCGTCATGGTCATGATTGTATGGTAGATAGAGTTACACCACTATAGAGGGGCCGTCATGGTCATGATTGTATGGTAGATAGAGTTACACCACTATAGAGGGGCCGTCGTGGTCATGATTGTATGGTAGATAGAGTTACACCACTATAGAGGGGCCGTCGTGGTCATGATTGTATGGTAGATAGAGTTACACCACTATAGAGGGGCCGTCGTGGTCATGATTGTATGGTAGATAGAGTTACACCACTATAGAGGAGCCGTCATGGTCATGATTGTATGGTAGATAGAGTTACACCACTATAGAGGGCTGTCGTGGTCATGATTGTATGGTAGATAGAGTTACACCACTATAGAGGGGCCGTCATGGTCATGATTGTATGGTAGATAGAGTTACACCACTATAGAGGAACTGTCGTGGTCATGATTGTATGGTAGATAAGAGTTACACCACTATAGAGGGGCTGTCGTGGTCATGATTGTATGGTAGATAGAGTTACACCACTATAGAGGGGCTGACCTGGCCATGATTGTATGATAGATAGAGTTACACCACTATAGAGGGGCCGTCATGGTCATGATTGTATGGTAGATAGAGTTACACCACTATAGAGGGGCTGTCATGGTCATGATTGTATGGTAGATAGAGTTACACCACTATAGAGGGGCCATCATGGTCATGATTGTATGGTAGATAGAGTTACACCACTATAGAGGGGCCGTCGTGGTCAGGATTGTATGGTAGATAGAGTTACACCACTATAGAGGGGCCGTCGTGGTCTTGATTGTATGGTAGATAGAGTTACACCACTATAGAGGGGCCATCATGGTCATGATTGTATGGTAGATAGAGTTACACCACTATAGAGGGGCAGTCATGGTCATGATTGTGTGGTAGATAGAGTTACACTACTATAGAGGGGCCGTCGTGGCCATGATTGTATGGTAGATAGTGTTACACCACTATAGAGGGGCCGTCATGGTCATGATTGTATGGTAGATAGAGTTACACCACTATAGAGGGGTCGTCGTGGTCATGATTGTATGGTAGATAGAGTTACACCACTATAGAGGGGCTGTCGTGGTCATGATTGTATGGTAGATAGAGTTACACCACTATAGAGGAGCCGTCATGGTCATGATTGTATGGTAGATAAAGTTACACCACTATAGAGGGCTGTCGTGGTCATGATTGTATGGTAGATAGAGTTACACCACTATAGAGGGGCTGGCATGGTCATGATTGTATGGTAGATAGAGTTACACCACTATAGAGGGGCCGTCGTGGTCATGATTTTATGGTAGATAGAGTTACACCACTATAGAGGGGCCGTCATGGTCATGATTGTATGGTAGATAGAGTTACACCACTATAGAGGGGCTGTCATGGTCATGATTGTATGGTAGATAGAGTTACACCACTATAGAGGGACTGTCGTGGTCATGATTGTATGGTAGATAGAGTTACACCACTATAGAGGGGCTGTCGTGGTCATGATTGTATGGTAGATAGAGTTACACCACTATAGAGGGGCTGACCTGGCCATGATTGTATGGTAGATAGAGTTACACCACTATAGAGGGGCCGTCATGGTCATGATTGTATGGTAGATAGAGTTACACCACTATAGAGGGGCTGTCATGGTCATGATTGTATGGTAGATAGAGTTACACCACTATAGAGGGGCCATCATGGTCATGATTGTATGGTAGATAGAGTTACACCACTATAGAGGGGCCGTCGTGGTCTTGATTGTATGGTAGATAGAGTTACACCACTATAGAGGGGCCGTCATGGTCATGATTGTATGGTAGATAGAGTTACACCACTATAGAGGGGCAGTCATGGTCATGATTGTATGGTAGATAGAGTTACACTACTATAGAGGGGCCATCGTGGCCATGATTGTATTGTAGATAGAGTTGCACCACTATAGAGGGGCCGTCATGGTCATGATTGTATGGTAGATAGAGTTACACCACTATAGAGGGGCCGTCATGGTCATGATTGTATGGTAGATAGAGTTACACCACTATAGAGGGGCTGTCGTGGTCATGATTGTATGGTAGATAGAGTTACACCACTATAGAGGGGCTGACCTGGCCATGATTGTATGATAGATAGAGTTACACCACTATAGAGGGGCCGTCATGGTCATGATTGTATGGTAGATAGAGTTACACCACTATAGAGGGGCTGTCATGGTCATGATTGTATGGTAGATAGAGTTACACCACTATAGAGGGGCCATCATGGTCATGATTGTATGGTAGATAGAGTTACACCACTATAAAGGGGCCGTCGTGGTCAGGATTGTATGGTAGATAGAGTTACATCACTATAGAGGGGCCGTCGTGGTCTTGATTGTATGGTAGATAGAGTTACACCACTATAGAGGGGCCGTCATGGTCATGATTGTATGGTAGATAGAGTTACACCACTATAGAGGGGCAGTCATGGTCATGATTGTGTGGTAGATAGAGTTACACTACTATAGAGGGGCCGTCGTGGCCATGATTGTATGGTAGATAGAGTTACACCACTATAGAGGGGCCGTCATGGTCATGATTGTATGGTAGATAGAGTTACACCACTATAGAGGGGTCGTCGTGGTCATGATTGTATGTTAGATAGAGTTACACCACTATAGAGGGGCCGTCGTGGTCATGATTGTATGGTAGATAGAGTTACACCACTATAGAGGAGCCGTCATGGTCATGATTGTATGGTAGATAAAGTTACACCACTATAGAGGGCTGTCGTGGTCATGATTGTATGGTAGATAGAGTTACACCACTATAGAGGGGCTGGCGTGGTCATGATTGTATGGTAGATAGAGTTACACCACTATAGAGGGGCCGTCGTGGTCATGATTTTATGGTAGATAGAGTTACACCACTATAGAGGGGCCGTCATGGTCATGATTGTATGGTAGATAGAGTTACACCACTATAGAGGGGCCGTCATGGTCATGATTGTATGGTAGATAGAGTTACACCACTATAGAGGGACTGTCGTGGTCATGATTGTATGGTAGATAGAGTTACACCACTATAGAGGGGCTGTCGTGGTCATGATTGTATGGTAGATAGAGTTACACCACTATAGAGGGGCTGACCTGGCCATGATTGTATGGTAGATAGAGTTACACCACTATAGAGGGGCCGTCATGGTCATGATTGTATGGTAGATAGAGTTACACCACTATAGAGGGGCTGTCATGGTCATGATTGTATGGTAGATAGAGTTACACCACTATAGAGGGGCCGTCGTGGTCATGATTGTATGGTAGATAGAGTTACACCACTATAGAGGGGCCGTCGTGGTCTTGATTGTATGGTAGATAGAGTTACACCACTATAGAGGGGCCGTCATGGTCATGATTGTATGGTAGATAGAGTTACACCACTATAGAGGGGCAGTCATGGTCATGATTGTATGGTAGATAGAGTTACACTACTATAGAGGGGCCGTCGTGGCCATGATTGTATTGTAGATAGAGTTGCACCACTATAGAGGGGCCGTCATGGTCATGATTGTATGGTAGATAGAGTTACACCACTATAGAGGGGCCGTCATGGTCATGATTGTATGGTAGATAGAGTTACACCACTATAGAGGGGCGGTCATGGTCATGATTGTATGGTAGATAGAGTTACACCACTATAGAGGGGCCGATTGTATGGTAGATAGAGTTACACCACTATAGAGGGGCCGTCATGGTCATGATTGTATGGTAGATAGAGTTACACCACTATAGAGGGGCAGTCATGGTCATGATTGTATGGTAGATAGAGTTACACTACTATAGAGGGGCCGTCGTGGCCATGATTGTATTGTAGATAGAGTTGCACCACTATAGAGGGGCCGTCATGGTCATGATTGTATGGTAGATAGAGTTACACCACTATAGAGGGGCTGTCATGGTCATGATTGTATGGTAGATAGAGTTACACCACTATAGAGGGGCGGTCATGGTCATGATTGTATGGTAGATAGAGTTACACCACTATAGAGGGGCCGTCATGGTCATGATTGTATGGTAGATAGAGTTACACCACTATAGAGGGGCTGTCGTGGTCATGATTGTATGGTAGATAGAGTTACACCACTATAGAGGGGCTGACCTGGCCATGATTGTATGATAGATAGAGTTACACCACTATAGAGGGGCCGTCATGGTCATGATTGTATGGTAGATAGAGTTACACCACTATAGAGGGGCTGTCATGGTCATGATTGTATGGTAGATAGAGTTACACCACTATAGAGGGGCCGTCATGGTCATGATTGTGTGGTAGATAGAGTTACACCACTATAGAGGGGCCGTCATGGTCATGATTGTATGGTAGATAGAGTTACACCACTATAGAGGGGCTGTCATGGTCATGATTGTATGGTAGATAGAGTTACACCACTATAGAGGGGCCGTCATGGTCATGATTGTGTGGTAGATAGAGTTACACTACTATAGAGGGGCCGTCGTGGCCATGATTGTATGGTAGATAGAGTTACACCACTATAGAGGGGTCGTCGTGGTCATGATTGTATGGTAGACAGAGTTACACCACTATAGAGGGGCCGTCGTGGTCATGATTGTATGGTAGATAGAGTTACACCACTATAGAGGAGCCGTCATGGTCATGATTGTATGGTAGATAAAGTTACACCACTATAGAGGGCTGTCGTGGTCATGATTGTATGGTAGATAGAGTTACACCACTATAGAGGGGCTGGCGTGGTCATGATTGTATGGTAGATAGAGTTACACCACTATAGAGGGGCCGTCGTGGTCATGATTTTATGGTAGATAGAGTTACACCACTATAGAGGGGCCGTCATGGTCATGATTGTATGGTAGATAGAGTTACACCACTATAGAGGGGCCGTCATGGTCATGATTGTATGGTAGATAGAGTTACACCACTATAGAGGGGCCGTCGTGGCCATGATTGTATGGTAGATAGAGTTGCACCACTATAGAGGGGCCGTCATGGTCATGATTGTATGGTAGATAGAGTTACACCACTATAGAGGGCCGTCATGGTCATGATTGTATGGTAGATAGAGTTACACCACTATAGAGGGGCGGTCATGGTCATGATTGTATGGTAGATAGAGTTACACCACTATAGAGGGGCCGTCATGGTCATGATTGTATGGTAGATAGAGTTACACCACTATAGAGGGGCCGTCATGGTCATGATTGTATGGTAGATAGAGTTACACCACTATAGAGGGGCCGTCGTGGTCATGATTGTATGGTAGATAGAGTTACACCACTATAGAGGGGCCGTCGTGGTCATGATTGTATGGTAGATAGAGTTACACCACTATAGAGGGGCCGTCGTGGTCATGATTGTATGGTAGATAGAGTTACACCACTATAGAGGAGCCGTCATGGTCATGATTGTATGGTAGATAGAGTTACACCACTATAGAGGGCTGTCGTGGTCATGATTGTATGGTAGATAGAGTTACACCACTATAGAGGGTCTGTCGTGGTCATGATTGTATGGTAGATAGAGTTACACCACTATAGAGGGGCCGTCGTGGTCATGATTGTATGGTAGATAGAGTTACACCACTAAAGAGGGGCCGTCATGGTCATGATTGTATGGTAGATAGAGTTACACCACTATAGAGGAACTGTCGTGGTCATGATTGTATGGTAGATAAGAGTTACACCACTATAGAGGGGCTGTCGTGGTCATGATTGTATGGTAGATAGAGTTACACCACTATAGAGGGGCTGACCTGGCCATGATTGTATGATAGATAGAGTTACACCACTATAGAGGGGCCGTCATGGTCATGATTGTATGGTAGATAGAGTTACACCACTATAGAGGGGCTGTCATGGTCATGATTGTATGGTAGATAGAGTTACACCACTATAGAGGGGCCATCATGGTCATGATTGTATGGTAGATAGAGTTACACCACTATAGAGGGGCCGTCGTGGTCAGGATTGTATGGTAGATAGAGTTACACCACTATAGAGGGGCCGTCGTGGTCTTGATTGTATGGTAGATAGAGTTACACCACTATAGAGGGGCCATCATGGTCATGATTGTATGGTAGATAGAGTTACACCACTATAGAGGGGCAGTCATGGTCATGATTGTGTGGTAGATAGAGTTACACTACTATAGAGGGGCCGTCGTGGCCATGATTGTATGGTAGATAGAGTTACACCACTATAGAGGGGCCGTCATGGTCATGATTGTATGGTAGATAGAGTTACACCACTATAGAGGGGTCGTCGTGGTCATGATTGTATGGTAGATAGAGTTACACCACTATAGAGGGGCTGTCGTGGTCATGATTGTATGGTAGATAGAGTTACACCACTATAGAGGAGCCGTCATGGTCATGATTGTATGGTAGATAAAGTTACACCACTATAGAGGGCTGTCGTGGTCATGATTGTATGGTAGATAGAGTTACACCACTATAGAGGGGCTGGCATGGTCATGATTGTATGGTAGATAGAGTTACACCACTATAGAGGGGCCGTCGTGGTCATGATTTTATGGTAGATAGAGTTACACCACTATAGAGGGGCCGTCATGGTCATGATTGTATGGTAGATAGAGTTACACCACTATAGAGGGGCCGTCATGGTCATGATTGTATGGTAGATAGAGTTACACCACTATAGAGGGACTGTCGTGGTCATGATTGTATGGTAGATAGAGTTACACCACTATAGAGGGGCTGTCGTGGTCATGATTGTATGGTAGATAGAGTTACACCACTATAGAGGGGCTGACCTGGCCATGATTGTATGGTAGATAGAGTTACACCACTATAGAGGGGCCGTCATGGTCATGATTGTATGGTAGATAGAGTTACACCACTATAGAGGGGCTGTCATGGTCATGATTGTATGGTAGATAGAGTTACACCACTATAGAGGGGCCATCATGGTCATGATTGTATGGTAGATAGAGTTACACCACTATAGAGGGGCCGTCGTGGTCTTGATTGTATGGTAGATAGAGTTACACCACTATAGAGGGGCCGTCATGGTCATGATTGTATGGTAGATAGAGTTACACCACTATAGAGGGGCAGTCATGGTCATGATTGTATGGTAGATAGAGTTACACTACTATAGAGGGGCCATCGTGGCCATGATTGTATTGTAGATAGAGTTGCACCACTATAGAGGGGCCGTCATGGTCATGATTGTATGGTAGATAGAGTTACACCACTATAGAGGGGCCGTCATGGTCATGATTGTATGGTAGATAGAGTTACACCACTATAGAGGGGCTGTCGTGGTCATGATTGTATGGTAGATAGAGTTACACCACTATAGAGGGGCTGACCTGGCCATGATTGTATGATAGATAGAGTTACACCACTATAGAGGGGCCGTCATGGTCATGATTGTATGGTAGATAGAGTTACACCACTATAGAGGGGCTGTCATGGTCATGATTGTATGGTAGATAGAGTTACACCACTATAGAGGGGCCATCATGGTCATGATTGTATGGTAGATAGAGTTACACCACTATAAAGGGGTCGTCGTGGTCAGGATTGTATGGTAGATAGAGTTACATCACTATAGAGGGGCCGTCGTGGTCTTGATTGTATGGTAGATAGAGTTACACCACTATAGAGGGGCCGTCATGGTCATGATTGTATGGTAGATAGAGTTACACCACTATAGAGGGGCAGTCATGGTCATGATTGTGTGGTAGATAGAGTTACACTACTATAGAGGGGCCGTCGTGGCCATGATTGTATGGTAGATAGAGTTACACCACTATAGAGGGGCCGTCATGGTCATGATTGTATGGTAGATAGAGTTACACCACTATAGAGGGGTCGTCGTGGTCATGATTGTATGTTAGATAGAGTTACACCACTATAGAGGGGCCGTCGTGGTCATGATTGTATGGTAGATAGAGTTACACCACTATAGAGGAGCCGTCATGGTCATGATTGTATGGTAGATAAAGTTACACCACTATAGAGGGCTGTCGTGGTCATGATTGTATGGTAGATAGAGTTACACCACTATAGAGGGGCTGGCGTGGTCATGATTGTATGGTAGATAGAGTTACACCACTATAGAGGGGCCGTCGTGGTGATGATTTTATGGTAGATAGAGTTACACCACTATAGAGGGGCCGTCATGGTCATGATTGTATGGTAGATAGAGTTACACCACTATAGAGGGGCCGTCATGGTCATGATTGTATGGTAGATAGAGTTACACCACTATAGAGGGACTGTCGTGGTCATGATTGTATGGTAGATAGAGTTACACCACTATAGAGGGGCTGTCGTGGTCATGATTGTATGGTAGATAGAGTTACACCACTATAGAGGGGCTGACCTGGCCATGATTGTATGGTAGATAGAGTTACACCACTATAGAGGGGCCGTCATGGTCATGATTGTATGGTAGATAGAGTTACACCACTATAGAGGGGCTGTCATGGTCATGATTGTATGGTAGATAGAGTTACACCACTATAGAGGGGCCGTCGTGGTCATGATTGTATGGTAGATAGAGTTACACCACTATAGAGGGGCCGTCGTGGTCTTGATTGTATGGTAGATAGAGTTACACCACTATAGAGGGGCCGTCATGGTCATGATTGTATGGTAGATAGAGTTACACCACTATAGAGGGGCAGTCATGGTCATGATTGTGTGGTAGATAGAGTTACACTACTATAGAGGGGCCGTCGTGGCCATGATTGTATGGTAGATAGAGTTACACCACTATAGAGGGGCCGTCATGGTCATGATTGTATGGTAGATAGAGTTACACCACTATAGAGGGGTCGTCGTGGTCATGATTGTATGGTAGATAGAGTTACACCACTATAGAGGGGCTGTCGTGGTCATGATTGTATGGTAGATAGAGTTACACCACTATAGAGGAGCCGTCATGGTCATGATTGTATGGTAGATAAAGTTACACCACTATAGAGGGCTGTCGTGGTCATGATTGTATGGTAGATAGAGTTACACCACTATAGAGGGGCTGGCATGGTCATGATTGTATGGTAGATAGAGTTACACCACTATAGAGGGGCCGTCGTGGTCATGATTTTATGGTAGATAGAGTTACACCACTATAGAGGGGCCGTCATGGTCATGATTGTATGGTAGATAGAGTTACACCACTATAGAGGGGCCGTCATGGTCATGATTGTATGGTAGATAGAGTTACACCACTATAGAGGGACTGTCGTGGTCATGATTGTATGGTAGATAGAGTTACACCACTATAGAGGGGCTGTCGTGGTCATGATTGTATGGTAGATAGAGTTACACCACTATAGAGGGGCTGACCTGGCCATGATTGTATGGTAGATAGAGTTACACCACTATAGAGGGGCCGTCATGGTCATGATTGTATGGTAGATAGAGTTACACCACTATAGAGGGGCTGTCATGGTCATGATTGTATGGTAGATAGAGTTACACCACTATAGAGGGGCCATCATGGTCATGATTGTATGGTAGATAGAGTTACACCACTATAGAGGGGCCGTCGTGGTCTTGATTGTATGGTAGATAGAGTTACACCACTATAGAGGGGCCGTCATGGTCATGATTGTATGGTAGATAGAGTTACACCACTATAGAGGGGCAGTCATGGTCATGATTGTATGGTAGATAGAGTTACACTACTATAGAGGGGCCATCGTGGCCATGATTGTATTGTAGATAGAGTTGCACCACTATAGAGGGGCCGTCATGGTCATGATTGTATGGTAGATAGAGTTACACCACTATAGAGGGGCCGTCATGGTCATGATTGTATGGTAGATAGAGTTACACCACTATAGAGGGGCTGTCGTGGTCATGATTGTATGGTAGATAGAGTTACACCACTATAGAGGGGCTGACCTGGCCATGATTGTATGATAGATAGAGTTACACCACTATAGAGGGGCCGTCATGGTCATGATTGTATGGTAGATAGAGTTACACCACTATAGAGGGGCTGTCATGGTCATGATTGTATGGTAGATAGAGTTACACCACTATAGAGGGGCCATCATGGTCATGATTGTATGGTAGATAGAGTTACACCACTATAAAGGGGTCGTCGTGGTCAGGATTGTATGGTAGATAGAGTTACATCACTATAGAGGGGCCGTCGTGGTCTTGATTGTATGGTAGATAGAGTTACACCACTATAGAGGGGCCGTCATGGTCATGATTGTATGGTAGATAGAGTTACACCACTATAGAGGGGCAGTCATGGTCATGATTGTGTGGTAGATAGAGTTACACTACTATAGAGGGGCCGTCGTGGCCATGATTGTATGGTAGATAGAGTTACACCACTATAGAGGGGCCGTCATGGTCATGATTGTATGGTAGATAGAGTTACACCACTATAGAGGGGTCGTCGTGGTCATGATTGTATGTTAGATAGAGTTACACCACTATAGAGGGGCCGTCGTGGTCATGATTGTATGGTAGATAGAGTTACACCACTATAGAGGAGCCGTCATGGTCATGATTGTATGGTAGATAAAGTTACACCACTATAGAGGGCTGTCGTGGTCATGATTGTATGGTAGATAGAGTTACACCACTATAGAGGGGCTGGCGTGGTCATGATTGTATGGTAGATAGAGTTACACCACTATAGAGGGGCCGTCGTGGTGATGATTTTATGGTAGATAGAGTTACACCACTATAGAGGGGCCGTCATGGTCATGATTGTATGGTAGATAGAGTTACACCACTATAGAGGGGCCGTCATGGTCATGATTGTATGGTAGATAGAGTTACACCACTATAGAGGGACTGTCGTGGTCATGATTGTATGGTAGATAGAGTTACACCACTATAGAGGGGCTGTCGTGGTCATGATTGTATGGTAGATAGAGTTACACCACTATAGAGGGGCTGACCTGGCCATGATTGTATGGTAGATAGAGTTACACCACTATAGAGGGGCCGTCATGGTCATGATTGTATGGTAGATAGAGTTACACCACTATAGAGGGGCTGTCATGGTCATGATTGTATGGTAGATAGAGTTACACCACTATAGAGGGGCCGTCGTGGTCATGATTGTATGGTAGATAGAGTTACACCACTATAGAGGGGCCGTCGTGGTCTTGATTGTATGGTAGATAGAGTTACACCACTATAGAGGGGCCGTCATGGTCATGATTGTATGGTAGATAGAGTTACACCACTATAGAGGGGCAGTCATGGTCATGATTGTATGGTAGATAGAGTTACACTACTATAGAGGGGCCGTCGTGGCCATGATTGTATTGTAGATAGAGTTGCACCACTATAGAGGGGCCGTCATGGTCATGATTGTATGGTAGATAGAGTTACACCACTATAGAGGGGCCGTCATGGTCATGATTGTATGGTAGATAGAGTTACACCACTATAGAGGGGCGGTCATGGTCATGATTGTATGGTAGATAGAGTTACACCACTATAGAGGGGCCGTCATGGTCATGATTGTATGGTAGATAGAGTTACACCACTATAGAGGGGCCGTCATGGTCATGATTGTATGGTAGATAGAGTTACACCACTATAGAGGGGCCGTCGTGGTCATGATTGTATGGTAGATAGAGTTACACCACTATAGAGGGGCCGTCGTGGTCATGATTGTATGGTAGATAGAGTTACACCACTATAGAGGAGCCGTCCTGGTCATGATTGTATGGTAGATAGAGTTACACCACTATAGAGGGCTGTCGTGGTCATGATTGTATGGTAGATAGAGTTACACCACTATAGAGAGTTACACCACTATAGAGGGGCTGTCGTGGTCATGATTGTATGATAGATAGAGTTACACCACTATAGAGGGGCCGTCGTGGTCATGATTTTATGGTAGATAGAGTTACACCACTATAGAGGGGCTGTCGTGGTCATGATTGTATGGTAGATAGAGTTACACCACTATAGAGGGGCCGTCGTGGTCATGATTGTATGGTAGATAGAGTTACACCACTATAGAGGGGCCGTCGTGGTCATGATTTTATGGTAGATAGAGTTACACCACTATAGAGGGGCCGTCGCGGTCATGATAGTATGGTAGATAGAGTTACACCACTATAGAGGAGCCGTCATGGTCATGATTGTATGGTAGATAGAGTTACACCACTATAGAGGGGCCGTCATGGTCATGATTGTATGGTAGATAGAGTTACACCACTATAGAGGGGCCGTCATGATTGTATGGTAGATAGAGTTACACCACTATAGAGGGGCCGTCGTGGTCATGATTGTATGGTAGATAGAGTTACACCACTATAGAGGGGCCGTCGTGGTCTTGATTGTATGGTAGATAGAGTTACACCACTATAGAGGGGCCGTCGTGGTCTTGAGTGTATGGTAGATAGAGTTACACCACTATAGAGGGGCCGTCATGGTCATGATTGTATGGTAGATAGAGTTACACCACTATAGAGGGGCCGTCATGATTGTATGGTAGATAGAGTTACACCACTATAGAGGGGCCGTCGTGGTCATGATTGTATGGTAGATAGAGTTACACCACTATAGAGGGGCCGTCGTGGTCTTGATTGTATGGTAGATAGAGTTACACCACTATAGAGGGGCCGTCATGGTCATGATTGTATGGTAGATAGAGTTACACCACTATAGAGGGGCAGTCATGGTCATGATTGTATGGTAGATAGAGTTACACTACTATAGAGGGGCCGTCGTGGCCATGATTGTATTGTAGATAGAGTTGCACCACTATAGAGGGGCCGTCATGGTCATGATTGTATGGTAGATAGAGTTACACCACTATAGAGGGGCTGTCATGGTCATGATTGTATGGTAGATAGAGTTACACCACTATAGAGGGGCGGTCATGGTCATGATTGTATGGTAGATAGAGTTACACCACTATAGAGGGGCCGTCATGGTCATGATTGTATGGTAGATAGAGTTACACCACTATAGAGGGGTCGTCGTGGTCATGATTGTATGGTAGACAGAGTTACACCACTATAGAGGGGCCGTCGTGGTCATGATTGTATGGTAGATAGAGTTACACCACTATAGAGGAGCCGTCATGGTCATGATTGTATGGTAGATAAAGTTACACCACTATAGAGGGCTGTCGTGGTCATGATTGTATGGTAGATAGAGTTACACCACTATAGAGGGGCTGGCGTGGTCATGATTGTATGGTAGATAGAGTTACACCACTATAGAGGGGCCGTCGTGGTCATGATTTTATGGTAGATAGAGTTACACCACTATAGAGGGGCCGTCATGGTCATGATTGTATGGTAGATAGAGTTACACCACTATAGAGGGGCCGTCATGGTCATGATTGTATGGTAGATAGAGTTACACCACTATAGAGGGACTGTCGTGGTCATGATTGTATGGTAGATAGAGTTACACCACTATAGAGGGGCTGTCGTGGTCATGATTGTATGGTAGATAGAGTTACACCACTATAGAGGGGCTGACCTGGCCATGATTGTATGGTAGATAGAGTTACACCACTATAGAGGGGCCGTCATGGTCATGATTGTATGGTAGATAGAGTTACACCACTATAGAGGGGCTGTCATGGTCATGATTGTATGGTAGATAGAGTTACACCACTATAGAGGGGCCGTCGTGGTCATGATTGTATGGTAGATAGAGTTACACCACTATAGAGGGGCCGTCGTGGTCTTGATTGTATGGTAGATAGAGTTACACCACTATAGAGGGGCCGTCATGGTCATGATTGTATGGTAGATAGAGTTACACCACTATAGAGGGGCAGTCATGGTCATGATTGTATGGTAGATAGAGTTACACTACTATAGAGGGGCCGTCGTGGCCATGATTGTATTGTAGATAGAGTTGCACCACTATAGAGGGGCCGTCATGGTCATGATTGTATGGTAGATAGAGTTACACCACTATAGAGGGGCTGTCATGGTCATGATTGTATGGTAGATAGAGTTACACCACTATAGAGGGGCGGTCATGGTCATGATTGTATGGTAGATAGAGTTACACCACTATAAAGGGGCCGTCGTGGTCAGGATTGTATGGTAGATAGAGTTACACCACTATAGAGGGGCCGTCGTGGTCTTGATTGTATGGTAGATAGAGTTACACCACTATAGAGGGGCCGTCATGGTCATGATTGTATGGTAGATAGAGTTACACCACTATAGAGGGGCAGTCATGGTCATGATTGTGTGGTAGATAGAGTTACACTACTATAGAGGGGCCGTCGTGGCCATGATTGTATGGTAGATAGAGTTACACCACTATAGAGGGGCCGTCATGGTCATGATTGTATGGTAGATAGAGTTACACCACTATAGAGGGGTCGTCGTGGTCATGATTGTATGGTAGATAGAGTTACACCACTATAGAGGGGCCGTCGTGGTCATGATTGTATGGTAGATAGAGTTACACCACTATAGAGGAGCCGTCATGGTCATGATTGTATGGTAGATAAAGTTACACCACTATAGAGGGCTGTCGTGGTCATGATTGTATGGTAGATAGAGTTACACCACTATAGAGGGGCTGGCGTGGTCATGATTGTATGGTAGATAGAGTTACACCACTATAGAGGGGCCGTCGTGGTCATGATTTTATGGTAGATAGAGTTACACCACTATAGAGGGGCCGTCATGGTCATGATTGTATGGTAGATAGAGTTACACCACTATAGAGGGGCCGTCATGGTCATGATTGTATGGTAGATAGAGTTACACCACTATAGAGGGACTGTCGTGGTCATGATTGTATGGTAGATAGAGTTACACCACTATAGAGGGGCTGTCGTGGTCATGATTGTATGGTAGATAGAGTTACACCACTATAGAGGGGCTGACCTGGCCATGATTGTATGGTAGATAGAGTTACACCACTATAGAGGGGCCGTCATGGTCATGATTGTATGGTAGATAGAGTTACACCACTATAGAGGGGCTGTCATGGTCATGATTGTATGGTAGATAGAGTTACACCACTATAGAGGGGCCGTCGTGGTCTTGATTGTATGGTAGATAGAGTTACACCACTATAGAGGGGCCGTCATGGTCATGATTGTATGGTAGATAGAGTTACACCACTATAGAGGGGCAGTCATGGTCATGATTGTATGGTAGATAGAGTTACACTACTATAGAGGGGCCGTCGTGGCCATGATTGTATTGTAGATAGAGTTGCACCACTATAGAGGGGCCGTCATGGTCATGATTGTATGGTAGATAGAGTTACACCACTATAGAGGGGCCGTCATGGTCATGATTGTATGGTAGATAGAGTTACACCACTATAGAGGGGCGGTCATGGTCATGATTGTATGGTAGATAGAGTTACACCACTATAGAGGGGCCGTCATGGTCATGATTGTATGGTAGATAGAGTTACACCACTATAGAGGGGCCGTCATGGTCATCATTGTATGGTAGATAGAGTTACACCA
Organism: Bathymodiolus brooksi; assembly: GCA_963680875.1. Taxonomy (NCBI): domain Eukaryota; kingdom Metazoa; phylum Mollusca; class Bivalvia; order Mytilida; family Modiolidae; genus Bathymodiolus; species Bathymodiolus brooksi. The sequence continues at coordinate 90,177,229 of OY804587.1, forward strand.
CTATAGAGGGGCCGTCGTGGTCATGATTGTATGGTAGATAGAGTTACACCACTATAGAGGGGCCGTCGTGGTCATGATTGTATGGTAGATAGAGTTACACCACTATAGAGGAGCCGTCATGGTCATGATTGTATGGTAGATAGAGTTACACCACTATAGAGGGCTGTCGTGGTCATGATTGTATGGTAGATAGAGTTACACCACTATAGAGGGGCTGTCGTGGTCATGATTGTATGATAGATAGAGTTACACCACTATAGAGGGGCCGTCGTGGTCATGATTTTATGGTAGATAGAGTTACACCACTATTGAGGGGCTGTCGTGGTCATGATTGTATGGTAGATAGAGTTACACCACTATAGAGGGGCCGTCGTGGTCATGATTGTATGGTAGATAGAGTTACACCACTATAGAGGGGCCGTCGTGGTCATGATTGTATGGTAGATAGAGTTACACCACTATAGAGGGGCCGTCGCGGTCATGATAGTATGGTAGATAGAGTTACACCACTATAGAGGAGCCGTCATGGTCATGATTGTATGGTAGATAGAGTTACACCACTATAGATGGGCTGTCGTGGTCATGATTGTATGGTAGATAGAGTTACACCACTATAGAGGGGCCGTCGTGGCCATGATTGTATGGTAGATAGAGTTACACCACTATAGATGGGCTGTCCTGGTCATGATTGTATGGTAGATAGAGTTACACCACTATAGAGGGGCCGTCATGGTAATGATTGTATGGTAGATATAGTTACACCACTATAGAGGGGCCGTCATGGTCATGATTGTATGGTAGATAGAGTTACACCACTATAGAGGGGCCGTCATGGTCATGATTGTATGGTAGATAGAGTTACACCACTATAGAGGGGCCGTCGTGGTCATGATTGTATGGTAGATAGAGTTACACCACTATAGAGGGGCTGTCGTGGCCATGATTGTATGGTAGATAGAGTTACACCACTATAGAGGGGCCGTCATGGTCATGATTGTATGGTAGATAGAGTTACACCACTATAGAGGGGCTGTCATGGTCATGATTGTATGGTAGATAGAGTTACACCACTATAGAGGGGCTGTAGTGGTCATGATCGTATGATAGATAGAGTTACATCACTATAGAGGGGCCGTCATGGTCATGATTGTATGGTAGATAGAGTTACACCACTATAGAGGGGCCGTCGTGGTCATGATTGTATGGTAGATAGAGTTACACCACTATAGAGGGGCCGTAGTGGTCATGATTGTATGGTAGATAGAGTTACACCACTATAGAGTGGCCGTCGTGGTCATGATAGTATGGTAGATAGAGTTACACCACTATAGAGGAGCCGTCATGGTCATGATTGTATGGTAGATAGAGTTACACCACTATAGAGGTGCTGTCGTGGTCATGATTGTATGGTAGATAGAGTTACACCACTATAGATGGGCCATCGTGGTCATGATTGTATGGTAGATAGAGTTACACCACTATAAAGGGGCCGTCGTGGCCATGATTGTATGGTAGATAGAGTTACACCACTATAGAGGGGCTGTCCTGGTCATGATTGTATGGTAGATAGAGTTACACCACTATAGAGGGGCCGTCATGGTCATGATTGTATGGTAGATATAGTTACACCACTATAGAGGGGCTGTCATGGTCATGATTGTATGGTAGATAGAGTTGCACCACTATAGAGGGGCCGTCATGGTCATGATTGTATGGTAGATAGAGTTACACCACTATAGAGGGGCCGTCATGGTCATGATTGTATGGTAGATAGAGTTACACTACTATAGAGGGTCCGTCGTGGTCATGATTGTATGGTAGATAGAGTTACATCACTATAGAGGGGCTGTCATGGTCATGCTTGTATGGTAGATAGAGTTACACCACTATAGAGGGGCTGTCATGGTCATGATTGTATGGTAGATAGAGTTACACCACTATAGAGGGGCTGTCGTGGTCATGAACGTATGATAGATAGAGTTACACTACTATAGAGGGGCCATCGTGGCCATGATTGTATGGTAGATAGAGTTGCACCACTATAGAGGGGCCGTCATGGTCATGATTGTATGGTAGATAGAGTTACACCACTATAGAGGGGCCGTCATGGTCATGATTGTATGGTAGATAGAGTTACACCACTATAGAGGGGCCGTCATGGTCATGATTGTATGGTAGATAGAGTTACACCACTATAGAGGGGCCGTCATGGCCATGATTGTATGGTAGATAGAGTTACACCACTATAGAGGGGCCGTCATGGTCATGATTGTATGGTAGATAGAGTTACACCACTATAGAGGGGCCGTCGTGGTCATGATTGTATGGTAGATAGAGTTACACCACTATAGAGGGGCTGTCGTGGCCATGATTGTATGGTAGATAGAGTTACACCACTATAGAGGGGCCGTCATGGTCATGATTGTATGGTAGATAGAGTTACACCACTATAGAGGGGCTGTCATGGTCATGATTGTATGGTAGATAGAGTTACACCACTATAGAGGGGCTGTCGTGGTCATGATCGTATGATAGATAGAGTTACATCACTATAGAGGGGCCGTCATGGTCATGATTGTATGGTAGATAGAGTTACACCACTATAGAGGGGCCGTCGTGGTCATGATTGTATGGTAGATAGAGTTACACCACTATAGAGGGGCCGTAGTGGTCATGATTGTATGGTAGATAGAGTTACACCACTATAGAGTGGCCGTCGTGGTCATGATAGTATGGTAGATAGAGTTACACCACTATAGAGGAGCCGTCATGGTCATGATTGTATGGTAGATAGAGTTACACCACTATAGAGGTGCTGGCGTGGTCATGATTGTATGGTAGATAGAGTTACACCACTATAGATGGGCCATCGTGGTCATGATTGTATGGTAGATAGAGTTACACCACTATAAAGGGGCTGTCGTGGCCATGATTGTATGGTAGATAGAGTTACACCACTATAGAGGGGCTGTCCTGGTCATGATTGTATGGTAGATAGAGTTACACCACTATAGAGGGGCTGTCATGGTCATGATTGTATGGTAGATATAGTTACACCACTATAGAGGGGCTGTCATGGTCATGATTGTATGGTAGATAGAGTTGCACCACTATAGAGGGGCCGTCATGGTCATGATTGTATGGTAGATAGAGTTACACCACTATAGAGGGGCCGTCATGGTCATGATTGTATGGTAGATAGAGTTACACTACTATAGAGGGGCCATCGTGGCCATGATTGTATGGTAGATAGAGTTGCACCACTATAGAGGGGCCGTCATGGTCATGATTGTATGGTAGATAGAGTTACACCACTATAGAGGGGCCGTCATGGTCATGATTGTATGGTAGATAGAGTTACACCACTATAGAGGGGCCGTCATGGTCATGATTGTATGGTAGATAGAGTTACACCACTATAGAGGGGCCGTCATGGCCATGATTGTATGGTAGATAGAGTTACACCACTATAGAGGGGCCGTCATGGTCATGATTGTATGGTAGATAGAGTTACACCACTATAGAGGGGCCGTCGTGGTCATGATTGTATGGTAGATAGAGTTACACCACTATAGAGGGGCTGTCGTGGCCATGATTGTATGGTAGATAGAGTTACACCACTATAGAGGGGCCGTCATGGTCATGATTGTATGGTAGATAGAGTTACACCACTATAGAGGGGCTGTCATGGTCATGATTGTATGGTAGATAGAGTTACACCACTATAGAGGGGCTGTCGTGGTCATGATCGTATGATAGATAGAGTTACATCACTATAGAGGGGCCGTCATGGTCATGATTGTATGGTAGATAGAGTTACACCACTATAGAGGGGCCGTCGTGGTCATGATTGTATGGTAGATAGAGTTACACCACTATAGAGGGGCCGTAGTGGTCATGATTGTATGGTAGATAGAGTTACACCACTATAGAGTGGTCGTCGTGGTCATGATAGTATGGTAGATAGAGTTACACCACTATAGAGGAGCCGTCATGGTCATGATTGTATGGTAGATAGAGTTACACCACTATAGAGGTGCTGTCGTGGTCATGATTGTATGGGAGATAGAGTTACACCACTATAGATGGGCCATCGTGGTCATGATTGTATGGTAGATAGAGTTACACCACTATAAAGGGGCCGTCGTGGCCATGATTGTATGGTAGATAGAGTTACACCACTATAGAGGGGCTGTCCTGGTCATGATTGTATGGTAGATAGAGTTACACCACTATAGAGGGGCCGTCATGGTCATGATTGTATGGTAGATATAGTTACACCACTATAGAGGGGCTGTCATGATCATGATTGTATGGTAGATAGAGTTACACCACTATAGAGGGGCCGTGATGGTCATGATTGTATGGTAGATAGAGTTACACTACTATAGAGGGGCCGTCGTGGCCATGATTGTATGGTAGATAGAGTTGCACCACTATAGAGGGGTCGTAGTGGTCATGATTGTATGGTAGATAGAGTTACACTACTATAGAGGAGTCGTAGTGGTCATGATTGTATGGTAGATAGAGTTACACCACTATAGAGGGGCTGTCATGGTCATGATTGTATGGTAGATAGAGTTACACCACTATAGAGGGGTCGTAGTGGTCATGATTGTATGGTAGATAGAGTTACACCACTATAGAGGGGCTGTCATGGTCATGATTGTATGGTAGATAGTGTTACACCACTATAGAGGGGCCGTCATGGTCATGATTGTATGGTAGATAGAGTTACACCACTATAGAGGGGTCGTAGTGGTCATGATTGTATGGTAGATAGAGTTACACCACTATTGAGGGGGTCGTGGTCATGATTGTATGGTAGATAGAGTTACACCACTATAGAGGGGTCGTAGTGGTCATGATTGTATGGTAGATAGAGTTACACTACTATAGAGGGGGCCGTCGTGGTCATGATTGTATGGTAGATAGAGTTATACCACTATAGAGGGGCCGTCATGGTCATGATTGTATGGTAGATAGAGTTACACCACTATAGAGGGGGCGTCATGGTCATGATTGTATGGTAGATAGAGTTACACCACTATAGAGGGGCCGTCGTGGTCATGATTGTATGGTAGATAGAGTTACACCACTATAGAGGGGCCATCAAGGTCATGATTGTATGGTAGATAGAGTTACACCACTATAGAGGGGCCGTCGTTGCCATGATTGTATGGTAGATAGAGTTACACAACTATAGAGGGGCCGTCATGGTCATGATTGTATGGTAGATAGAGTTACACCACTATAGAGGGGCCGTCATGGTCATGATTGTATGGTAGATATAGTTACACCACTATAGAAAGGCCGTCATGGTCATGATTGTATGGTAGATAGAGTTACACCACTATAGAGGGGCTGTCCTGGTCATGATTGTATGGTAGATAGAGTTACACCACTATAGAGGGGCTGTCATGGTCATGATTGTATGGTAGATAGAGTTACACCACTATAGAGGGTCCGTCGTGGTCATGATTGTATGGTAGATAGAGTTACACCACTATAGAGGGGCTGTCCTGGCCATGATTGTATGGTAGATAGAGTTACACCACTATAGAGGGGCCGTCATGGTCATGCTTGTATGGTAGATAGAGTTACACCACTATAGAGGGGCTGTCATGGTCATGATTGTATGGTAGATAGAGTTACACCACTATAGAGGGGCTGTCGTGGCCATGATTGTATGGTAGATAGAGTTACACCACTATAGATGGGCTGTCGTGGCCATGATTGTATGGTAGATAGAGTTACACCACTATAGAGGGGCTGTCGTGGTCACGATTGTATGGTAGATAGAGTTACACTACTATAGAGGGGCCGTCGTGGTCATGATTGTATGGTAGATAGAGTTACACCACTATAGAGGGGCCGTCGTGGTCATGATTGTATGGTAGATAGAGTTACACCACTATAGAGGGGCCGTAGTGGTCATGATTGTATGGTAGATAGAGTTACACCACTATAGAGGGGCTGTCGTGGTCACGATTGTATGGTAGATAGAGTTACACTACTATAGATGGGCTGTCGTGGTCATGATTGTATGGTAGATAGAGTTACACCACTATAGAGGGGCTGTCGTGGTCAGGATTGTATGGTAGATAGGGTTACACCACTATATAGGGGCCGTAGTGGTCATGATTGTATGGTAGATAGAGTTACACCACTATAGAGGGGTCGTAGTGGTCATGATTGTATGGTAGATAGAGTTACACCACTATAGAGGGGTCGTAGTGGTCATGATTGTATGGTAGATAGAGTTACACCACTATAAAGGGGGCCGTCGTGGTCATGATTGTATGGTAGATAGAGTTACACCACTATAGAGGGGTCGTAGTGGTCATGATTGTATGGTAGATAGAGTTACACCACTATAGATGGGCCGTCGTTGCCATGATTGTATGGTAGATAGAGTTACACCACTATAGAGGGGCTGTCATGGTCATGATTGTATGGTAGATAGAGTTACACCACTATAGAGGGGCTGTCATGGTCATGATTGTATGGTAGATAGAGTTACACCACTATAGAGAGGCCGTCGTGGTCAGGATTGTATGGTAGATAGAGTTACACCACTATAGAGGGTCCGTCGTGGTCATGATTGTATGGTAGATAGAGTTACATCACTATAGAGGGGCTGTCCTGGCCATGATTGTATGGTAGATAGAGTTACACCACTATAGAGGGGCTGTCATGGTCATGCTTGTATGGTAGATAGAGTTACACCACTATAGAGGGGCTGTCATGGTCATGATTGTATGGTAGATAGAGTTACACCACTATAGAGGGGCTGTCGTGGTCATGATCGTATGATAGATAGAGTTACATTACTATAGAGGGGCCGTCATGGTCATGATTGTATGGTAGATAGAGTTACACCACTATAGAGGGGCTGTCATGGTCATGATTGTATGGTAGATAGAGTTACACCACTATAGAGGGGCTGTCGTGGCCATGATTGTATGGTAGATAGAGTTACACCACTATAGATGGGCTGTCGTGGCCATGATTGTATGGTAGATAGAGTTACACCACTATAGAGGGGCTGTCGTGGTCACGATTGTATGGTAGATAGAGTTATACTACTATAGAGGGGCCGTCGTGGTCATGATTGTATGGTAGATAGAGTTACACCACTATATAGGGGCCGTAGTGGTCATGATTGTATGGTAGATAGAGTTACACCACTATATAGGGGCCGTAGTGGTCATGATTGTATGGTAGATAGAGTTACACCACTATATAGGGGCCGTAGTGGTCATGATTGTATGGTAGATAGAGTTACACTACTATAGAGGGGTCGTAGTGGTCATGATTGTATGGTAGATAGAGTTACACCACTATAGAGGGGCTGTCATGGTCATGATTGTATGGTAGATAGAGTTACACCACTATAGAGGGGGCGTCATGGTCATGATTGTATGGTAGATAGAGTTACACCACTATAGAGGGGTCGTAGTGGTCATGATTGTATGGTAGATAGAGTTACACCACTATAGAGGGGGCCGTCGTGGTCATGATTGTATGGTAGATAGAGTTACACCACTATAGAGGGGGCCGTCGTGGTCATGATTGTATGGTAGATAGAGTTACACCACTATAGAGGGGCCGTAGTGGTCATGATTGTATGGTAGATAGAGTTACACCACTATAGAGGGGCCGTCGTGGTCAGGATTGTATGGTAGATAGAGTTACACCACTATAGAGGGTCCGTCGTGGTCATGATTGTATGGTAGATAGAGTTACACCACTATAGAGGGGCTGTCCTGGCCATGATTGTATGGTAGATAGAGTTACACCACTATATAGGGGCCGTAGTGGTCATGATTGTATGGTAGATAGAGTTACACCACTATAGAGGAGTCGTAGTGGTCATGATTGTATGGTAGATAGAGTTACACCACTATAGAGGGGCCGTCGTGGTCATGATTGTATGGTAGATAGAGTTACACCACTATAGAGGGGCCGTCGCGGTCATGATAGTATGGTAGATAGAGTTACACCACTATAGAGGAGCCGTCATGGTCATGATTGTATGGTAGATAGAGTTACACCACTATAGAGGTGCTGTCGTGGTCATGATTGTATGGTAGATAGAGTTACACCACTATAGATGGGCTGTCGTGGTCATGATTGTATGGTAGATAGAGTTACACCACTATAGAGGGGCCGTCGTGGCCATGATTGTATGGTAGATAGAGTTACACCACTATAGAGGGGCTGTCCTGGTCATGATTGTATGGTAGATAGAGTTACACCACTATAGAGGGGCCGTCATGGTAGATATAGTTACACCACTATAGAGGGTCGTCATGGTCATGATTGTATGGTAGATAGAGTTACACCACTATAGAGGGGCCGTCATGGTCATGATTGTATGGTAGATAGAGTTACACTACTATAGAGGGGCCATCGTGGCCATGATTGTATGGTAGATAGAGTTGCACCACTATAGAGGGGCCGTCATGGTCATGATTGTATGGTAGATAGAGTTACACCACTATAGAGGGGCCGTCATGGTCATGATTGTATGGTAGATAGAGTTACACCACTATAGAGGGGCCGTCATGGTCATGATTGTATGGTAGATAGAGTTACACCACTATAGAGGGGCCGTCATGGCCATGATTGTATGGTAGATAGAGTTACACCACTATAGAGGGGCCGTCATGGTCATGATTGTATGGTAGATAGAGTTACACCACTATAGAGGGGCTGTCATGGTCATGATTGTATGGTAGATAGAGTTACACCACTATAGAGGGGCTGTCGTGGCCATGATTGTATGGTAGATAGAGTTACACCACTATAGAGGGGCCGTCATGGTCATGATTGTATGGTAGATAGAGTTACACCACTATAGAGGGGCTGTCATGGTCATGATTGTATGGTAGATAGAGTTACACCACTATAGAGGGGCTGTCGTGGTCATGATCGTATGATAGATAGAGTTACATCACTATAGAGGGGCCGTCATGGTCATGATTGTATGGTAGATAGAGTTACACCACTATAGAGGGGCCGTCGTGGTCATGATTGTATGGTAGATAGAGTTACACCACTATAGAGGGGCCGTAGTGGTCATGATTGTATGGTAGATAGAGTTACACCACTATAGAGTGGCCGTCGTGGTCATGATAGTATGGTAGATAGAGTTACACCACTATAGAGGAGCCGTCATGGTCATGATTGTATGGTAGATAGAGTTACACCACTATAGAGGTGCTGTCGTGGTCATGATTGTATGGTAGATAGAGTTACACCACTATAGATGGGCCATCGTGGTCATGATTGTATGGTAGATAGAGTTACACCACTATAGAGGGGCTGTCCTGGTCATGATTGTATGGTAGATAGAGTTACACCACTATAGAGGGGCCGTCATGGTCATGATTGTATGGTAGATATAGTTACACCACTATAGAGGGGCTGTCATGGTCATGATTGTATGGTAGATAGAGTTACACCACTATAGAGGGGCCGTCATCGTCATGATTGTATGGTAGATAGAGTTACACTACTATAGAGGGGCCGTCGTGGCCATGATTGTATGGTAGATAGAGTTGCACCACTATAGAGGGGTCGTAGTGGTCATGATTGTATGGTAGATAGAGTTACACTACTATAGAGAGGTCGTAGTGGTCATGATTGTATGGTAGATAGAGTTGCACCACTATAGAGGGGTCGTAGTGGTCATGATTGTATGGTAGATAGAGTTACACCACTATAGAGGGGCTGTCATGGTCATGATTGTATGGTAGATAGAGTTACACCACTATAGAGGGGTCGTAGTGGTCATGATTGTATGGTAGATAGAGTTACACCACTATAGAGGGGCTGTCATGGTCATGATTGTATGGTAGATAGAGTTACACTACTATAGAGGGGCTGTCATGGTCATGATTGTATGGTAGATAGAGTTACACCACTATAGAGGGGCCGTCATGGTCATGATTGTATGGTAGATAGAGTTACACCACTATAGAGGGGTCGTAGTGGTCATGATTGTATGGTAGATAGAGTTACACCACTATTGAGGGGGTCGTGGTCATGATTGTATTGTAGATAGAGTTACACCACTATAGAGGGGTCGTAATGGTCATGATTGTATGGTAGATAGAGTTACACCACTATTGAGGGGGTTGTGGTCATGATTGTATGGTAGATAGAGTTACACCACTATAGAGGGGTCGTAGTGGTCATGATTGTATGGTAGATAGAGTTACACTACTATAGAGGGGGCCGTCGTGGTCATGATTGTATGGTAGATAGAGTTATACCACTATAGAGGGGCCGTCATGGTCATGATTGTATGGTAGATAGAGTTACACCACTATAGAGGGGGCGTCATGGTCATGATTGTATGGTAGATAGAGTTACACCACTATAGAGGGGCCGTCGTGGTCATGATTGTATGGTAGATAGAGTTACACCACTATAGAGGGGCCATCAAGGTCATGATTGTATGGTAGATAGAGTTACACCACTATAGAGGGGCCGTCGTTGCCATGATTGTATGGTAGATAGAGTTACACAACTATAGAGGGGCCGTCATGGTCATGATTGTATGGTAGATAGAGTTACACCACTATAGAGGGGCCGTCATGGTCATGATTGTATGGTAGATAGAGTTACACCACTATAGAAGGGCCGTCATGGTCATGATTGTATGGTAGATAGAGTTACACCACTATAGAGGGGCTGTCCTGGTCATGATTGTATGGTAGATAGAGTTACACCACTATAGAGGGGCTGTCATGGTCATGATTGTATGGTAGATAGAGTTACACCACTATAGAGGGTCCGTCGTGGTCATGATTGTATGGTAGATAGAGTTACACCACTATAGAGGGGCTGTCCTGGCCATGATTGTATGGTAGATAGAGTTACACCACTATAGAGGGGCTGTCCTGGCCATGATTGTATGGTAGATAGAGTTACACCACTATAGAGGGGCCGTCATGGTCATGCTTGTATGGTAGATAGAGTTACACCACTATAGAGGGGCTGTCATGGTCATGATCGTATGGTAGATAGAATTACACCACTATAGAGGGGCTGTCGTGGTCATGATCGTACGATAGATAGAGTTACATCACTATAGAGGGGCCGTCATGGTCATGATTGTATGGTAGATAGAGTTACACCACTATAGAGGGGCCGTCATGGTCATGATTGTATGGTAGATAGAGTTACACCACTATAGAGGGGCTGTCGTGGCCATGATTGTATGGTAGATAGAGTTACACCACTATAGATGGGCTGTCGTGGCCATGATTGTATGGTAGATAGAGTTACACCACTATAGAGGGGCTGTCGTGGTCACGATTGTATGGTAGATAGAGTTACACTACTATAGAGGGGCCGTCGTGGTCATAATTGTATGGTAGATAGAGTTACACCACTATAGAGGGGCCGTCGTGGTCATGATTGTATGGTAGATAGAGTTACACCACTATAGAGGGGCCGTAGTGGTCATGATTGTATGGTAGATAGAGTTACACCACTATAGAGGGGCTGTCGTGGTCACGATTGTATGGTAGATAGAGTTACACTACTATAGAGGGGCCGTCGTGGTCATGATTGTATTGTAGATAGAGTTACACCACTATAGAGGGGCTGTCGTGGTCAGGATTGTATGGTAGATAGAGTTACACCACTATATAGGGGCCGTAGTGGTCATGATTGTATGGTAGATAGAGTTACACCACTATAGAGGGGTCGTAGTGGTCATGATTGTATGGTAGATAGAGTTACACCACTATAGAGGGGTCGTAGTGGTCATGATTGTATGGTAGATAGAGTTACACCACTATAAAGGGGGCCGTCGTGGTCATGATTGTATGGTAGATAGAGTTACACCACTATAGAGGGGTCGTAGTGGTCATGATTGTATGGTAGATAGAGTTACACCACTATAGATGGGCCGTCGTTGCCATGATTGTATGGTAGATAGAGTTACACCACTATAGAGGGGCCATCGTGGTCATGATTGTATGGTAGATAGAGTTACACCACTATAGAGGGGCTGTCATGGTCATGATTGTATGGTAGATAGAGTTACACCACTATAGAGGGGCCGTCATCGTCATGATTGTATGGTAGATAGAGTTACACCACTATAGAGGGTCCGTCGTGGTCATGATTGTATGGTAGATAGAGTTACACCACTATAGAGGGGCCGTCATGGTCATGATTGTATGGTAGATAGAGTTACACCACTATAGAAGGGCCGTCATGGTCATGATTGTATGGTAGATAGAGTTACACCACTATAGAGGGGCTGTCCTGGTCATGATTGTATGGTAGATAGAGTTACACCACTATAGAGGGGCTGTCATGGTCATGATTGTATGGTAGATAGAGTTACACCACTATAGAGGGTCCGTCGTGGTCATGATTGTATGGTAGATAGAGTTACACCACTATAGAGGGGCTGTCCTGGCCATGATTGTATGGTAGATAGAGTTACACCACTATAGAGGGGCTGTCCTGGCCATGATTGTATGGTAGATAGAGTTACACCACTATAGAGGGGCCGTCATGGTCATGCTTGTATGGTAGATAGAGTTACACCACTATAGAGGGGCTGTCATGGTCATGATCGTATGGTAGATAGAATTACACCACTATAGAGGGGCTGTCGTGGTCATGATCGTACGATAGATAGAGTTACATCACTATAGAGGGGCCGTCATGGTCATGATTGTATGGTAGATAGAGTTACACCACTATAGAGGGGCTGTCGTGGCCATGATTGTATGGTAGATAGAGTTACACCACTATAGATGGGCTGTCGTGGCCATGATTGTATGGTAGATAGAGTTACACCACTATAGAGGGGCTGTCGTGGTCACGATTGTATGGTAGATAGAGTTACACTACTATAGAGGGGCCGTCGTGGTCATAATTGTATGGTAGATAGAGTTACACCACTATAGAGGGGCCGTCGTGGTCATGATTGTATGGTAGATAGAGTTACACCACTATAGAGGGGCCGTAGTGGTCATGATTGTATGGTAGATAGAGTTACACCACTATAGAGGGGCTGTCGTGGTCACGATTGTATGGTAGATAGAGTTACACTACTATAGAGGGGCCGTCGTGGTCATGATTGTATTGTAGATAGAGTTACACCACTATAGAGGGGCTGTCGTGGTCAGGATTGTATGGTAGATAGAGTTACACCACTATATAGGGGCCGTAGTGGTCATGATTGTATGGTAGATAGAGTTACACCACTATAGAGGGGTCGTAGTGGTCATGATTGTATGGTAGATAGAGTTACACCACTATAGAGGGGTCGTAGTGGTCATGATTGTATGGTAGATAGAGTTACACCACTATAAAGGGGGCCGTCGTGGTCATGATTGTATGGTAGATAGAGTTACACCACTATAGAGGGGTCGTAGTGGTCATGATTGTATGGTAGATAGAGTTACACCACTATAGATGGGCCGTCGTTGCCATGATTGTATGGTAGATAGAGTTACACCACTATAGAGGGGCCATCGTGGTCATGATTGTATGGTAGATAGAGTTACACCACTATAGAGGGGCTGTCATGGTCATGATTGTATGGTAGATAGAGTTACACCACTATAGAGGGGCCGTCATCGTCATGATTGTATGGTAGATAGAGTTACACTACTATAGAGGGGCCGTCGTGGCCATGATTGTATGGTAGATAGAGTTGCACCACTATAGAGGGGTCGTAGTGGTCATGATTGTATGGTAGATAGAGTTACACTACTATAGAGGGGTCGTAGTGGTCATGATTGTATGGTAGATAGAGTTGCACCACTATAGAGGGGTCGTAGTGGTCATGATTGTATGGTAGATAGAGTTACACCACTATAGAGGGGCTGTCATGGTCATGATTGTATGGTAGATAGAGTTACACCACTATAGAGGGGTCGTAGTGGTCATGATTGTATGGTAGATAGAGTTACACCACTATAGAGGGGCTGTCATGGTCATGATTGTATGGTAGATAGAGTTACACCACTATAGAGGGGCCGTCATGGTCATGATTGTATGGTAGATAGAGTTACACCACTATAGAGGGGTCGTAGTGGTCATGATTGTATGGTAGATAGAGTTACACCACTATAGAGGGGTCGTAGTGGTCATGATTGTATGGTAGATAGAGTTACACCACTATAGAGGGGCCGTAGTGGTCATGATTGTATGGTAGATAGAGTTACACCACTATAGAGGGGTCGTAGTGGTCATGATTGTATGGTAGATAGAGTTACACCACTATAGAGGGGGCCGTCGTGGCCATGATTGTATGGTAGATAGAGTTGCACCACTATAGAGGGGTCGTAGTGGGCATGATTGTATGGTAGATAGAGTTACACTACTATAGAGGGGTCGTAGTGGTCATGATTGTATGGTAGATAGAGTTGCACCACTATAGAGGGGTCGTAGTGGTCATGATTGTATGGTAGATAGAGTTACACCACTATAGAGGGGCTGTCATGGTCATGATTGTATGGTAGATAGAGTTACACCACTATAGAGGGGCTGTCATGGTCATGATTGTATGGTAGATAGAGTTACACCACTATAGAGGGGCCGTCATGGTCATGATTGTATGGTAGATAGAGTTACACCACTATAGAGGGGTCGTAGTGGTCATGATTGTATGGTAGATAGAGTTACACCACTATAGAGGGGTCGTAGTGGTCATGATTGTATGGTAGATAGAGTTACACCACTATTGAGGGGGTCGTGGTCATGATTGTATGGTAGATAGAGTTACACCACTATAGAGGGGTCGTAGTGGTCATGATTGTATGGTAGATAGAGTTACACCACTATTGAGGGGGTCGTGGTCATGATTGTATGGTAGATAGAGTTACACCACTATAGAGGGGTCGTAGTGGTCATGATTGTATGGTAGATAGAGTTACACTACTATAGAGGGGGCCGTCGTGGTCATGATTGTATGGTAGATAGAGTTATACCACTATAGAGGGGCCGTCATGGTCATGATTGTATGGTAGATAGAGTTACACCACTATAGAGGGGGCGTCATGGTCATGATTGTATGGTAGATAGAGTTACACCACTATAGAGGGGCCGTCGTGGTCATGATTGTATGGTAGATAGAGTTACACCACTATAGAGGGGCCATCAAGGTCATGATTGTATGGTAGATAGAGTTACACCACTATAGAGGGGCCGTCGTTGCCATGATTGTATGGTAGATAGAGTTACACAACTATAGAGGGGCCGTCATGGTCATGATTGTATGGTAGATAGAGTTACACCACTATAGAGGGGCCGTCATGGTCATGATTGTATGGTAGATATAGTTACACCACTATAGAAGGGCCGTCATGGTCATGATTGTATGGTAGATAGAGTTACACCACTATAGAGGGGCTGTCCTGGTCATGATTGTATGGTAGATAGAGTTACACCACTATAGAGGGGCTGTCATGGTCATGATTGTATGGTAGATAGAGTTACACCACTATAGAGGGTCCGTCGTGGTCATGATTGTATGGTAGATAGAGTTACACCACTATAGAGGGGCTGTCCTGGCCATGATTGTATGGTAGATAGAGTTACACCACTATAGAGGGGCCGTCATGGTCATGCTTGTATGGTAGATAGAGTTACACCACTATAGAGGGGCTGTCATGGTCATGATTGTATGGTAGATAGAGTTACACCACTATAGAGGGGCTGTCGTGGTCATGATCGTACGATAGATAGAGTTACATCACTATAGAGGGGACGTCATGGTCATGATTGTATGGTAGATAGAGTTACACCACTATAGAGGGGCTGTCATGGTCATGATTGTATGGTAGATAGAGTTACACCACTATAGAGGGGCTGTCGTGGCCATGATTGTATGGTAGATAGAATTACACCACTATAGATGGGCTGTCGTGGCCATGATTGTATGGTAGATAGAGTTACACCACTATAGAGGGGCTGTCGTGGTCACGATTGTATGGTAGATAGAGTTACACTACTATAGAGGGGCCGTCGTGGTCATAATTGTATGGTAGATAGAGTTACACCACTATAGAGGGGCCGTCGTGGTCATGATTGTATGGTAGATAGAGTTACACCACTATAGAGGGGCCGTAGTGGTCATGATTGTATGGTAGATAGAGTTACACCACTATAGAGGGGCTGTCGTGGTCACGATTGTATGGTAGATAGAGTTACACTACTATAGAGGGGCCGTCGTGGTCATGATTGTATGGTAGATAGAGTTACACCACTATAGAGGGGCTGTCGTGGTCAGGATTGTATGGTAGATAGAGTTACACCACTATATAGGGGCCGTAGTGGTCATGATTGTATGGTAGATAGAGTTACACCACTATAGAGGGGTCGTAGTGGTCATGATTGTATGGTAGATAGAGTTACACCACTATAGAGGGGTCGTAGTGGTCATGATTGTATGGTAGATAGAGTTACACCACTATAAAGGGGGCCGTCGTGGTCATGATTGTATGGTAGATAGAGTTACACCACTATAGAGGGGTCGTAGTGGTCATGATTGTATGGTAGATAGAGTTACACCACTATAGATGGGCCGTCGTTGCCATGATTGTATGGTAGATAGAGTTACACCACTATAGAGGGGCCATCGTGGTCATGATTGTATGGTAGATAGAGTTACACCACTATAGAGGGGCTGTCATGGTCATGATTGTATGGTAGATAGAGTTACACCACTATAGAGGGGCTGTCATGGTCATGATTGTATGGTAGATAGAGTTACACCACTATAGAGGGGCTTTCGTGGCCATGATTGTATGGTAGATAGAGTTACACCACTATAGAGGGGCCGTCATGGTCATGATTGTATGGTAGATAGAGTTACACCACTATAGAGAGGCGTCGTGGTCAGGATTGTATGGTAGATAGAGTTACACCACTATAGAGGGTCCGTCGTGGTCATGATTGTATGGTAGATAGAGTTACATCACTATAGAGGGGCTGTCCTGGCCATGATTGTATGGTAGATAGAGTTACACCACTATAGAGGGGCTGTCATGGTCATGCTTGTATGGTAGATAGAGTTACACCACTATAGAGGGGCTGTCATGGTCATGATTGTATGGTAGATAGTTTACACCACTATAGAGGGGCTGTCGTGGTCATGATCGTATGATAGATAGAGTTACATCACTATAGAGGGGCCGTCATGGTCATGATTGTATGGTAGATAGAGTTACACCACTATAGAGGGGCTGTCATGGTCATGATTGTATGGTAGATAGAGTTACACCACTATAGAGGGGCTGTCGTGGCCATGATTGTATGGTAGATAGAGTTACACCACTATAGATGGGCTGTCGTGGACATGATTGTATGGTAGATAGAGTTACACCACTATAGAGGGGCTGTCGTGGTCACGATTGTATGGTAGATAGAGTTATACTACTATAGAGGGGCCGTCGTGGTCATGAATGTATGGTAGATAGAGTTACACCACTATATAGGGGCCGTAGTGGTCATGATTGTATGGTAGATAGAGTTACACCACTATATAGGGGCCGTAGTGGTCATGATTGTATGGTAGATAGAGTTACACTACTATAGAGGGGTCGTAGTGGTCATGATTGTATGGTAGATAGAGTTACACCACTATAGAGGGGCTGTCATGGTCATGATTGTATGGTAGATAGAGTTACACCACTATAGAGGGGGCGTCATGGTCATGATTGTATGGTAGATAGAGTTACACCACTATAGAGGGGTCGTAGTGGTCATGATTGTATGGTAGATAGAGTTACACCACTATAGAGGGGGCCATCGTGGTCATGATTGTATGGTAGATAGAGTTACACCACTATAGAGGGGGCCGGCGTGGTCATGATTGTATGGTAGATAGAGTTACACCACTATAGAGGGGGCCGTAGTGGTCATGATTGTATGGTAGATAGAGTTACACCACTATAGAGGGGCCGTCGTGGTCAGGATTGTATGGTAGATAGAGTTACACCACTATAGAGGGTCCGTCGTGGTCATGATTGTATGGTAGATAGAGTTACACCACTATAGAGGGGCTGTCCTGGCCATGATTGTATGGTAGATAGAGTTACACCACTATATAGGGGCCGTAGTGGTCATGATTGTATGGTAGATAGAGTTACACCACTATAGAGGGGTCGTAGTGGTCATGATTGTATGGTAGATAGAGTTACACCACTATAGAGGGGGCCGTCGTGGTCATGATTGTATGGTAGATAGAGTTACACCACTATAGAGGGGTCGTAGTGGTCATGATTGTATGGTAGATAGAGTTACACTACTATAGAGGGGGCCGTCGTTGTCATGATTGTATGGTAGATAGAGTTACACCACTATAGAGGGGCCATCATGGTCATGATTGTATGGTAGATAGAGTTACACCACTATAGAGGGGCTGTCATGGTCATGATTGTATGGTAGATAAAGTTACACCACTATAGAGGGGCCGTCGCGGTCATGATTGTATGGTAGATAGAGTTACACCACTATAGAGGGGCCGTCGTGGTCATGATTGTATGGTAGATAGAGTTACACCACTATAGAGGGCTGACCTGGCCATGATTGTATGGTAGATAGAGTTACACCACTATAGAGGGGCTGTCATGGTCATGCTTGTATGGTAGATAGAGTTATACCACTATAGAGGGGCTGTCATGGTCATGATTGTATGGTAGATAGAGTTACACCACTATAGAGGGGTCGTAGTGGTCATGATTGTATGGTAGATAGAGTTACACCACTATAGAGGGGCTGTCATGGTCATGATTGTATGGTAGATAGAGTTACACCACTATAGAGGGGCCGTCATGGTCATGATTGTATGGTAGATAGAGTTACACCGCTATAGAGGGGTCGCAGTGGTCATGATTGTATGGTAGATAGAGTTACACCACTATAGAGGGGTCGTAGTGGTCATGATTGTATGGTAGATAGAGTTACACCACTATTGAGGGGGTCGTGGTCATGATTGTATGGTAGATAGAGTTACACCACTATAGAGGGGTCGTAGTGGTCATGATTGTATGGTAGATAGAGTTACACCACTATTGAGGGGGTCGTGGTCATGATTGTATGGTAGATAGAGTTACACCACTATAGAGGGGTCGTAGTGGTCATGATTGTATGGTAGATAGAGTTACACTACTATAGAGGGGGCCGTCGTGGTCATGATTGTATGGTAGATAGAGTTATACCACTATAGAGGGGCCGTCATGGTCATGATTGTATGGTAGATAGAGTTACACCACTATAGAGGGGGCGTCATGGTCATGATTGTATGGTAGATAGAGTTACACCACTATAGAGGGGCCGTCGTGGTCATGATTGTATGGTAGATAGAGTTACACCACTATAGAGGGGCCATCAAGGTCATGATTGTATGGTAGATAGAGTTACACCACTATAGAGGGGCCGTCGTTGCCATGATTGTATGGTAGATAGAGTTACACAACTATAGAGGGGCCGTCATGGTCATGATTGTATGGTAGATAGAGTTACACCACTATAGAGGGGCCGTCATGGTCATGATTGTATGGTAGATATAGTTACACCACTATAGAAGGGCCGTCATGGTCATGATTGTATGGTAGATAGAGTTACACCACTATAGAGGGGCTGTCCTGGTCATGATTGTATGGTAGATAGAGTTACACCACTATAGAGGGGCTGTCATGGTCATGATTGTATGGTAGATAGAGTTACACCACTATAGAGGGTCCGTCGTGGTCATGATTGTATGGTAGATAGAGTTACACCACTATAGAGGGGCTGTCCTGGCCATGATTGTATGGTAGATAGAGTTACACCACTATAGAGGGGCCGTCATGGTCATGCTTGTATGGTAGATAGAGTTACACCACTATAGAGGGTCCGTCGTGGTCATGATTGTATGGTAGATAGAGTTACACCACTATAGAGGGGCTGTCCTGGCCATGATTGTATGGTAGATAGAGTTACACCACTATAGAGGGGCCGTCATGGTCATGCTTGTATGGTAGATAGAGTTACACCACTATAGAGGGGCTGTCATGGTCATGATTGTATGGTAGATAGAGTTACACCACTATAGAGGGGCTGTCGTGGTCATGATCGTACGATAGATAGAGTTACATCACTATAGAGGGGCCGTCATGGTCATGATTGTATGGTAGATAGAGTTACACCACTATAGAGGGGCTGTCGTGGCCATGATTGTATGGTAGATAGAGTTACACCACTATAGATGGGCTGTCGTGGCCATGATTGTATGGTAGATAGAGTTACACCACTATAGAGGGGCTGTCGTGGTAACGATTGTATGGTAGATAGAGTTATACTACTATAGAGGGGCCGTCGTGGTCATGATTGTATGGTAGATAGAGTTACACCACTATATAGGGGCCGTAGTGGTCATGATTGTATGGTAGATAGAGTTACACCACTATATAGGGGCCGTAGTGGTCATGATTGTATGGTAGATAGAGTTACACTACTATAGAGGGGTCGTAGTGGTCATGATTGTATGGTAGATAGAGTTACACCACTATAGAGAGGCTGTCATGGTCATGATTGTATGGTAGATAGAGTTACACCACTATAGAGGGGGCGTCATGGTCATGATTGTATGGTAGATAGAGTTACACCACTATAGAGGGGTCGTAGTGGTCATGATTGTATGGTAGATAGAGTTACACCACTATAGAGGGGCCGTCGTGGTCAGGATTGTATGGTAGATAGAGTTACACCACTATAGAGGGTCCGTCGTGGTCATGATTGTATGGTAGATAGAGTTACACCACTATAGAGGGGCTGTCCTGGCCATGATTGTATGGTAGATAGAGTTACACCACTATATAGGGGCCGTAGTGGTCATGATTGTATGGTAGATAGAGTTACTCCACTATAGAGGGGTCGTAGTGGTCATGATTGTATGGTAGATAGAGTTACACTACTATAGAGGGGGCCGTCGTTGTCATGATTGTATGGTAGATAGAGTTACACCACTATAGAGGGGCCATCATGGTCATGATTGTATGGTAGATAGAGTTACACCACTATAGAGGGGCTGTCATGGTCATGATTGTATGGTAGATAGAGTTACACCACTATAGAGGGGCTGTCATGGTCATGATTGTATGGTAGATAAAGTTACACCACTATAGAGGGGCCGTCGCGGTCATAATTGTATGGTAGATAGAGTTACACCACTATAGAGGGGCCGTCGTGGTCATGATTGTATGGTAGATAGAGTTACACCACTATAGAGGGGCTGACCTGGCCATGATTGTATGGTAGATAGAGTTACACCACTATAGAGGGGCTGTCATGGTCATGATTGTATGGTAGATAGTTTTACACCACTATAGAGGCGCCATCATGGTCATGATTGTATGGTAGATAGAGTTACACCACTATAGAGGGGTGGTAGTGGTCATGATTGTATGGTAGATAGAGTTACACCACTATAGAGGGGCCGTCGTGGTCAGGATTGTATGGTAGATAGAGTTACACCACTATAGAGGGGCCGTCGTGGTCATGATTGTATGGTAGATAGAGTTACACCACTATAGAGGGGCTGTCCTGGCCATGATTGTATGGTAGATAGAGTTACACCACTATAGAGGGGCCGTCATGGTCATGATTGTAAGGTAGATAGAGTTACACCACTATAGAGGGGCTGTCATGGTCATGATTGTATGGTAGATAGAGTTACACCACTATAGAGGGGCTGTCGTGGTCATGATCATATGATAGATAGAGTTACACCACTATAGAGGGGCTGTCGTGGCCATGATTGTATGGTAGATAGAGTTACACCACTATAGAGGGGCTGTCGTGGCCATGATTGTATGGTAGATAGAGTTACACCACTATAGAGGGGCTGTCGTGGTCATGATTGTATGGTAGATAGAGTTACACCACTATAGAGGGGCTGTCGTGGCCATGATTGTATGGTAGATAGAATTACACCACTATAGAGGGGCTGTCGTGGCCATGATTGTATGGTAGATAGAGTTACACCACTATAGAGGGGCTGGCGTGGTCATGATTGTATGGTAGATAGAGTTACACTACTATAGAGGGGCCATCGTGGTCATGATTGTATGGTAGATAGAGTTACACCACTATATAGGGGCCGTAGTGGTCATGATTGTATGGTAGATAGAGTTACACCACTATAGAGGGGGCCGTCGTGGTCATGATTGTATGGTAGATAGAGTTACACTACTATAGAGGGGCCACCGTGTTCATGATCATATGGTAGATGGAGTTACACTGATGTTGTCATTTTGAATCCTGTAAAGGGAGATGTATAGCATTATGTAATAAAGTTTGTCAGTGACTGGTGATAGGTCGGTGGTTTTCTCTGGGTCCTCCGGTTTCCTCCACCAATAAAACTTACTGCCACAATATAACTGAAATATTGTGGAAAGTGGTGTTAAGCAAACAACCGACCTCCTCTTCTGTATAAAAAGTGGCCTTATAATGGACTCTAGTGTGAGATTTATTTAGTAACATTTTACTAACCTTGTACATTGTATACATGGTCATATGAAAAATATGGACTTTGGTTAGGGGAAGGGGAGGGGGATGATAGGAGAGGGGTTACTGTATTATGATTTATCAATGTTGTATGTTTTCTGTTAACAAAATAAATGATTTTCCAGCCCACTAGCTATTTTCCCTTTACTGATTTTATATATGTTACAATATAATACATGTATCTTAATGTATATTCACGTCAATATTAAATTTCTGTGTTCAGAGCTTTACACACAAGTTTAACTTTAGTTTCTGTTAAAAGATCTTTATGCAGTAAAACCTGTCTAAACCAAACCCCTTTGGGACTGACAAATTTGTTCAGTTTAGACAGGTATTTGGTTAACACAGGTTCAAATTACATAGCCATTTAGTAGATAGGAGTGTAAAGTCTCTGGTTTAGGCAGGTTTTCAGTTTACTCAGGGTTCTAGACATTTAGTAGATAGGACTGTAAAGTCTGTCTGGTTTAGGCAGGTTTTCGGCTTACTCAGGGTTCTGTTTAGACAGATTTCACTGTATTTAGACAAATATTTCATTATGGTGTAAGAAGCCTACATATAATTAATCTGACTTATAAGAAATATTTCTGTTACAGTAATAAACAACTCGATCTATTTTATCCTGCAATTGGGTTATTTTTTGTCATAATAAATGGGTTGAAATAAACTGTTGCTTTATTGACAGTGACATAAAAACACTTTTCACACTAGCCTAATAAAGCTGTTAAGCCACACCCCTGTCATAATAACACTTTCACAGTAACCTAATAAAGCTATTAGGCCACACCCCTGTCATAATAACACTTTCACAGTAGCCTAATAAAGCTATTAAGCCACACCCTTTTCATAATAATACTTTCACAGTAGCCTAATAAAGCTATTAAGCCACACCCCTGTCATAATAACACTTTCACAGTAGCCTAATAAAGCTATTAAGCCACACCCCTGTCATAATAACACTTTCACAGTAGCCTAATAAAGCTATTAGGCCACACCCCTGTCATAATAACACTTTCACAGTAGCCTAATAAAGCTATTAAGCCACACCCTTGTCATAATAACACTTTTCACATTAGCCTAATAAAGCTTTTAAGCCACGCCCCTTACCAGAACTACTATTGAGGTATCAATTGGGTTTCCGTTATATATTTTTTTTATTAAATTAAATAACTTTTTTTTTTGTTAGAAATTTTATTGCAGGATAAATACAATATTGGTGTATTGACGGTAAATATAGAATTGATGTGGCTTGGCACGAAACGGATGGAAAGATTCGCTAAAGCTCATCTTTCCCCCGTTTCTAAGCCTCGTCACATAAATTCTATATTTACCGTCAATGCACCAATATTGTATATATTTAAGAGGTGAATATGTAATTATGTAGACATATCAAATGTATATCGTTGGAGGACGGAGTCTGAGGTCGATATTCTCCTGTTGGTCAATATAATCACATATCGACCTTGTACAAAGGTGATAGTTGTACTACATTGTTGTATTATTAAAGTTTAAAATATATTTTTAGTTATGTGCAATATAACCATATGCTGATTTTTAATTCAACTATGTTAATACATGTATAAAGAATCATGTGACCTTACTTTGTTAATGAATGTAATCATGTGACCTTAATGTCAGCAAATCAGCATGAAGGAAATATATCAGATTAATGATATTTGTTATTAATATATTCATTTAAAAAAAGTTAAAAAATTATAAACAAATGTTCATTATATTTCAGGCTACTCTGTGACCTCAGGTCATTACCACTCAACAAATCCTAGTAACAAGATGTATGTGGGTGGGGCTCCACATTCAAATGGAACAGGCTGGGTAGTGTTATTTTACCAACAAACAGGAGGATATTTAAATTACCGTGACAACCAGATACTTGTAGGAGAAAAGGAATTCTCTCTCTTTGGCTTTGATTTAGCAACCTTAGATCTTAACGGAGATGGGTAAGGAATCAGCTAGTTGTATGCATGTTTAACTCTCATGGACTTGGCAACACTTTCTCCTGTAAATCTTAGACAATGAATACACCTCTTTAAACTTGAGAAAGATTTAGACTAAAGTCGTTATTTTGATTTTCAAGAAATCCATGCCAGCCACAATTTAAGAAAACTTAAGTTGATTTGTTGATGTAACACTCAGATTTTTGTTTGAGACTTCTGTTAATATTTTAGGTATGATGACTTGGTTATTGGCGCTCCATTATATTATGAGAAGAAAAAAGCAGGTGGTGCCATTTATGTATACATGGGTAAAGATAGAGGGGTAAGTCATATTTACAGAAAGTCAGTAACTACAGGTATCATTTACTGCTAGACTTGATTTATAAAGCCAGTAACAACAGGCATCATTTACTGCTGGACTTGATTTATAAAGCCAGTAACAACAGGTAACATTTACTGCTGGACTTGATTTATAAAGTCAGTAACTACAGGTAACATTTACTGCTAGACTTGATTTATAAAGTCAGTAACTACAGGTAACATTTACTGCTGGACTTGATTTATAAAGTCAGTAACTACAGGTATCATTTACTGCTAGACTTGATTTATAAAGTCAGTAACAACAGGTATCATTTACTGCTGGACTTGATTTATAAAGCCAGTAACAACAGGTATCATTTACTGCTAGACTTGATTTATAAAGCCAGTAACTACAGGTATCATTTACTGCTGGACTTGATTTATAAAGCCAGTAACAACAGGTAACATTTACTGCTGGACTTGATTTATAAAGCCAATAACTACAGGTAACATTTACTGCTGGACTTGATTTATAAAGCCAGTAACTACAGGTATCATTTACTGCTGGACTTGATTTATAAAGCCAGTAACTACAGGTATCATTTACTGCTGGACTTGATTTGTAAAGCCAGTAACTACAGGTATCATTTACTGCTGGACTTGATTCATAAAGCCAATAACTACAGGTATCATTTACTGCTGGACTTGATTTATAAAGCCAGTAACAACAGGTATCATTTACTGCTGGACTTGATTTATAAAGCCAGTAACAACAGGTATCATTTACTGCTAGACTTGATTTATAAAGTCAGTAACTACAGGTATCAATTACTGCTGGACTTGATTTATAAAGCCAGTAACTACAGGTATCATTTACTGCTGGACTTGATTTATAAAGTCAGTAACAACAGGTATCATTTACTGCTGGACTTGATTTATAAAGCCAGTAACTACAGGTAACATTTACTGCTGGACTTGATTTATAAAGTCAGTAACAACAGGTATCATTTACTGCTAGACTTGATTTATAAAGCCAGTAACTACAGGTATCATTTACTGCTGGACTTGATTTATAAAGCCAGTAACAACAGGTATCATTTACTGCTGGACTTGATTTATAAAGTCAGTAACTACAGGTATCATTTACTGCTGGACTTGATTTATAAAGCTATTGACTTGTGATAGTTCGGTGGTTTTCTTAGTGTAAGTAATAGTTCGGTGGATTTCTCTGTGTAAGTGATAGTTTGCTTTATCAATAATACTGACAGCAATGATACGATTGAGAAACAGAAATTTTACAATTGTCTAGTGACCTCGGGAATGGATAGTTTTTCTGGAAATATTATTTAATATATTTTTTTCCCCTTTTTCCCATAGATATCTGAAAGTGACGTACCTAAAAAAATCACAAACCATAAAGATACCGAAGAAGAGTGTACTAGAGTGACTTGTACCGAGTCTAGATTTGGATTCTCTGTTTCTCCTGCGGGAGACGTCAACCTGGATGGTTACCAAGGTAACAACTACAAATAACTTGTAATATTTATACAGTTATATTTTTGATTATTATATACATTCTATATTTATCTGGAATAATTTTGTTTTTATTTGTTATTTGACCAAAACAATCAAAACAAACCAAATTTCAAACCCAGACAAACAATTGGATGTATTATTTAAATGCTATGTATATGGAATGCTACAAAGAAGTTGATGAAACCCCAGTTATATTTGCCATAAGTTCTGTTTATGTTGTACAAACAAATAAGGTATACACAGTTGAAAGACTTATTTCCTGTAGCAGTACTATGTATAGAAACATATATATGTTTGTACAGTCACATTTTGTTATGTCAAGTCATTTCAGTAGATATCTTAAACTTAAAGTAGTGTACATGTGCTTCTAATGTATTTGTTCCTATCTCAAGTCATTTCAGTAGATATCTTAAACTTAAAGTAGTGTACATGTGCTTCTAATGTATTTGTTCCTATCTCAAGTCATTTCAGTAGATATCTTAAACTTAAAGTAGTATACATGTGCTTCTAATGTATTTGTTCCTATCTCAAGTCATTTCAGTAGATATCTTAAACTTAAAATAGTGTACATGTGCTTCTAATGTATTTGTTCCTATCTCAAGTCATTTCAGTAGATATCTTAAACTTAAAGTAGTGTACATGTGCTTCTAATGTATTTGTTCCTATCTCAAGTCATTTCAGTAGATATCTTAAACTTAAAGTAGTGTACATGTGCTTCTAATGTATTTGTTCCTATCTCAAGTCATTTCAGTAGATATCTTAAACTTAAAGTAGTGTACATGTGCTTCTAATGTATTTGTTCCTATCTCAAGTCATTTCAGTAGATATCTTAAACTTAAAGTAGTGTACATGTGCTTCTAATGTATTTGTTCCTGTATTTACAACTGCATTAATCAATTAGACAACTAATTAAAAATAAAATCCTAGATCCTGACAAAAATAATATTGTTTATTCCATCAACTTAACACAACACGTTTCAACTGGATATTTGTTAGCTAGGTATAAACAACTGGGAATGAATGCAATAATACACAACAACATCCAGAGTAGTCATAGTAATTGCTATTAATTAAGAACTGTTTTTCTGTTGTTAAGTTAAATTAGGTTTGTATATATTTATACTGAATTTTTAATTCATTCATCCATGTACTGCCAGTTATTTCACCTTGAATTCAAAATTTGTATCAAATTCATATCCAAACAAATGTTTTTGTTGATATTTGAGATTCCTGAAAAATTTATACTGGGAAATATTATTTTTAGATTTAGTTGTTGGCGCTCCATATGAATCAGATGGTCGTGGTGCAGTGTATTTATTTCATGGATCAGAAAATGGTATTGTTGAGAAATATGCCCAGGTAAATATACAATTAGTGTCTATATGTCCAGGTAAATATACAATCAGCATTTATATGCCCAGGTAAATATATTGATTGATTTATTTTGGTGTTTAACACCACTTTCAGCAATATTTCAGCTATATCATGGCAACCAGTTTTAGTGGTGGAAGAAGCTGGAGTACCCGTAGAGAACCACCGACCATGGACTAGCAACTGGTAAACTTTATCACTTGCGACTGCGAGTCTAGTGCATGCTTTTTAGCTCACCTGACCTGAAGGGTCATGTGAGCTATTGCCATCACTTGGCGTCCGTCGTACGTCGTAAACTTTTTCAAAAATCTTCTCCTCTGAAAGTACTAAACTAATGGAAACCAAACTTGGTCAGAATCATCACTAGGGTGTCTAGTTTCAAAATTGTGTTCGGTGATGCCGTGCACCAACCAACATATCCACTGTTACTAAAAATAGAACATATGGTAAAATTGCAGGTTTTGGGTAATAACTCAAAAACTGTTAATAATATAAAAAATCTGACATGGGGTATAAATGATCAGCACAGCAAGATCTACCTACCCTGCAATTTTGAAGTACATCTGATTATCCTTCTTGGAGTTATTGCCCTTTTTTCATCAAATTTGTAAAATTTTAATACTTTTCGTCTTATATTTCAAAAACTATAAGAGATAAAGGTTAAGTTTAAATTGCAAAAATGTGCCGCATGTCAAGATCTACCTACCCTGCAATTTTGAAGTAAATCCCATTACCCATTTTGGAGTTATTGCCCTTTTTAGCTCACCTGGCCTTTAGGCCATGTGAGTTATTGCCATCACTTTTCGTCCGTCCGTCAACATTTCACATTTTAATCTTCTCATCAGAAACCACTGAGCCAATTGCAACCAAACTTTGGTGGAATGGCCCCCTTCCAAAATTATGTCCAGTGATCCTGACTTCCAACCAACATGGCCACCAAGCTAAAAATAGAAAAAAGGAGGGATGAAATTTTAATTGTCCATTGCTGCTTTAGTATAAGTCAAAATGAGCTCAAATTTTAACTGCAGCTACATGGCAAGGAGTAGTTTAACATATGTTCTGGGTTTTTGTGTGAAATTTTTCTTTCATCTGATTATGCAAATTAGGCATATTTTGATAAAAGATCACATTTAAATCTTCTCCTCTGAAACCGCTCAACCAAATTAAACCAAACCTGGCAGGGATGGTCCCTTGGTCGGTCCCTTTCAAAATTATGTCTGATAGCCATGCTCTCCATCCAAAATGGCCACCATTACTAAAAATAGAAATTTCTTCAAATGGCCAAAACTGCTTTATTTTAAGCCAGAATGTGTCCAAATTTGAACTGTATAAGCATAATGATGAGCTTTTTAACATATATTATGGGATTTTTTATGAACTTTGAACTTTTGCCGATTTTGACCGATTATGCAAATTAGGCATAAATAAGCAAAAAAATCATTTAAAAATCTTCTTGTTAGAAACCACTTACTTGGCCAATTTCAACCAAACTTTGTCTGAATGATCCTTAGGTGGTCCCCTTTCAAAATTGTGTCCGTCAGTGCCGTCCTGTATCCAAGATGGCCACTGTTACAAAAAATAGAGATTTCTTCAAATGGCCAAACCTACTCTATTTTAAGCCAGAATGTGCCCAAATTTGAACTGTATAAGCATAATGATGAGCTTTTTAACATATATTACGGAAAAAAAGGGGGGATGAAATTTAAAAAAAATCTTTTCCTCTGAAACTACTGAGCTAATCTCAACCAAACTTTGCTGAAATGATTCTTGGGTGGTCCTCTTCCAAAAATGTGTCCGGCATTTCAGAACACCGACCAAGATGGCCGCCACAGCCGAACTTAATTTAACATAGGACCCTATCGGAAATTCCCATAGAAATCTTCTTGTCTGAAACCATTTGCTCAATAAGAACAGAATTTTGATGAAATAGTCATTGGATGGTTCTCTTCCAAAAATGTGTCCGGCGGTTCGGCCCTTCGACCAAGATGGCCCCCACAGTCGAACTTAGTTTAACATAGGACCCTCTGGGAAATTCACATAAAAATCTTCTTGTCTGGAACCAGTTGCTCAATTGGAACCAAACTTTGATAAAATAGTCATTGGATGGTCCTCTTCCAAAATTGTGTCTGGTGGTTCTGCCCTCTGACCAAGATGGCTGCACAGGGAGAGAGAGAATGTGAAAGAATGAATGTGTCTCAATTGATTTATTTATTCATGTCATATTTTGCTTATTAATTAACTTTAAAAAAATGCAATAGTCACATAATAATTATGTTGTAAATCCTTGTACATCCATGTCAGGTGGTAATGTATGGGCTTTTATATGAATGTAAATTCCTGACTATTGAAGAAACAAATAAAAAATAAAAAAATAAAAAAAGATGGCTGCACAGCTGTACTTAGTTTAACATAGGACCCTATGGGAAATTCACATAAAAACCATCTTGTCTGGAACCAGTAGCTCAATTAGAACCAAACTTTGATGGAATAGTCATTGGATGGTCCTCTTCCAAAATTGTGTCCGGCAGTCGCGCTCTCCCACCAAGATGGCCACCACAGTGTAGTTGCGTTGTTATTGAAAGCAGCTTTGATCCAGGTGAGCGATTACAGGCTCCTGGGAGCCTCTTGTTTGTATTTTACAAAGCCGGGCGTGAACCCACGCCGTATTGGTGATAGGCTTGTATGAGTTGTTAGGTAATCCAACTACCTAACTCATTGAGCCACCTGGGCCCCAGAGTGAAGTGACTTACCTTACCAGTTTACTGTATATCAGTGAGCTACTACTAGATCAATCCATCTCAGTATTTTAGTGTAGTACAAAATCAATATCGTCACCTCATCAAAAAGTAAATTGTTCTCGTCATCATACAGGTTTATCGTGTTTAATGGCTCTTTCAACAATATTTCAGTTATATCGTGGCTGTCAGTTTTATTGATGGAGGAAACCGGAAAAACCACTGACCTGTCGCAAGTAACTGTCAAGCTTTATCACATAATGTTGTAGTCCGAGATTCCTCTGTCGTTTAACGGCATTTATAAAGTTGCTGTAGCCGTTCAACGTCAGAGGGCAATACATACGGAAAACAGCGGATTTGCTTCTCCAACTCTGGGTCAGCACATTTCCACGTTTCGTGGCTATCGGATTTTATTTTCTATCAGAAACCCTTATATAAATCGCTTCACCAATCATTTTTCTATTCATTCATAACCATCTTACCCTCAGAAAGTGGTGCTACACTCCATTACAGCACAATTTTGCCTTAGATCCTATGATTCCGCCATTTGTCTTCCATTTTTCAAACATTTGTCACGTGACTACGAGAAAACCACGATTACCGCAATGTATCATGGGAGATGATTTGCATATAAACAAACAAACAAATATTTGTATTGCCAATCATACACGCCTGTTAAAGCAGAACAATTAACATAAAATTTAATACAGTTGATTATATTGATTGGTAATGATTTTAGCAGCAATAGTGAATTACAGATATAACCATAAGAAAAAAAAATGATGTAGTACCTTGTCCAAAAAAGGGGGACGTAAAACATGCTCTTTCCGAAGCCCATTGGCAACACTCTGCCATTGAATCTTTTCTTTCCAACACATTCTGTATTATTTCCTTCTGCTCTGCTTTGATCTATAGATGGACTGTTTGTCCTGTAGAATACGCTTAAATGTATGCTCTTCCATGTGATTTGAATGTTGTTTACGTATGCAAATAATGCTCAAATAATTTGGTGCGCTGAATTAAGTAGCTCCCATCATGCAATGCGTTACTGTTATCATTCAGTTAGTATCGCGAGATCACGTTTGTAGATTCGAAAATGGAAGTCAAATGGCGGAATAATAGGATATAAGGCAAAATCGTGCTGTAATGGAGTGTAACACCACTTTCTGAGGGTAAGATGGTTTTGAATGAATAGAAAAATGATTGGTGAAGTGATTTATATAAGGGTTTCTGATAGAAAATAAAATCCGATAGCCACGAAACATGGAAATGTGCCGATCCTAGAGCTGGTGAGGCAAATCCGCTGTTTTCCGTATATATTACCCTCTGACGTTGAACGGCTACAGCAACTTTATAAATGCCGTTAAACGACAGAGGAATCTCGGACTAATAATGTTGTATCGTTGATCTAGTTGATCTAGTACAAAGCGGACCTCATCATCATCTCATTGAAAATTATCTTGTTCTCGCCATGATATAGCTGAAAAATTGCTACGTTGGCATTAAACAACAATCACTCACTCTATCAATGTTCTATATCGGTTCCCTCCTGTTTTAGTGAAATACTTCGGAACATTTATTTTAACCCCAGTGTTTTTAATAGTCATCTATATCGGTACCTTCCTGTGTAAGTGAAATACTTTTGGAAATTAACAGCTTTATGCTAATTATTTTAGAGAATATCTGCCAATGACATTGACTCGACTGTAAAGACGTTTGGATATGCCGTCAGCGGTAAGATGGATTTAGATAATAATGGATATGATGATATATCAGTCGGAGCCTACCAGTCAGATACAGCTTATTTACTACGTACCAGACCAATAGTACATCTTACAGCTAATATTTCAGTCTCGCCCAAGAAGTTCAATCTGAGTCAAGCGGCAGATTGCTCTATTCCTGGGGAATCGTCAAAGAAATATTGTATGGATTTATCATTGTGTATGTCCTTCTCAGCTAAACCTAAAACCAGGTATGTTTAAAGGAGAAAATTATATTGATTAAATCATTGAATTGAGATAATTAGCATATTAGTTCACTTTATAATAGCAAATGTTTGAGTGCTGATTGAGGCCATTTGAATGTTTACCATGGTGATTTGATAGATTTAAGACAGGAGAAAAACACACAATAAGCTATGGCACAAAATCTTACTAGAGAAGACAGCAGAGAAAAAATGATGATGTTATTTTTTGCTTCAGTTATGGATAAGCTAGACAATGATCAGTTTCAGTCTAATTAAAAGTAGATATTTGTTTTATTAGTAAATTAAGTGATATTGTCAGTGTCAATGTACTTACTCTGATACTGGAAATGATCGGTCAGTGTGAAGTCACATTATGTACTTACTCTGATACTGGAAATGATCGGTCAGTGTGAAGTCACATTATGTACTTACTCTGATACTGGAAATGATCGGTCAAGTGTGAAGTCACATTATGTACTTACTCTGATACTGGAAATGATCGGTCAGTGTGAAGTCACATTATGTACTTACTCTGATACTGGAAATGATCGGTCAGTGTGAAGTCACATTATGTACTTACTCTGATACTGGAAATGATCGGTCAGTGTGAAGTCACATTATGACATTCAATACCGATAAAAGCAATAATGTCAGTTTTGAAGGTATAAACATACATTATCTCTAGTATCACAGGGAGTCAGCTGTGATACTAGTGATAATGACTGTCTCAACCATCAAAAATTGCCATTATTCTATATGTATCTGTATACCCCCCGCAACGAAGTTGTAGGGGGGTATACTGGTTTCACCATGTCCGTCCGTCCGTCCGTCTGTAGACAAATCCTATGTCGTACGATAACTTGAGTTGTGTTTCATAGAATCTTTTAAAATTTTATCAGCTGTTTACTGGTGAAGAGAGGAGGATCCCTTTAATTTTTGACGATTTTCACTTTTGCCGTTCCAGAGTTATTGGACTTGATATGACGGAAAATAGGATTTTTACCCTATGTCGTATGATAACTTGAGTAGTGTTTCTCGGAATGTTTTGAAATTTTATCAGCAGCTTACCGGTGAAGATGTGAGGGTCCCTTTCATTTTTGGTCGGAACAATCAGTAATGTTTTGGTTATGGAAATAGGTTGGACAGATGTGGGGAGCGGGGGGTATATCTTAGTGAGCTGTGCTCACAGTAATACTAGTTTAAGATGTTTTGCTTCTTTGGCGATGCACTAATATCTGATGACATCCCGTGTGGCATCATGTCAGGGTTCATATTTTAAATGACCAATCAGCCTACTAAATCTTGAAGTATAAAAACTGAGTACATACCAAAAGCTATTGTCTGATTGGTTAATATATTTAACTGTCTTGCTTATGATGGGACGGTCAAATATGAATGAACTGATATGACCTGAAATAGGGTGTCATTAAAACTGGTGCTGGAGGAAGCCCCTGACAACTTGTTTGGGTATATCATGCTGCACCCAACATATTCCTTAATAGAATATTTCTCTCGTCCTGAATATTATACAAATATTCCATGTGACTGTGGTCAATATACAGGAATATTTTCCCGAGGTACCTTGAATTGCATGGATGTGTTAGGTTGTGAACGTTTTTACCTTTGTCGTCTGTTTACAATAGATTGGTTTAAACCAGAAATCGTCACCGGGCAATATAACTCGCACGCAGGAATTTCAAACGTTATATTTCCTGGTGGGCATGGCAAGTGAAGCGAGAATAGGAAAAATAGCGAAAAATATTGAATTTCAAATATAAAAGGAAATCTAGTTCTAAAATATAATATTGATGAAATATTTGCCACTGGACATTAATCAACCTACAAGCCATCAATACATTACTTAGCTTTGATTGTCTTTTACTCAAGCTTTTCTGCAACACAAAAGATATTCTACAGAATTGAGGTTGAAAAGGATGTAAGAAAGAAACGAGCCATATTTGTCAACATTGATCCTATGAATCAAGGTGGCAGTGTCAAAGAAGATAAGGCTAATCTTCCAGAACAAGACAGACAAGTTTGTAGAACTGAGAAAATTAAACTAGTGGTAAGGTTCTAACTACTGAGAAAATTAAACTAGTGGTAAGGTTCTAGCTACTGAGAAAATTAAACTAGTGCTAAAGTTCTAACTACTGAGAAAATTAAACTAGTGGTAAGGTTCTAACTACTGAGAAAATTAAACTAGTGGTAAGGTTCTAACTACTGAAAAAATTAAACTAGTGGTAAGGTTCTAACTACTGAGAAAATTAAACTAGTGGTAAGGTTCTAACTACTGAGAAAATTAAACTAGTGCTAAGGTTCTAACTACTGAGAAAATTAAACTAGTGCTAAAGTTCTAACAACTGAGAAAATTAAACTAGTGCTAAAGTTCTAACAACTGAGAAAATTAAACTTGTGGTAAAGTTCTAACTACTGAGAAAATTAAACTAGTGGTAAGGTTCTAACTACTGAGAAAATTAAACTAGTGGTAAGGTTCTAACTACTGAGAAAATTAAACTAGTGGTAAGGTTCTAACTACTGAGAAAATTAAACTAGTGGTAAGGTTCTAGCTACTGAGAAAATTAAACTAGTGGTAAGGTTCTAACAACTGAGAAAATTAAACTAGTGGTAAGGTTCTAACTACTGAGAAAATTAAACTAGTGCTAAGGTTGTAACTACTGAGAAAATTAAACTAGTGGTAAGGTTCTAACTACTGAGAAAATTAAACTAGCAGTAAGGTTATAGCTACTGAGAAAATTAAGCTAGTAGTAAGGTTCTAGCTACTGAGAAAATTAAACTAGCAGTAAGGTTCTAACTACTGAGAAAATTAAACTAGTGGTAAGGTTCTAACTACTGAGAAAATTAAACTAGTGGTAAGGTTCTAACTACTGAGAAAATTAAACTAGTGGTAAGGTTCTAGCTACTAAGAAAATTAAACTAGTGGTAAAGTTCTAACTACTGAGAAAATTAAACTAGTGGTAAGGTTCTAGCTACTGAGAAAATTAAACTAGTGGTAAGGTTCTAACTACTGAGAAAATTAAACTAGTGGTAAGGTTCTAGCTACTGAGAAAATTAAACTAGTGCTAAAGTTCTAACTACTGAGAAAATTAAACTAGTGGTAAGGTTCTAACTACTGAGAAAATTAAACTAGTGGTAAGGTTCTAACTACTGAAAAAATTAAACTAGTGGTAAGGTTCTAACTACTGAGAAAATTAAACTAGTGGTAAGGTTCTAACTACTGAGAAAATTAAACTAGTGCTAAAGTTCTAACAACTGAGAAAATTAAACTAGTGCTAAAGTTCTAACAACTGAGAAAATTAAACTTGTGGTAAAGTTCTAACTACTGAGAAAATTAAACTAGTGGTAAGGTTCTAACTACTGAGAAAATTAAACTAGTGGTAAGGTTCTAACTACTGAGAAAATTAAACTAGTGGTAAGGTTCTAACTACTGAAAAAATTAAACTAGTGGTAAGGTTCTAGCTACTGAGAAAATTAAACTAGTGGTAAGGTTCTAACAACTGAGAAAATTAAACTAGTGGTAAGGTTCTAACTACTGAGAAAATTAAACTAGTGCTAAGGTTGTAACTATTGAGAAAATTAAACTAGTGGTAAGGTTCTAACTACTGAGAAAATTAAACTAGCAGTAAGGTTATAGCTACTGAGAAAATTAAGCTAGTAGTAAGGTTCTAGCTACTGAGAAAATTAAACTAGCAGTAAGGTTCTAACTACTGAGAAAATTAAACTAGTGGTAAGGTTCTAACTACTGAGAAAATTAAACTAGTAGTAAGGTTCTAACTACTGAGAAAATTAAACTAGTGGTAAGGTTCTAGCTACTAAGAAAATTAAACTAGTGGTAAAGTTCTAACTACTGAGAAAATTAAACTAGTGGTAAGGTTCTAGCTACTGAGAAAATTAAACTAGTAGTAAGGTTCTAACTACTGAGAAAATTAAACTAGTGGTAAGGTTCTAGCTACTGAGAAAATTAAACTAGTGGTAAAGTTCTAACTACTGAGAAAATTAAACTAGTGGTAAGGTTCTAGCTACTTAGAAAATTAAACTAGTGGTAAGGTTCTAACTACTGAGAAAATTAAACTAGTGGTAAGGTTCTAACTACTGAGAAAATTAAACTAGTGGTAATGTTCTAACTACTGAGAAAATTAAACTAGTGGTAAGGTTCCAGCTACTGAGAAAATTAAACTAGTGGTAAGGTTCTAACTACTGAGAAAATTAAACTAGTGCTAAAGTTCTAACAACTGAGAAAATTAAACTAGTGCTAAAGTTCTAACAACTGAGAAAATTAAACTAGTGGTAAAGTTCTAACTACTGAGAAAATTAAACTAGTGGTAAGGTTCTAACTACTGAGAAAATTAAACTAGTGGTAAGGTTCTAACTACTGAGAAAATTAAACTAGTGGTAAGGTTCTAACTACTGAGAAAATTAAACTAGTGGTAAGGTTCTAGCTACTGAGAAAATTAAACTAGTGGTAAGGTTCTAACAACTGAGAAAATTAAACTAGTGGTAAGGTTCTAACTACTGAGAAAATTAAACTAGTGCTAAGGTTGTAACTACTGAGAAAATTAAACTAGTGGTAAGGTTCTAACTACTGAGAAAATTAAACTAGCAGTAAGGTTATAGCTACTGAGAAAATTAAGCTAGTAGTAAGGTTCTAGCTACTGAGAAAATTAAACTAGCAGTAAGGTTCTAACTACTGAGAAAATTAAACTAGTGGTAAGGTTCTAACTACTGAAAAAATTAAACTAGTGGTAAGGTTGTAACTACTGAGAAAATTAAACTAGTGGTAAGGTTCTAACTACTGAGAAAATTAAACTAGTGGTAAGGTTCTAGCTACTAAGAAAATTAAACTAGTGGTAAAGTTCTAACTACTGAGAAAATTAAACTAGTGGTAAGGTTCTAGCTACTGAGAAAATTAAACTAGTTGTAAGGTTCTAACTACTGAGAAAATTAAACTAGTGGTAAGGTTCTAACTACTGAGAAAATTAAACTAGAGGTAAAGTTCTAACTACTGAGAAAATTAAACTAGTGGTAAGGTTCTAGCTACTGAGAAAATTAAACTAGTGGTAAGGTTCTAACTACTGAGAAAATTAAACTAGTGGTAAGGTTCTAACTACTGAGAAAATTAAACTAGTAGTAATGTTCTAGCTACTGAGAAAATTAAACTAGTGGTAAGGTTCCAGCTACTGAGAAAATTAAACTAGTGGTAAGGTTCTAACTACTGAGAAAATTAAACTAGTGGTAAAGTTCTAACTACTGAGAAAATTAAACTAGTAGTAAGGTTCTAGCTACTGAGAAAATTAAACTAGTGCTAAAGTTCTAACTACTGAAAAAATTAAACTAGTGATAAGGTTCTAACTACTGAGAAAATTAAACTAGTGGTAAAGTTCTAACTACTGAGAAAATTAAACTAGTGGTAAGGTTCTAGCTACTTAGAAAATTAAACTAGTGGTAAGGTTCTAACTACTGAGAAAATTAAACTAGTGGTAAGGTTCTAACTACTGAGAAAATTAAACTAGTGGTAATGTTCTAACTACTGAGAAAATTAAACTAGTGGTAAGGTTCCAGCTACTGAGAAAATTAAACTAGTGGTAAGGTTCTAACTACTGAGAAAATTAAACTAGTGCTAAAGTTCTAACAACTGAGAAAATTAAACTAGTGCTAAAGTTCTAACAACTGAGAAAATTAAACTAGTGGTAAAGTTCTAACTACTGAGAAAATTAAACTAGTGGTAAGGTTCTAACTACTGAGAAAATTAAACTAGTGGTAAGGTTCTAACTACTGAGAAAATTAAACTAGTGGTAAGGTTCTAACTACTGAGAAAATTAAACTAGTGGTAAGGTTCTAGCTACTGAGAAAATTAAACTAGTGGTAAGGTTCTAACAACTGAGAAAATTAAACTAGTGGTAAGGTTCTAACTACTGAGAAAATTAAACTAGTGCTAAGGTTGTAACTACTGAGAAAATTAAACTAGTGGTAAGGTTCTAACTACTGAGAAAATTAAACTAGCAGTAAGGTTATAGCTACTGAGAAAATTAAGCTAGTAGTAAGGTTCTAGCTACTGAGAAAATTAAACTAGCAGTAAGGTTCTAACTACTGAGAAAATTAAACTAGTGGTAAGGTTCTAACTACTGAGAAAATTAAACTAGTGGTAAGGTTCTAACTACTGAGAAAATTAAACTAGTGGTAAGGTTCTAGCTACTAAGAAAATTAAACTAGTGGTAAAGTTCTAACTACTGAGAAAATTAAACTAGTGGTAAGGTTCTAGCTACTGAGAAAATTAAACTAGTGGTAAGGTTCTAACTACTGAGAAAATTAAACTAGTGGTAAGGTTCTAGCTACTGAGAAAATTAAACTAGTGCTAAAGTTCTAACTACTGAGAAAATTAAACTAGTGGTAAGGTTCTAACTACTGAGAAAATTAAACTAGTGGTAAGGTTCTAACTACTGAAAAAATTAAACTAGTGGTAAGGTTCTAACTACTGAGAAAATTAAACTAGTGGTAAGGTTCTAACTACTGAGAAAATTAAACTAGTGCTAAAGTTCTAACAACTGAGAAAATTAAACTAGTGCTAAAGTTCTAACAACTGAGAAAATTAAACTTGTGGTAAAGTTCTAACTACTGAGAAAATTAAACTAGTGGTAAGGTTCTAACTACTGAGAAAATTAAACTAGTGGTAAGGTTCTAACTACTGAGAAAATTAAACTAGTGGTAAGGTTCTAACTACTGAAAAAATTAAACTAGTGGTAAGGTTCTAGCTACTGAGAAAATTAAACTAGTGGTAAGGTTCTAACAACTGAGAAAATTAAACTAGTGGTAAGGTTCTAACTACTGAGAAAATTAAACTAGTGCTAAGGTTGTAACTATTGAGAAAATTAAACTAGTGGTAAGGTTCTAACTACTGAGAAAATTAAACTAGCAGTAAGGTTATAGCTACTGAGAAAATTAAGCTAGTAGTAAGGTTCTAGCTACTGAGAAAATTAAACTAGCAGTAAGGTTCTAACTACTGAGAAAATTAAACTAGTGGTAAGGTTCTAACTACTGAGAAAATTAAACTAGTAGTAAGGTTCTAACTACTGAGAAAATTAAACTAGTGGTAAGGTTCTAGCTACTAAGAAAATTAAACTAGTGGTAAAGTTCTAACTACTGAGAAAATTAAACTAGTGGTAAGGTTCTAGCTACTGAGAAAATTAAACTAGTAGTAAGGTTCTAACTACTGAGAAAATTAAACTAGTGGTAAGGTTCTAGCTACTGAGAAAATTAAACTAGTGGTAAAGTTCTAACTACTGAGAAAATTAAACTAGTGGTAAGGTTCTAGCTACTTAGAAAATTAAACTAGTGGTAAGGTTCTAACTACTGAGAAAATTAAACTAGTGGTAAGGTTCTAACTACTGAGAAAATTAAACTAGTGGTAATGTTCTAACTACTGAGAAAATTAAACTAGTGGTAAGGTTCCAGCTACTGAGAAAATTAAACTAGTGGTAAGGTTCTAACTACTGAGAAAATTAAACTAGTGCTAAAGTTCTAACAACTGAGAAAATTAAACTAGTGCTAAAGTTCTAACAACTGAGAAAATTAAACTAGTGGTAAAGTTCTAACTACTGAGAAAATTAAACTAGTGGTAAGGTTCTAACTACTGAGAAAATTAAACTAGTGGTAAGGTTCTAACTACTGAGAAAATTAAACTAGTGGTAAGGTTCTAACTACTGAGAAAATTAAACTAGTGGTAAGGTTCTAGCTACTGAGAAAATTAAACTAGTGGTAAGGTTCTAACAACTGAGAAAATTAAACTAGTGGTAAGGTTCTAACTACTGAGAAAATTAAACTAGTGCTAAGGTTGTAACTACTGAGAAAATTAAACTAGTGGTAAGGTTCTAACTACTGAGAAAATTAAACTAGCAGTAAGGTTATAGCTACTGAGAAAATTAAGCTAGTAGTAAGGTTCTAGCTACTGAGAAAATTAAACTA
Source organism: Bathymodiolus brooksi (assembly GCA_963680875.1). Taxonomy (NCBI): domain Eukaryota; kingdom Metazoa; phylum Mollusca; class Bivalvia; order Mytilida; family Modiolidae; genus Bathymodiolus; species Bathymodiolus brooksi. The sequence goes on from OY804587.1 coordinate 90,217,602, forward strand.
GCAGTAAGGTTCTAACTACTGAGAAAATTAAACTAGTGGTAAGGTTCTAACTACTGAAAAAATTAAACTAGTGGTAAGGTTGTAACTACTGAGAAAATTAAACTAGTGGTAAGGTTCTAACTACTGAGAAAATTAAACTAGTGGTAAGGTTCTAGCTACTAAGAAAATTAAACTAGTGGTAAAGTTCTAACTACTGAGAAAATTAAACTAGTGGTAAGGTTCTAGCTACTGAGAAAATTAAACTAGTTGTAAGGTTCTAACTACTGAGAAAATTAAACTAGTGGTAAGGTTCTAACTACTGAGAAAATTAAACTAGAGGTAAAGTTCTAACTACTGAGAAAATTAAACTAGTGGTAAGGTTCTAGCTACTGAGAAAATTAAACTAGTGGTAAGGTTCTAACTACTGAGAAAATTAAACTAGTGGTAAGGTTCTAACTACTGAGAAAATTAAACTAGTAGTAATGTTCTAGCTACTGAGAAAATTAAACTAGTGGTAAGGTTCCAGCTACTGAGAAAATTAAACTAGTGGTAAGGTTCTAACTACTGAGAAAATTAAACTAGTGGTAAAGTTCTAACTACTGAGAAAATTAAACTAGTAGTAAGGTTCTAGCTACTGAGAAAATTAAACTAGTGCTAAAGTTCTAACTACTGAAAAAATTAAACTAGTGATAAGGTTCTAACTACTGAGAAAATTAAACTAGTGATAAGGTTCTAGTTACCGAGAAAATTAAACTACTGCTAAAGTTCTAACTACTGAGAAAATTAAACTAGTGGTAAGGTTCTAACTACTGAGAAAATCAAACTAGTGGTAAGGTTCTAGCTACTGAGAAAATTAAACTAGTGCTAAAGTTCTAACTACTGAGAAAATTAAACTAGTGGTAAGGTTCTAGCTACTGAAAAAATTAAACTAGTGGTAAAGTTCTAACTACTGAGAAAATTAAACTAGTGGTAAGGTTCTAGCTACTTAGAAAATTAAACTAGCAGTAAGGTTCTAACTACTGGGAAAATTAAACTAGTGGTAAGGTTCTAACTACTGAGAAAATTAAACTAGTGGTAAGGTTCTAACTACTGAGAAAATTAAACTAGTGGTAAGGTTCTAGCTACTGAGAAAATTAAACTAGTAGTAAGGTTCTAACTACTGAGAAAATTAAACTAGTGGTAAGGTTCTAACAACTGAGAAAATTAAACTAGTGGTAAGGTTCTAACTACTGAGAAAATTAAACTAGTGCTAAGGTTGTAACTACTGAGAAAATTAAACTAGTGGTAAGGTTCTAACTACTGAGAAAATTAAACTAGTGGTAAGGTTATAGCTACTGAGAAAATTAAACTAGCAGTAAGGTTCTAGCTACTGAGAAAATTAAACTAGTGGTAAGGTTATAGCTACTGAGAAAATTAAACTAGTGGTAAGGTTCTAGCTACTGAGAAAATTAAACTAGTGGTAAGGTTCTAACTACTGAGAAAATTAAACTAGTGGTAAGGTTCTAACTACTGAGAAAATTAAACTAGTGGTAAGGTTCTAACTACTGAGAAAATTAAACTAGTAGTAAGGTTCTAGCTACTGAGAAAATTAAACTAGTGGTAAGGTTCTAGCTAATGAGAAAATTAAACTAGTAGTAAGGTTCTAGCTACTGAGAAAACTAAACTAGTGGTAAAGTTCTAACTACTGAGAAAATTAAACTAGTGGTAAGGTTCTAGCTACTTAGAAAATTAAACTAGCAGTAAGGTTCTAACTACAGAGAAAATTAAACTAGTGGTAAAGTTCTAAGTACTGAGAAAATTAAACTAGTAGTAAGGTTCTAACTACTGAGAAAATTAAACTAGTGGTAAGGTTCTAACTACTGAGAAAATTAAACTAGTAGTAAGGTTCTAGCTACTGAGAAAATTAAACTAGTAGTAAGGTTCTAACTACTGAAAAAATTAAACTAGTAGTAAGGTTCTAGCTACTGAGAAAATTAAACTAGTGGTAAAGTTCTAACTACTGAGAAAATTAAACTAGCAGTAAGGTTCTAGCTACTTAGAAAATTAAACTAGCAGTAAGGTTCTAACTACCGAGAAAATTAAACTAGTGGTAAAGTTCTAACTACTGAGAAAATTAAACTAGTGGTAAGGTTCTAACTACTGAGAAAATTAAACTAGTGGTAAGGTTCTAGCTACTGAGAAAATTAAACTAGTGGTAAGGTTCTAGCTACTGAGAAAATTAAACTAGCAGTAAGGTTCTAACTACTGAGAAAATTAAACTAGTAGTAAGGTTCTAACTACTGAGAAAATTAAACTAGTGGTAAGGTTCTGACTACTGAGAAAATTAAACTAGTGGTAAAGTTCTAACTACTGAGAAAATTAAACTAGTGGTAAGGTTCTAACTACTGAGAAAATTAAACTAGTGGTAAGGTTCTAACTACTGAGAAAATTAAACTAGTGGTAAGGTTCTAACTACCGAGAAAATTAAACTAGTGGTAAGGTTCTAGCTACTGAGAAAATTAAACTAGTGGTAAGGTTCTAACTACTGAGAAAATTAAACTAGTGATAAGGTTCTAGTTACTGAGAAAATTAAACTAGTGCTAAAGTTCTAACTACTGAGAAAATTAAACTAGTGGTAAGGTTCTAACTACTGAGAAAATTAAACTAGTGCTAAAGTTCTAACTACTGAGAAAATTAAACTAGTTGTAAGGTTCTAACTACTGAGAAAATTAAACTAGTGGTAAAGTTCTAACTACTGAGAAAATTAAACTAGTGGTAAGGTTCTAACTACTGAGAAAATTAAACTAGTGGTAAGGTTCTAACTACTGAGAAAATTAAACTAGTGGTAAGGTTTTAACTACCGAGAAAATTAAACTAGTAGTAAGGTTCTAGCTACTGAGAAAATTAAACTAGTGGTAAGGTTCTAGCTACTGAGAAAATTAAACTAGTTGTAAGGTTCTAACTACTGAGAAAATTAAACTAGTGGTAAGGTTCTAGCTACTGAGAAAATTAAACTAGTGGTAAAGTTCTAACTACTGAGAAAATTAAACTAGTGGTAAGGTTCTAGCTACTGAGAAAATTAAACTAGCAGTAAGGTTCTAACTACTGAGAAAATTAAACTAGTGGTAAGGTTCTATCTACTGAGAAAATTAAACTAGTAGTAAGGTTCTAACTACTGAGAAAATTAAACTAGTGGTAAGGTTCTAGCTACTGAGAAAATTAAACTAGTAGTAAGGTTCTAACTACTGAGAAAATTAAACTAGTGGTAAGGTTCTAACAACTGAGAAAATTAAACTAGCAGTAAGGTTCTAACTACTGAGAAAATTAATCTAGTGGTAAGATTCTATCTACTGAGAAAATTAAACTAGTAGTAAGGTTCTAACTACTGAGAAAATTAAACTAGTGGTAAGGTTCTAACTACTGAGAAAATTAAACTAGTAGTAAGGTTCTAGCTACTGAGAAAATTAAACTAGTGGTAAAGTTCTAACTACTGAGAAAATTAAACTAGTGGTAAGGTTCTAGCTACTGAGAAAATTAAACTAGCAGTAAGGTTCTAACTACTGAGAAAATTAAACTAGTGGTAAGGTTCTATCTACTGAGAAAATTAAACTAGTAGTAAGGTTCTAACTACTGAGAAAATTAAACTAGTGGTAAGGTTCTAGCTACTGAGAAAATTAAACTAGTAGTAAGGTTCTAACTACTGAGAAAATTAAACTAGTGGTAAGGTTCTAACAACTGAGAAAATTAAACTAGCAGTAAGGTTCTAACTACTGAGAAAATTAAACTAGTGGTAAGGTTCTATCTACTGAGAAAATTAAACTAGTAGTAAGGTTCTAACTACTGAGAAAATTAAACTAGTGGTAAGGTTCTAACTACTGAGAAAATTAAACTAGTAGTAAGGTTCTAGCTACTGAGAAAATTAAACTAGTGGTAAGGTTCTAACTACTGAAAAAATTAAACTAGTAGTAAGGTTCTAGCTACTGAGAAAATTAAACTAGTGGTAAGGTTCTAACAACTGAGAAAATTAAACTAGTGGTAAGGTTCTAACTACTGAGAAAATTAAACTAGTGTAAAGGTTGTAACTACTGAGAAAATTAAACTAGTGGTAAGGTTCTAACTACTGAGAAAATTAAACTAGTGGTAAGGTTATAGCTACTGAGAAAATTAAACTAGTGGTAAGGTTCTAGCTACTGAGAAAATTAAACTAGTGGTAAGGTTATAGCTACTGGGAAAATTAAACTAGTGGTAAGGTTCTAGCTACTGAGAAAATTAAACTAGCAGTAAGGTTCTAACTACTGAGAAAATTAAACTAGCAGTAAGGTTCTAACTACTGAGAAAATTAAACTAGTGGTAAGGTTCTAGCTACTGAGAAAATTAAACTAGTAGTAAGGTTCTAACTACTGAGAAAATTAAACTAGTGGTAAGGTTCTAGCTACTGAGAAAATTAAACTAGTGGTAAAGTTCTAACTACTGAGAAAATTAAACTAGTGGTAAGGTTCTAGCTACTTAGAAAATTAAACTAGTGGTAAGGTTCTAACTACTGAGAAAATTAAACTAGTGGTAAGGTTCTAACTACTGAGAAAATTAAACTAGTGGTAATGTTCTAACTACTGAGAAAATTAAACTAGTGGTAAGGTTCCAGCTACTGAGAAAATTAAACTAGTGGTAAGGTTCTAACTACTGAGAAAATTAAACTAGTGCTAAAGTTCTAACAACTGAGAAAATTAAACTAGTGCTAAAGTTCTAACAACTGAGAAAATTAAACTAGTGGTAAAGTTCTAACTACTGAGAAAATTAAACTAGTGGTAAGGTTCTAACTACTGAGAAAATTAAACTAGTGGTAAGGTTCTAACTACTGAGAAAATTAAACTAGTGGTAAGGTTCTAACTACTGAGAAAATTAAACTAGTGGTAAGGTTCTAGCTACTGAGAAAATTAAACTAGTGGTAAGGTTCTAACAACTGAGAAAATTAAACTAGTGGTAAGGTTCTAACTACTGAGAAAATTAAACTAGTGCTAAGGTTGTAACTACTGAGAAAATTAAACTAGTGGTAAGGTTCTAACTACTGAGAAAATTAAACTAGCAGTAAGGTTATAGCTACTGAGAAAATTAAGCTAGTAGTAAGGTTCTAGCTACTGAGAAAATTAAACTAGCAGTAAGGTTCTAACTACTGAGAAAATTAAACTAGTGGTAAGGTTCTAACTACTGAAAAAATTAAACTAGTGGTAAGGTTGTAACTACTGAGAAAATTAAACTAGTGGTAAGGTTCTAACTACTGAGAAAATTAAACTAGTGGTAAGGTTCTAGCTACTAAGAAAATTAAACTAGTGGTAAAGTTCTAACTACTGAGAAAATTAAACTAGTGGTAAGGTTCTAGCTACTGAGAAAATTAAACTAGTTGTAAGGTTCTAACTACTGAGAAAATTAAACTAGTGGTAAGGTTCTAACTACTGAGAAAATTAAACTAGAGGTAAAGTTCTAACTACTGAGAAAATTAAACTAGTGGTAAGGTTCTAGCTACTGAGAAAATTAAACTAGTGGTAAGGTTCTAACTACTGAGAAAATTAAACTAGTGGTAAGGTTCTAACTACTGAGAAAATTAAACTAGTAGTAATGTTCTAGCTACTGAGAAAATTAAACTAGTGGTAAGGATCCAGCTACTGAGAAAATTAAACTAGTGGTAAGGTTCTAACTACTGAGAAAATTAAACTAGTGGTAAAGTTCTAACTACTGAGAAAATTAAACTAGTAGTAAGGTTCTAGCTACTGAGAAAATTAAACTAGTGCTAAAGTTCTAACTACTGAAAAAATTAAACTAGTGATAAGGTTCTAACTACTGAGAAAATTAAACTAGTGATAAGGTTCTAGTTACCGAGAAAATTAAACTACTGCTAAAGTTCTAACTACTGAGAAAATTAAACTAGTGGTAAGGTTCTAACTACTGAGAAAATCAAACTAGTGGTAAGGTTCTAGCTACTGAGAAAATTAAACTAGTGCTAAAGTTCTAACTACTGAGAAAATTAAACTAGTGGTAAGGTTCTAGCTACTGAAAAAATTAAACTAGTGGTAAAGTTCTAACTACTGAGAAAATTAAACTAGTGGTAAGGTTCTAACTACTGGGAAAATTAAACTAGTGGTAAGGTTCTAACTACTGAGAAAATTAAACTAGTGGTAAGGTTCTAACTACTGAGAAAATTAAACTAGTGGTAAGGTTCTAGCTACTGAGAAAATTAAACTAGTGGTAAGGTTCTAACTACTGAGAAAATTAAACTAGTGGTAAGGTTCTAACAACTGAGAAAATTAAACTAGTGGTAAGGTTCTAACTACCGAGAAAATTAAACTAGTGCTAAGGTTGTAACTACTGAGAAAATTAAACTAGTGGTAAGGTTCTAACTACTGAGAAAATTAAACTAGTGGTAAGGTTATAGCTACTGAGAAAATTAAACTAGCAGTAAGGTTCTAGCTACTGAGAAAATTAAACTAGTGGTAAGGTTATAGCTACTGAGAAAATTAAACTAGTGGTAAGGTTCTAGCTACTGAGAAAATTAAACTAGTGGTAAGGTTCTAACTACTGAGAAAATTAAACTAGTGGTAAGGTTCTAACTACTGAGAAAATTAAACTAGTGGTAAGGTTCTAACTACTGAGAAAATTAAACTAGTAGTAAGGTTCTAGCTACTGAGAAAATTAAACTAGTGGTAAGGTTCTAGCTAATGAGAAAATTAAACTAGTGGTAAGGTTCTAGCTACTGAGAAAACTAAACTAGTGGTAAAGTTCTAACTACTGAGAAAATTAAACTAGTGGTAAGGTTCTAGCTACTTAGAAAATTAAACTAGCAGTAAGGTTCTAACTACAGAGAAAATTAAACTAGTGGTAAAGTTCTAAGTACTGAGAAAATTAAACTAGTAGTAAGGTTCTAACTACTGAGAAAATTAAACTAGTGGTAAGGTTCTAACTACTGAGAAAATTAAACTAGTAGTAAGGTTCTAGCTACTGAGAAAATTAAACTAGTAGTAAGGTTCTAACTACTGAAAAAATTAAACTAGTAGTAAGGTTCTAGCTACTGAGAAAATTAAACTAGTGGTAAAGTTCTAACTACTGAGAAAATTAAACTAGCAGTAAGGTTCTAGCTACTTAGAAAATTAAACTAGCAGTAAGGTTCTAACTACCGAGAAAATTAAACTAGTGGTAAAGTTCTAACTACTGAGAAAATTAAACTAGTGGTAAGGTTCTAACTACTGAGAAAATTAAACTAGTGGTAAGGTTCTAGCTACTGAGAAAATTAAACTAGTGGTAAGGTTCTAGCTACTGAGAAAATTAAACTAGCAGTAAGGTTCTAACTACTGAGAAAATTAAACTAGTAGTAAGGTTCTAACTACTGAGAAAATTAAACTAGTGGTAAGGTTCTGACTACTGAGAAAATTAAACTAGTGGTAAAGTTCTAACTACTGAGAAAATTAAACTAGTGGTAAGGTTCTAACTACTGAGAAAATTAAACTAGTGGTAAGGTTCTAACTACTGAGAAAATTAAACTAGTGGTAAGGTTCTAACTACCGAGAAAATTAAACTAGTAGTAAGGTTCTAGCTACTGAGAAAATTAAACTAGTAGTAAGGTTCTAACTACTGAGAAAATTAAACTAGTGATAAGGTTCTAGTTACTGAGAAAATTAAACTAGTGCTAAAATTCTAACTACTGAGAAAATTAAACTAGTGGTAAGGTTCTAACTACTGAGAAAATTAAACTAGTGGTAAGGTTCTAACTACTGAGAAAATTAAACTAGTGCTAAAGTTCTAACTACTGAGAAAATTAAACTAGTGGTAAGGTTCTAACTACTGAGAAAATTAAACTAGTGGTAAGGTTCTAGCTACTGAGAAAATTAAACTAGTGGTAAAGTTCTAACTACTGAGAAAATTAAACTAGTGGTAAGGTTCTAGCTACTTAGAAAATTAAACTAGTGGTAAGGTTCTAACTACTGAGAAAATTAAACTAGTGGTAAGGTTCTAACTACTGAGAAAATTAAACTAGTGGTAATGTTCTAACTACTGAGAAAATTAAACTAGTGGTAAGGTTCCAGCTACTGAGAAAATTAAACTAGTGGTAAGGTTCTAACTACTGAGAAAATTAAACTAGTGCTAAAGTTCTAACAACTGAGAAAATTAAACTAGTGCTAAAGTTCTAACAACTGAGAAAATTAAACTAGTGGTAAAGTTCTAACTACTGAGAAAATTAAACTAGTGGTAAGGTTCTAACTACTGAGAAAATTAAACTAGTGGTAAGGTTCTAACTACTGAGAAAATTAAACTAGTGGTAAGGTTCTAACTACTGAGAAAATTAAACTAGTGGTAAGGTTCTAGCTACTGAGAAAATTAAACTAGTGGTAAGGTTCTAACAACTGAGAAAATTAAACTAGTGGTAAGGTTCTAACTACTGAGAAAATTAAACTAGTGCTAAGGTTGTAACTACTGAGAAAATTAAACTAGTGGTAAGGTTCTAACTACTGAGAAAATTAAACTAGCAGTAAGGTTATAGCTACTGAGAAAATTAAGCTAGTAGTAAGGTTCTAGCTACTGAGAAAATTAAACTAGCAGTAAGGTTCTAACTACTGAGAAAATTAAACTAGTGGTAAGGTTCTAACTACTGAAAAAATTAAACTAGTGGTAAGGTTGTAACTACTGAGAAAATTAAACTAGTGGTAAGGTTCTAACTACTGAGAAAATTAAACTAGTGGTAAGGTTCTAGCTACTAAGAAAATTAAACTAGTGGTAAAGTTCTAACTACTGAGAAAATTAAACTAGTGGTAAGGTTCTAGCTACTGAGAAAATTAAACTAGTTGTAAGGTTCTAACTACTGAGAAAATTAAACTAGTGGTAAGGTTCTAACTACTGAGAAAATTAAACTAGAGGTAAAGTTCTAACTACTGAGAAAATTAAACTAGTTGTAAGGTTCTAGCTACTGAGAAAATTAAACTAGTGGTAAGGTTCTAACTACTGAGAAAATTAAACTAGTGGTAAGGTTCTAACTACTGAGAAAATTAAACTAGTAGTAATGTTCTAGCTACTGAGAAAATTAAACTAGTGGTAAGGATCCAGCTACTGAGAAAATTAAACTAGTGGTAAGGTTCTAACTACTGAGAAAATTAAACTAGTGGTAAAGTTCTAACTACTGAGAAAATTAAACTAGTGGTAAGGTTCTAGCTACTGAGAAAATTAAACTAGTGCTAAAGTTCTAACTACTGAAAAAATTAAACTAGTGATAAGGTTCTAACTACTGAGAAAATTAAACTAGTGATAAGGTTCTAGTTACCGAGAAAATTAAACTACTGCTAAAGTTCTAACTACTGAGAAAATTAAACTAGTGGTAAGGTTCTAACTACTGAGAAAATCAAACTAGTGGTAAGGTTCTAGCTACTGAGAAAATTAAACTAGTGCTAAAGTTCTAACTACTGAGAAAATTAAACTAGTGGTAAGGTTCTAGCTACTGAAAAAATTAAACTAGTGGTAAAGTTCTAACTACTGAGAAAATTAAACTAGTGGTAAGGTTCTAACTACTGGGAAAATTAAACTAGTGGTAAGGTTCTAACTACTGAGAAAATTAAACTAGTGGTAAGGTTCTAACTACTGAGAAAATTAAACTAGTGGTAAGGTTCTAGCTACTGAGAAAATTAAACTAGTGGTAAGGTTCTAACTACTGAGAAAATTAAACTAGTGGTAAGGTTCTAACAACTGAGAAAATTAAACTAGTGGTAAGGTTCTAACTACTGAGAAAATTAAACTAGTGCTAAGGTTGTAACTACTGAGAAAATTAAACTAGTGGTAAGGTTCTAACTACTGAGAAAATTAAACTAGTGGTAAGGTTATAGCTACTGAGAAAATTAAACTAGCAGTAAGGTTCTAGCTACTGAGAAAATTAAACTAGTGGTAAGGTTATAGCTACTGAGAAAATTAAACTAGTAGTAAGGTTCTAGCTACTGAGAAAATTAAACTAGTGGTAAGGTTCTAACTACTGAGAAAATTAAACTAGTGGTAAGGTTCTAACTACTGAGAAAATTAAACTAGTGGTAAGGTTCTAACTACTGAGAAAATTAAACTAGTAGTAAGGTTCTAGCTACTGAGAAAATTAAACTAGTGGTAAGGTTCTAGCTAATGAGAAAATTAAACTAGTAGTAAGGTTCTAGCTACTGAGAAAACTAAACTAGTGGTAAAGTTCTAACTACTGAGAAAATTAAACTAGTGGTAAGGTTCTAGCTACTTAGAAAATTAAACTAGCAGTAAGGTTCTAACTACAGAGAAAATTAAACTAGTGGTAAAGTTCTAAGTACTGAGAAAATTAAACTAGTAGTAAGGTTCTAACTACTGAGAAAATTAAACTAGTGGTAAGGTTCTAACTACTGAGAAAATTAAACTAGTAGTAAGGTTCTAGCTACTGAGAAAATTAAACTAGTAGTAAGGTTCTAACTACTGAAAAAATTAAACTAGTAGTAAGGTTCTAGCTACTGAGAAAATTAAACTAGTGGTAAAGTTCTAACTACTGAGAAAATTAAACTAGCAGTAAGGTTCTAGCTACTTAGAAAATTAAACTAGCAGTAAGGTTCTAACTACCGAGAAAATTAAACTAGTGGTAAAGTTCTAACTACTGAGAAAATTAAACTAGTGGTAAGGTTCTAACTACTGAGAAAATTAAACTAGTGGTAAGGTTCTAGCTACTGAGAAAATTAAACTAGTGGTAAGGTTCTAGCTACTGAGAAAATTAAACTAGCAGTAAGGTTCTAACTACTGAGAAAATTAAACTAGTAGTAAGGTTCTAACTACTGAGAAAATTAAACTAGTGGTAAGGTTCTGACTACTGAGAAAATTAAACTAGTGGTAAAGTTCTAACTACTGAGAAAATTAAACTAGTGGTAAGGTTCTAACTACTGAGAAAATTAAACTAGTGGTAAGGTTCTAACTACTGAGAAAATTAAACTAGTGGTAAGGTTCTAACTACCGAGAAAATTAAACTAGTAGTAAGGTTCTAGCTACTGAGAAAATTAAACTAGTAGTAAGGTTCTAACTACTGAGAAAATTAAACTAGTGATAAGGTTCTAGTTACTGAGAAAATTAAACTAGTGCTAAAATTCTAACTACTGAGAAAATTAAACTAGTGGTAAGGTTCTAACTACTGAGAAAATTAAACTAGTGGTAAGGTTCTAACTACTGAGAAAATTAAACTAGTGCTAAAGTTCTAACTACTGAGAAAATTAAACTAGTTGTAAGGTTCTAACTACTGAGAAAATTAAACTAGTGGTAAAGTTCTAACTACTGAGAAAATTAAACTAGTGGTAAGGTTCTAACTACTGAGAAAATTAAACTAGTGGTAAGGTTCTAACTACTGAGAAAATTAAACTAGTGGTAAGGTTTTAACTACCGAGAAAATTAAACTAGTAGTAAGGTTCTAGCTACTGAGAAAATTAAACTAGTGGTAAGGTTCTAGCTACTGAGAAAATTAAACTAGTTGTAAGGTTCTAACTACTGAGAAAATTAAACTAGTGGTAAGGTTCTAGCTACTGAGAAAATTAAACTAGTGGTAAAGTTCTAACTACTGAGAAAATTAAACTAGTGGTAAGGTTCTAGCTACTGAGAAAATTAAACTAGCAGTAAGGTTCTAACTACTGAGAAAATTAAACTAGTGGTAAGGTTCTATCTACTGAGAAAATTAAACTAGTAGTAAGGTTCTAACTACTGAGAAAATTAAACTAGTGGTAAGGTTCTAGCTACTGAGAAAATTAAACTAGTAGTAAGGTTCTAACTACTGAGAAAATTAAACTAGTGGTAAGGTTCTAACAACTGAGAAAATTAAACTAGCAGTAAGGTTCTAACTACTGAGAAAATTAAACTAGTGGTAAGGTTCTATCTACTGAGAAAATTAAACTAGTAGTAAGGTTCTAACTACTGAGAAAATTAAACTAGTGGTAAGGTTCTAACTACTGAGAAAATTAAACTAGTAGTAAGGTTCTAGCTACTGAGAAAATTAAACTAGTGGTAAGGTTCTAACTACTGAAAAAATTAAACTAGTAGTAAGGTTCTAGCTACTGAGAAAATTAAACTAGTGGTAAGGTTCTAACAACTGAGAAAATTAAACTAGTGGTAAGGTTCTAACTACTGAGAAAATTAAACTAGTGTAAAGGTTGTAACTACTGAGAAAATTAAACTAGTGGTAAGGTTCTAACTACTGAGAAAATTAAACTAGTGGTAAGGTTATAGCTACTGAGAAAATTAAACTAGTGGTAAGGTTCTAGCTACTGAGAAAATTAAACTAGTGGTAAGGTTATAGCTACTGGGAAAATTAAACTAGTGGTAAGGTTCTAGCTACTGAGAAAATTAAACTAGCAGTAAGGTTCTAACTACTGAGAAAATTAAACTAGCAGTAAGGTTCTAACTACTGAGAAAATTAAACTAGTGGTAAGGTTCTAACTACTGAGAAAATTAAACTAGTGGTAAGGTTCTAACTACTGAGAAAATTAAACTAGCAGTAAGGTTCTAACTACTGAGAAAATTAAACTAGCAGTAAGGTTCTAACTACTGAGAAAATTAAACTAGTGGTAAGGTTCTAACTACTGAGAAAATTAAACTAGCAGTAAGGTTCTAACTACTGAGAAAATTAAACTAGTGGTAAGGTTCTAACTACTGAGAAAATTAAACTAGTTGTAAGGTTCTAACTACTGAGAAAATTAAACTAGTGGTAAAGTTCTAACTACTGAGAAAATTAAACTAGTGGTAAGGTTCTAACTACTGAGAAAATTAAACTAGTGGTAAGGTTCTAACTACTGAGAAAATTAAACTAGTGGTAAGGTTTTAACTACCGAGAAAATTAAACTAGTAGTAAGGTTCTAGCTACTGAGAAAATTAAACTAGTGGTAAGGTTCTAGCTACTGAGAAAATTAAACTAGTTGTAAGGTTCTAACTACTGAGAAAATTAAACTAGTGGTAAGGTTCTAGCTACTGAGAAAATTAAACTAGTGGTAAAGTTCTAACTACTGAGAAAATTAAACTAGTGGTAAGGTTCTAGCTACTGAGAAAATTAAACTAGCAGTAAGGTTCTAACTACTGAGAAAATTAAACTAGTGGTAAGGTTCTATCTACTGAGAAAATTAAACTAGTAGTAAGGTTCTAACTACTGAGAAAATTAAACTAGTGGTAAGGTTCTAGCTACTGAGAAAATTAAACTAGTAGTAAGGTTCTAACTACTGAGAAAATTAAACTAGTGGTAAGGTTCTAACAACTGAGAAAATTAAACTAGCTGTAAGGTTCTAACTACTGAGAAAATTAAACTAGTGGTAAGGTTCTATCTACTGAGAAAATTAAACTAGTGGTAAGGTTCTAACTACTGAGAAAATTAAACTAGTGGTAAGGTTCTAACTACTGAGAAAATTAAACTAGCAGTAAGGTTCTAGCTACTGAGAAAATTAAACTAGTGGTAAGGTTCTAACTACTGAAAAAATTAAACTAGTGGTAAGGTTCTAGCTACTGAGAAAATTAAACTAGTGGTAAGGTTCTAACAACTGAGAAAATTAAACTAGTGGTAAGGTTCTAACTACTGAGAAAATTAAACTAGTGTAAAGGTTGTAACTACTGAGAAAATTAAACTAGTGGTAAGGTTCTAACTACTGAGAAAATTAAACTAGTGGTAAGGTTATAGCTACTGAGAAAATTAAACTAGTGGTAAGGTTCTAGCTACTGAGAAAATTAAACTAGTGGTAAGGTTATAGCTACTGGGAAAATTAAACTAGTGGTAAGGTTCTAGCTACTGAGAAAATTAAACTAGCAGTAAGGTTCTAACTACTGAGAAAATTAAACTAGCAGTAAGGTTCTAACTACTGAGAAAATTAAACTAGTGGTAAGGTTCTAACTACTGAGAAAATTAAACTAGTGGTAAGGTTCTAACTACTGAGAAAATTAAACTAGCAGTAAGGTTCTAACTACTGAGAAAATTAAACTAGCAGTAAGGTTCTAACTACTGAGAAAATTAAACTAGTGGTAAGGTTCTAACTACTGAGAAAATTAAACTAGCAGTAAGGTTCTAACTACTGAGAAAATTAAACTAGTGGTAAGGTTCTAACTACTGAGAAAATTAAACTAGTGGTAAGGTTCTAGCTACTGAGAAAATTAAACTAGTGGTAAGGTTCTAACTACTGAAAAAATTAAACTAGTAGTAAGGTTCTAGCTACTGAGAAAATTAAACTAGTGGTAAAGTTCTAACTACTGAGAAAATTAAACTAGTGGTAAGGTTCTAGCTACTTAGAAAATTAAACTAGCATTAAGGTTCTAACTACCGAGAAAATTAAACTAGTGGTAAAGTTCTAACTACAGAGAAAATTAAACTAGTGGTAAGGTTCTAACTACTGAGAAAATTAAATTAGTGGTAAGGTTCTAGCTACTGAGAAAATTAAACTAGTGGTAAGGTTCTAACTACTGAGAAAATTAAACTAGTGCTAAGGTTGTAACTACTGAGAAAATTAAACTAGTGGTAAGGTTCTAACTACTGAGAAAATTAAACTAGTGGTAAGGTTATAGCTACTGAGAAAATTAAACTAGTGGTAAGGTTCTAGCTACTGAGAAAATTAAACTAGTGGTAAGGTTCTAGCTACTGAGAAAATTAAACTAGTGGTAAGGTTCTAACTACTGAGAAAATTAAACTAGCAGTAAGGTTCTAACTACTGAGAAAATTAAACTAGTGGTAAAGTTCTAACTACTGAGAAAATTAAACTAGTAGTAAGGTTCTAGCTACTGAGAAAATTAAACTAGTGGTAAGGTTCTAACTACTGAAAAAATTAAACTAGTGGTAAGGTTCTAGCTACTGAGAAAATTAAACTAGTGGTAAAGTTCTAACTACTGAGAAAATTAAACTAGTGGTAAGGTTCTAGCTACTTAGAAAATTAAACTAGCAGTAAGGTTCTAACTACCGAGAAAATTAAACTAGTGGTAAAGTTCTAACTACTGAGAAAATTAAACTAGTGGTAAGGTTCTAACTACTGAGAAAATTAAACTAGTGGTAAGGTTCTAGCTACTGAGAAAATTAAACTAGTGGTAAGGTTCTAGCTACTGAGAAAATTAAACTAGCAGTAAGGTTCTAACTACTGAGAAAATTAAACTAGTGGTAAATTTCTAGCTACTGAGAAAATTAAACTAGTGGTAAAGTTCTAACTACTGAGAAAATTAAACTAGTGGTAAGGTTCTAGCTACTTAGAAAATTAAACTAGCAGTAAGGTTCTAACTACTGAGAAAATTAAACTAGTGGTAAGGTTCTAACTACTGAGAAAATTAAACTAGTGGTAAGGTTCTAACTACTGAGAAAATTAAACTAGTAGTAAGGTTCTAACTACTGAGAAAATTAAACTAGTGGTAAGGTTCTGACTACTGAGAAAATTAAACTAGTGGTAAAGTTCTAACTACTGAGAAAATTAAACTAGTGGTAAGGTTCTAACTACTGAGAAAATTAAACTAGTGGTAAGGTTCTAACTACTGAGAAAATTAAACTAGTGGTAAGGTTCTAACTACCGAGAAAATTAAACTAGTAGTAAGGTTCTAGCTACTGAGAAAATTAAACTAGTGGTAAGGTTCTAACTACTGAGAAAATTAAACTAGTGATAAGGTTCTAGTTACTGAGAAAATTAAACTAGTGCTAAAGTTCTAACTACTGAGAAAATTAAACTAGTGGTAAGGTTCTAACTACTGAGAAAATTAAACTAGTGGTAAGGTTCTAACTACTGAGAAAATTAAACTAGTGCTAAAGTTCTAACTACTGAGAAAATTAAACTAGTGGTAAGGTTCTAACTACTGAGAAAATTAAACTAGTGGTAAAGTTCTAACTACTGAGAAAATTAAACTAGTGGTAAGGTTCTAACTACTGAGAAAATTAAACTAGTGGTAAGGTTTTAACTACCGAGAAAATTAAACTAGTAGTAAGGTTCTAGCTACTGAGAAAATTAAACTAGTGGTAAGGTTCTAGCTACTGAGAAAATTAAACTAGTTGTAAGGTTCTAACTACTGAGAAAATTAAACTAGTGGTAAGGTTCTAGCTACTGAGAAAATTAAACTAGTGGTAAAGTTCTAACTACTGAGAAAATTAAACTAGTGGTAAGGTTCTAGCTACTGAGAAAATTAAACTAGCAGTAAGGTTCTAACTACTGAGAAAATTAAACTAATGGTAAGGTTCTAACAACTGAGAAAATTAAACTAGCTGTAAGGTTCTAACTACTGAGAAAATTAAACTAGTGGTAAGGTTCTATCTACTGAGAAAATTAAACTAGTGGTAAGGTTCTAACTACTGAGAAAATTAAACTAGTGGTAAGGTTCTAACTACTGAGAAAATTAAACTAGTGGTAAGGTTCTAGCTACTGAGAAAATTAAACTAGTGGTAAGGTTCTAACTACTGAAAAAATTAAACTAGTAATAAGGTTCTAGCTACGGAGAAAATTAAACTAGTGGTAAGGTTCTAACAACTGAGAAAATTAAACTAGTGGTAAGGTTCTAACTACTGAGAAAATTAAACTAGTGCTAAGGTTGTAACTACTGAGAAAATTAAACTAGTGGTAAGGTTCTAACTACTGAGAAAATTAAACTAGTGGTAAGGTTATAGCTACTGAGAAAATTAAGCTGGTGGTAAGGTTCTAGCTACTGAGAAAATTAAACTAGTGGTAAGGTTATAGCTACTGGGGAAATTAAACTAGTGGTAAGGTTCTAGCTACTGAGAAAATTAAACTAGTGGTAAGGTTCTAACTACTGAGAAAATTAAACTAGCAGTAAGGTTCTAACTACTGAGAAAATTAAACTAGCAGTAAGGTTCTAACTACTGAGAAAATTAAACTAGTGGTAAGGTTCTAACTACTGAGAAAATTAAACTAGTGGTAAGGTTCTAACTACTGAGAAAATTAAACTAGCTGTAAGGTTCTAACTACTGAGAAAATTAAACTAGTGGTAAGGTTCTAACTACTGAGAAAATTAAACCAGCTGTAAGGTTCTAACTACTGAGAAAATTAAACTAGTGGTAAGGTTCTAACTACTGAGAAAATTAAACTAGTGGTAAGGTTCTAGCTACTGAGAAAATTAAACTAGTGGTAAGGTTCTAACTACTGAAAAAATTAAACTAGTAGTAAGGTTCTAGCTACTGAGAAAATTAAACTAGTGGTAAAGTTCTAACTACTGAGAAAATTAAACTAGTGGTAAGGTTCTAGATACTTAGAAAATTAAACTAGCATTAAGGTTCTAACTACCGAGAAAATTAAACTAGTGGTAAAGTTCTAACTACAGAGAAAATTAAACTAGTGGTAAGGTTCTAACTACTGAGAAAATTAAATTAGTGGTAAGGTTCTAGCTACTGAGAAAATTAAACTAGTGGTAAGGTTCTAGCTACTGAGAAAATTAAACTAGTGATAAGGTTTTAACTACTGAGAAAATTAAACTAGTGGTTTGTTTCTAGCTACTGAGAAAATTAAACTAGTGGTAAAGTTTTAACTACTGAGAAAATTAAACTAGTGGTAAGGTTCTAGCTACTTAGAAAATTAAACTAGCAGTAAGGTTCTAACTACTGAGAAAATTAAACTAGTGGTAAGGTTCTAACTACTGAGAAAATTAAACTAGTAGTAAGGTTCTAACTACTGAGAAAATTAAACTAGTTGTAAGGTTCTAACTACTGAGAAAATTAAACTAGTGGTAAAGTTCTAACTACTGAGAAAATTAAACTAGTGGTAAGGTTCTAGCTACTGAGAAAATTAAACTAGTGGTAAGGTTCTGACTACTGAGAAAATTAAACTAGTAGTAAGGTTCTAACAACTGAGAAAATTAAACTAGTGGTAAGGTTCTAGCTACTGAGAAAATTAAACTAGTGGTAAGGTTCTAACTACTGAGAAAATTAAACTAGTAGTAAGGTTCTAGCTACTGAGAAAATTAAACTAGTGGTAAGGTTCTAACTACTGAGAAAATTAAACTAGTGGTAAGGTTCTAACAACTGAGAAAATTAAACTAGTGGTAAGGTTCTAGCTACTGAGAAAATTAAACTAGTGGTAAAGTTCTAACTACTGAGAAAATTAAACTAGTGGTAAGGTTCTAGCTACTTAGAAAATTAAACTAGCAGTAAGGTTCTAACTACTGAGAAAATTAAACTAGTGGTAAGATTCTAACTACTGAGAAAATTAAACTAGTGGTAAGGTTCTAGCTACTGAGAAAATTAAACTAGTGGTAAGGTTCTAACTACTGAGAAAATTAAACTAGTGGTAAGGTTCCAGCTACTGAGAAAATTAAACTAGTGGTAAGGTTCTAACTACTGAGAAAATTAAACTAGTGGTAAAGTTCTAACTACTGAGAAAATTAAACTAGTGGTTTGTTTCTAGCTACTGAGAAAATTAAACTAGTGGTAAAGTTTTAACTACTGAGAAAATTAAACTAGTGGTAAGGTTCTAGCTACTTAGAAAATTAAACTAGCAGTAAGGTTCTAACTACTGAGAAAATTAAACTAGTGGTAAGGTTCTAACTACTGAGAAAATTAAACTAGTAGTAAGGTTCTAACTACTGAGAAAATTAAACTAGTTGTAAGGTTCTAACTACTGAGAAAATTAAACTAGTAGTAAGGTTCTAACTACTGAGAAAATTAAACTAGTGGTAAGGTTCTAGCTATTGAGAAAATTAAACTAGTGGTAAGGTTCTGACTACTGAGAAAATTAAACTAGTAGTAAGGTTCTAACAACTGAGAAAATTAAACTAGTGGTAAGGTTCTAGCTACTGAGAAAATTAAACTAGTGGTAAGGTTCTAACTACTGAGAAAATTAAACTAGCAGTAAGGTTCTAACTACTGAGAAAATTAAACTAGTGGTAAGGTTCTAACTACTGAGAAAATTAAACTAGCTGTAAGGTTCTAACTACTGAGAAAATTAAACTAGCAGTAAGGTTCTAACTACTGAGAAAATTAAACTAGTGGTAAGGTTCTAGCTACTGAGAAAATTAAACTAGTGGTAAGGTTCTAACTACTGAAAAAATTAAACTAGTGGTAAGGTTCTAGCTACTGAGAAAATTAAACTAGTGGTAAAGTTCTAACTACTGAGAAAATTAAACTAGTGGTAAGGTTCTAGCTACTTAGAAAATTAAACTAGCATTAAGGTTCTAACTACCGAGAAAATTAAACTAGTGGTAAAGTTCTAACTACAGAGAAAATTAAACTAGTGGTAAGGTTCTAACTACTGAGAAGATTAAATTAGTGGTAAGGTTCTAGCTACTGAGAAAATTAAACTAGTGGTAAGGTTCTAGCTACTGAGAAAATTAAACTAGTGATAAGGTTTTAACTACTGAGAAAATTAAACTAGTGGTTTGTTTCTAGCTACTGAGAAAATTAAACTAGTGGTAAAGTTTTAACTACTGAGAAAATTAAACTAGTGGTAAGGTTCTAGCTACTTAGAAAATTAAACTAGCAGTAAGGTTCTAACTACTGAGAATATTAAACTAGTGGTAAGGTTCTAACTACTGAGAAAATTAAACTAGTAGTAAGGTTCTAACTACTGAGAAAATTAAACTAGTTGTAAGGTTCTAACTACTGAGAAAATTAAACTAGTGGTAAGGTTCTAACTACTGAGAAAATTAAACTAGTGGTAAGGTTCTAGCTACTGAGAAAATTAAACTAGTGGTAAGGTTCTGACTACTGAGAAAATTAAACTAGTAGTAAGGTTCTAACAAATGAGAAAATTAAACTAGTGGTAAGGTTCTAGCTACTGAGAAAATTAAACTAGTGGTAAGGTTCTAACTACTGAGAAAATATTAAACTAGTAGTAAGGTTCTAGCTACTGAGAAAATTAAACTAGTGGTAAGGTTCTAACTACTGAGAAAATTAAACTAGTGGTAAGGTTCTAACAACTGAGAAAATTAAACTAGTGGTAAGGTTCTAGCTACTGAGAAAATTAAACTAGTGGTAAAGTTCTAACTACTGAGAAAATTAAACTAGTGGTAAGGTTCTAGCTACTTGGAAAATTAAACTAGCAGTAAGGTTCTAACTACTGAGAAAATTAAACTAGTGGTAAGGTTCTAACTACTGAGAAAATTAAACTAGTGGTAAGGTTCTAGCTACTGAGAAAATTAAACTAGTGGTAAGGTTCTAACTACTGAGAAAATTAAACTAGTGGTAAGGTTCCAGCTACTGAGAAAATTAAACTAGTGGTAAGGTTCTAACTACTGAGAAAATTAAACTAGTGGTAAAGTTCTAACTACTGAGAAAATTAAACTAGTGGTTTGTTTCTAGCTACTGAGAAAATTAAACTAGTGGTAAAGTTTTAACTACTGAGAAAATTAAACTAGTGGTAAGGTTCTAGCTACTTAGAAAATTAAACTAGCAGGAAGGTTCTAACTACTGAGAAAATTAAACTAGTGGTAAGGTTCTAACAACTGAGAAAATTAAACTAGTGGTAAGGTTCTAACTACTGAGAAAATTAAACTAGTGCTAAGGTTGTAACTACTGAGAAAATTAAACTAGTGGTAAGGTTCTAACTACTGAGAAAATTAAACTAGTGGTAAGGTTATAGCTACTGAGAAAATTAAACTAGTGGTAAGGTTCTAGCTACTGAGAAAATTAAACTAGTGGTAAGGTTATAGCTACTGGGAAAATTAAACTAGTGGTAAGGTTCTAGCTACTGAGAAAATTAAACTAGCTGTAAGGTTCTAACTACTGAGAAAATTAAACTAGCAGTAAGGTTCTAACTACTGAGAAAATTAAACTAGCAGTAAGGTTCTAACTACTGAGAAAATTAAACTAGTGGTAAGGTTCTAACTACTGAGAAAATTAAACTAGCAGTAAGGTTCTAACTACTGAGAAAATTAAACTAGCAGTAAGGTTCTAACTACTGAGAAAATTAAACTAGTGGTAAGGTTCTAACTACTGAGAAAATTAAACTAGCAGTAAGGTTCTAACTACTGAGAAAATTAAACTAGTGGTAAG
Organism: Bathymodiolus brooksi; assembly: GCA_963680875.1. Classification (NCBI taxonomy): domain Eukaryota; kingdom Metazoa; phylum Mollusca; class Bivalvia; order Mytilida; family Modiolidae; genus Bathymodiolus; species Bathymodiolus brooksi. The sequence continues at coordinate 90,238,507 of OY804587.1, forward strand.
GTTCTAACTACTGAGAAAATTAAACTAGTGGTAAGGTTCTAGCTACTGAGAAAATTAAACTAGTGGTAAGGTTCTAACTACTGAAAAAATTAAACTAGTAGTAAGGTTCTAGCTACTGAGAAAATTAAACTAGTGGTAAAGTTCTAACTACTGAGAAAATTAAACTAGTGGTAAGGTTCTAACAACTGAGAAAATTAAACTAGTGGTAAGGTTCTAGCTACTGAGAAAATTAAACTAGTGGTAAAGTTCTAACTACTGAGAAAATTAAACTAGTGGTAAGGTTCTAGCTACTTAGAAAATTAAACTAGCAGTAAGGTTCTAACTACTGAGAAAATTAAACTAGTGGTAAGGTTCTAGCTACTGAGAAAATTAAACTAGTGGTAAGGTTCTAACTACTGAAAAAATTAAACTAGTGGTAAGGTTCTAACTACTGAAAAAATTAAACTAGTGGTAAGGTTCTAGCTACTGAGAAAATTAAACTAGTGGTAAAGTTCTAACTACTGAGAAAATTAAACTAGTGGTAAGGTTCTAGCTACTTAGAAAATTAAACTAGCATTAAGGTTCTAACTACCGAGAAAATTAAACTAGTGGTAAAGTTCTAACTACAGAGAAAATTAAACTAGTGGTAAGGTTCTAACTACTGAGAAGATTAAATTAGTGGTAAGGTTCTAGCTACTGAGAAAATTAAACTAGTGGTAAGGTTCTAGCTACTGAGAAAATTAAACTAGTGATAAGGTTTTAACTACTGAGAAAATTAAACTAGTGGTTTGTTTCTAGCTACTGAGAAAATTAAACTAGTGGTAAAGTTTTAACTACTGAGAAAATTAAACTAGTGGTAAGGTTCTAGCTACTTAGAAAATTAAACTAGCAGTAAGGTTCTAACTACTGAGAATATTAAACTAGTGGTAAGGTTCTAACTACTGAGAAAATTAAACTAGTAGTAAGGTTCTAACTACTGAGAAAATTAAACTAGTGGTAAGGTTCTAGCTACTTGGAAAATTAAACTAGCAGTAAGGTTCTAACTACTGAGAAAATTAAACTAGTGGTAAGGTTCTAACTACTGAGAAAATTAAACTAGTGGTAAGGTTCTAGCTACTGAGAAAATTAAACTAGTGGTAAGGTTCTAACTACTGAGAAAATTAAACTAGTGGTAAGGTTCCAGCTACTGAGAAAATTAAACTAGTGGTAAGGTTCTAACTACTGAGAAAATTAAACTAGTGGTAAAGTTCTAACTACTGAGAAAATTAAACTAGTGGTTTGTTTCTAGCTACTGAGAAAATTAAACTAGTGGTAAAGTTTTAACTACTGAGAAAATTAAACTAGTGGTAAGGTTCTAGCTACTTAGAAAATTAAACTAGCAGGAAGGTTCTAACTACTGAGAAAATTAAACTAGTGGTAAGGTTCTAACAACTGAGAAAATTAAACTAGTGGTAAGGTTCTAACTACTGAGAAAATTAAACTAGTGCTAAGGTTGTAACTACTGAGAAAATTAAACTAGTGGTAAGGTTCTAACTACTGAGAAAATTAAACTAGTGGTAAGGTTATAGCTACTGAGAAAATTAAACTAGTGGTAAGGTTCTAGCTACTGAGAAAATTAAACTAGTGGTAAGGTTATAGCTACTGGGAAAATTAAACTAGTGGTAAGGTTCTAGCTACTGAGAAAATTAAACTAGCTGTAAGGTTCTAACTACTGAGAAAATTAAACTAGCAGTAAGGTTCTAACTACTGAGAAAATTAAACTAGCAGTAAGGTTCTAACTACTGAGAAAATTAAACTAGTGGTAAGGTTCTAACTACTGAGAAAATTAAACTAGCAGTAAGGTTCTAACTACTGAGAAAATTAAACTAGCAGTAAGGTTCTAACTACTGAGAAAATTAAACTAGTGGTAAGGTTCTAACTACTGAGAAAATTAAACTAGCAGTAAGGTTCTAACTACTGAGAAAATTAAACTAGTGGTAAGGTTCTAACTACTGAGAAAATTAAACTAGTGGTAAGGTTCTAGCTACTGAGAAAATTAAACTAGTGGTAAGGTTCTAACTACTGAAAAAATTAAACTAGTAGTAAGGTTCTAGCTACTGAGAAAATTAAACTAGTGGTAAAGTTCTAACTACTGAGAAAATTAAACTAGTGGTAAGGTTCTAACAACTGAGAAAATTAAACTAGTGGTAAGGTTCTAGCTACTGAGAAAATTAAACTAGTGGTAAAGTTCTAACTACTGAGAAAATTAAACTAGTGGTAAGGTTCTAGCTACTTAGAAAATTAAACTAGCAGTAAGGTTCTAACTACTGAGAAAATTAAACTAGTGGTAAGGTTCTAGCTACTGAGAAAATTAAACTAGTGGTAAGGTTCTAACTACTGAAAAAATTAAACTAGTGGTAAGGTTCTAACTACTGAAAAAATTAAACTAGTGGTAAGGTTCTAGCTACTGAGAAAATTAAACTAGTGGTAAAGTTCTAACTACTGAGAAAATTAAACTAGTGGTAAGGTTCTAGCTACTTAGAAAATTAAACTAGCATTAAGGTTCTAACTACCGAGAAAATTAAACTAGTGGTAAAGTTCTAACTACAGAGAAAATTAAACTAGTGGTAAGGTTCTAACTACTGAGAAGATTAAATTAGTGGTAAGGTTCTAGCTACTGAGAAAATTAAACTAGTGGTAAGGTTCTAGCTACTGAGAAAATTAAACTAGTGATAAGGTTTTAACTACTGAGAAAATTAAACTAGTGGTTTGTTTCTAGCTACTGAGAAAATTAAACTAGTGGTAAAGTTTTAACTACTGAGAAAATTAAACTAGTGGTAAGGTTCTAGCTACTTAGAAAATTAAACTAGCAGTAAGGTTCTAACTACTGAGAATATTAAACTAGTGGTAAGGTTCTAACTACTGAGAAAATTAAACTAGTAGTAAGGTTCTAACTACTGAGAAAATTAAACTAGTTGTAAGGTTCTAACTACTGAGAAAATTAAACTAGTGGTAAGGTTCTAACTACTGAGAAAATTAAACTAGTGGTAAGGTTCTAGCTACTGAGAAAATTAAACTAGTGGTAAGGTTCTGACTACTGAGAAAATTAAACTAGTAGTAAGGTTCTAACAAATGAGAAAATTAAACTAGTGGTAAGGTTCTAGCTACTGAGAAAATTAAACTAGTGGTAAGGTTCTAACTACTGAGAAAATATTAAACTAGTAGTAAGGTTCTAGCTACTGAGAAAATTAAACTAGTGGTAAGGTTCTAACTACTGAGAAAATTAAACTAGTGGTAAGGTTCTAACAACTGAGAAAATTAAACTAGTGGTAAGGTTCTAGCTACTGAGAAAATTAAACTAGTGGTAAAGTTCTAACTACTGAGAAAATTAAACTAGTGGTAAGGTTCTAGCTACTTGGAAAATTAAACTAGCAGTAAGGTTCTAACTACTGAGAAAATTAAACTAGTGGTAAGGTTCTAACTACTGAGAAAATTAAACTAGTGGTAAGGTTCTAGCTACTGAGAAAATTAAACTAGTGGTAAGGTTCTAACTACTGAGAAAATTAAACTAGTGGTAAGGTTCCAGCTACTGAGAAAATTAAACTAGTGGTAAGGTTCTAACTACTGAGAAAATTAAACTAGTGGTAAAGTTCTAACTACTGAGAAAATTAAACTAGTGGTTTGTTTCTAGCTACTGAGAAAATTAAACTAGTGGTAAAGTTTTAACTACTGAGAAAATTAAACTAGTGGTAAGGTTCTAGCTACTTAGAAAATTAAACTAGCAGGAAGGTTCTAACTACTGAGAAAATTAAACTAGTGGTAAGGTTCTAACAACTGAGAAAATTAAACTAGTGGTAAGGTTCTAACTACTGAGAAAATTAAACTAGTGCTAAGGTTGTAACTACTGAGAAAATTAAACTAGTGGTAAGGTTCTAACTACTGAGAAAATTAAACTAGTGGTAAGGTTATAGCTACTGAGAAAATTAAACTAGTGGTAAGGTTCTAGCTACTGAGAAAATTAAACTAGTGGTAAGGTTATAGCTACTGGGAAAATTAAACTAGTGGTAAGGTTCTAGCTACTGAGAAAATTAAACTAGCTGTAAGGTTCTAACTACTGAGAAAATTAAACTAGCAGTAAGGTTCTAACTACTGAGAAAATTAAACTAGCAGTAAGGTTCTAACTACTGAGAAAATTAAACTAGTGGTAAGGTTCTAACTACTGAGAAAATTAAACTAGCAGTAAGGTTCTAACTACTGAGAAAATTAAACTAGCAGTAAGGTTCTAACTACTGAGAAAATTAAACTAGTGGTAAGGTTCTAACTACTGAGAAAATTAAACTAGCAGTAAGGTTCTAACTACTGAGAAAATTAAACTAGTGGTAAGGTTCTAACTACTGAGAAAATTAAACTAGTGGTAAGGTTCTAGCTACTGAGAAAATTAAACTAGTGGTAAGGTTCTAACTACTGAAAAAATTAAACTAGTAGTAAGGTTCTAGCTACTGAGAAAATTAAACTAGTGGTAAAGTTCTAACTACTGAGAAAATTAAACTAGTGGTAAGGTTCTAACAACTGAGAAAATTAAACTAGTGGTAAGGTTCTAGCTACTGAGAAAATTAAACTAGTGGTAAAGTTCTAACTACTGAGAAAATTAAACTAGTGGTAAGGTTCTAGCTACTTAGAAAATTAAACTAGCAGTAAGGTTCTAACTACTGAGAAAATTAAACTAGTGGTAAGGTTCTAACTACTGAGAAAATTAAACTAGTGGTAAGGTTCTAGCTACTGAGAAAATTAAACTAGTGGTAAGGTTCTAACTACTGAGAAAATTAAACTAGTGGTAAGGTTCCAGCTACTGAGAAAATTAAACTAGTGGTAAGGTTCTAACTACTGAGAAAATTAAACTAGTGGTAAAGTTCTAACTACTGAGAAAATTAAACTAGTGGTTTGTTTCTAGCTACTGAGAAAATTAAACTAGTGGTAAAGTTTTAACTACTGAGAAAATTAAACTAGTGGTAAGGTTCTAGCTACTTAGAAAATTAAACTAGCAGTAAGGTTCTAACTACTGAGAAAATTAAACTAGTGGTAAGGTTCTAACAACTGAGAAAATTAAACTAGTGGTAAGGTTCTAACTACTGAGAAAATTAAACTAGTGCTAAGGTTGTAACTACTGAGAAAATTAAACTAGTGGTAAGGTTCTAACTACTGAGAAAATTAAACTAGTGGTAAGGTTATAGCTACTGAGAAAATTAAACTAGTGGTAAGGTTCTAGCTACTGAGAAAATTAAACTAGTGGTAAGGTTATAGCTACTGGGAAAATTAAACTAGTGGTAAGGTTCTAGCTACTGAGAAAATTAAACTAGCTGTAAGGTTCTAACTACTGAGAAAATTAAACTAGCAGTAAGGTTCTAACTACTGAGAAAATTAAACTAGCAGTAAGGTTCTAACTACTGAGAAAATTAAACTAGTGGTAAGGTTCTAACTACTGAGAAAATTAAACTAGCAGTAAGGTTCTAACTACTGAGAAAATTAAACTAGCAGTAAGGTTCTAACTACTGAGAAAATTAAACTAGTGGTAAGGTTCTAACTACTGAGAAAATTAAACTAGCAGTAAGGTTCTAACTACTGAGAAAATTAAACTAGTGGTAAGGTTCTAACTACTGAGAAAATTAAACTAGTGGTAAGGTTCTAGCTACTGAGAAAATTAAACTAGTGGTAAGGTTCTAACTACTGAAAAAATTAAACTAGTAGTAAGGTTCTAGCTACTGAGAAAATTAAACTAGTGGTAAAGTTCTAACTACTGAGAAAATTAAACTAGTGGTAAGGTTCTAGCTACTTAGAAAATTAAACTAGCATTAAGGTTCTAACTACCGAGAAAATTAAACTAGTGGTAAAGTTCTAACTACAGAGAAAATTAAACTAGTGGTAAGGTTCTAACTACTGAGAAAATTAAATTAGTGGTAAGGTTCTAGCTACTGAGAAAATTAAACTAGTGGTAAGGTTCTAACTACTGAGAAAATTAAACTAGTGCTAAGGTTGTAACTACTGAGAAAATTAAACTAGTGGTAAGGTTCTAACTACTGAGAAAATTAAACTAGTGGTAAGGTTATAGCTACTGAGAAAATTAAACTAGTGGTAAGGTTCTAGCTACTGAGAAAATTAAACTAGTGGTAAGGTTCTAGCTACTGAGAAAATTAAACTAGTGGTAAGGTTCTAACTACTGAGAAAATTAAACTAGCAGTAAGGTTCTAACTACTGAGAAAATTAAACTAGTGGTAAAGTTCTAACTACTGAGAAAATTAAACTAGTAGTAAGGTTCTAGCTACTGAGAAAATTACACTAGTGGTAAGGTTCTAACTACTGAAAAAATTAAACTAGTGGTAAGGTTCTAGCTACTGAGAAAATTAAACTAGTGGTAAAGTTCTAACTACTGAGAAAATTAAACTAGTGGTAAGGTTCTAGCTACTTAGAAAATTAAACTAGCAGTAAGGTTCTAACTACCGAGAAAATTAAACTAGTGGTAAAGTTCTAACTACTGAGAAAATTAAACTAGTGGTAAGGTTCTAACTACTGAGAAAATTAAACTAGTGGTAAGGTTCTAACTACTGAGAAAATTAAACTAGTAGTAAGGTTCTAGCTACTGAGAAAATTAAACTAGTGGTAAGGTTCTAGCTAATGAGAAAATTAAACTAGTAGTAAGGTTCTAGCTACTGAGAAAACTAAACTAGTGGTAAAGTTCTAACTACTGAGAAAATTAAACTAGTGGTAAGGTTCTAGCTACTTAGAAAATTAAACTAGCAGTAAGGTTCTAACTACAGAGAAAATTAAACTAGTGGTAAAGTTCTAAGTACTGAGAAAATTAAACTAGTAGTAAGGTTCTAACTACTGAGAAAATTAAACTAGTGGTAAGGTTCTAACTACTGAGAAAATTAAACTAGTAGTAAGGTTCTAGCTACTGAGAAAATTAAACTAGTAGTAAGGTTCTAACTACTGAAAAAATTAAACTAGTAGTAAGGTTCTAGCTACTGAGAAAATTAAACTAGTGGTAAAGTTCTAACTACTGAGAAAATTAAACTAGCAGTAAGGTTCTAGCTACTTAGAAAATTAAACTAGCAGTAAGGTTCTAACTACCGAGAAAATTAAACTAGTGGTAAAGTTCTAACTACTGAGAAAATTAAACTAGTGGTAAGGTTCTAACTACTGAGAAAATTAAACTAGTGGTAAGGTTCTAGCTACTGAGAAAATTAAACTAGTGGTAAGGTTCTAGCTACTGAGAAAATTAAACTAGCAGTAAGGTTCTAACTACTGAGAAAATTAAACTAGTAGTAAGGTTCTAACTACTGAGAAAATTAAACTAGTGGTAAGGTTCTGACTACTGAGAAAATTAAACTAGTGGTAAAGTTCTAACTACTGAGAAAATTAAACTAGTGGTAAGGTTCTAACTACTGAGAAAATTAAACTAGTGGTAAGGTTCTAACTACTGAGAAAATTAAACTAGTGGTAAGGTTCTAACTACCGAGAAAATTAAACTAGTAGTAAGGTTCTAGCTACTGAGAAAATTAAACTAGTAGTAAGGTTCTAACTACTGAGAAAATTAAACTAGTGATAAGGTTCTAGTTACTGAGAAAATTAAACTAGTGCTAAAATTCTAACTACTGAGAAAATTAAACTAGTGGTAAGGTTCTAACTACTGAGAAAATTAAACTAGTGGTAAGGTTCTAACTACTGAGAAAATTAAACTAGTGCTAAAGTTCTAACTACTGAGAAAATTAAACTAGTTGTAAGGTTCTAACTACTGAGAAAATTAAACTAGTGGTAAAGTTCTAACTACTGAGAAAATTAAACTAGTGGTAAGGTTCTAACTACTGAGAAAATTAAACTAGTGGTAAGGTTCTAACTACTGAGAAAATTAAACTAGTGGTAAGGTTTTAACTACCGAGAAAATTAAACTAGTAGTAAGGTTCTAGCTACTGAGAAAATTAAACTAGTGGTAAGGTTCTAGCTACTGAGAAAATTAAACTAGTTGTAAGGTTCTAACTACTGAGAAAATTAAACTAGTGGTAAGGTTCTAGCTACTGAGAAAATTAAACTAGTGGTAAAGTTCTAACTACTGAGAAAATTAAACTAGTGGTAAGGTTCTAGCTACTGAGAAAATTAAACTAGCAGTAAGGTTCTAACTACTGAGAAAATTAAACTAGTGGTAAGGTTCTATCTACTGAGAAAATTAAACTAGTAGTAAGGTTCTAACTACTGAGAAAATTAAACTAGTGGTAAGGTTCTAGCTACTGAGAAAATTAAACTAGTAGTAAGGTTCTAACTACTGAGAAAATTAAACTAGTGGTAAGGTTCTAACAACTGAGAAAATTAAACTAGCAGTAAGGTTCTAACTACTGAGAAAATTAAACTAGTGGTAAGGTTCTATCTACTGAGAAAATTAAACTAGTAGTAAGGTTCTAACTACTGAGAAAATTAAACTAGTGGTAAGGTTCTAACTACTGAGAAAATTAAACTAGTAGTAAGGTTCTAGCTACTGAGAAAATTAAACTAGTGGTAAGGTTCTAACTACTGAAAAAATTAAACTAGTAGTAAGGTTCTAGCTACTGAGAAAATTAAACTAGTGGTAAGGTTCTAACAACTGAGAAAATTAAACTAGTGGTAAGGTTCTAACTACTGAGAAAATTAAACTAGTGTAAAGGTTGTAACTACTGAGAAAATTAAACTAGTGGTAAGGTTCTAACTACTGAGAAAATTAAACTAGTGGTAAGGTTATAGCTACTGAGAAAATTAAACTAGTGGTAAGGTTCTAGCTACTGAGAAAATTAAACTAGTGGTAAGGTTATAGCTACTGGGAAAATTAAACTAGTGGTAAGGTTCTAGCTACTGAGAAAATTAAACTAGCAGTAAGGTTCTAACTACTGAGAAAATTAAACTAGCAGTAAGGTTCTAACTACTGAGAAAATTAAACTAGTGGTAAGGTTCTAACTACTGAGAAAATTAAACTAGTGGTAAGGTTCTAACTACTGAGAAAATTAAACTAGCAGTAAGGTTCTAACTACTGAGAAAATTAAACTAGCAGTAAGGTTCTAACTACTGAGAAAATTAAACTAGTGGTAAGGTTCTAACTACTGAGAAAATTAAACTAGCAGTAAGGTTCTAACTACTGAGAAAATTAAACTAGTGGTAAGGTTCTAACTACTGAGAAAATTAAACTAGTTGTAAGGTTCTAACTACTGAGAAAATTAAACTAGTGGTAAAGTTCTAACTACTGAGAAAATTAAACTAGTGGTAAGGTTCTAACTACTGAGAAAATTAAACTAGTGGTAAGGTTCTAACTACTGAGAAAATTAAACTAGTGGTAAGGTTTTAACTACCGAGAAAATTAAACTAGTAGTAAGGTTCTAGCTACTGAGAAAATTAAACTAGTGGTAAGGTTCTAGCTACTGAGAAAATTAAACTAGTTGTAAGGTTCTAACTACTGAGAAAATTAAACTAGTGGTAAGGTTCTAGCTACTGAGAAAATTAAACTAGTGGTAAAGTTCTAACTACTGAGAAAATTAAACTAGTGGTAAGGTTCTAGCTACTGAGAAAATTAAACTAGCAGTAAGGTTCTAACTACTGAGAAAATTAAACTAGTGGTAAGGTTCTATCTACTGAGAAAATTAAACTAGTAGTAAGGTTCTAACTACTGAGAAAATTAAACTAGTGGTAAGGTTCTAGCTACTGAGAAAATTAAACTAGTAGTAAGGTTCTAACTACTGAGAAAATTAAACTAGTGGTAAGGTTCTAACAACTGAGAAAATTAAACTAGCTGTAAGGTTCTAACTACTGAGAAAATTAAACTAGTGGTAAGGTTCTATCTACTGAGAAAATTAAACTAGTGGTAAGGTTCTAACTACTGAGAAAATTAAACTAGTGGTAAGGTTCTAACTACTGAGAAAATTAAACTAGCAGTAAGGTTCTAGCTACTGAGAAAATTAAACTAGTGGTAAGGTTCTAACTACTGAAAAAATTAAACTAGTGGTAAGGTTCTAGCTACTGAGAAAATTAAACTAGTGGTAAGGTTCTAACAACTGAGAAAATTAAACTAGTGGTAAGGTTCTAACTACTGAGAAAATTAAACTAGTGTAAAGGTTGTAACTACTGAGAAAATTAAACTAGTGGTAAGGTTCTAACTACTGAGAAAATTAAACTAGTGGTAAGGTTATAGCTACTGAGAAAATTAAACTAGTGGTAAGGTTCTAGCTACTGAGAAAATTAAACTAGTGGTAAGGTTATAGCTACTGGGAAAATTAAACTAGTGGTAAGGTTCTAGCTACTGAGAAAATTAAACTAGCAGTAAGGTTCTAACTACTGAGAAAATTAAACTAGCAGTAAGGTTCTAACTACTGAGAAAATTAAACTAGTGGTAAGGTTCTAACTACTGAGAAAATTAAACTAGTGGTAAGGTTCTAACTACTGAGAAAATTAAACTAGCAGTAAGGTTCTAACTACTGAGAAAATTAAACTAGCAGTAAGGTTCTAACTACTGAGAAAATTAAACTAGTGGTAAGGTTCTAACTACTGAGAAAATTAAACTAGCAGTAAGGTTCTAACTACTGAGAAAATTAAACTAGTGGTAAGGTTCTAACTACTGAGAAAATTAAACTAGTGGTAAGGTTCTAGCTACTGAGAAAATTAAACTAGTGGTAAGGTTCTAACTACTGAAAAAATTAAACTAGTAGTAAGGTTCTAGCTACTGAGAAAATTAAACTAGTGGTAAAGTTCTAACTACTGAGAAAATTAAACTAGTGGTAAGGTTCTAGCTACTTAGAAAATTAAACTAGCATTAAGGTTCTAACTACCGAGAAAATTAAACTAGTGGTAAAGTTCTAACTACAGAGAAAATTAAACTAGTGGTAAGGTTCTAACTACTGAGAAAATTAAATTAGTGGTAAGGTTCTAGCTACTGAGAAAATTAAACTAGTGGTAAGGTTCTAACTACTGAGAAAATTAAACTAGTGCTAAGGTTGTAACTACTGAGAAAATTAAACTAGTGGTAAGGTTCTAACTACTGAGAAAATTAAACTAGTGGTAAGGTTATAGCTACTGAGAAAATTAAACTAGTGGTAAGGTTCTAGCTACTGAGAAAATTAAACTAGTGGTAAGGTTCTAGCTACTGAGAAAATTAAACTAGTGGTAAGGTTCTAACTACTGAGAAAATTAAACTAGCAGTAAGGTTCTAACTACTGAGAAAATTAAACTAGTGGTAAAGTTCTAACTACTGAGAAAATTAAACTAGTAGTAAGGTTCTAGCTACTGAGAAAATTAAACTAGTGGTAAGGTTCTAACTACTGAAAAAATTAAACTAGTGGTAAGGTTCTAGCTACTGAGAAAATTAAACTAGTGGTAAAGTTCTAACTACTGAGAAAATTAAACTAGTGGTAAGGTTCTAGCTACTTAGAAAATTAAACTAGCAGTAAGGTTCTAACTACCGAGAAAATTAAACTAGTGGTAAAGTTCTAACTACTGAGAAAATTAAACTAGTGGTAAGGTTCTAACTACTGAGAAAATTAAACTAGTGGTAAGGTTCTAGCTACTGAGAAAATTAAACTAGTGGTAAGGTTCTAGCTACTGAGAAAATTAAACTAGCAGTAAGGTTCTAACTACTGAGAAAATTAAACTAGTGGTAAATTTCTAGCTACTGAGAAAATTAAACTAGTGGTAAAGTTCTAACTACTGAGAAAATTAAACTAGTGGTAAGGTTCTAGCTACTTAGAAAATTAAACTAGCAGTAAGGTTCTAACTACTGAGAAAATTAAACTAGTGGTAAGGTTCTAACTACTGAGAAAATTAAACTAGTGGTAAGGTTCTAACTACTGAGAAAATTAAACTAGTAGTAAGGTTCTAACTACTGAGAAAATTAAACTAGTGGTAAGGTTCTGACTACTGAGAAAATTAAACTAGTGGTAAAGTTCTAACTACTGAGAAAATTAAACTAGTGGTAAGGTTCTAACTACTGAGAAAATTAAACTAGTGGTAAGGTTCTAACTACTGAGAAAATTAAACTAGTGGTAAGGTTCTAACTACCGAGAAAATTAAACTAGTAGTAAGGTTCTAGCTACTGAGAAAATTAAACTAGTGGTAAGGTTCTAACTACTGAGAAAATTAAACTAGTGATAAGGTTCTAGTTACTGAGAAAATTAAACTAGTGCTAAAGTTCTAACTACTGAGAAAATTAAACTAGTGGTAAGGTTCTAACTACTGAGAAAATTAAACTAGTGGTAAGGTTCTAACTACTGAGAAAATTAAACTAGTGCTAAAGTTCTAACTACTGAGAAAATTAAACTAGTGGTAAGGTTCTAACTACTGAGAAAATTAAACTAGTGGTAAAGTTCTAACTACTGAGAAAATTAAACTAGTGGTAAGGTTCTAACTACTGAGAAAATTAAACTAGTGGTAAGGTTTTAACTACCGAGAAAATTAAACTAGTAGTAAGGTTCTAGCTACTGAGAAAATTAAACTAGTGGTAAGGTTCTAGCTACTGAGAAAATTAAACTAGTTGTAAGGTTCTAACTACTGAGAAAATTAAACTAGTGGTAAGGTTCTAGCTACTGAGAAAATTAAACTAGTGGTAAAGTTCTAACTACTGAGAAAATTAAACTAGTGGTAAGGTTCTAGCTACTGAGAAAATTAAACTAGCAGTAAGGTTCTAACTACTGAGAAAATTAAACTAATGGTAAGGTTCTAACAACTGAGAAAATTAAACTAGCTGTAAGGTTCTAACTACTGAGAAAATTAAACTAGTGGTAAGGTTCTATCTACTGAGAAAATTAAACTAGTGGTAAGGTTCTAACTACTGAGAAAATTAAACTAGTGGTAAGGTTCTAACTACTGAGAAAATTAAACTAGTGGTAAGGTTCTAGCTACTGAGAAAATTAAACTAGTGGTAAGGTTCTAACTACTGAAAAAATTAAACTAGTAATAAGGTTCTAGCTACGGAGAAAATTAAACTAGTGGTAAGGTTCTAACAACTGAGAAAATTAAACTAGTGGTAAGGTTCTAACTACTGAGAAAATTAAACTAGTGCTAAGGTTGTAACTACTGAGAAAATTAAACTAGTGGTAAGGTTCTAACTACTGAGAAAATTAAACTAGTGGTAAGGTTATAGCTACTGAGAAAATTAAGCTGGTGGTAAGGTTCTAGCTACTGAGAAAATTAAACTAGTGGTAAGGTTATAGCTACTGGGGAAATTAAACTAGTGGTAAGGTTCTAGCTACTGAGAAAATTAAACTAGTGGTAAGGTTCTAACTACTGAGAAAATTAAACTAGCAGTAAGGTTCTAACTACTGAGAAAATTAAACTAGCAGTAAGGTTCTAACTACTGAGAAAATTAAACTAGTGGTAAGGTTCTAACTACTGAGAAAATTAAACTAGTGGTAAGGTTCTAACTACTGAGAAAATTAAACTAGCTGTAAGGTTCTAACTACTGAGAAAATTAAACTAGTGGTAAGGTTCTAACTACTGAGAAAATTAAACCAGCTGTAAGGTTCTAACTACTGAGAAAATTAAACTAGTGGTAAGGTTCTAACTACTGAGAAAATTAAACTAGTGGTAAGGTTCTAGCTACTGAGAAAATTAAACTAGTGGTAAGGTTCTAACTACTGAAAAAATTAAACTAGTAGTAAGGTTCTAGCTACTGAGAAAATTAAACTAGTGGTAAAGTTCTAACTACTGAGAAAATTAAACTAGTGGTAAGGTTCTAGATACTTAGAAAATTAAACTAGCATTAAGGTTCTAACTACCGAGAAAATTAAACTAGTGGTAAAGTTCTAACTACAGAGAAAATTAAACTAGTGGTAAGGTTCTAACTACTGAGAAAATTAAATTAGTGGTAAGGTTCTAGCTACTGAGAAAATTAAACTAGTGGTAAGGTTCTAGCTACTGAGAAAATTAAACTAGTGATAAGGTTTTAACTACTGAGAAAATTAAACTAGTGGTTTGTTTCTAGCTACTGAGAAAATTAAACTAGTGGTAAAGTTTTAACTACTGAGAAAATTAAACTAGTGGTAAGGTTCTAGCTACTTAGAAAATTAAACTAGCAGTAAGGTTCTAACTACTGAGAAAATTAAACTAGTGGTAAGGTTCTAACTACTGAGAAAATTAAACTAGTAGTAAGGTTCTAACTACTGAGAAAATTAAACTAGTTGTAAGGTTCTAACTACTGAGAAAATTAAACTAGTGGTAAAGTTCTAACTACTGAGAAAATTAAACTAGTGGTAAGGTTCTAGCTACTGAGAAAATTAAACTAGTGGTAAGGTTCTGACTACTGAGAAAATTAAACTAGTAGTAAGGTTCTAACAACTGAGAAAATTAAACTAGTGGTAAGGTTCTAGCTACTGAGAAAATTAAACTAGTGGTAAGGTTCTAACTACTGAGAAAATTAAACTAGTAGTAAGGTTCTAGCTACTGAGAAAATTAAACTAGTGGTAAGGTTCTAACTACTGAGAAAATTAAACTAGTGGTAAGGTTCTAACAACTGAGAAAATTAAACTAGTGGTAAGGTTCTAGCTACTGAGAAAATTAAACTAGTGGTAAAGTTCTAACTACTGAGAAAATTAAACTAGTGGTAAGGTTCTAGCTACTTAGAAAATTAAACTAGCAGTAAGGTTCTAACTACTGAGAAAATTAAACTAGTGGTAAGATTCTAACTACTGAGAAAATTAAACTAGTGGTAAGGTTCTAGCTACTGAGAAAATTAAACTAGTGGTAAGGTTCTAACTACTGAGAAAATTAAACTAGTGGTAAGGTTCCAGCTACTGAGAAAATTAAACTAGTGGTAAGGTTCTAACTACTGAGAAAATTAAACTAGTGGTAAAGTTCTAACTACTGAGAAAATTAAACTAGTGGTTTGTTTCTAGCTACTGAGAAAATTAAACTAGTGGTAAAGTTTTAACTACTGAGAAAATTAAACTAGTGGTAAGGTTCTAGCTACTTAGAAAATTAAACTAGCAGTAAGGTTCTAACTACTGAGAAAATTAAACTAGTGGTAAGGTTCTAACTACTGAGAAAATTAAACTAGTAGTAAGGTTCTAACTACTGAGAAAATTAAACTAGTTGTAAGGTTCTAACTACTGAGAAAATTAAACTAGTAGTAAGGTTCTAACTACTGAGAAAATTAAACTAGTGGTAAGGTTCTAGCTATTGAGAAAATTAAACTAGTGGTAAGGTTCTGACTACTGAGAAAATTAAACTAGTAGTAAGGTTCTAACAACTGAGAAAATTAAACTAGTGGTAAGGTTCTAGCTACTGAGAAAATTAAACTAGTGGTAAGGTTCTAACTACTGAGAAAATTAAACTAGCAGTAAGGTTCTAACTACTGAGAAAATTAAACTAGTGGTAAGGTTCTAACTACTGAGAAAATTAAACTAGCTGTAAGGTTCTAACTACTGAGAAAATTAAACTAGCAGTAAGGTTCTAACTACTGAGAAAATTAAACTAGTGGTAAGGTTCTAGCTACTGAGAAAATTAAACTAGTGGTAAGGTTCTAACTACTGAAAAAATTAAACTAGTGGTAAGGTTCTAGCTACTGAGAAAATTAAACTAGTGGTAAAGTTCTAACTACTGAGAAAATTAAACTAGTGGTAAGGTTCTAGCTACTTAGAAAATTAAACTAGCATTAAGGTTCTAACTACCGAGAAAATTAAACTAGTGGTAAAGTTCTAACTACAGAGAAAATTAAACTAGTGGTAAGGTTCTAACTACTGAGAAGATTAAATTAGTGGTAAGGTTCTAGCTACTGAGAAAATTAAACTAGTGGTAAGGTTCTAGCTACTGAGAAAATTAAACTAGTGATAAGGTTTTAACTACTGAGAAAATTAAACTAGTGGTTTGTTTCTAGCTACTGAGAAAATTAAACTAGTGGTAAAGTTTTAACTACTGAGAAAATTAAACTAGTGGTAAGGTTCTAGCTACTTAGAAAATTAAACTAGCAGTAAGGTTCTAACTACTGAGAATATTAAACTAGTGGTAAGGTTCTAACTACTGAGAAAATTAAACTAGTAGTAAGGTTCTAACTACTGAGAAAATTAAACTAGTTGTAAGGTTCTAACTACTGAGAAAATTAAACTAGTGGTAAGGTTCTAACTACTGAGAAAATTAAACTAGTGGTAAGGTTCTAGCTACTGAGAAAATTAAACTAGTGGTAAGGTTCTGACTACTGAGAAAATTAAACTAGTAGTAAGGTTCTAACAAATGAGAAAATTAAACTAGTGGTAAGGTTCTAGCTACTGAGAAAATTAAACTAGTGGTAAGGTTCTAACTACTGAGAAAATATTAAACTAGTAGTAAGGTTCTAGCTACTGAGAAAATTAAACTAGTGGTAAGGTTCTAACTACTGAGAAAATTAAACTAGTGGTAAGGTTCTAACAACTGAGAAAATTAAACTAGTGGTAAGGTTCTAGCTACTGAGAAAATTAAACTAGTGGTAAAGTTCTAACTACTGAGAAAATTAAACTAGTGGTAAGGTTCTAGCTACTTGGAAAATTAAACTAGCAGTAAGGTTCTAACTACTGAGAAAATTAAACTAGTGGTAAGGTTCTAACTACTGAGAAAATTAAACTAGTGGTAAGGTTCTAGCTACTGAGAAAATTAAACTAGTGGTAAGGTTCTAACTACTGAGAAAATTAAACTAGTGGTAAGGTTCCAGCTACTGAGAAAATTAAACTAGTGGTAAGGTTCTAACTACTGAGAAAATTAAACTAGTGGTAAAGTTCTAACTACTGAGAAAATTAAACTAGTGGTTTGTTTCTAGCTACTGAGAAAATTAAACTAGTGGTAAAGTTTTAACTACTGAGAAAATTAAACTAGTGGTAAGGTTCTAGCTACTTAGAAAATTAAACTAGCAGGAAGGTTCTAACTACTGAGAAAATTAAACTAGTGGTAAGGTTCTAACAACTGAGAAAATTAAACTAGTGGTAAGGTTCTAACTACTGAGAAAATTAAACTAGTGCTAAGGTTGTAACTACTGAGAAAATTAAACTAGTGGTAAGGTTCTAACTACTGAGAAAATTAAACTAGTGGTAAGGTTATAGCTACTGAGAAAATTAAACTAGTGGTAAGGTTCTAGCTACTGAGAAAATTAAACTAGTGGTAAGGTTATAGCTACTGGGAAAATTAAACTAGTGGTAAGGTTCTAGCTACTGAGAAAATTAAACTAGCTGTAAGGTTCTAACTACTGAGAAAATTAAACTAGCAGTAAGGTTCTAACTACTGAGAAAATTAAACTAGCAGTAAGGTTCTAACTACTGAGAAAATTAAACTAGTGGTAAGGTTCTAACTACTGAGAAAATTAAACTAGCAGTAAGGTTCTAACTACTGAGAAAATTAAACTAGCAGTAAGGTTCTAACTACTGAGAAAATTAAACTAGTGGTAAGGTTCTAACTACTGAGAAAATTAAACTAGCAGTAAGGTTCTAACTACTGAGAAAATTAAACTAGTGGTAAGGTTCTAACTACTGAGAAAATTAAACTAGTGGTAAGGTTCTAGCTACTGAGAAAATTAAACTAGTGGTAAGGTTCTAACTACTGAAAAAATTAAACTAGTAGTAAGGTTCTAGCTACTGAGAAAATTAAACTAGTGGTAAAGTTCTAACTACTGAGAAAATTAAACTAGTGGTAAGGTTCTAACAACTGAGAAAATTAAACTAGTGGTAAGGTTCTAGCTACTGAGAAAATTAAACTAGTGGTAAAGTTCTAACTACTGAGAAAATTAAACTAGTGGTAAGGTTCTAGCTACTTAGAAAATTAAACTAGCAGTAAGGTTCTAACTACTGAGAAAATTAAACTAGTGGTAAGGTTCTAGCTACTGAGAAAATTAAACTAGTGGTAAGGTTCTAACTACTGAAAAAATTAAACTAGTGGTAAGGTTCTAACTACTGAAAAAATTAAACTAGTGGTAAGGTTCTAGCTACTGAGAAAATTAAACTAGTGGTAAAGTTCTAACTACTGAGAAAATTAAACTAGTGGTAAGGTTCTAGCTACTTAGAAAATTAAACTAGCATTAAGGTTCTAACTACCGAGAAAATTAAACTAGTGGTAAAGTTCTAACTACAGAGAAAATTAAACTAGTGGTAAGGTTCTAACTACTGAGAAGATTAAATTAGTGGTAAGGTTCTAGCTACTGAGAAAATTAAACTAGTGGTAAGGTTCTAGCTACTGAGAAAATTAAACTAGTGATAAGGTTTTAACTACTGAGAAAATTAAACTAGTGGTTTGTTTCTAGCTACTGAGAAAATTAAACTAGTGGTAAAGTTTTAACTACTGAGAAAATTAAACTAGTGGTAAGGTTCTAGCTACTTAGAAAATTAAACTAGCAGTAAGGTTCTAACTACTGAGAATATTAAACTAGTGGTAAGGTTCTAACTACTGAGAAAATTAAACTAGTAGTAAGGTTCTAACTACTGAGAAAATTAAACTAGTTGTAAGGTTCTAACTACTGAGAAAATTAAACTAGTGGTAAGGTTCTAACTACTGAGAAAATTAAACTAGTGGTAAGGTTCTAGCTACTGAGAAAATTAAACTAGTGGTAAGGTTCTGACTACTGAGAAAATTAAACTAGTAGTAAGGTTCTAACAAATGAGAAAATTAAACTAATGGTAAGGTTCTAGCTACTGAGAAAATTAAACTAGTGGTAAGGTTCTAACTACTGAGAAAATATTAAACTAGTAGTAAGGTTCTAGCTACTGAGAAAATTAAACTAGTGGTAAGGTTCTAACTACTGAGAAAATTAAACTAGTGGTAAGGTTCTAACAACTGAGAAAATTAAACTAGTGGTAAGGTTCTAGCTACTGAGAAAATTAAACTAGTGGTAAAGTTCTAACTACTGAGAAAATTAAACTAGTGGTAAGGTTCTAGCTACTTGGAAAATTAAACTAGCAGTAAGGTTCTAACTACTGAGAAAATTAAACTAGTGGTAAGGTTCTAACTACTGAGAAAATTAAACTAGTGGTAAGGTTCTAGCTACTGAGAAAATTAAACTAGTGGTAAGGTTCTAACTACTGAGAAAATTAAACTAGTGGTAAGGTTCCAGCTACTGAGAAAATTAAACTAGTGGTAAGGTTCTAACTACTGAGAAAATTAAACTAGTGGTAAAGTTCTAACTACTGAGAAAATTAAACTAGTGGTTTGTTTCTAGCTACTGAGAAAATTAAACTAGTGGTAAAGTTTTAACTACTGAGAAAATTAAACTAGTGGTAAGGTTCTAGCTACTTAGAAAATTAAACTAGCAGGAAGGTTCTAACTACTGAGAAAATTAAACTAGTGGTAAGGTTCTAACAACTGAGAAAATTAAACTAGTGGTAAGGTTCTAACTACTGAGAAAATTAAACTAGTGCTAAGGTTGTAACTACTGAGAAAATTAAACTAGTGGTAAGGTTCTAACTACTGAGAAAATTAAACTAGTGGTAAGGTTATAGCTACTGAGAAAATTAAACTAGTGGTAAGGTTCTAGCTACTGAGAAAATTAAACTAGTGGTAAGGTTATAGCTACTGGGAAAATTAAACTAGTGGTAAGGTTCTAGCTACTGAGAAAATTAAACTAGCTGTAAGGTTCTAACTACTGAGAAAATTAAACTAGCAGTAAGGTTCTAACTACTGAGAAAATTAAACTAGCAGTAAGGTTCTAACTACTGAGAAAATTAAACTAGTGGTAAGGTTCTAACTACTGAGAAAATTAAACTAGCAGTAAGGTTCTAACTACTGAGAAAATTAAACTAGCAGTAAGGTTCTAACTACTGAGAAAATTAAACTAGTGGTAAGGTTCTAACTACTGAGAAAATTAAACTAGCAGTAAGGTTCTAACTACTGAGAAAATTAAACTAGTGGTAAGGTTCTAACTACTGAGAAAATTAAACTAGTGGTAAGGTTCTAGCTACTGAGAAAATTAAACTAGTGGTAAGGTTCTAACTACTGAAAAAATTAAACTAGTAGTAAGGTTCTAGCTACTGAGAAAATTAAACTAGTGGTAAAGTTCTAACTACTGAGAAAATTAAACTAGTGGTAAGGTTCTAACAACTGAGAAAATTAAACTAGTGGTAAGGTTCTAGCTACTGAGAAAATTAAACTAGTGGTAAAGTTCTAACTACTGAGAAAATTAAACTAGTGGTAAGGTTCTAGCTACTTAGAAAATTAAACTAGCAGTAAGGTTCTAACTACTGAGAAAATTAAACTAGTGGTAAGGTTCTAACTACTGAGAAAATTAAACTAGTGGTAAGGTTCTAGCTACTGAGAAAATTAAACTAGTGGTAAGGTTCTAACTACTGAGAAAATTAAACTAGTGGTAAGGTTCCAGCTACTGAGAAAATTAAACTAGTGGTAAGGTTCTAACTACTGAGAAAATTAAACTAGTGGTAAAGTTCTAACTACTGAGAAAATTAAACTAGTGGTTTGTTTCTAGCTACTGAGAAAATTAAACTAGTGGTAAAGTTTTAACTACTGAGAAAATTAAACTAGTGGTAAGGTTCTAGCTACTTAGAAAATTAAACTAGCAGTAAGGTTCTAACTACTGAGAAAATTAAACTAGTGGTAAGGTTCTAACAACTGAGAAAATTAAACTAGTGGTAAGGTTCTAACTACTGAGAAAATTAAACTAGTGCTAAGGTTGTAACTACTGAGAAAATTAAACTAGTGGTAAGGTTCTAACTACTGAGAAAATTAAACTAGTGGTAAGGTTATAGCTACTGAGAAAATTAAACTAGTGGTAAGGTTCTAGCTACTGAGAAAATTAAACTAGTGGTAAGGTTATAGCTACTGGGAAAATTAAACTAGTGGTAAGGTTCTAGCTACTGAGAAAATTAAACTAGCTGTAAGGTTCTAACTACTGAGAAAATTAAACTAGCAGTAAGGTTCTAACTACTGAGAAAATTAAACTAGCAGTAAGGTTCTAACTACTGAGAAAATTAAACTAGTGGTAAGGTTCTAACTACTGAGAAAATTAAACTAGCAGTAAGGTTCTAACTACTGAGAAAATTAAACTAGCAGTAAGGTTCTAACTACTGAGAAAATTAAACTAGTGGTAAGGTTCTAAC
The DNA here is from genome assembly GCA_963680875.1 of Bathymodiolus brooksi. Classification (NCBI taxonomy): domain Eukaryota; kingdom Metazoa; phylum Mollusca; class Bivalvia; order Mytilida; family Modiolidae; genus Bathymodiolus; species Bathymodiolus brooksi. The sequence continues at coordinate 90,259,521 of OY804587.1, forward strand.
TACTGAGAAAATTAAACTAGCAGTAAGGTTCTAACTACTGAGAAAATTAAACTAGTGGTAAGGTTCTAACTACTGAGAAAATTAAACTAGTGGTAAGGTTCTAGCTACTGAGAAAATTAAACTAGTGGTAAGGTTCTAACTACTGAAAAAATTAAACTAGTAGTAAGGTTCTAGCTACTGAGAAAATTAAACTAGTGGTAAAGTTCTAACTACTGAGAAAATTAAACTAGTGGTAAGGTTCTAGCTACTTAGAAAATTAAACTAGCATTAAGGTTCTAACTACCGAGAAAATTAAACTAGTGGTAAAGTTCTAACTACAGAGAAAATTAAACTAGTGGTAAGGTTCTAACTACTGAGAAAATTAAATTAGTGGTAAGGTTCTAGCTACTGAGAAAATTAAACTAGTGGTAAGGTTCTAACTACTGAGAAAATTAAACTAGTGCTAAGGTTGTAACTACTGAGAAAATTAAACTAGTGGTAAGGTTCTAACTACTGAGAAAATTAAACTAGTGGTAAGGTTATAGCTACTGAGAAAATTAAACTAGTGGTAAGGTTCTAGCTACTGAGAAAATTAAACTAGTGGTAAGGTTCTAGCTACTGAGAAAATTAAACTAGTGGTAAGGTTCTAACTACTGAGAAAATTAAACTAGCAGTAAGGTTCTAACTACTGAGAAAATTAAACTAGTGGTAAAGTTCTAACTACTGAGAAAATTAAACTAGTAGTAAGGTTCTAGCTACTGAGAAAATTACACTAGTGGTAAGGTTCTAACTACTGAAAAAATTAAACTAGTGGTAAGGTTCTAGCTACTGAGAAAATTAAACTAGTGGTAAAGTTCTAACTACTGAGAAAATTAAACTAGTGGTAAGGTTCTAGCTACTTAGAAAATTAAACTAGCAGTAAGGTTCTAACTACCGAGAAAATTAAACTAGTGGTAAAGTTCTAACTACTGAGAAAATTAAACTAGTGGTAAGGTTCTAACTACTGAGAAAATTAAACTAGTGGTAAGGTTCTAGCTACTGAGAAAATTAAACTAGTGGTAAGGTTCTAGCTACTGAGAAAATTAAACTAGCAGTAAGGTTCTAACTACTGAGAAAATTAAACTAGTGGTAAATTTCTAGCTACTGAGAAAATTAAACTAGTGGTAAAGTTTTAACTACTGAGAAAATTAAACTAGTGGTAAGGTTCTAGCTACTTAGAAAATTAAACTAGCAGTAAGGTTCTAACTACTGAGAAAATTAAACTAGTGGTAAGGTTCTAACTACTGAGAAAATTAAACTAGCAGTAAGGTTCTAACTACTGAGAAAATTAAACTAGTAGTAAGGTTCTAACTACTGAGAAAATTAAACTAGTGGTAAGGTTCTGACTACTGAGAAAATTAAACTAGTGGTAAAGTTCTAACTACTGAGAAAATTAAACTAGTGGTAAGGTTCTAACTACTGAGAAAATTAAACTAGTGGTAAGGTTCTAACTACTGAGAAAATTAAACTAGTGGTAAGGTTCTAACTACTGAGAAAATTAAACTAGTAGTAAGGTTCTAGCTACTGAGAAAATTAAACTAGTGGTAAGGTTCTAACTACTGAGAAAATTAAACTAGTGATAAGGTTCTAGTTACTGAGAAAATTAAACTAGTGCTAAAGTTCTAACTACTGAGAAAATTAAACTAGTGGTAAGGTTCTAACTACTGAGAAAATTAAACTAGTGGTAAGGTTCTAACTACTGAGAAAATTAAACTAGTGCTAAAGTTCTAACTACTGAGAAAATTAAACTAGTGGTAAGGTTCTAACTACTGAGAAAATTAAACTAGTGGTAAAGTTCTAACTACTGAGAAAATTAAACTAGTGGTAAGGTTCTAACTACTGAGAAAATTAAACTAGTGGTAAGGTTCTAGCTACTGAGAAAATTAAACTAGTGGTAAAGTTCTAACTACTGAGAAAATTAAACTAGTGGTAAGGTTCTAGCTACTGAGAAAATTAAACTAGCAGTAAGGTTCTAACTACTGAGAAAATTAAACTAATGGTAAGGTTCTAACAACTGAGAAAATTAAACTAGCTGTAAGGTTCTAACTACTGAGAAAATTAAACTAGTGGTAAGGTTCTATCTACTGAGAAAATTAAACTAGTGCTAAAGTTCTAACTACTGAGAAAATTAAACTAGTGGTAAGGTTCTAACTACTGAGAAAATTAAACTAGTGGTAAAGTTCTAACTACTGAGAAAATTAAACTAGTGGTAAGGTTCTAACTACTGAGAAAATTAAACTAGTGGTAAGGTTTTAACTACCGAGAAAATTAAACTAGTAGTAAGGTTCTAGCTACTGAGAAAATTAAACTAGTGGTAAGGTTCTAGCTACTGAGAAAATTAAACTAGTTGTAAGGTTCTAACTACTGAGAAAATTAAACTAGTGGTAAGGTTCTAGCTACTGAGAAAATTAAACTAGTGGTAAAGTTCTAACTACTGAGAAAATTAAACTAGTGGTAAGGTTCTAACTACTGAGAAAATTAAACTAGTGGTAAGGTTCTAACTACTGAGAAAATTAAACTAGCTGTAAGGTTCTAACTACTGAGAAAATTAAACTAGTGGTAAGGTTCTAACTACTGAGAAAATTAAACTAGTGGTAAGGTTCTAGCTACTGAGAAAATTAAACTAGTGGTAAGGTTCTAACTACTGAAAAAATTAAACTAGTAGTAAGGTTCTAGCTACTGAGAAAATTAAACTAGTGGTAAAGTTCTAACTACTGAGAAAATTAAACTAGTGGTAAGGTTCTAGCTACTTAGAAAATTAAACTAGCATTAAGGTTCTAACTACCGAGAAAATTAAACTAGTGGTAAAGTTCTAACTACAGAGAAAATTAAACTAGTGGTAAGGTTCTAACTACTGAGAAAATTAAATTAGTGGTAAGGTTCTAGCTACTGAGAAAATTAAACTAGTGGTAAGGTTCTAGCTACTGAGAAAATTAAACTAGTGATAAGGTTTTAACTACTGAGAAAATTAAACTAGTGGTTTGTTTCTAGCTACTGAGAAAATTAAACTAGTGGTAAAGTTTTAACTACTGAGAAAATTAAACTAGTGGTAAGGTTCTAGCTACTTAGAAAATTAAACTAGCAGTAAGGTTCTAACTACTGAGAAAATTAAACTAGTGGTAAGGTTCTAACTACTGAGAAAATTAAACTAGTAGTAAGGTTCTAACTACTGAGAAAATTAAACTAGTTGTAAGGTTCTAACTACTGAGAAAATTAAACTAGTGGTAAGGTTCTAACTACTGAGAAAATTAAACTAGTGGTAAGGTTCTAGCTACTGAGAAAATTAAACTAGTGGTAAGGTTCTGACTACTGAGAAAATTAAACTAGTAGTAAGGTTCTAACAACTGAGAAAATTAAACTAGTGGTAAGGTTCTAGCTACTGAGAAAATTAAACTAGTGGTAAGGTTCTAACTACTGAGAAAATTAAACTAGTGGTAAGGTTCTAGCTACTGAGAAAATTAAACTAGTGGTAAGGTTCTAACTACTGAGAAAATTAAACTAGTGGTAAGGTTCTAACAACTGAGAAAATTAAACTAGTGGTAAGGTTCTAGCTACTGAGAAAATTAAACTAGTGGTAAAGTTCTAACTACTGAGAAAATTAAACTAGTGGTAAGGTTCTAGCTACTTAGAAAATTAAACTAGCAGTAAGGTTCTAACTACTGAGAAAATTAAACTAGTGGTAAGGTTCTATCTACTGAGAAAATTAAACTAGTGGTAAGGTTCTAACAACTGAGAAAATTAAACTAGTGGTAAGGTTCTAGCTACTGAGAAAATTAAACTAGTAGTAAGGTTCTAACTACTGAGAAAATTAAACTAGTGGTAAGGTTCTAACTACTGAGAAAATTAAACTAGTAGTAAGGTTCTAGCTACTGAGAAAATTAAACTAGTGGTAAGGTTCTAACTACTGAGAAAATTAAACTAGTGATAAGGTTCTAGTTACTGAGAAAATTAAACTAGTGCTAAAGTTCTAACTACTGAGAAAATTAAACTAGTGGTAAGGTTCTAACTACTGAGAAAATTAAACTAGTGGTAAGGTTCTAACTACTGAGAAAATTAAACTAGTGCTAAAGTTCTAACTACTGAGAAAATTAAACTAGTGGTAAGGTTCTAACTACTGAGAAAATTAAACTAGTGGTAAAGTTCTAACTACTGAGAAAATTAAACTAGCATTAAGGTTCTAACTACCGAGAAAATTAAACTAGTGGTAAAGTTCTAACTACAGAGAAAATTAAACTAGTGGTAAGGTTCTAACTACTGAGAAGATTAAATTAGTGGTAAGGTTCTAGCTACTGAGAAAATTAAACTAGTGGTAAGGTTCTAGCTACTGAGAAAATTAAACTAGTGATAAGGTTTTAACTACTGAGAAAATTAAACTAGTGGTTTGTTTCTAGCTACTGAGAAAATTAAACTAGTGGTAAAGTTTTAACTACTGAGAAAATTAAACTAGTGGTAAGGTTCTAGCTACTTAGAAAATTAAACTAGCAGTAAGGTTCTAACTACTGAGAAAATTAAACTAGTGGTAAGGTTCTAACTACTGAGAAAATTAAACTAGTAGTAAGGTTCTAACTACTGAGAAAATTAAACTAGTTGTAAGGTTCTAACTACTGAGAAAATTAAACTAGTGGTAAGGTTCTAACTACTGAGAAAATTAAACTAGTGGTAAGGTTCTAGCTACTGAGAAAATTAAACTAGTGGTAAGGTTCTGACTACTGAGAAAATTAAACTAGTAGTAAGGTTCTAACAAATGAGAAAATTAAACTAGTGGTAAGGTTCTAGCTACTGAGAAAATTAAACTAGTGGTAAGGTTCTAACTACTGAGAAAATATTAAACTAGTAGTAAGGTTCTAGCTACTGAGAAAATTAAACTAGTGGTAAGGTTCTAACTACTGAGAAAATTAAACTAGTGGTAAGGTTCTAACAACTGAGAAAATTAAACTAGTGGTAAGGTTCTAGCTACTGAGAAAATTAAACTAGTGGTAAAGTTCTAACTACTGAGAAAATTAAACTAGTGGTAAGGTTCTAGCTACTTAGAAAATTAAACTAGCAGTAAGGTTCTAACTACTGAGAAAATTAAACTAGTGGTAAGGTTCTAACTACTGAGAAAATTAAACTAGTGGTAAGGTTCTAGCTACTAAGAAAATTAAACTAGTGGTAAGGTTCTAACTACTGAGAAAATTAAACTAGTGGTAAGGTTCCAGCTACTGAGAAAATTAAACTAGTGGTAAGGTTCTAACTACTGAGAAAATTAAACTAGTGGTAAAGTTCTAACTACTGAGAAAATTAAACTAGTGGTTTGTTTCTAGCTACTGAGAAAATTAAACTAGTGGTAAAGTTTTAACTACTGAGAAAATTAAACTAGTGGTAAGGTTCTAGCTACTTAGAAAATTAAACTAGCAGGAAGGTTCTAACTACTGAGAAAATTAAACTAGTGGTAAGGTTCTAACAACTGAGAAAATTAAACTAGTGGTAAGGTTCTAACTACTGAGAAAATTAAACTAGTGCTAAGGTTGTAACTACTGAGAAAATTAAACTAGTGGTAAGGTTCTAACTACTGAGAAAATTAAACTAGTGGTAAGGTTATAGCTACTGAGAAAATTAAACTAGTGGTAAGGTTCTAGCTACTGAGAAAATTAAACTAGTGGTAAGGTTATAGCTACTGGGAAAATTAAACTAGTGGTAAGGTTCTAGCTACTGAGAAAATTAAACTAGCTGTAAGGTTCTAACTACCGAGAAAATTAAACTAGCAGTAAGGTTCTAACTACTGAGAAAATTAAACTAGCAGTAAGGTTCTAACTACTGAGAAAATTAAACTAGTGGTAAGGTTCTAACTACTGAGAAAATTAAACTAGCAGTAAGGTTCTAACTACTGAGAAAATTAAACTAGCAGTAAGGTTCTAACTACTGAGAAAATTAAACTAGTGGTAAGGTTCTAACTACTGAGAAAATTAAACTAGCAGTAAGGTTCTAACTACTGAGAAAATTAAACTAGTGGTAAGGTTCTAACTACTGAGAAAATTAAACTAGTGGTAAGGTTCTAGCTACTGAGAAAATTAAACTAGTGGTAAGGTTCTAACTACTGAAAAAATTAAACTAGTAGTAAGGTTCTAGCTACTGAGAAAATTAAACTAGTGGTAAAGTTCTAACTACTGAGAAAATTAAACTAGTGGTAAGGTTCTAACAACTGAGAAAATTAAACTAGTGGTAAGGTTCTAGCTACTGAGAAAATTAAACTAGTGGTAAAGTTCTAACTACTGAGAAAATTAAACTAGTGGTAAGGTTCTAGCTACTTAGAAAATTAAACTAGCAGTAAGGTTCTAACTACTGAGAAAATTAAACTAGTGGTAAGGTTCTAACTACTGAGAAAATTAAACTAGTGGTAAGGTTCTAGCTACTGAGAAAATTAAACTAGTGGTAAGGTTCTAACTACTGAGAAAATTAAACTAGTGGTAAGGTTCCAGCTACTGAGAAAATTAAACTAGTGGTAAGGTTCTAACTACTGAGAAAATTAAACTAGTGGTAAAGTTCTAACTACTGAGAAAATTAAACTAGTGGTTTGTTTCTAGCTACTGAGAAAATTAAACTAGTGGTAAAGTTTTAACTACTGAGAAAATTAAACTAGTGGTAAGGTTCTAGCTACTTAGAAAATTAAACTAGCAGTAAGGTTCTAACTACTGAGAAAATTAAACTAGTGGTAAGGTTCTAACAACTGAGAAAATTAAACTAGTGGTAAGGTTCTAACTACTGAGAAAATTAAACTAGTGCTAAGGTTGTAACTACTGCGAAAATTAAACTAGTGGTAAGGTTCTAACTACTGAGAAAATTAAACTAGTGGTAAGGTTTTAGCTACTGAGAAAATTAAACTAGTGGTAAGGTTCTAGCTACTGAGAAAATTAAACTAGTGGTAAGGTTATAGCTACTGGGAAAATTAAACTAGTGGTAAGGTTCTAGCTACTGAGAAAATTAAACTAGCTGTAAGGTTCTAACTACTGAGAAAATTAAACTAGCAGTAAGGTTCTAACTACTGAGAAAATTAAACTAGCAGTAAGGTTCTAACTACTGAGAAAATTAAACTAGTGGTAAGGTTCTAACTACTGAGAAAATTAAACTAGCAGTAAGGTTCTAACTACTGAGAAAATTAAACTAGCAGTAAGGTTCTAACTACTGAGAAAATTAAACTAGTGGTAAGGTTCTAACTACTGAGAAAATTAAACTAGCAGTAAGGTTCTAACTACTGAGAAAATTAAACTAGTGGTAAGGTTCTAACTACTGAGAAAATTAAACTAGTGGTAAGGTTCTAGCTACTGAGAAAATTAAACTAGTGGTAAGGTTCTAACTACTGAAAAAATTAAACTAGTAGTAAGGTTCTAGCTACTGAGAAAATTAAACTAGTGGTAAAGTTCTAACTACTGAGAAAATTAAACTAGTGGTAAGGTTCTAGCTACTTAGAAAATTAAACTAGCATTAAGGTTCTAACTACCGAGAAAATTAAACTAGTGGTAAAGTTCTAACTACAGAGAAAATTAAACTAGTGGTAAGGTTCTAACTACTGAGAAAATTAAATTAGTGGTAAGGTTCTAGCTACTGAGAAAATTAAACTAGTGGTAAGGTTCTAACTACTGAGAAAATTAAACTAGTGCTAAGGTTGTAACTACTGAGAAAATTAAACTAGTGGTAAGGTTCTAACTACTGAGAAAATTAAACTAGTGGTAAGGTTATAGCTACTGAGAAAATTAAACTAGTGGTAAGGTTCTAGCTACTGAGAAAATTAAACTAGTGGTAAGGTTCTAGCTACTGAGAAAATTAAACTAGTGGTAAGGTTCTAACTACTGAGAAAATTAAACTAGCAGTAAGGTTCTAACTACTGAGAAAATTAAACTAGTGGTAAAGTTCTAACTACTGAGAAAATTAAACTAGTAGTAAGGTTCTAGCTACTGAGAAAATTACACTAGTGGTAAGGTTCTAACTACTGAAAAAATTAAACTAGTGGTAAGGTTCTAGCTACTGAGAAAATTAAACTAGTGGTAAAGTTCTAACTACTGAGAAAATTAAACTAGTGGTAAGGTTCTAGCTACTTAGAAAATTAAACTAGCAGTAAGGTTCTAACTACCGAGAAAATTAAACTAGTGGTAAAGTTCTAACTACTGAGAAAATTAAACTAGTGGTAAGGTTCTAACTACTGAGAAAATTAAACTAGTGGTAAGGTTCTAGCTACTGAGAAAATTAAACTAGTGGTAAGGTTCTAGCTACTGAGAAAATTAAACTAGCAGTAAGGTTCTAACTACTGAGAAAATTAAAATAGTGGTAAATTTCTAGCTACTGAGAAAATTAAACTAGTGGTAAAGTTTTAACTACTGAGAAAATTAAACTAGTGGTAAGGTTCTAGCTACTTAGAAAATTAAACTAGCAGTAAGGTTCTAACTACTGAGAAAATTAAACTAGTGGTAAGGTTCTAACTACTGAGAAAATTAAACTAGCAGTAAGGTTCTAACTACTGAGAAAATTAAACTAGTAGTAAGGTTCTAACTACTGAGAAAATTAAACTAGTGGTAAGGTTCTGACTACTGAGAAAATTAAACTAGTGGTAAAGTTCTAACTACTGAGAAAATTAAACTAGTGGTAAGGTTCTAACTACTGAGAAAATTAAACTAGTGGTAAGGTTCTAACTACTGAGAAAATTAAACTAGTGGTAAGGTTCTAACTACTGAGAAAATTAAACTAGTAGTAAGGTTCTAGCTACTGAGAAAATTAAACTAGTGGTAAGGTTCTAACTACTGAGAAAATTAAACTAGTAGTAAGGTTCTAACTACTGAGAAAATTAAACTAGTTGTAAGGTTCTAACTACTGAGAAAATTAAACTAGTGGTAAGGTTCTAACTACTGAGAAAATTAAACTAGTGGTAAGGTTCTAGCTACTGAGAAAATTAAACTAGTGGTAAGGTTCTGACTACTGAGAAAATTAAACTAGTAGTAAGGTTCTAACAACTGAGAAAATTAAACTAGTGGTAAGGTTCTAGCTACTGAGAAAATTAAACTAGTGGTAAGGTTCTAACTACTGAGAAAATTAAACTAGTGGTAAGGTTCTAGCTACTGAGAAAATTAAACTAGTGGTAAGGTTCTAACTACTGAGAAAATTAAACTAGTGGTAAGGTTCTAACAACTGAGAAAATTAAACTAGTGGTAAGGTTCTAGCTACTGAGAAAATTAAACTAGTGGTAAAGTTCTAACTACTGAGAAAATTAAACTAGTGGTAAGGTTCTAGCTACTTAGAAAATTAAACTAGCAGTAAGGTTCTAACTACTGAGAAAATTAAACTAGTGGTAAGGTTCTATCTACTGAGAAAATTAAACTAGTGGTAAGGTTCTAACAACTGAGAAAATTAAACTAGTGGTAAGGTTCTAGCTACTGAGAAAATTAAACTAGTAGTAAGGTTCTAACTACTGAGAAAATTAAACTAGTGGTAAGGTTCTAACTACTGAGAAAATTAAACTAGTAGTAAGGTTCTAGCTACTGAGAAAATTAAACTAGTGGTAAGGTTCTAACTACTGAGAAAATTAAACTAGTGATAAGGTTCTAGTTACTGAGAAAATTAAACTAGTGCTAAAGTTCTAACTACTGAGAAAATTAAACTAGTGGTAAGGTTCTAACTACTGAGAAAATTAAACTAGTGGTAAGGTTCTAACTACTGAGAAAATTAAACTAGTGCTAAAGTTCTAACTACTGAGAAAATTAAACTAGTGGTAAGGTTCTAACTACTGAGAAAATTAAACTAGTGGTAAAGTTCTAACTACTGAGAAAATTAAACTAGCATTAAGGTTCTAACTACCGAGAAAATTAAACTAGTGGTAAAGTTCTAACTACAGAGAAAATTAAACTAGTGGTAAGGTTCTAACTACTGAGAAGATTAAATTAGTGGTAAGGTTCTAGCTACTGAGAAAATTAAACTAGTGGTAAGGTTCTAGCTACTGAGAAAATTAAACTAGTGATAAGGTTTTAACTACTGAGAAAATTAAACTAGTGGTTTGTTTCTAGCTACTGAGAAAATTAAACTAGTGGTAAAGTTTTAACTACTGAGAAAATTAAACTAGTGGTAAGGTTCTAGCTACTTAGAAAATTAAACTAGCAGTAAGGTTCTAACTACTGAGAAAATTAAACTAGTGGTAAGGTTCTAACTACTGAGAAAATTAAACTAGTAGTAAGGTTCTAACTACTGAGAAAATTAAACTAGTTGTAAGGTTCTAACTACTGAGAAAATTAAACTAGTGGTAAGGTTCTAACTACTGAGAAAATTAAACTAGTGGTAAGGTTCTAGCTACTGAGAAAATTAAACTAGTGGTAAGGTTCTGACTACTGAGAAAATTAAACTAGTAGTAAGGTTCTAACAAATGAGAAAATTAAACTAGTGGTAAGGTTCTAGCTACTGAGAAAATTAAACTAGTGGTAAGGTTCTAACTACTGAGAAAATATTAAACTAGTAGTAAGGTTCTAGCTACTGAGAAAATTAAACTAGTGGTAAGGTTCTAACTACTGAGAAAATTAAACTAGTGGTAAGGTTCTAACAACTGAGAAAATTAAACTAGTGGTAAGGTTCTAGCTACTGAGAAAATTAAACTAGTGGTAAAGTTCTAACTACTGAGAAAATTAAACTAGTGGTAAGGTTCTAGCTACTTAGAAAATTAAACTAGCAGTAAGGTTCTAACTACTGAGAAAATTAAACTAGTGGTAAGGTTCTAACTACTGAGAAAATTAAACTAGTGGTAAGGTTCTAGCTACTGAGAAAATTAAACTAGTGGTAAGGTTCTAACTACTGAGAAAATTAAACTAGTGGTAAGGTTCCAGCTACTGAGAAAATTAAACTAGTGGTAAGGTTCTAACTACTGAGAAAATTAAACTAGTGGTAAAGTTCTAACTACTGAGAAAATTAAACTAGTGGTTTGTTTCTAGCTACTGAGAAAATTAAACTAGTGGTAAAGTTTTAACTACTGAGAAAATTAAACTAGTGGTAAGGTTCTAGCTACTTAGAAAATTAAACTAGCAGGAAGGTTCTAACTACTGAGAAAATTAAACTAGTGGTAAGGTTCTAACAACTGAGAAAATTAAACTAGTGGTAAGGTTCTAACTACTGAGAAAATTAAACTAGTGCTAAGGTTGTAACTACTGAGAAAATTAAACTAGTGGTAAGGTTCTAACTACTGAGAAAATTAAACTAGTGGTAAGGTTATAGCTACTGAGAAAATTAAACTAGTGGTAAGGTTCTAGCTACTGAGAAAATTAAACTAGTGGTAAGGTTATAGCTACTGGGAAAATTAAACTAGTGGTAAGGTTCTAGCTACTGAGAAAATTAAACTAGCTGTAAGGTTCTAACTACCGAGAAAATTAAACTAGCAGTAAGGTTCTAACTACTGAGAAAATTAAACTAGCAGTAAGGTTCTAACTACTGAGAAAATTAAACTAGTGGTAAGGTTCTAACTACTGAGAAAATTAAACTAGCAGTAAGGTTCTAACTACTGAGAAAATTAAACTAGCAGTAAGGTTCTAACTACTGAGAAAATTAAACTAGTGGTAAGGTTCTAACTACTGAGAAAATTAAACTAGCAGTAAGGTTCTAACTACTGAGAAAATTAAACTAGTGGTAAGGTTCTAACTACTGAGAAAATTAAACTAGTGGTAAGGTTCTAGCTACTGAGAAAATTAAACTAGTGGTAAGGTTCTAACTACTGAAAAAATTAAACTAGTAGTAAGGTTCTAGCTACTGAGAAAATTAAACTAGTGGTAAAGTTCTAACTACTGAGAAAATTAAACTAGTGGTAAGGTTCTAACAACTGAGAAAATTAAACTAGTGGTAAGGTTCTAGCTACTGAGAAAATTAAACTAGTGGTAAAGTTCTAACTACTGAGAAAATTAAACTAGTGGTAAGGTTCTAGCTACTTAGAAAATTAAACTAGCAGTAAGGTTCTAACTACTGAGAAAATTAAACTAGTGGTAAGGTTCTAACTACTGAGAAAATTAAACTAGTGGTAAGGTTCTAGCTACTGAGAAAATTAAACTAGTGGTAAGGTTCTAACTACTGAGAAAATTAAACTAGTGGTAAGGTTCCAGCTACTGAGAAAATTAAACTAGTGGTAAGGTTCTAACTACTGAGAAAATTAAACTAGTGGTAAAGTTCTAACTACTGAGAAAATTAAACTAGTGGTTTGTTTCTAGCTACTGAGAAAATTAAACTAGTGGTAAAGTTTTAACTACTGAGAAAATTAAACTAGTGGTAAGGTTCTAGCTACTTAGAAAATTAAACTAGCAGTAAGGTTCTAACTACTGAGAAAATTAAACTAGTGGTAAGGTTCTAACAACTGAGAAAATTAAACTAGTGGTAAGGTTCTAACTACTGAGAAAATTAAACTAGTGCTAAGGTTGTAACTACTGCGAAAATTAAACTAGTGGTAAGGTTCTAACTACTGAGAAAATTAAACTAGTGGTAAGGTTTTAGCTACTGAGAAAATTAAACTAGTGGTAAGGTTCTAGCTACTGAGAAAATTAAACTAGTGGTAAGGTTATAGCTACTGGGAAAATTAAACTAGTGGTAAGGTTCTAGCTACTGAGAAAATTAAACTAGCTGTAAGGTTCTAACTACTGAGAAAATTAAACTAGCAGTAAGGTTCTAACTACTGAGAAAATTAAACTAGCAGTAAGGTTCTAACTACTGAGAAAATTAAACTAGTGGTAAGGTTCTAACTACTGAGAAAATTAAACTAGCAGTAAGGTTCTAACTACTGAGAAAATTAAACTAGCAGTAAGGTTCTAACTACTGAGAAAATTAAACTAGTGGTAAGGTTCTAACTACTGAGAAAATTAAACTAGCAGTAAGGTTCTAACTACTGAGAAAATTAAACTAGTGGTAAGGTTCTAACTACTGAGAAAATTAAACTAGTGGTAAGGTTCTAGCTACTGAGAAAATTAAACTAGTGGTAAGGTTCTAACTACTGAAAAAATTAAACTAGTAGTAAGGTTCTAGCTACTGAGAAAATTAAACTAGTGGTAAAGTTCTAACTACTGAGAAAATTAAACTAGTGGTAAGGTTCTAGCTACTTAGAAAATTAAACTAGCATTAAGGTTCTAACTACCGAGAAAATTAAACTAGTGGTAAAGTTCTAACTACAGAGAAAATTAAACTAGTGGTAAGGTTCTAACTACTGAGAAAATTAAATTAGTGGTAAGGTTCTAGCTACTGAGAAAATTAAACTAGTGGTAAGGTTCTAACTACTGAGAAAATTAAACTAGTGCTAAGGTTGTAACTACTGAGAAAATTAAACTAGTGGTAAGGTTCTAACTACTGAGAAAATTAAACTAGTGGTAAGGTTATAGCTACTGAGAAAATTAAACTAGTGGTAAGGTTCTAGCTACTGAGAAAATTAAACTAGTGGTAAGGTTCTAGCTACTGAGAAAATTAAACTAGTGGTAAGGTTCTAACTACTGAGAAAATTAAACTAGCAGTAAGGTTCTAACTACTGAGAAAATTAAACTAGTGGTAAAGTTCTAACTACTGAGAAAATTAAACTAGTAGTAAGGTTCTAGCTACTGAGAAAATTACACTAGTGGTAAGGTTCTAACTACTGAAAAAATTAAACTAGTGGTAAGGTTCTAGCTACTGAGAAAATTAAACTAGTGGTAAAGTTCTAACTACTGAGAAAATTAAACTAGTGGTAAGGTTCTAGCTACTTAGAAAATTAAACTAGCAGTAAGGTTCTAACTACCGAGAAAATTAAACTAGTGGTAAAGTTCTAACTACTGAGAAAATTAAACTAGTGGTAAGGTTCTAACTACTGAGAAAATTAAACTAGTGGTAAGGTTCTAGCTACTGAGAAAATTAAACTAGTGGTAAGGTTCTAGCTACTGAGAAAATTAAACTAGCAGTAAGGTTCTAACTACTGAGAAAATTAAAATAGTGGTAAATTTCTAGCTACTGAGAAAATTAAACTAGTGGTAAAGTTTTAACTACTGAGAAAATTAAACTAGTGGTAAGGTTCTAGCTACTTAGAAAATTAAACTAGCAGTAAGGTTCTAACTACTGAGAAAATTAAACTAGTGGTAAGGTTCTAACTACTGAGAAAATTAAACTAGCAGTAAGGTTCTAACTACTGAGAAAATTAAACTAGTAGTAAGGTTCTAACTACTGAGAAAATTAAACTAGTGGTAAGGTTCTGACTACTGAGAAAATTAAACTAGTGGTAAAGTTCTAACTACTGAGAAAATTAAACTAGTGGTAAGGTTCTAACTACTGAGAAAATTAAACTAGTGGTAAGGTTCTAACTACTGAGAAAATTAAACTAGTGGTAAGGTTCTAACTACTGAGAAAATTAAACTAGTAGTAAGGTTCTAGCTACTGAGAAAATTAAACTAGTGGTAAGGTTCTAACTACTGAGAAAATTAAACTAGTGATAAGGTTCTAGTTACTGAGAAAATTAAACTAGTGCTAAAGTTCTAACTACTGAGAAAATTAAACTAGTGGTAAGGTTCTAACTACTGAGAAAATTAAACTAGTGGTAAGGTTCTAACTACTGAGAAAATTAAACTAGTGCTAAAGTTCTAACTACTGAGAAAATTAAACTAGTGGTAAGGTTCTAACTACTGAGAAAATTAAACTAGTGGTAAAGTTCTAACTACTGAGAAAATTAAACTAGTGGTAAGGTTCTAACTACTGAGAAAATTAAACTAGTGGTAAGGTTCTAGCTACTGAGAAAATTAAACTAGTGGTAAAGTTCTAACTACTGAGAAAATTAAACTAGTGGTAAGGTTCTAGCTACTGAGAAAATTAAACTAGCAGTAAGGTTCTAACTACTGAGAAAATTAAACTAATGGTAAGGTTCTAACAACTGAGAAAATTAAACTAGCTGTAAGGTTCTAACTACTGAGAAAATTAAACTAGTGGTAAGGTTCTATCTACTGAGAAAATTAAACTAGTGCTAAAGTTCTAACTACTGAGAAAATTAAACTAGTGGTAAGGTTCTAACTACTGAGAAAATTAAACTAGTGGTAAAGTTCTAACTACTGAGAAAATTAAACTAGTGGTAAGGTTCTAACTACTGAGAAAATTAAACTAGTGGTAAGGTTTTAACTACCGAGAAAATTAAACTAGTAGTAAGGTTCTAGCTACTGAGAAAATTAAACTAGTGGTAAGGTTCTAGCTACTGAGAAAATTAAACTAGTTGTAAGGTTCTAACTACTGAGAAAATTAAACTAGTGGTAAGGTTCTAGCTACTGAGAAAATTAAACTAGTGGTAAAGTTCTAACTACTGAGAAAATTAAACTAGTGGTAAGGTTCTAACTACTGAGAAAATTAAACTAGTGGTAAGGTTCTAACTACTGAGAAAATTAAACTAGCTGTAAGGTTCTAACTACTGAGAAAATTAAACTAGTGGTAAGGTTCTAACTACTGAGAAAATTAAACTAGTGGTAAGGTTCTAGCTACTGAGAAAATTAAACTAGTGGTAAGGTTCTAACTACTGAAAAAATTAAACTAGTAGTAAGGTTCTAGCTACTGAGAAAATTAAACTAGTGGTAAAGTTCTAACTACTGAGAAAATTAAACTAGTGGTAAGGTTCTAGCTACTTAGAAAATTAAACTAGCATTAAGGTTCTAACTACCGAGAAAATTAAACTAGTGGTAAAGTTCTAACTACAGAGAAAATTAAACTAGTGGTAAGGTTCTAACTACTGAGAAAATTAAATTAGTGGTAAGGTTCTAGCTACTGAGAAAATTAAACTAGTGGTAAGGTTCTAGCTACTGAGAAAATTAAACTAGTGATAAGGTTTTAACTACTGAGAAAATTAAACTAGTGGTTTGTTTCTAGCTACTGAGAAAATTAAACTAGTGGTAAAGTTTTAACTACTGAGAAAATTAAACTAGTGGTAAGGTTCTAGCTACTTAGAAAATTAAACTAGCAGTAAGGTTCTAACTACTGAGAAAATTAAACTAGTGGTAAGGTTCTAACTACTGAGAAAATTAAACTAGTAGTAAGGTTCTAACTACTGAGAAAATTAAACTAGTTGTAAGGTTCTAACTACTGAGAAAATTAAACTAGTGGTAAGGTTCTAACTACTGAGAAAATTAAACTAGTGGTAAGGTTCTAGCTACTGAGAAAATTAAACTAGTGGTAAGGTTCTGACTACTGAGAAAATTAAACTAGTAGTAAGGTTCTAACAACTGAGAAAATTAAACTAGTGGTAAGGTTCTAGCTACTGAGAAAATTAAACTAGTGGTAAGGTTCTAACTACTGAGAAAATTAAACTAGTGGTAAGGTTCTAGCTACTGAGAAAATTAAACTAGTGGTAAGGTTCTAACTACTGAGAAAATTAAACTAGTGGTAAGGTTCTAACAACTGAGAAAATTAAACTAGTGGTAAGGTTCTAGCTACTGAGAAAATTAAACTAGTGGTAAAGTTCTAACTACTGAGAAAATTAAACTAGTGGTAAGGTTCTAGCTACTTAGAAAATTAAACTAGCAGTAAGGTTCTAACTACTGAGAAAATTAAACTAGTGGTAAGGTTCTATCTACTGAGAAAATTAAACTAGTGGTAAGGTTCTAACAACTGAGAAAATTAAACTAGTGGTAAGGTTCTAGCTACTGAGAAAATTAAACTAGTAGTAAGGTTCTAACTACTGAGAAAATTAAACTAGTGGTAAGGTTCTAACTACTGAGAAAATTAAACTAGTAGTAAGGTTCTAGCTACTGAGAAAATTAAACTAGTGGTAAGGTTCTAACTACTGAGAAAATTAAACTAGTGATAAGGTTCTAGTTACTGAGAAAATTAAACTAGTGCTAAAGTTCTAACTACTGAGAAAATTAAACTAGTGGTAAGGTTCTAACTACTGAGAAAATTAAACTAGTGGTAAGGTTCTAACTACTGAGAAAATTAAACTAGTGCTAAAGTTCTAACTACTGAGAAAATTAAACTAGTGGTAAGGTTCTAACTACTGAGAAAATTAAACTAGTGGTAAAGTTCTAACTACTGAGAAAATTAAACTAGTGGTAAGGTTCTAACTACTGAGAAAATTAAACTAGTGGTAAGGTTCTAGCTACTGAGAAAATTAAACTAGTGGTAAAGTTCTAACTACTGAGAAAATTAAACTAGTGGTAAGGTTCTAGCTACTGAGAAAATTAAACTTGCAGTAAGGTTCTAACTACTGAGAAAATTAAACTAATGGTAAGGTTCTAACAACTTAGAAAATTAAACTAGCTGTAAGGTTCTAACTACTGAGAAAATTAAACTAGTGGTAAGGTTCTATCTACTGAGAAAATTAAACTAGTGCTAAAGTTCTAACTACTGAGAAAATTAAACTAGTGGTAAGGTTCTAACTACTGAGAAAATTAAACTAGTGGTAAAGTTCTAACTACTGAGAAAATTAAACTAGTGGTAAGGTTCTAACTACTGAGAAAATTAAACTAGTGGTAAGGTTTTAACTACCGAGAAAATTAAACTAGTAGTAAGGTTCTAGCTACTGAGAAAATTAAACTAGTGGTAAGGTTCTAGCTACTGAGAAAATTAAACTAGTTGTAAGGTTCTAACTACTGAGAAAATTAAACTAGTGGTAAGGTTCTAGCTACTGAGAAAATTAAACTAGTGGTAAAGTTCTAACTACTGAGAAAATTAAACTAGTGGTAAGGTTCTAGCTACTGAGAAAATTAAACTAGCAGTAAGGTTCTAACTACTGAGAAAATTAAACTAATGGTAAGGTTCTAACAACTGAGAAAATTAAACTAGCTGTAAGGTTCTAACTACTGAGAAAATTAAACTAGTGGTAAGGTTCTATCTACTGAGAAAATTAAACTAGTAGTAAGGTTCTAACTACTGAGAAAATTAAACTAGTGGTAAGGTTCTAACTACTGAGAAAATTAAACTAGTGGTAAGGTTCTAGCTACTGAGAAAATTAAACTAGTGGTAAGGTTCTAACTACTGAAAAAATTAAACTAGTAATAAGGTTCTAGCTACGGAGAAAATTAAACTAGTGGTAAGGTTCTAACAACTGAGAAAATTAAACTAGTGGTAAGGTTCTAACTACTGAGAAAATTAAACTAGTGATAAGGTTCTAGTTACTGAGAAAATTAAACTAGTGCTAAAGTTCTAACTACTGAGAAAATTAAACTAGTGGTAAGGTTCTAACTACTGAGAAAATTAAACTAGTGGTAAGGTTCTAACTACTGAGAAAATTAAACTAGTGCTAAAGTTCTAACTACTGAGAAAATTAAACTAGTGGTAAGGTTCTAACTACTGAGAAAATTAAACTAGTGGTAAAGTTCTAACTACTGAGAAAATTAAACTAGTGGTAAGGTTCTAACTACTGAGAAAATTAAACTAGTGGTAAGGTTCTAGCTACTGAGAAAATTAAACTAGTGGTAAAGTTCTAACTACTGAGAAAATTAAACTAGTGGTAAGGTTCTAGCTACTGAGAAAATTAAACTTGCAGTAAGGTTCTAACTACTGAGAAAATTAAACTAATGGTAAGGTTCTAACAACTGAGAAAATTAAACTAGCTGTAAGGTTCTAACTACTGAGAAAATTAAACTAGTGGTAAGGTTCTATCTACTGAGAAAATTAAACTAGTGCTAAAGTTCTAACTACTGAGAAAATTAAACTAGTGGTAAGGTTCTAACTACTGAGAAAATTAAACTAGTGGTAAAGTTCTAACTACTGAGAAAATTAAACTAGTGGTAAGGTTCTAACTACTGAGAAAATTAAACTAGTGGTAAGGTTTTAACTACCGAGAAAATTAAACTAGTAGTAAGGTTCTAGCTACTGAGAAAATTAAACTAGTGGTAAGGTTCTAGCTACTGAGAAAATTAAACTAGTTGTAAGGTTCTAACTACTGAGAAAATTAAACTAGTGGTAAGGTTCTAGCTACTGAGAAAATTAAACTAGTGGTAAAGTTCTAACTACTGAGAAAATTAAACTAGTGGTAAGGTTCTAGCTACTGAGAAAATTAAACTAGCAGTAAGGTTCTAACTACTGAGAAAATTAAACTAATGGTAAGGTTCTAACAACTGAGAAAATTAAACTAGCTGTAAGGTTCTAACTACTGAGAAAATTAAACTAGTGGTAAGGTTCTATCTACTGAGAAAATTAAACTAGTAGTAAGGTTCTAACTACTGAGAAAATTAAACTAGTGGTAAGGTTCTAACTACTGAGAAAATTAAACTAGTGGTAAGGTTCTAGCTACTGAGAAAATTAAACTAGTGGTAAGGTTCTAACTACTGAAAAAATTAAACTAGTAATAAGGTTCTAGCTACGGAGAAAATTAAACTAGTGGTAAGGTTCTAACAACTGAGAAAATTAAACTAGTGGTAAGGTTCTAACTACTGAGAAAATTAAACTAGTGCTAAGGTTGTAACTACTGAGAAAATTAAACTAGTGGTAAGGTTCTAACTACTGAGAAAATTAAACTAGTGGTAAGGTTATAGCTACTGAGAAAATTAAACTAGTGGTAAGGTTCTAGCTACTGAGAAAATTAAACTAGTGGTAAGGTTATAGCTACTGGGGAAATTAAACTAGTGGTAAGGTTCTAGCTACTGAGAAAATTAAACTAGTGGTAAGGTTCTAACTGCTGAGAAAATTAAACTAGCAGTAAGGTTCTAACTACTGAGAAAATTAAACTAGCAGTAAGGTTCTAACTACTGAGAAAATTAAACTAGTGGTAAGGTTCTAACTACTGAGAAAATTAAACTAGTGGTAAGGTTCTAACTACTGAGAAAATTAAACTAGCAGTAAGGTTCTAACTACTGAGAAAATTAAACTAGTGGTAAGGTTCTAACTACTGAGAAAATTAAACTAGCTGTAAGGTTCTAACTACTGAGAAAATTAAACTAGTGGTAAGGTTCTAACTACTGAGAAAATTAAACTAGTGGTAAGGTTCTAGCTACTGAGAAAATTAAACTAGTGGTAAGGTTCTAACTACTGAAAAAATTAAACTAGTAGTAAGGTTCTAGCTACTGAGAAAATTAAACTAGTGGTAAAGTTCTAACTACTGAGAAAATTAAACTAGTGGTAAGGTTCTAGCTACTTAGAAAATTAAACTAGCATTAAGGTTCTAACTACCGAGAAAATTAAACTAGTAGTAAAGTTCTAACTACAGAGAAAATTAAACTAGTGGTAAGGTTCTAACTACTGAGAAAATTAAATTAGTGGTAAGGTTCTAGCTACTGAGAAAATTAAACTAGTGGTAAGGTTCTAGCTACTGAGAAAATTAAACTAGTGATAAGGTTTTAACTACTGAGAAAATTAAACTAGTGGTTTGTTTCTAGCTACTGAGAAAATTAAACTAGTGGTAAAGTTTTAACTACTGAGAAAATTAAACTAGTGGTAAGGTTCTAGCTACTTAGAAAATTAAACTAGCAGTAAGGTTCTAACTACTGAGAAAATTAAACTAGTGGTAAGGTTCTAACTACTGAGAAAATTAAACTAGTAGTAAGGTTCTAACTACTGAGAAAATTAAACTAGTTGTAAGGTTCTAACTACTGAGAAAATTAAACTAGTGGTAAGGTTCTAACTACTGAGAAAATTAAACTAGTGGTAATGTTCTAGCTACTGAGAAAATTAAACTAGTGGTAAGGTTCTGACTACTGAGAAAATTAAACTAGTAGTAAGGTTCTAACAACTGAGAAAATTAAACTAGTGGTAAGGTTATAGCTACTGAGAAAATTAAACTAGTGGTAAGGTTCTAACTACTGAGAAAATTAAACTAGTGGTAAGGTTCTAGCTACTGAGAAAATTAAACTAGTGGTAAGGTTCTAACTACTGAGAAAATTAAACTAGTGGTAAGGTTCTAACAACTGAGAAAATTAAACTAGTGGTAAGGTTCTAGCTACTGAGAAAATTAAACTAGTGGTAAAGTTCTAACTACTGAGAAAATTAAACTAGTGGTAAGGTTCTAGCTACTTAGAAAATTAAACTAGCAGTAAGGTTCTAACTACTGAGAAAATTAAACTAGTGGTAAGGTTCTAACTACTGAGAAAATTAAACTAGTGGTAAGGTTCTAGCTACTGAGAAAATTAAACTAGTGGTAAGGTTCTAACTACTGAGAAAATTAAACTAGTGGTAAGGTTCCAGCTACTGAGAAAATTAAACTAGTGGTAAGGTTCTAACTACTGAGAAAATTAAACTAGTGGTAAAGTTCTAACTACTGAGAAAATTAAACTAGTGGTTTGTTTCTAGCTACTGAGAAAATTAAACTAGTGGTAAAGTTTTAACTACTGAGAAAATTAAACTAGTGGTAAGGTTCTAGCTACTTAGAAAATTAAACTAGCAGTAAGGTTCTAACTACTGAGAAAATTAAACTAGTGGTAAGGTTCTAACTACTGAGAAAATTAAACTAGTAGTAAGGTTCTAACTACTGAGAAAATTAAACTAGTGGTAAGGTTCTAACTACTGAGAAAATTAAACTAGTAGTAAGGTTCTAACTACTGAGAAAATTAAACTAGTGGTAAGGTTCTAGCTATTGAGAAAATTAAACTAGTGGTAAGGTTCTGACTACTGAGAAAATTAAACTAGTAGTAAGGTTCTAACAACTGAGAAAATTAAACTAGTGGTAAGGTTCTAGCTACTGAGAAAATTAAACTAGTGGTAAGGTTCTAACTACTGAGAAAATTAAACTAGCAGTAAGGTTCTAACTACTGAGAAAATTAAACTAGTGGTAAGGTTCTAACTACTGAGAAAATTAAACTAGCTGTAAGGTTCTAACTACTGAGAAAATTAAACTAGTGGTAAGGTTCTAACTACTGAGAAAATTAAACTAGTGGTAAGGTTCTAGCTACTGAGAAAATTAAACTAGTGGTAAGGTTCTAACTACTGAAAAAATTAAACTAGTAGTAAGGTTCTAGCTACTGAGAAAATTAAACTAGTGGTAAAGTTCTAACTACTGAGAAAATTAAACTAGTGGTAAGGTTCTAGCTACTTAGAAAATTAAACTAGCATTAAGGTTCTAACTACCGAGAAAATTAAACTAGTGGTAAAGTTCTAACTACAGAGAAAATTAAACTAGTAGTAAGGTTCTAACTACTGAGAAAATTAAATTAGTGGTAAGGTTCTAGCTACTGAGAAAATTAAACTAGTGGTAAGGTTCTAGCTACTGAGAAAATTAAACTAGTGATAAGGTTTTAACTACTGAGAAAATTAAACTAGTGGTTTGTTTCTAGCTACTGAGAAAATTAAACTAGTGGTAAAGTTTTAACTACTGAGAAAATTAAACTAGTGGTAAGGTTCTAGCTACTTAGAAAATTAAACTAGCAGTAAGGTTCTAACTACTGAGAAAATTAAACTAGTGGTAAGGTTCTAACTACTGAGAAAATTAAACTAGTAGTAAGGTTCTAACTACTGAGAAAATTAAACTAGTTGTAAGGTTCTAACTACTGAGAAAATTAAACTAGTGGTAAGGTTCTAACTACTGAGAAAATTAAACTAGTGGTAAGGTTCTAGCTACTGAGAAAATTAAACTAGTGGTAAGGTTCTGACTACTGAGAAAATTAAACTAGTAGTAAGGTTCTAACAACTGAGAAAATTAAACTAGTGGTAAGGTTCTAGCTACTGAGAAAATTAAACTAGTGGTAAGGTTCTAACTACTGAGAAAATTAAACTAGTAGTAAGGTTCTAGCTACTGAGAAAATTAAACTAGTGGTAAGGTTCTAACTACTGAGAAAATTAAACTAGTGGTAAGGTTCTAACAACTGAGAAAATTAAACTAGTGGTAAGGTTCTAGCTACTGAGAAAATTAAACTAGTGGTAAAGTTCTAACTACTGAGAAAATTAAACTAGTGGTAAGGTTCTAGCTACTTAGAAAATTAAACTAGCAGTAAGGTTCTAACTACTGAGAAAATTAAACTAGTGGTAAGGTTCTAACTACTGAGAAAATTAAACTAGTGGTAAGGTTCTAGCTACTGAGAAAATTAAACTAGTGGTAAGGTTCTAACTACTGAGAAAATTAAACTAGTGGTAAGGTTCCAGCTACTGAGAAAATTAAACTAGTGGTAAGGTTCGAACTACTGAGAAAATTAAACTAGTGATAAAGTTCTAACTACTGAGAAAATTAAACTAGTGGTTTGTTTCTAGCTACTGAGAAAATTAAACTAGTGGTAAAGTTTTAACTACTGAGAAAATTAAACCAGTGGTAAGGTTCTAGCTACTTAGAAAAATAAACTAGCAGTAAGGTTCTAACTACTGAGAAAATTAAACTAGTGGTAAGGTTCTAACTACTGAGAAAATTAAACTAGTAGTAAGGTTCTAACTACTGAGAAAATTAAACTAGTTGTAAGGTTCTAACTACTGAGAAAATTAAACTAGTGGTAAGGTTCTAACTACTGAGAAAATTAAACTAGTGGTAAGGTTCTAGCTATTGAGAAAATTAAACTAGTGGTAAGGTTCTGACTACTGAGAAAATTAAACTAGTAGTAAGGTTCTAACAACTGAGAAAATTAAACTAGTGGTAAGGTTCTAGCTACTGAGAAAATTAAACTAGTGGTAAGGTTCTAACTACTGAGAAAATTAAACTAGTGGTAAGGTTCTAGCTACTGAGAAAATTAAACTAGTGGTAAGGTTCTAACTACTGAGAAAATTAAACTAGTGGTAAGGTTCTAACAACTGAGAAAATTAAACTATTGGTAAGGTTCTAGCTACTGAGAAAATTAAACTAGTGGTAAAGTTCTAACTACTGAGAAAATTAAACTAGTGGTAAGGTTCTAGCTACTTAGAAAATTAAACTAGCAGTAAGGTTCTAACTACTGACAAAATTAAACTAGTGCTAAGGTTCTAACTACTGAGAAAATTAAACTAGTGGTAAGGTTCTAGCTACTGAGAAAATTAAACTAGTAGTAAGGTTCTAACTACTGAGAAAATTAAACTAGTGGTAAGGTTCCAGCTACTGAGAAAATTAAACTAGTGGTAAGGTTCTAACTACTGAGAAAATTAAACTATTGGTAAGGTTCTAACTACTGAGAAAATTAAACTAGTGGTAAGGTTCTAACTACTGAGAAAATTAAACTAGTAGTAAGGTTCTAGCTACTTAAAAAATTAAACTAACAGTAAGGTTCTAACTACCGAGAAAATTAAACTAGTGGTAAAGTTCTAACTACTGAGAAAATTAAACTAGTGGTAAGGTTCTAACTACTGAGAAAATTAAACTAGTGGTAAGGTTCTAGCTACTGAGAAAATTAAACTAGTGGTAAGGTTCTAGCTACTGAGAAAATTAAACTAGCAGTAAGGTTCTAACTACTGAGAAAATTAAACTAGTGGTAAATTTCTAGCTACTGAGAAAATTAAACTAGTGGTAAAGTTTTAACTACTGAGAAAATTAAACTAGTGGTAAGGTTCTAGCTACTTAGAAAATTAAACTAGCAGTAAGGTTCTAACTACTGAGAAAATTAAACTAGTGGTAAGGTTCTAACTACTGAGAAAATTAAACTAGTGGTAAGGTTCTAACTACTGAGAAAATTAAACTAGTGGTAAGGTTCTAACTACCGAGAAAATTAAACTAGTAGTAAGGTTCTAGCTACTGAGAAAATTAAACTAGTGGTAAGGTTCTAACTACTGAGAAAATTAAACTAGTGATAAGGTTCTAGTTACTGAGAAAATTAAACTAGTGCTAAAGTTCTAACTACTGAGAAAATTAAACTAGTGGTAAGGTTCTAGCTACTTAGAAAATTAAACTAGCAGTAAGGTTCTAACTACCGAGAAAATTAAACTAGTGGTAAAGTTCTAACTACTGAGAAAATTAAACTAGTGGTAAGGTTCTAACTACTGAGAAAATTAAACTAGTGGTAAGGTTCTAGCTACTGAGAAAATTAAACTAGTGGTAAGGTTCTAGCTACTGAGAAAATTAAACTAGCAGTAAGGTTCTAACTACTGAGAAAATTAAACTAGTGGTAAATTTCTAGCTACTGAGAAAATTAAACTAGTGGTAAAGTTTTAACTACTGAGAAAATTAAACTAGTGGTAAGGTTCTAGCTACTTAGAAAATTAAACTAGCAGTAAGGTTCTAACTACTGAGAAAATTAAACTAGTGGTAAGGTTCTAACTACTGAGAAAATTAAACTAGTGCTAAGGTTGTAACTACTGAGAAAATTAAACTAGTGGTAAGGTTCTAACTACTGAGAAAATTAAACTAGTGGTAAGGTTATTGCTACTGAGAAAATTAAACTAGTGGTAAGGTTCTAGCTACTGAGAAAATTAAACTAGTGGTAAGGTTATAGCTACTGAGAAAATTAAACTAGTGGTAAGGTTCTAGCTACTGAGAAAATTAAACTAGTGGTAAGGTTCTAACTACTGAGAAAATTAAACTAGTGCTAAGGTTCTAACTACTGAGAAAATTAAACTAGTGGTAAGGTTCTAACTACTGAGAAAATTGAACTAGTAGTAAGGTTCTAGCTACTGAGAAAATTAAACTAGTAGTAAGGTTCTAACTACTGAAAAAATTAAACTAGTGGTAAGGTTCTAGCAACTGAGAAAATTAAACTAGTGGTAAAGTTCTAACTACTGAGAAAATTAAACTAGTGGTAAGGTTCTAGCTACTTAGAAAATTAAACTAGCAGTAAGGTTCTAACTACCGAGAAAATTAAACTAGTGGTAAGGTTCTGACTACTGAGAAAATTAAACTAGTGGTAAAGTTTTAACTACTGAGAAAATTAAACTAGTGGTAAGGTTCTAGCTACTGAGAAAATTAAACTAGCGGTAAGGTTCTAACTACTGAGAAAATTAAACTAGTGGTAAGGTTCTGACTACTGAGAAAATTAAACCAGTGGTAAAGTTCTAACTACTGAGAAAATTAAACTAGTGGTAAGGTTCTAACTACTGAGAAAATTAAACTAGTGGTAAGGTTCTAACTACTGAGAAAATTAAACTAGTGGTAAGGTTCTAACTACCGAGAAAATTAAACTAGTGATAAGGTTCTAGCTACTGAGAAAATTAAACTAGTGGTAAGGTTCTAACTACTGAGAAAATTAAACTAGTGATAAGGTTCTAGTTACTGAGAAAATTAAACTAGTGCTAAAGTTCTAACTACTGAGAAAAGTAAACTAGTGGTAAGGTTCTAACTACTGAGAAAATTAAACTAGTGGTAAAGTTCTAACTACTGAGAAAATTAAACTAGTGGTAAGGTTCTAACTACTGAGAAAATTAAACTAGTGGTAAGGTTCTAACTACTGAGAAAATTAAACTAGTAGTAAGGTTTTAACTACCGAGAAAATTAAACTAGTAGTAAGGTTCTAGCTACTGAGAAAATTAAACTAGTAGTAAAGTTCTAGCTACTGAGAAAATTAAACTAGTTGTAAGGTTCTAACTACTGAGAAAATTAAACTAGTGGTAAGGTTCTAGCTACTGAGAAAATTAAACTAGTGGTAAAGTTCTAACTACTGAAAAAATTAAACTAGTAATAAGGTTCTAGCTACTGAGAAAATTAAACTAGTGGTAAAGTTTTAACTACTGAGAAAATTAAACTAGTGGTAAGGTTCTAGCTACTTAGAAAATTAAACTAGCAGTAAGGTTCTAACTACTGAGAAAATTAAACTAGTGGTAAGGTTCTAACTACTGAGAAAATTAAACTAGTGCTAAGGTTGTAACTACTGAGAAAATTAAACTAGTGGTAAGGTTATTGCTACTGAGAAAATTAAACTAGTGGTAAGGTTCTAGCTACTGAGAAAATTAAACTAGTGGTAAGGTTATAGCTACTGAGAAAATTAAACTAGTGGTAAGGTTCTAGCTACTGAGAAAATTAAACTAGTGGTAAGGTTCTAACTACTGAGAAAATTAAACTAGCAGTAAGGTTCTAACTACTGAGAAAATTAAACTAGTGGTAAGGTTCTAACTACTGAGAAAATTGAACTAGTGGTAAGGTTCTAGCTACTGAGAAAATTAAACTAGTGGTAAGGTTCTAACTACTGAAAAAATTAAACTAGTGGTAAGGTTCTAACTACTGAGAAAATTAAACTAGTGGTAAGGTTCTAGCTACTTAGAAAATTAAACTAGCAGTAAGGTTCTAACTACCGAGAAAATTAAACTGGTGGTAAGGTTCTGACTACTGAGAAAATTAAACTAGTGGTAAAGTTTTAACTACTGAGAAAATTCAACTAGTGGTAAGGTTCTAGCTACTGAGAAAATTAAACTAGCAGTAAGGTTCTAACTACTGAGAAAATTAAACTAGTGGTAAGGTTCTGACTACTGAGAAAATTAAACCAGTGGTAAAGTTCTAACTACTGAGAAAATTAAACTAGTGGTAAGGTTCTAACTACTGAGAAAATTAAACTAGTGGTAAGGTTCTAACTACTGAGAAAATTAAACTAGTGGTAAGGTTCTAACTACCGAGAAAATTAAACTAGTGATAAGGTTCTAGCTACTGAGAAAATTAAACTAGTGGTAAAGTTCTAACTACTGAGAAAATTAAACTAGTGATAAGGTTCTAGTTACTGAGAAAATTAAACTAGTGCTAAAGTTCTAACTACTGAGAAAATTAAACTAGTGGTAAGGTTCTAACTACTGAGAAAATTAAACTAGTGGTAAGGTTCTAACTACTGAGAAAATTAAACTAGTGCTAAAGTTCTAACTACTGAGAAAATTAAACTAGTGGTAAGGTTCTAACTACTGAGAAAATTAAACTAGTGGTAAAGTTCTAACTACTGAGAAAATTAAACTAGTGGTAAGGTTCTAACTACTGAGAAATTAAACTAGTGGTAAGGTTCTAACTACTGAGAAAATTAAGCTAGTAGTAAGGTTTTAACTACCGAGAAAATTAAACTAGTAGTAAGGTTCTAGCTACTGAGAAAATTAAACTAGTAGTAAAGTTCTAGCTACTGAGAAAATTAAACTAGTTGTAAGGTTCTAACTACTGAGAAAATTAAACTAGTGGTAAGGTTCTAGCTACTGAGAAAATTAAACTAGTGGTAAAGTTCTAACTACTGAGAAAATTAAACTAGTGGTAAGGTTCTAGCTACTGAGAAAATTAAACTAGCAGTAAGGTTCTAACTACTGAGAAAATTAAACTAGTGGTAAGGTTCTATCTACTGAGAAAATTAAACTAGTAGTAAGGTTCTAACTACTGAGAAAATCAAACTAGTGGTAAGGTTCTAGCTACTGAGAAAATTAAACTAGTAGTAAGGTTCTAACTATTGAGAAAATTAAACTAGTGGTAAGGTTCTAACAACTGAGAAAATTAAACTGGTGGTTAGGTTCTAACTACTGAGAAAATTAAACTAGTGCTAAGGTTGTAACTACTGAGAAAATTAAACTAGTGGTAAGGTTCTAACTACTGAGAAAATTAAACTAGTGGTAAGGTTCTAGCTACTGAGAAAATTAAACTAGTGGTAAGGTTATAGCTACTTAGAAAATTAAACTAGTGGTAAGGTTCTAACTACTGAGAAAATTAAACTAGTTGTAAGGTTCTAACTACTGAGAAAATTAAACTAGTGCTAAAGTTCTAACTACTGAGAAAATTAAACT
Organism: Bathymodiolus brooksi; assembly: GCA_963680875.1. Lineage (NCBI taxonomy): Eukaryota > Metazoa > Mollusca > Bivalvia > Mytilida > Modiolidae > Bathymodiolus > Bathymodiolus brooksi. Next base: position 90,287,997 of record OY804587.1, read on the forward strand.
AGTGGTAAGGTTCTAACTACTGAGAAAATTAAACTAGTGGTAAAGTTCTAACTACTGAGAAAATTAAACTAGTGGTAAGGTTCTAACTACTGAGAAAATTAAACTAGTGGTAAGGTTCTAACTACTGAGAAAATTAAACTAGTAGTAAGGTTTTAACTACCGAGAAAATTAAACTAGTAGTAAGGTTCTAGCTACTGAGAAAATTAAACTAGTAGTAAAGTTCTAGCTACTGAGAAAATTAAACTAGTTGTAAGGTTCTAACTACTGAGAAAATTAAACTAGTGGTAAGGTTCTAGCTACTGAGAAAATTAAACTAGTGGTAAAGTTCTAACTACTGAGAAAATTAAACTAGTAGTAAGGTTCTAACTACTGAGAAAATCAAACTAGTGGTAAGGTTCTAGCTACTGAGAAAATTAAACTAGTAGTAAGGTTCTAACTATTGAGAAAATTAAACTAGTGGTAAGGTTCTAACAACTGAGAAAATTAAACTAGTGGTAAGGTTGTAACTACTGAGAAAATTAAACTAGTGCTAAGGTTGTAACTACTGAGAAAATTAAACTAGTGGTAAGGTTCTAACTACTGAGAAAATTAAACTAGTGGTAAGGTTCTAGCTACTGAGAAAATTAAACTAGTGGTAAGGTTATAGCTACTGAGAAAATTAAACTAGTGGTAAGGTTCTAGCTACTGAGAAAATTAAACTAGTGCTAAGGTTCTAACTACTGAGAAAATTAAACTAGTGGTAAGGTTCTAACTACTGAGAAAATTGAACTAGTAGTAAGGTTCTAGCTACTGAGAAAATTAAACTAGTAGTAAGGTTCTAACTACTGAAAAAATTAAACTAGTGGTAAGGTTCTAGCAACTGAGAAAATTAAACTAGTGGTAAAGTTCTAACTACTGAGAAAATTAAACTAGTGGTAAGGTTCTAGCTACTTAGAAAATTAAACTAGCAGTAAGGTTCTAACTACCGAGAAAATTAAACTAGTGGTAAGGTTCTGACTACTGAGAAAATTAAACTAGTGGTAAAGTTTTAACTACTGAGAAAATTAAACTAGTGGTAAGGTTCTAGCTACTGAGAAAATTAAACTAGCGGTAAGGTTCTAACTACTGAGAAAATTAAACTAGTGGTAAGGTTCTGACTACTGAGAAAATTAAACCAGTGGTAAAGTTCTAACTACTGAGAAAATTAAACTAGTGGTAAGGTTCTAACTACTGAGAAAATTAAACTAGTGGTAAGGTTCTAACTACTGAGAAAATTAAACTAGTGGTAAGGTTCTAACTACCGAGAAAATTAAACTAGTGATAAGGTTCTAGCTACTGAGAAAATTAAACTAGTGGTAAGGTTCTAACTACTGAGAAAATTAAACTAGTGATAAGGTTCTAGTTACTGAGAAAATTAAACTAGTGCTAAAGTTCTAACTACTGAGAAAAGTAAACTAGTGGTAAGGTTCTAACTACTGAGAAAATTAAACTAGTGGTAAGGTTCTAACTACTGAGAAAATTAAACTAGTGCTAAAGTTCTAACTACTGAGAAAATTAAACTAGTGGTAAGGTTCTAACTACTGAGAAAATTAAACTAGTGGTAAAGTTCTAACTACTGAGAAAATTAAACTAGTGGTAAGGTTCTAACTACTGAGAAAATTAAACTAGTGGTAAGGTTCTAACTACTGAGAAAATTAAACTAGTAGTAAGGTTTTAACTACCGAGAAAATTAAACTAGTAGTAAGGTTCTAGCTACTGAGAAAATTAAACTAGTAGTAAAGTTCTAGCTACTGAGAAAATTAAACTAGTTGTAAGGTTCTAACTACTGAGAAAATTAAACTAGTGGTAAGGTTCTAGCTACTGAGAAAATTAAACTAGTGGTAAAGTTCTAACTACTGAAAAAATTAAACTAGTAATAAGGTTCTAGCTACTGAGAAAATTAAACTAGTGGTAAAGTTTTAACTACTGAGAAAATTAAACTAGTGGTAAGGTTCTAGCTACTTAGAAAATTAAACTAGCAGTAAGGTTCTAACTACTGAGAAAATTAAACTAGTGGTAAGGTTCTAACTACTGAGAAAATTAAACTAGTGCTAAGGTTGTAACTACTGAGAAAATTAAACTAGTGGTAAGGTTATTGCTACTGAGAAAATTAAACTAGTGGTAAGGTTCTAGCTACTGAGAAAATTAAACTAGTGGTAAGGTTATAGCTACTGAGAAAATTAAACTAGTGGTAAGGTTCTAGCTACTGAGAAAATTAAACTAGTGGTAAGGTTCTAACTACTGAGAAAATTAAACTAGCAGTAAGGTTCTAACTACTGAGAAAATTAAACTAGTGGTAAGGTTCTAACTACTGAGAAAATTGAACTAGTGGTAAGGTTCTAGCTACTGAGAAAATTAAACTAGTGGTAAGGTTCTAACTACTGAAAAAATTAAACTAGTGGTAAGGTTCTAACTACTGAGAAAATTAAACTAGTGGTAAGGTTCTAGCTACTTAGAAAATTAAACTAGCAGTAAGGTTCTAACTACCGAGAAAATTAAACTGGTGGTAAGGTTCTGACTACTGAGAAAATTAAACTAGTGGTAAAGTTTTAACTACTGAGAAAATTCAACTAGTGGTAAGGTTCTAGCTACTGAGAAAATTAAACTAGCAGTAAGGTTCTAACTACTGAGAAAATTAAACTAGTGGTAAGGTTCTGACTACTGAGAAAATTAAACCAGTGGTAAAGTTCTAACTACTGAGAAAATTAAACTAGTGGTAAGGTTCTAACTACTGAGAAAATTAAACTAGTGGTAAGGTTCTAACTACTGAGAAAATTAAACTAGTGGTAAGGTTCTAACTACCGAGAAAATTAAACTAGTGATAAGGTTCTAGCTACTGAGAAAATTAAACTAGTGGTAAGGTTCTAACTACTGAGAAAATTAAACTAGTGATAAGGTTCTAGTTACTGAGAAAATTAAACTAGTGCTAAAGTTCTAACTACTGAGAAAATTAAACTAGTGGTAAGGTTCTAACTACTGAGAAAATTAAACTAGTGGTAAGGTTCTAACTACTGAGAAAATTAAACTAGTGCTAAAGTTCTAACTACTGAGAAAATTAAACTAGTGGTAAGGTTCTAACTACTGAGAAAATTAAACTAGTGGTAAAGTTCTAACTACTGAGAAAATTAAACTAGTGGTAAGGTTCTAACTACTGAGAAATTAAACTAGTGGTAAGGTTCTAACTACTGAGAAAATTAAGCTAGTAGTAAGGTTTTAACTACCGAGAAAATTAAACTAATAGTAAGGTTCTAGCTACTGAGAAAATTAAACTAGTAGTAAAGTTCTAGCTACTGAGAAAATTAAACTAGTTGTAAGGTTCTAACTACTGAGAAAATTAAACTAGTGGTAAGGTTCTAGCTACTGAGAAAATTAAACTAGTGGTAAAGTTCTAACTACTGAGAAAATTAAACTAGTGGTAAGGTTCTAGCTACTGAGAAAATTAAACTAGCAGTAAGGTTCTAACTACTGAGAAAATTAAACTAGTGGTAAGGTTCTATCTACTGAGAAAATTAAACTAGTAGTAAGGTTCTAACTACTGAGAAAATCAAACTAGTGGTAAGGTTCTAGCTACTGAGAAAATTAAACTAGTAGTAAGGTTCTAACTATTGAGAAAATTAAACTAGTGGTAAGGTTCTAACAACTGAGAAAATTAAACTGGTGGTTAGGTTCTAACTACTGAGAAAATTAAACTAGTGCTAAGGTTGTAACTACTGAGAAAATTAAACTAGTGGTAAGGTTCTAACTACTGAGAAAATTAAACTAGTGGTAAGGTTCTAGCTACTGAGAAAATTAAACTAGTGGTAAGGTTATAGCTACTTAGAAAATTAAACTAGTGGTAAGGTTCTAACTACTGAGAAAATTAAACTAGTTGTAAGGTTCTAACTACTGAGAAAATTAAACTAGTGCTAAAGTTCTAACTACTGAGAAAATTAAACTAGTGGTAAGGTTCTAACTACTGAGAAAATTAAACTAGTGGTAAAGTTCTAACTACTGAGAAAATTAAACTAGTGGTAAGGTTCTAACTACTGAGAAAATTAAACTAGTGGTAAGGTTCTAACTACTGAGAAAATTAAACTAGTAGTAAGGTTTTAACTACCGAGAAAATTAAACTAGTAGTAAGGTTCTAGCTACTGAGAAAATTAAACTAGTAGTAAAGTTCTAGCTACTGAGAAAATTAAACTAGTTGTAAGGTTCTAACTACTGAGAAAATTAAACTAGTGGTAAGGTTCTAGCTACTGAGAAAATTAAACTAGTGGTAAAGTTCTAACTACTGAGAAAATTAAACTAGTAGTAAGGTTCTAACTACTGAGAAAATCAAACTAGTGGTAAGGTTCTAGCTACTGAGAAAATTAAACTAGTAGTAAGGTTCTAACTATTGAGAAAATTAAACTAGTGGTAAGGTTCTAACAACTGAGAAAATTAAACTAGTGGTAAGGTTGTAACTACTGAGAAAATTAAACTAGTGCTAAGGTTGTAACTACTGAGAAAATTAAACTAGTGGTAAGGTTCTAACTACTGAGAAAATTAAACTAGTGGTAAGGTTCTAGCTACTGAGAAAATTAAACTAGTGGTAAGGTTATAGCTACTGAGAAAATTAAACTAGTGGTAAGGTTCTAGCTACTGAGAAAATTAAACTAGTGGTAAGGTTCTAACTAATGAGAAAATTAAACTAGCAGTAAGGTACTAACTACTGAGAAAATTAAACTAGTGGTAAGGTTCTAACTACTGAGAAAATTAAACTAGTAGTAAGGTTCTAGCTACTGAGAAAATTAAACTAGTGGTAAGGTTCTAGCTACTGAGAAAATTAAACTAGTGGTAAGGTTCTAACTACTGAGAAAATTAAACCAGTGGTAAGGTTCTAACAACTGAGAAAATTAAACTAGTGGTAAGGTTCTAACTACTGAGAAAATTAAACTAGTGCTAAGGTTGTAACTACTGAGAAAATTAAACTAGTGGTAAGGTTCTAACTACTGAGAAAATTAAACTAGTGGAAAGGTTATTGCTACTGAGAAAATTAAACTAGTGGTAAGGTTCTAGCTACTGAGAAAATTAAACTAGTGGTAAGGTTATAGCTACTGAGAAAATTAAACTAGTGGTAAGGTTCTAGCTACTGAGAAAATTAAACTAGTGGTAAGGTTCTAACTACTGAGAAAATTAAACTAGTGGTAAGGTTCTAACTACTGAGAAAATTAAACTAGTGGTAAGGTTCTAACTACTGAGAAAATTGAACTAGTAGTAAAGTTCTAGCTACTGAGAAAATTAAACTAGTAGTAAGGTTCTAACTACTGAAAAAATTAAACTAGTAGTAAGGTTCTAGCAACTGAGAAAATTAAACAAGTGGTAAAGTTCTAACTACTGAGAAAATTAAACTAGTGGTAAGGTTCTAGCTACTTAGAAAATTAAACTAGCAGTAAGGTTCTAACTACCGAGAAAATTAAACTAGTGGTAAAGTTCTAACTACTGAGAAAATTAAACTAGTGGTAAGGTTCTAACTACTGAGAAAATTAAACTAGTGGTAAGGTTCTAGCTACTGAGAAAATTAAACTAGTGGTAAGGTTCTAGCTACTGAGAAAATTAAACTCGTAGTAAGGTTCTAACTACTGAGAAAATTAAACTAGTGGTAAATTTCTAGCTACTGAGAAAATTAAACTAGTGGTAAAGTTTTAACTACTGAGAAAATTAAACTAGTGGTAAGGTTCTAGCTACTTAGAAAATTAAACTAGTGGTAAGGTTCTAACTACTGAGAAAATTAAACTAGTAGTAAGGTTTTAACTACCGAGAAAATTAAACTAGTAGTAAGGTTCTAGCTACTGAGAAAATTAAACTAGTAGTAAAGTTCTAGCTACTGAGAAAATTAAACTAGTTGTAAGGTTCTAACTACTGAGAAAATTAAACTAGTGGTAAGGTTCTAGCTACTGAGAAAATTAAACTAGTGGTAAAGTTCTAACTACTGAGAAAATTAAACTAGTGGTAAGGTTCTAGCTACTGAGAAAATTAAACTAGCAGTAAGGTTCTAACTACTGAGAAAATTAAACTAGTGGTAAGGTTCTATCTACTGAGAAAATTAAACTAGTAGTAAGGTTCTAACTACTGAGAAAATCAAACTAGTGGTAAGGTTCTAGCTACTGAGAAAATTAAACTAGTAGTAAGGTTCTAACTATTGAGAAAATTAAACTAGTGGTAAGGTTCTAACAACTGAGAAAATTAAACTGGTGGTTAGGTTCTAACTACTGAGAAAATTAAACTAGTGCTAAGGTTGTAACTACTGAGAAAATTAAACTAGTGGTAAGGTTCTAACTACTGAGAAAATTAAACTAGTGGTAAGGTTCTAGCTACTGAGAAAATTAAACTAGTGGTAAGGTTATAGCTACTTAGAAAATTAAACTAGTGGTAAGGTTCTAACTACTGAGAAAATTAAACTAGTTGTAAGGTTCTAACTACTGAGAAAATTAAACTAGTGCTAAAGTTCTAACTACTGAGAAAATTAAACTAGTGGTAAGGTTCTAACTACTGAGAAAATTAAACTAGTGGTAAAGTTCTAACTACTGAGAAAATTAAACTAGTGGTAAGGTTCTAACTACTGAGAAAATTAAACTAGTGGTAAGGTTCTAACTACTGAGAAAATTAAACTAGTAGTAAGGTTTTAACTACCGAGAAAATTAAACTAGTAGTAAGGTTCTAGCTACTGAGAAAATTAAACTAGTAGTAAAGTTCTAGCTACTGAGAAAATTAAACTAGTTGTAAGGTTTTAACTACTGAGAAAATTAAACTAGTGGTAAGGTTCTAGCTACTGAGAAAATTAAACTAGTGGTAAAGTTCTAACTACTGAGAAAATTAAACTAGTGGTAAGGTTCTAGCTACTGAGAAAATTAAACTAGCAGTAAGGTTCTAACTACTGAGAAAATTAAACTAGTGGTAAGGTTCTATCTACTGAGAAAATTAAACTAGTAGTAAGGTTCTAACTACTGAGAAAATCAAACTAGTGGTAAGGTTCTAGCTACTGAGAAAATTAAACTAGTAGTAAGGTTCTAACTATTGAGAAAATTAAACTAGTGGTAAGGTTCTAACAACTGAGAAAATTAAACTAGTGGTAAGGTTCTAACTACTGAGAAAATTAAACTAGTGCTAAGGTTGTAACTACTGAGAAAATTAAACTAGTGGTAAGGTTCTAACTACTGAGAAAATTAAACTAGTGGTAAGGTTCTAGCTACTGAGAAAATTAAACTAGTGGTAAGGTTATAGCTACTGAGAAAATTAAACTAGTGGTAAGGTTCTAGCTACTGAGAAAATTAAACTAGTGGTAAGGTTCTAACTAATGAGAAAATTAAACTAGCAGTAAGGTTCTAACTACTGAGAAAATTAAACTAGTGGTAAGGTTCTAACTACTGAGAAAATTAAACTAGTAGTAAGGTTCTAGCTACTGAGAAAATTAAACTAGTGGTAAGGTTCTAGCTACTGAGAAAATTAAACTAGTGGTAAGGTTCTAACTACTGAGAAAATTAAACCAGTGGTAAGGTTCTAACAACTGAGAAAATTAAACTAGTGGTAAGGTTCTAACTACTGAAAAAATTAAACTAGTGGTAAGGTTCTAGCAACTGAGAAAATTAAACTAGTGGTAAAGTTCTAACTACTGAGAAAATTAAACTAGTGGTAAGGTTCTAGCTACTTAGAAAATTAAACTAGCAGTAAGGTTCTAACTACCGAGAAAATTAAACTAGTGGTAAGGTTCTGACTACTGAGAAAATTAAACTAGTGGTAAAGTTTTAACTACTGAGAAAATTAAACTAGTGGTAAGGTTCTAGCTACTGAGAAAATTAAACTAGCGGTAAGGTTCTAACTACTGAGAAAATTAAACTAGTGGTAAGGTTCTGACTACTGAGAAAATTAAACCAGTGGTAAAGTTCTAACTACTGAGAAAATTAAACTAGTGGTAAGGTTCTAACTACTGAGAAAATTAAACTAGTGGTAAGGTTCTAACTACTGAGAAAATTAAACTAGTGGTAAGGTTCTAACTACCGAGAAAATTAAACTAGTGATAAGGTTCTAGCTACTGAGAAAATTAAACTAGTGGTAAGGTTCTAACTACTGAGAAAATTAAACTAGTGATAAGGTTCTAGTTACTGAGAAAATTAAACTAGTGCTAAAGTTCTAACTACTGAGAAAAGTAAACTAGTGGTAAGGTTCTAACTACTGAGAAAATTAAACTAGTGGTAAGGTTCTAACTACTGAGAAAATTAAACTAGTGCTAAAGTTCTAACTACTGAGAAAATTAAACTAGTGGTAAGGTTCTAACTACTGAGAAAATTAAACTAGTGGTAAAGTTCTAACTACTGAGAAAATTAAACTAGTGGTAAGGTTCTAACTACTGAGAAAATTAAACTAGTGGTAAGGTTCTAACTACTGAGAAAATTAAACTAGTAGTAAGGTTTTAACTACCGAGAAAATTAAACTAGTAGTAAGGTTCTAGCTACTGAGAAAATTAAACTAGTAGTAAAGTTCTAGCTACTGAGAAAATTAAACTAGTTGTAAGGTTCTAACTACTGAGAAAATTAAACTAGTGGTAAGGTTCTAGCTACTGAGAAAATTAAACTAGTGGTAAAGTTCTAACTACTGAAAAAATTAAACTAGTAATAAGGTTCTAGCTACTGAGAAAATTAAACTAGTGGTAAAGTTTTAACTACTGAGAAAATTAAACTAGTGGTAAGGTTCTAGCTACTTAGAAAATTAAACTAGCAGTAAGGTTCTAACTACTGAGAAAATTAAACTAGTGGTAAGGTTCTAACTACTGAGAAAATTAAACTAGTGCTAAGGTTGTAACTACTGAGAAAATTAAACTAGTGGTAAGGTTATTGCTACTGAGAAAATTAAACTAGTGGTAAGGTTCTAGCTACTGAGAAAATTAAACTAGTGGTAAGGTTATAGCTACTGAGAAAATTAAACTAGTGGTAAGGTTCTAGCTACTGAGAAAATTAAACTAGTGGTAAGGTTCTAACTACTGAGAAAATTAAACTAGCAGTAAGGTTCTAACTACTGAGAAAATTAAACTAGTGGTAAGGTTCTAACTACTGAGAAAATTGAACTAGTGGTAAGGTTCTAGCTACTGAGAAAATTAAACTAGTGGTAAGGTTCTAACTACTGAAAAAATTAAACTAGTGGTAAGGTTCTAACTACTGAGAAAATTAAACTAGTGGTAAGGTTCTAGCTACTTAGAAAATTAAACTAGCAGTAAGGTTCTAACTACCGAGAAAATTAAACTGGTGGTAAGGTTCTGACTACTGAGAAAATTAAACTAGTGGTAAAGTTTTAACTACTGAGAAAATTCAACTAGTGGTAAGGTTCTAGCTACTGAGAAAATTAAACTAGCAGTAAGGTTCTAACTACTGAGAAAATTAAACTAGTGGTAAGGTTCTGACTACTGAGAAAATTAAACCAGTGGTAAAGTTCTAACTACTGAGAAAATTAAACTAGTGGTAAGGTTCTAACTACTGAGAAAATTAAACTAGTGGTAAGGTTCTAACTACTGAGAAAATTAAACTAGTGGTAAGGTTCTAACTACCGAGAAAATTAAACTAGTGATAAGGTTCTAGCTACTGAGAAAATTAAACTAGTGGTAAGGTTCTAACTACTGAGAAAATTAAACTAGTGATAAGGTTCTAGTTACTGAGAAAATTAAACTAGTGCTAAAGTTCTAACTACTGAGAAAATTAAACTAGTGGTAAGGTTCTAACTACTGAGAAAATTAAACTAGTGGTAAGGTTCTAACTACTGAGAAAATTAAACTAGTGCTAAAGTTCTAACTACTGAGAAAATTAAACTAGTGGTAAGGTTCTAACTACTGAGAAAATTAAACTAGTGGTAAAGTTCTAACTACTGAGAAAATTAAACTAGTGGTAAGGTTCTAACTACTGAGAAATTAAACTAGTGGTAAGGTTCTAACTACTGAGAAAATTAAGCTAGTAGTAAGGTTTTAACTACCGAGAAAATTAAACTAGTAGTAAGGTTCTAGCTACTGAGAAAATTAAACTAGTAGTAAAGTTCTAGCTACTGAGAAAATTAAACTAGTTGTAAGGTTCTAACTACTGAGAAAATTAAACTAGTGGTAAGGTTCTAGCTACTGAGAAAATTAAACTAGTGGTAAAGTTCTAACTACTGAGAAAATTAAACTAGTGGTAAGGTTCTAGCTACTGAGAAAATTAAACTAGCAGTAAGGTTCTAACTACTGAGAAAATTAAACTAGTGGTAAGGTTCTATCTACTGAGAAAATTAAACTAGTAGTAAGGTTCTAACTACTGAGAAAATCAAACTAGTGGTAAAGTTCTAGCTACTGAGAAAATTAAACTAGTAGTAAGGTTCTAACTATTGAGAAAATTAAACTAGTGGTAAGGTTCTAACAACTGAGAAAATTAAACTGGTGGTTAGGTTCTAACTACTGAGAAAATTAAACTAGTGCTAAGGTTGTAACTACTGAGAAAATTAAACTAGTGGTAAGGTTCTAACTACTGAGAAAATTAAACTAGTGGTAAGGTTCTAGCTACTGAGAAAATTAAACTAGTGGTAAGGTTATAGCTACTTAGAAAATTAAACTAGTGGTAAGGTTCTAACTACTGAGAAAATTAAACTAGTTGTAAGGTTCTAACTACTGAGAAAATTAAACTAGTGCTAAAGTTCTAACTACTGAGAAAATTAAACTAGTGGTAAGGTTCTAACTACTGAGAAAATTAAACTAGTGGTAAAGTTCTAACTACTGAGAAAATTAAACTAGTGGTAAGGTTCTAACTACTGAGAAAATTAAACTAGTGGTAAGGTTCTAACTACTGAGAAAATTAAACTAGTAGTAAGGTTTTAACTACCGAGAAAATTAAACTAGTAGTAAGGTTCTAGCTACTGAGAAAATTAAACTAGTAGTAAAGTTCTAGCTACTGAGAAAATTAAACTAGTTGTAAGGTTCTAACTACTGAGAAAATTAAACTAGTGGTAAGGTTCTAGCTACTGAGAAAATTAAACTAGTGGTAAAGTTCTAACTACTGAGAAAATTAAACTAGTAGTAAGGTTCTAACTACTGAGAAAATCAAACTAGTGGTAAGGTTCTAGCTACTGAGAAAATTAAACTAGTAGTAAGGTTCTAACTATTGAGAAAATTAAACTAGTGGTAAGGTTCTAACAACTGAGAAAATTAAACTAGTGGTAAGGTTGTAACTACTGAGAAAATTAAACTAGTGCTAAGGTTGTAACTACTGAGAAAATTAAACTAGTGGTAAGGTTCTAACTACTGAGAAAATTAAACTAGTGGTAAGGTTCTAGCTACTGAGAAAATTAAACTAGTGGTAAGGTTATAGCTACTGAGAAAATTAAACTAGTGGTAAGGTTCTAGCTACTGAGAAAATTAAACTAGTGGTAAGGTTCTAACTAATGAGAAAATTAAACTAGCAGTAAGGTACTAACTACTGAGAAAATTAAACTAGTGGTAAGGTTCTAACTACTGAGAAAATTAAACTAGTAGTAAGGTTCTAGCTACTGAGAAAATTAAACTAGTGGTAAGGTTCTAGCTACTGAGAAAATTAAACTAGTGGTAAGGTTCTAACTACTGAGAAAATTAAACCAGTGGTAAGGTTCTAACAACTGAGAAAATTAAACTAGTGGTAAGGTTCTAACTACTGAGAAAATTAAACTAGTGCTAAGGTTGTAACTACTGAGAAAATTAAACTAGTGGTAAGGTTCTAACTACTGAGAAAATTAAACTAGTGGAAAGGTTATTGCTACTGAGAAAATTAAACTAGTGGTAAGGTTCTAGCTACTGAGAAAATTAAACTAGTGGTAAGGTTATAGCTACTGAGAAAATTAAACTAGTGGTAAGGTTCTAGCTACTGAGAAAATTAAACTAGTGGTAAGGTTCTAACTACTGAGAAAATTAAACTAGTGGTAAGGTTCTAACTACTGAGAAAATTAAACTAGTGGTAAGGTTCTAACTACTGAGAAAATTGAACTAGTAGTAAAGTTCTAGCTACTGAGAAAATTAAACTAGTAGTAAGGTTCTAACTACTGAAAAAATTAAACTAGTAGTAAGGTTCTAGCAACTGAGAAAATTAAACAAGTGGTAAAGTTCTAACTACTGAGAAAATTAAACTAGTGGTAAGGTTCTAGCTACTTAGAAAATTAAACTAGCAGTAAGGTTCTAACTACCGAGAAAATTAAACTAGTGGTAAAGTTCTAACTACTGAGAAAATTAAACTAGTGGTAAGGTTCTAACTACTGAGAAAATTAAACTAGTGGTAAGGTTCTAGCTACTGAGAAAATTAAACTAGTGGTAAGGTTCTAGCTACTGAGAAAATTAAACTCGTAGTAAGGTTCTAACTACTGAGAAAATTAAACTAGTGGTAAATTTCTAGCTACTGAGAAAATTAAACTAGTGGTAAAGTTTTAACTACTGAGAAAATTAAACTAGTGGTAAGGTTCTAGCTACTTAGAAAATTAAACTAGTGGTAAGGTTCTAACTACTGAGAAAATTAAACTAGTAGTAAGGTTTTAACTACCGAGAAAATTAAACTAGTAGTAAGGTTCTAGCTACTGAGAAAATTAAACTAGTAGTAAAGTTCTAGCTACTGAGAAAATTAAACTAGTTGTAAGGTTCTAACTACTGAGAAAATTAAACTAGTGGTAAGGTTCTAGCTACTGAGAAAATTAAACTAGTGGTAAAGTTCTAACTACTGAGAAAATTAAACTAGTGGTAAGGTTCTAGCTACTGAGAAAATTAAACTAGCAGTAAGGTTCTAACTACTGAGAAAATTAAACTAGTGGTAAGGTTCTATCTACTGAGAAAATTAAACTAGTAGTAAGGTTCTAACTACTGAGAAAATCAAACTAGTGGTAAGGTTCTAGCTACTGAGAAAATTAAACTAGTAGTAAGGTTCTAACTATTGAGAAAATTAAACTAGTGGTAAGGTTCTAACAACTGAGAAAATTAAACTGGTGGTTAGGTTCTAACTACTGAGAAAATTAAACTAGTGCTAAGGTTGTAACTACTGAGAAAATTAAACTAGTGGTAAGGTTCTAACTACTGAGAAAATTAAACTAGTGGTAAGGTTCTAGCTACTGAGAAAATTAAACTAGTGGTAAGGTTATAGCTACTTAGAAAATTAAACTAGTGGTAAGGTTCTAACTACTGAGAAAATTAAACTAGTTGTAAGGTTCTAACTACTGAGAAAATTAAACTAGTGCTAAAGTTCTAACTACTGAGAAAATTAAACTAGTGGTAAGGTTCTAACTACTGAGAAAATTAAACTAGTGGTAAAGTTCTAACTACTGAGAAAATTAAACTAGTGGTAAGGTTCTAACTACTGAGAAAATTAAACTAGTGGTAAGGTTCTAACTACTGAGAAAATTAAACTAGTAGTAAGGTTTTAACTACCGAGAAAATTAAACTAGTAGTAAGGTTCTAGCTACTGAGAAAATTAAACTAGTAGTAAAGTTCTAGCTACTGAGAAAATTAAACTAGTTGTAAGGTTTTAACTACTGAGAAAATTAAACTAGTGGTAAGGTTCTAGCTACTGAGAAAATTAAACTAGTGGTAAAGTTCTAACTACTGAGAAAATTAAACTAGTGGTAAGGTTCTAGCTACTGAGAAAATTAAACTAGCAGTAAGGTTCTAACTACTGAGAAAATTAAACTAGTGGTAAGGTTCTATCTACTGAGAAAATTAAACTAGTAGTAAGGTTCTAACTACTGAGAAAATCAAACTAGTGGTAAGGTTCTAGCTACTGAGAAAATTAAACTAGTAGTAAGGTTCTAACTATTGAGAAAATTAAACTAGTGGTAAGGTTCTAACAACTGAGAAAATTAAACTAGTGGTAAGGTTCTAACTACTGAGAAAATTAAACTAGTGCTAAGGTTGTAACTACTGAGAAAATTAAACTAGTGGTAAGGTTCTAACTACTGAGAAAATTAAACTAGTGGTAAGGTTCTAGCTACTGAGAAAATTAAACTAGTGGTAAGGTTATAGCTACTGAGAAAATTAAACTAGTGGTAAGGTTCTAGCTACTGAGAAAATTAAACTAGTGGTAAGGTTCTAACTAATGAGAAAATTAAACTAGCAGTAAGGTTCTAACTACTGAGAAAATTAAACTAGTGGTAAGGTTCTAACTACTGAGAAAATTAAACTAGTAGTAAGGTTCTAGCTACTGAGAAAATTAAACTAGTGGTAAGGTTCTAGCTACTGAGAAAATTAAACTAGTGGTAAGGTTCTAACTACTGAGAAAATTAAACCAGTGGTAAGGTTCTAACAACTGAGAAAATTAAACTAGTGGTAAGGTTCTAACTACTGAGAAAATTAAACTAGTGCTAAGGTTGTAACTACTGAGAAAATTAAACTAGTGGTAAGGTTCTAACTACTGAGAAAATTAAACTAGTGGAAAGGTTATTGCTACTGAGAAAATTAAACTAGTGGTAAGGTTCTAGCTACTGAGAAAATTAAACTAGTGGTAAGGTTATAGCTACTGAGAAAATTAAACTAGTGGTAAGGTTCTAGCTACTGAGAAAATTAAACTAGTGGTAAGGTTCTAACTACTGAGAAAATTAAACTAGTGGTAAGGTTCTAACTACTGAGAAAATTAAACTAGTGGTAAGGTTCTAACTACTGAGAAAATTGAACTAGTAGTAAGGTTCTAGCTACTGAGAAAATTAAACTAGTAGTAAGGTTCTAACTACTGAAAAAATTAAACTAGTAGTAAGGTTCTAGCAACTGAGAAAATTAAACTAGTGGTAAAGTTCTAACTACTGAGAAAATTAAACTAGTGGTAAGGTTCTAGCTACTTAGAAAATTAAACTAGCAGTAAGGTTCTAACTACCGAGAAAATTAAACTAGTGGTAAAGTTCTAACTACTGAGAAAATTAAACTAGTGGTAAGGTTCTAACTACTGAGAAAATTAAACTAGTGGTAAGGTTCTAGCTACTGAGAAAATTAAACTAGTGGTAAGGTTCTAGCTACTGAGAAAATTAAACTCGTAGTAAGGTTCTAACTACTGAGAAAATTAAACTAGTGGTAAATTTCTAGCTACTGAGAAAATTAAACTAGTGGTAAGGTTTTAACTACTGAGAAAATTAAACTAGTGGTAAGGTTCTAGCTACTTAGAAAATTAAACTAGTGGTAAGGTTCTAACTACTGAGAAAATTAAACTAGTGGTAAGGTTCTAACTACTGAGAAAATTAAACTAGTGGTAAGATTCTAACTACTGAGAAAATTAAACTAGTGGTAAGGTTCTAACTACTGAGAAAATTAAACTAGTGGTAAGGTTCTGACTACTGAGGAAATTAAACTAGTGGTAAAGTTCTAACTACTGAGAAAATTAAACTAGTGGTAAGGTTCTAGCTACTGAGAAAATTAAACTAGTGGTAAGGTTCTAACTACTGAGAAAATTAAACTAGTGGTAAGGTTCTAACTACCGAGAAAATTAAACTAGTAGTAAGGTTCTAGCTACTGAGAAAATTAAACTAGTGGTAAGGTTCTAACTACTGAGAAAATTAAACTAGTGGTAAGGTTCTAACTACTGAGAAAATTAAACTAGTGGTAAAGTTCTAACTACTGAGAAAATTAAACCAGTGGTAAGGTTCTAACTACTGAGAAAATTAAACTAGTGGTAAGGTTCTAACTACTGAGAAAATTAAACTAGTGGTAAGGTTCTAGCTACTGAGAAAATTAAACTAGTTGTAAGGTTCTAGCTACTGAGAAAATTAAACTAGTGGTAAAGTTCTAACTACTGAGAAAATTAAACTAGTGGTAAGGTTCTATCTACTGAGAAAATTAAACTAGTTGTAAGGTTCTAACTACTGAGAAAATTAAACTAGTGGTAAGGTTCTAGCTACTGAGAAAATTAAACTAGTAGTAAGGTTCTAACTACTGAGAAAATTAAACTAGTGGTAAGGTTCTAACAACTGAGAAAATTAAACTAGTGGTAAGGCTCTAACTACTGAGAAAATTAAACTAGTGCTAAGGTTCTAACTACTGAGAAAATTAAACTAGTGGTAAGGTTCTAGCTACTGAGAAAATTAAACTAGTGGTAAGGTTATAGCTACTTAGAAAATTAAACTAGTGGTAAGGTTCTAACTACTGAGAAAATTAAACTAGTTGTAAGGTTCTAACTACTGAGAAAATTAAACTAGTGCTAAAGTTCTAACTACTGAGAAAATTAAACTAGTGGTAAGGTTCTAACTACTGAGAAAATTAAACTAGTGGTAAAGTTCTAACTACTGAGAAAATTAAACTAGTGGTAAGGTTCTAACTACTGAGAAAATTAAACTAGTGGTAAGGTTCTAACTACTGAGAAAATTAAACTAGTAGTAAGGTTTTAACTACCGAGAAAATTAAACTAGTAGTAAGGTTCTAGCTACTGAGAAAATTAAACTAGTAGTAAAGTTCTAGCTACTGAGAAAATTAAACTAGTTGTAAGGTTTTAACTACTGAGAAAATTAAACTAGTGGTAAGGTTCTAGCTACTGAGAAAATTAAACTAGTGGTAAAGTTCTAACTACTGAGAAAATTAAACTAGTGGTAAGGTTCTAGCTACTGAGAAAATTAAACTAGCAGTAAGGTTCTAACTACTGAGAAAATTAAACTAGTGGTAAGGTTCTATCTACTGAGAAAATTAAACTAGTAGTAAGGTTCTAACTACTGAGAAAATCAAACTAGTGGTAAGGTTCTAGCTACTGAGAAAATTAAACTAGTAGTAAGGTTCTAACTATTGAGAAAATTAAACTAGTGGTAAGGTTCTAACAACTGAGAAAATTAAACTAGTGGTAAGGTTCTAACTACTGAGAAAATTAAACTAGTGCTAAGGTTGTAACTACTGAGAAAATTAAACTAGTGGTAAGGTTCTAACTACTGAGAAAATTAAACTAGTGGTAAGGTTCTAGCTACTGAGAAAATTAAACTAGTGGTAAGGTTATAGCTACTGAGAAAATTAAACTAGTGGTAAGGTTCTAGCTACTGAGAAAATTAAACTAGTGGTAAGGTTCTAACTAATGAGAAAATTAAACTAGCAGTAAGGTTCTAACTACTGAGAAAATTAAACTAGTGGTAAGGTTCTAACTACTGAGAAAATTAAACTAGTAGTAAGGTTCTAGCTACTGAGAAAATTAAACTAGTGGTAAGGTTCTAGCTACTGAGAAAATTAAACTAGTGGTAAGGTTCTAACTACTGAGAAAATTAAACCAGTGGTAAGGTTCTAACAACTGAGAAAATTAAACTAGTGGTAAGGTTCTAACTACTGAGAAAATTAAACTAGTGCTAAGGTTGTAACTACTGAGAAAATTAAACTAGTGGTAAGGTTCTAACTACTGAGAAAATTAAACTAGTGGAAAGGTTATTGCTACTGAGAAAATTAAACTAGTGGTAAGGTTCTAGCTACTGAGAAAATTAAACTAGTGGTAAGGTTATAGCTACTGAGAAAATTAAACTAGTGGTAAGGTTCTAGCTACTGAGAAAATTAAACTAGTGGTAAGGTTCTAACTACTGAGAAAATTAAACTAGTGGTAAGGTTCTAACTACTGAGAAAATTAAACTAGTGGTAAGGTTCTAACTACTGAGAAAATTGAACTAGTAGTAAGGTTCTAGCTACTGAGAAAATTAAACTAGTAGTAAGGTTCTAACTACTGAAAAAATTAAACTAGTAGTAAGGTTCTAGCAACTGAGAAAATTAAACTAGTGGTAAAGTTCTAACTACTGAGAAAATTAAACTAGTGGTAAGGTTCTAGCTACTTAGAAAATTAAACTAGCAGTAAGGTTCTAACTACCGAGAAAATTAAACTAGTGGTAAAGTTCTAACTACTGAGAAAATTAAACTAGTGGTAAGGTTCTAACTACTGAGAAAATTAAACTAGTGGTAAGGTTCTAGCTACTGAGAAAATTAAACTAGTGGTAAGGTTCTAGCTACTGAGAAAATTAAACTCGTAGTAAGGTTCTAACTACTGAGAAAATTAAACTAGTGGTAAATTTCTAGCTACTGAGAAAATTAAACTAGTGGTAAGGTTTTAACTACTGAGAAAATTAAACTAGTGGTAAGGTTCTAGCTACTTAGAAAATTAAACTAGTGGTAAGGTTCTAACTACTGAGAAAATTAAACTAGTGGTAAGGTTCTAACTACTGAGAAAATTAAACTAGTGGTAAGATTCTAACTACTGAGAAAATTAAACTAGTGGTAAGGTTCTAACTACTGAGAAAATTAAACTAGTGGTAAGGTTCTGACTACTGAGGAAATTAAACTAGTGGTAAAGTTCTAACTACTGAGAAAATTAAACTAGTGGTAAGGTTCTAGCTACTGAGAAAATTAAACTAGTGGTAAGGTTCTAACTACTGAGAAAATTAAACTAGTGGTAAGGTTCTAACTACCGAGAAAATTAAACTAGTAGTAAGGTTCTAGCTACTGAGAAAATTAAACTAGTGGTAAGGTTCTAACTACTGAGAAAATTAAACTAGTGGTAAGGTTCTAACTACTGAGAAAATTAAACTAGTGGTAAAGTTCTAACTACTGAGAAAATTAAACCAGTGGTAAGGTTCTAACTACTGAGAAAATTAAACTAGTGGTAAGGTTCTAACTACTGAGAAAATTAAACTAGTGGTAAGGTTCTAGCTACTGAGAAAATTAAACTAGTTGTAAGGTTCTAGCTACTGAGAAAATTAAACTAGTGGTAAAGTTCTAACTACTGAGAAAATTAAACTAGTGGTAAGGTTCTATCTACTGAGAAAATTAAACTAGTTGTAAGGTTCTAACTACTGAGAAAATTAAACTAGTGGTAAGGTTCTAGCTACTGAGAAAATTAAACTAGTAGTAAGGTTCTAACTACTGAGAAAATTAAACTAGTGGTAAGGTTCTAACAACTGAGAAAATTAAACTAGTGGTAAGGCTCTAACTACTGAGAAAATTAAACTAGTGCTAAGGTTCTAACTACTGAGAAAATTAAACTAGTGCTAAGGTTGTAACTACTGAGAAAATTAAACTAGTGGTAAGGTTATTGCTACTGAGAAAATTAAACTAGTGGTAAGGTTCTAGCTACTGAGAAAATTAAACTAGTGGTAAGGTTATAGCTACTGAGAAAATTAAACTAGTGGTAAGGTTCTAGCTACTGAGAAAATTAAACTAGTGGTAAGGTTCTAACTACTGAGAAAATTAAACTAGCAGTAAGGTTCTAACTACTGAGAAAATTAAACTAGTGGTAAGGTTCTAACTACTGAGAAAATTGAACTAGTGGTAAGGTTCTAGCTACTGAGAAAATTAAACTAGTGGTAAGGTTCTAACTACTGAAAAAATTAAACTAGTGGTAAGGTTCTAACTACTGAAAAAATTAAACTAGTGGTAAGGTTCTGACTACTGAGAAAATTAAACTAGTGGTAAAGTTTTAACTACTGAGAAAATTCAACTAGTGGTAAGGTTCTAGCTACTGAGAAAATTAAACTAGCAGTAAGGTTCTAACTACTGAGAAAATTAAACTAGTGGTAAGGTTCTGACTACTGAGAAAATTAAACCAGTGGTAAAGTTCTAACTACTGAGAAAATTAAACTAGTGGTAAGGTTCTAACTACTGAGAAAATTAAACTAGTGGTAAGGTTCTAACTACTGAGAAAATTAAACTAGTGGTAAGGTTCTAACTACCGAGAAAATTAAACTAGTGATAAGGTTCTAGCTACTGAGAAAATTAAACTAGTGGTAAGGTTCTAACTACTGAGAAAATTAAACTAGTGATAAGGTTCTAGTTACTGAGAAAATTAAACTAGTGCTAAAGTTCTAACTACTGAGAAAATTAAACTAGTGGTAAGGTTCTAACTACTGAGAAAATTAAACTAGTGGTAAGGTTCTAACTACTGAGAAAATTAAACTAGTGCTAAAGTTCTAACTACTGAGAAAATTAAACTAGTGGTAAGGTTCTAACTACTGAGAAAATTAAACTAGTGGTAAAGTTCTAACTACTGAGAAAATTAAACTAGTGGTAAGGTTCTAACTACTGAGAAATTAAACTAGTGGTAAGGTTCTAACTACTGAGAAAATTAAGCTAGTAGTAAGGTTTTAACTACCGAGAAAATTAAACTAGTAGTAAGGTTCTAGCTACTGAGAAAATTAAACTAGTAGTAAAGTTCTAGCTACTGAGAAAATTAAACTAGTTGTAAGGTTCTAACTACTGAGAAAATTAAACTAGTGGTAAGGTTCTAGCTACTGAGAAAATTAAACTAGTGGTAAAGTTCTAACTACTGAGAAAATTAAACTAGTGGTAAGGTTCTAGCTACTGAGAAAATTAAACTAGCAGTAAGGTTCTAACTACTGAGAAAATTAAACTAGTGGTAAGGTTCTATCTACTGAGAAAATTAAACTAGTAGTAAGGTTCTAACTACTGAGAAAATCAAACTAGTGGTAAGGTTCTAGCTACTGAGAAAATTAAACTAGTAGTAAGGTTCTAACTATTGAGAAAATTAAACTAGTGGTAAGGTTCTAACAACTGAGAAAATTAAACTGGTGGTTAGGTTCTAACTACTGAGAAAATTAAACTAGTGCTAAGGTTGTAACTACTGAGAAAATTAAACTAGTGGTAAGGTTCTAACTACTGAGAAAATTAAACTAGTGGTAAGGTTCTAGCTACTGAGAAAATTAAACTAGTGGTAAGGTTATAGCTACTTAGAAAATTAAACTAGTGGTAAGGTTCTAACTACTGAGAAAATTAAACTAGTTGTAAGGTTCTAACTACTGAGAAAATTAAACTAGTGCTAAAGTTCTAACTACTGAGAAAATTAAACTAGTGGTAAGGTTCTAACTACTGAGAAAATTAAACTAGTGGTAAAGTTCTAACTACTGAGAAAATTAAACTAGTGGTAAGGTTCTAACTACTGAGAAAATTAAACTAGTGGTAAGGTTCTAACTACTGAGAAAATTAAACTAGTAGTAAGGTTTTAACTACCGAGAAAATTAAACTAGTAGTAAGGTTCTAGCTACTGAGAAAATTAAACTAGTAGTAAAGTTCTAGCTACTGAGAAAATTAAACTAGTTGTAAGGTTCTAACTACTGAGAAAATTAAACTAGTGGTAAGGTTCTAGCTACTGAGAAAATTAAACTAGTGGTAAAGTTCTAACTACTGAGAAAATTAAACTAGTAGTAAGGTTCTAACTACTGAGAAAATCAAACTAGTGGTAAGGTTCTAGCTACTGAGAAAATTAAACTAGTAGTAAGGTTCTAACTATTGAGAAAATTAAACTAGTGGTAAGGTTCTAACAACTGAGAAAATTAAACTAGTGGTAAGGTTGTAACTACTGAGAAAATTAAACTAGTGCTAAGGTTGTAACTACTGAGAAAATTAAACTAGTGGTAAGGTTCTAACTACTGAGAAAATTAAACTAGTGGTAAGGTTCTAGCTACTGAGAAAATTAAACTAGTGGTAAGGTTATAGCTACTGAGAAAATTAAACTAGTGGTAAGGTTCTAGCTACTGAGAAAATTAAACTAGTGGTAAGGTTCTAACTAATCAGAAAATTAAACTAGCAGTAAGGTACTAACTACTGAGAAAATTAAACTAGTGGTAAGGTTCTAACTACTGAGAAAATTAAACTAGTAGTAAGGTTCTAGCTACTGAGAAAATTAAACTAGTGGTAAGGTTCTAGCTACTGAGAAAATTAAACTAGTGGTAAGGTTCTAACTACTGAGAAAATTAAACCAGTGGTAAGGTTCTAACAACTGAGAAAATTAAACTAGTGGTAAGGTTCTAACTACTGAGAAAATTAAACTAGTGCTAAGGTTGTAACTACTGAGAAAATTAAACTAGTGGTAAGGTTCTAACTACTGAGAAAATTAAACTAGTGGAAAGGTTATTGCTACTGAGAAAATTAAACTAGTGGTAAGGTTCTAGCTACTGAGAAAATTAAACTAGTGGTAAGGTTATAGCTACTGAGAAAATTAAACTAGTGGTAAGGTTCTAGCTACTGAGAAAATTAAACTAGTGGTAAGGTTCTAACTACTGAGAAAATTAAACTAGTGGTAAGGTTCTAACTACTGAGAAAATTAAACTAGTGGTAAGGTTCTAACTACTGAGAAAATTGAACTAGTAGTAAAGTTCTAGCTACTGAGAAAATTAAACTAGTAGTAAGGTTCTAACT
Source organism: Bathymodiolus brooksi (assembly GCA_963680875.1). NCBI lineage: Eukaryota > Metazoa > Mollusca > Bivalvia > Mytilida > Modiolidae > Bathymodiolus > Bathymodiolus brooksi. The sequence goes on from OY804587.1 coordinate 90,310,132, forward strand.
ACTGAAAAAATTAAACTAGTAGTAAGGTTCTAGCAACTGAGAAAATTAAACAAGTGGTAAAGTTCTAACTACTGAGAAAATTAAACTAGTGGTAAGGTTCTAGCTACTTAGAAAATTAAACTAGCAGTAAGGTTCTAACTACCGAGAAAATTAAACTAGTGGTAAAGTTCTAACTACTGAGAAAATTAAACTAGTGGTAAGGTTCTAACTACTGAGAAAATTAAACTAGTGGTAAGGTTCTAGCTACTGAGAAAATTAAACTAGTGGTAAGGTTCTAGCTACTGAGAAAATTAAACTCGTAGTAAGGTTCTAACTACTGAGAAAATTAAACTAGTGGTAAATTTCTAGCTACTGAGAAAATTAAACTAGTGGTAAAGTTTTAACTACTGAGAAAATTAAACTAGTGGTAAGGTTCTAGCTACTTAGAAAATTAAACTAGTGGTAAGGTTCTAACTACTGAGAAAATTAAACTAGTAGTAAGGTTTTAACTACCGAGAAAATTAAACTAGTAGTAAGGTTCTAGCTACTGAGAAAATTAAACTAGTAGTAAAGTTCTAGCTACTGAGAAAATTAAACTAGTTGTAAGGTTCTAACTACTGAGAAAATTAAACTAGTGGTAAGGTTCTAGCTACTGAGAAAATTAAACTAGTGGTAAAGTTCTAACTACTGAGAAAATTAAACTAGTGGTAAGGTTCTAGCTACTGAGAAAATTAAACTAGCAGTAAGGTTCTAACTACTGAGAAAATTAAACTAGTGGTAAGGTTCTATCTACTGAGAAAATTAAACTAGTAGTAAGGTTCTAACTACTGAGAAAATCAAACTAGTGGTAAGGTTCTAGCTACTGAGAAAATTAAACTAGTAGTAAGGTTCTAACTATTGAGAAAATTAAACTAGTGGTAAGGTTCTAACAACTGAGAAAATTAAACTGGTGGTTAGGTTCTAACTACTGAGAAAATTAAACTAGTGCTAAGGTTGTAACTACTGAGAAAATTAAACTAGTGGTAAGGTTCTAACTACTGAGAAAATTAAACTAGTGGTAAGGTTCTAGCTACTGAGAAAATTAAACTAGTGGTAAGGTTATAGCTACTTAGAAAATTAAACTAGTGGTAAGGTTCTAACTACTGAGAAAATTAAACTAGTTGTAAGGTTCTAACTACTGAGAAAATTAAACTAGTGCTAAAGTTCTAACTACTGAGAAAATTAAACTAGTGGTAAGGTTCTAACTACTGAGAAAATTAAACTAGTGGTAAAGTTCTAACTACTGAGAAAATTAAACTAGTGGTAAGGTTCTAACTACTGAGAAAATTAAACTAGTGGTAAGGTTCTAACTACTGAGAAAATTAAACTAGTAGTAAGGTTTTAACTACCGAGAAAATTAAACTAGTAGTAAGGTTCTAGCTACTGAGAAAATTAAACTAGTAGTAAAGTTCTAGCTACTGAGAAAATTAAACTAGTTGTAAGGTTTTAACTACTGAGAAAATTAAACTAGTGGTAAGGTTCTAGCTACTGAGAAAATTAAACTAGTGGTAAAGTTCTAACTACTGAGAAAATTAAACTAGTGGTAAGGTTCTAGCTACTGAGAAAATTAAACTAGCAGTAAGGTTCTAACTACTGAGAAAATTAAACTAGTGGTAAGGTTCTATCTACTGAGAAAATTAAACTAGTAGTAAGGTTCTAACTACTGAGAAAATCAAACTAGTGGTAAGGTTCTAGCTACTGAGAAAATTAAACTAGTAGTAAGGTTCTAACTATTGAGAAAATTAAACTAGTGGTAAGGTTCTAACAACTGAGAAAATTAAACTAGTGGTAAGGTTCTAACTACTGAGAAAATTAAACTAGTGCTAAGGTTGTAACTACTGAGAAAATTAAACTAGTGGTAAGGTTCTAACTACTGAGAAAATTAAACTAGTGGTAAGGTTCTAGCTACTGAGAAAATTAAACTAGTGGTAAGGTTATAGCTACTGAGAAAATTAAACTAGTGGTAAGGTTCTAGCTACTGAGAAAATTAAACTAGTGGTAAGGTTCTAACTAATGAGAAAATTAAACTAGCAGTAAGGTTCTAACTACTGAGAAAATTAAACTAGTGGTAAGGTTCTAACTACTGAGAAAATTAAACTAGTAGTAAGGTTCTAGCTACTGAGAAAATTAAACTAGTGGTAAGGTTCTAGCTACTGAGAAAATTAAACTAGTGGTAAGGTTCTAACTACTGAGAAAATTAAACCAGTGGTAAGGTTCTAACAACTGAGAAAATTAAACTAGTGGTAAGGTTCTAACTACTGAGAAAATTAAACTAGTGCTAAGGTTGTAACTACTGAGAAAATTAAACTAGTGGTAAGGTTCTAACTACTGAGAAAATTAAACTAGTGGAAAGGTTATTGCTACTGAGAAAATTAAACTAGTGGTAAGGTTCTAGCTACTGAGAAAATTAAACTAGTGGTAAGGTTATAGCTACTGAGAAAATTAAACTAGTGGTAAGGTTCTAGCTACTGAGAAAATTAAACTAGTGGTAAGGTTCTAACTACTGAGAAAATTAAACTAGTGGTAAGGTTCTAACTACTGAGAAAATTAAACTAGTGGTAAGGTTCTAACTACTGAGAAAATTGAACTAGTAGTAAGGTTCTAGCTACTGAGAAAATTAAACTAGTAGTAAGGTTCTAACTACTGAAAAAATTAAACTAGTAGTAAGGTTCTAGCAACTGAGAAAATTAAACTAGTGGTAAAGTTCTAACTACTGAGAAAATTAAACTAGTGGTAAGGTTCTAGCTACTTAGAAAATTAAACTAGCAGTAAGGTTCTAACTACCGAGAAAATTAAACTAGTGGTAAAGTTCTAACTACTGAGAAAATTAAACTAGTGGTAAGGTTCTAACTACTGAGAAAATTAAACTAGTGGTAAGGTTCTAGCTACTGAGAAAATTAAACTAGTGGTAAGGTTCTAGCTACTGAGAAAATTAAACTCGTAGTAAGGTTCTAACTACTGAGAAAATTAAACTAGTGGTAAATTTCTAGCTACTGAGAAAATTAAACTAGTGGTAAGGTTTTAACTACTGAGAAAATTAAACTAGTGGTAAGGTTCTAGCTACTTAGAAAATTAAACTAGTGGTAAGGTTCTAACTACTGAGAAAATTAAACTAGTGGTAAGGTTCTAACTACTGAGAAAATTAAACTAGTGGTAAGATTCTAACTACTGAGAAAATTAAACTAGTGGTAAGGTTCTAACTACTGAGAAAATTAAACTAGTGGTAAGGTTCTGACTACTGAGGAAATTAAACTAGTGGTAAAGTTCTAACTACTGAGAAAATTAAACTAGTGGTAAGGTTCTAGCTACTGAGAAAATTAAACTAGTGGTAAGGTTCTAACTACTGAGAAAATTAAACTAGTGGTAAGGTTCTAACTACCGAGAAAATTAAACTAGTAGTAAGGTTCTAGCTACTGAGAAAATTAAACTAGTGGTAAGGTTCTAACTACTGAGAAAATTAAACTAGTGGTAAGGTTCTAACTACTGAGAAAATTAAACTAGTGGTAAAGTTCTAACTACTGAGAAAATTAAACCAGTGGTAAGGTTCTAACTACTGAGAAAATTAAACTAGTGGTAAGGTTCTAACTACTGAGAAAATTAAACTAGTGGTAAGGTTCTAGCTACTGAGAAAATTAAACTAGTTGTAAGGTTCTAGCTACTGAGAAAATTAAACTAGTGGTAAAGTTCTAACTACTGAGAAAATTAAACTAGTGGTAAGGTTCTATCTACTGAGAAAATTAAACTAGTTGTAAGGTTCTAACTACTGAGAAAATTAAACTAGTGGTAAGGTTCTAGCTACTGAGAAAATTAAACTAGTAGTAAGGTTCTAACTACTGAGAAAATTAAACTAGTGGTAAGGTTCTAACAACTGAGAAAATTAAACTAGTGGTAAGGCTCTAACTACTGAGAAAATTAAACTAGTGCTAAGGTTGTAACTACTGAGAAAATTAAACTAGTGGTAAGGTTCTAACTACTGAGAAAATTAAACTAGTGGTAAGGTTATAGCTACTGAGAAAATTAAACTAGTAGTAAGGTTCTAGCTACTGAGAAAATTAAGCTAGCAGTAAGGTTATAGCTACTGAGAAAATTAAACTAGTGGTAAGATTCTAGCTACTGAGAAAATTAAACTAGTGGTAAGGTTCTAACTACTGAGAAAATTAAACTAGTAGTAAGGTTCTAGCTACTGAGAAAATTAAACTAGTGGTAAGGTTCTAACTACTGAAAAAATTAAACTAGTAGTAAGGTTCTAGCTACTGAGAAAATTAAACTAGTGGTAAAGTTCTAACTACTGAGAAAATTAAACTAGTGGTAAGGTTCTAGCTACTTAGAAAATTAAACTAGCAGTAAGGTTCTAACTACCGAGAAAATTAAACTAGTGGTAAAGTTCTAACTACTGAGAAAATTAAACTAGTGGTAAGGTTCTAACTACTGAGAAAATTAAACTAGTGGTAAGGTTCTAGCTACTGAGAAAATTAAACTAGTGGTAAGGTTCTAGCTACTGAGAAAATTAAACTAGCAGTAAGGTTATAGCTACTGAGAAAATTAAACTAGTGGTAAGGTTCTAACTACTGAGAAAATTAAACTAGTGGTAAGGTTCTAACTACTGAGAAAATTAAACTAGTGGTAAGGTTCTAGCTACTGAGAAAATTAAACTAGTGGTAAGGTTCTAACTACTGAAAAAATTAAGCTAGTAGTAAGGTTCTAGCTACTGAGAAAATTAAACTAGTGGTAAAGTTCTAACTACTGAGAAAATTAAACTAGTGGTAAGGTTCTAGCTACTTAGAAAATTAAACTAGCAGTAAGGTTCTAACTACCGAGAAAATTAAACTAGTGGTAAAGTTCTAACTACTGAGAAAATTAAACTAGTGGTAAGGTTCTAACTACTGAGAAAATTAAACTAGTGGTAAGGTTCTAGCTACTGAGAAAATTAAACTAGTGGTAAGGTTCTAGCTACTGAGAAAATTAAACTAGCAGTAAGGTTATAGCTACTGAGAAAATTAAACTAGTGGTAAGGTTCTAACTACTGAGAAAATTAAACTAGTGGTAAGGTTCTAACTACTGAGAAAATTAAACTAGTGGTAAGGTTCTAGCTACTGAGAAAATTAAACTAGTGGTAAGGTTCTAACTACTGAAAAAATTAAGCTAGTAGTAAGGTTCTAGCTACTGAGAAAATTAAACTAGTGGTAAAGTTCTAACTACTGAGAAAATTAAACTAGTGGTAAGGTTCTAACTACTGAGAAAATTAAACTAGTGGTAAGGTTCTAACTACTGAGAAAATTAAACTAGTGGTAAGGTTCTAACTACTGAGAAAATTGAACTAGTAGTAAGGTTCTAGCTACTGAGAAAATTAAACTAGTAGTAAGGTTCTAACTACTGAAAAAATTAAACTAGTAGTAAGGTTCTAGCAACTGAGAAAATTAAACTAGTGGTAAGGTTCTAGCTACTTAGAAAATTAAACTAGCAGTAAGGTTCTAACTACCGAGAAAATTAAACTAGTGGTAAAGTTCTAACTACTGAGAAAATTAAACTAGTGGTAAGGTTCTAACTACTGAGAAAATTAAACTAGTGGTAAGGTTCTTGCTACTGAGAAAATTAAACTAGTAGTAAGGTTCTAGCTACTGAGAAAATTAAACTAGTGGTAAGGTTATAACTACTGAGAAAATTAAACTAGTGGTAAGTTTCTAGCTACTGAGAAAATTAAACTAGTGGTAAAGTTTTAACTACTGAGAAAATTAAACTAGTGGTAAGGTTCTAGCTACTTAGAAAATTAAACTAGCAGTAAGGTTCTAACTACTGAGAAAATTAAACTAGTGGTAAGGTTCTAACTACTGAGAAAATTAAACTAGTGGTAAGGTTCTAACTACTGAGAAAATTAAACTAGTAGTAAGGTTCTAGCTACTGAGAAAATTAAACTAGTGGTAAGGTTCTGACTACTGAGAAAATTAAACTAGTGGTAAGGTTCTAACAACTGAGAAAATTAAACTAGTTGTAAGGTTGTAACTACTGAGAAAATTAAACTAGTGCTAAGGTTGTAACTACTGAGAAAATTAAACTAGTGGTAAGGTTCTAACTACTGAGAAAATTAAACTAGTGGTAAGGTTATAGCTACTGAGAAAATTAAACTAGTGATAAGGTTCTAGCTACTGAGAAAATTAAACTAGTGGTAAGGTTCTAACTACTGAGAAAATTAAACTAGTGGTAAGGTTATAGCTTCTGAGAAAATTAAACTAGTGATAAGGTTCTAGCTACTGAGAAAATTAAACTAGTGGTAAGGTTCTAACTACTGAGAAAATTAAACTAGTAGTAAGGTTCTAGCTACTGAGAAAATTAAACTAGTAGTAAAGTTCTAGCTACTGAGAAAATTAAACTAGTTGTAAGGTTTTAACTACTGAGAAAATTAAACTAGTGGTAAGGTTCTAGCTACTGAGAAAATTAAACTAGTGGTAAAGTTCTAACTACTGAGAAAATTAAACTAGTGGTAAGGTTCTAGCTACTGAGAAAATTAAACTAGCAGTAAGGTTCTAACTACTGAGAAAATTAAACTAGTGGTAAGGTTCTATCTACTGAGAAAATTAAACTAGTGGTAAGGTTCTAACTACTGAGAAAATCAAACTAGTGGTAAGGTTCTAGCTACTGAGAAAATTAAACTAGTAGTAAGGTTCTAACTATTGAGAAAATTAAACTAGTGGTAAGGTTCTAACAACTGAGAAAATTAAACTAGTGGTAAGGTTCTAACTACTGAGAAAATTAAACTAGTGCTAAGGTTGTAACTACTGAGAAAATTAAACTAGTGGTAAGGTTCTAACTACTGAGAAAATTAAACTAGTGGTAAGGTTCTAGCTACTGAGAAAATTAAACTAGTGGTAAGGTTATAGCTACTGAGAAAATTAAACTAGTGGTAAGGTTCTAGCTACTGAGAAAATTAAACTAGTGGTAAGGTTCTAACTAATGAGAAAATTAAACTAGCAGTAAGGTTCTAACTACTGAGAAAATTAAACTAGTGGTAAGGTTCTAACTACTGAGAAAATTAAACTAGTAGTAAGGTTCTAGCTACTGAGAAAATTAAACTAGTGGTAAGGTTCTAGCTACTGAGAAAATTAAACTAGTGGTAAGGTTCTAACTACTGAGAAAATTAAACCAGTGGTAAGGTTCTAACAACTGAGAAAATTAAACTAGTTGTAAGGTTCTAACTTCTGAGAAAATTAAACTAGTGCTAAGGTTGTAACTACTGAGAAAATTAAACTAGTGGTAAGGTTCTAACTACTGAGAAAATTAAACTAGTGGAAAGGTTATTGCTACTGAGAAAATTAAACTAGTGGTAAGGTTCTAGCTACTGAGAAAATTAAACTAGTGGTAAGGTTATAGCTACTGAGAAAATTAAACTAGTGGTAAGGTTCTAGCTACTGAGAAAATTAAACTAGTGGTAAGGTTCTAACTACTGAGAAAATTAAACTAGTAGTAAGGTTCTAACTACTGAGAAAATTAAACTAGTGGTAAGGTTCTAACTACTGAGAAAATTGAACTAGTAGTAAGGTTCTAGCTACTGAGAAAATTAAACTAGTAGTAAGGTTCTAACTACTGAAAAAATTAAACTAGTAGTAAGGTTCTAGCAACTGAGAAAATTAAACTAGTGGTAAAGTTCTAACTACTGAGAAAATTAAACTAGTGGTAAGGTTCTAGCTACTGAGAAAATTAAACTCGTAGTAAAGTTCTAACTACTGAGAAAATTAAACTAGTGGTAAATTTCTAGCTACTGAGAAAATTAAACCAGTGGTAAAGTTTTAACTACTGAGAAAATTAAACTAGTGGTAAGGTTCTAGCTACTTAGAAAATTAAACTAGTGGTAAGGTTCTAACTACTGAGAAAATTAAACTAGTTGTAAGGTTCTAACTACTGAGAAAATTAAACTAGTGGTAAGATTCTAACTACTGAGAAAATTAAACTAGTGGTAAGGTTCTAACTACTGAGAAAATTAAACTAGTGGTAAGGTTCTGACTACTGAGGAAATTAAACTAGTGGTAAAGTTCTAACTACTGAGAAAATTAAACTAGTGGTAAGGTTCTAACTACTGAGAAAATTAAACTAGTGGTAAGGTTCTAGCAACTGAGAAAATTAAACTAGTGGTAAGGTTCTAGCTACTGAGAAAATTAAACTCGTAGTAAGGTTCTAACTACTGAGAAAATTAAACTAGTGGTAAATTTCTAGCTACTGAGAAAATTAAACCAGTGGTAAAGTTTTAACTACTGAGAAAATTAAACTAGTGGTAAGGTTCTAGCTACTTAGAAAATTAAACTAGTGGTAAGGTTCTAACTACTGAGAAAATTAAACTAGTTGTAAGGTTCTAACTACTGAGAAAATTAAACTAGTGGTAAGATTCTAACTACTGAGAAAATTAAACTAGTGGTAAGGTTCTAACTACTGAGAAAATTAAACTAGTGGTAAGGTTCTGACTACTGAGGAAATTAAACTAGTGGTAAAGTTCTAACTACTGAGAAAATTAAACTAGTGGTAAGGTTCTAGCTACTGAGAAAATTAAACTAGTGGTAAGGTTCTAACTACTGAGAAAATTAAACTAGTGGTAAGGTTCTAACTACCGAGAAAATTAAACTAGTAGTAAGGTTCTAGCTACTGAGAAAATTAAACTAGTGGTAAGGTTCTAACTACTGAGAAAATTAAACTAGTGGTAAGGTTCTAACTACTGAGAAAATTAAACTAGTGGTAAAGTTCTAACTACTGAGAAAATTAAACCAGTGGTAAGGTTCTAACTACTGAGAAAATTAAACTAGTGGTAAGGTTCTAACTACTGAGAAAATTAAACTAGTGGTAAGGTTCTAGCTACTGAGAAAATTAAACTAGTTGTAAGGTTCTAGCTACTGAGAAAATTAAACTAGTGGTAAAGTTCTAACTACTGAGAAAATTAAACTAGTGGTAAGGTTCTATCTACTGAGAAAATTAAACTAGTTGTAAGGTTCTAACTACTGAGAAAATTAAACTAGTGGTAAGGTTGTAGCTACTGAGAAAATTAAACTAGTGGTAAGGTTCTAACTAATGAGAAAATTAAACTAGTGGTAAGGTTCTAACAACTGAGAAAATTAAACTAGTGGTAAGGCTCTAACTACTGAGAAAATTAAACTAGTGCTAAGGTTGTAACTACTGAGAAAATTAAACTAGTGGTAAGGTTCTAACTACTGAGAAAATTAAACTAGTGGTAAGGTTATAGCTACTGAGAAAATTAAACTAGTAGTAAGGTTCTAGCTACTGAGAAAATTAAGCTAGCAGTAAGGTTATAGCTACTGAGAAAATTAAACTAGTGGTAAGATTCTAGCTACTGAGAAAATTAAACTAGTGGTAAGGTTCTAACTACTGAGAAAATTAAACTAGTAGTAAGGTTCTAGCTACTGAGAAAATTAAACTAGTGGTAAGGTTCTAACTACTGAAAAAATTAAACTAGTAGTAAGGTTCTAGCTACTGAGAAAATTAAACTAGTGGTAAAGTTCTAACTACTGAGAAAATTAAACTAGTGGTAAGGTTCTAGCTACTTAGAAAATTAAACTAGCAGTAAGGTTCTAACTACCGAGAAAATTAAACTAGTGGTAAAGTTCTAACTACTGAGAAAATTAAACTAGTGGTAAGGTTCTAACTACTGAGAAAATTAAACTAGTGGTAAGGTTCTAGCTACTGAGAAAATTAAACTAGTGGTAAGGTTCTAGCTACTGAGAAAATTAAACTAGCAGTAAGGTTATAGCTACTGAGAAAATTAAACTAGTGGTAAGGTTCTAACTACTGAGAAAATTAAACTAGTGGTAAGGTTCTAACTACTGAGAAAATTAAACTAGTGGTAAGGTTCTAGCTACTGAGAAAATTAAACTAGTGGTAAGGTTCTAACTACTGAAAAAATTAAGCTAGTAGTAAGGTTCTAGCTACTGAGAAAATTAAACTAGTGGTAAAGTTCTAACTACTGAGAAAATTAAACTAGTGGTAAGGTTCTAACTACTGAGAAAATTAAACTAGTGGTAAGGTTCTAACTACTGAGAAAATTAAACTAGTGGTAAGGTTCTAACTACTGAGAAAATTGAACTAGTAGTAAGGTTCTAGCTACTGAGAAAATTAAACTAGTAGTAAGGTTCTAACTACTGAAAAAATTAAACTAGTAGTAAGGTTCTAGCAACTGAGAAAATTAAACTAGTGGTAAGGTTCTAGCTACTTAGAAAATTAAACTAGCAGTAAGGTTCTAACTACCGAGAAAATTAAACTAGTGGTAAAGTTCTAACTACTGAGAAAATTAAACTAGTGGTAAGGTTCTAACTACTGAGAAAATTAAACTAGTGGTAAGGTTCTTGCTACTGAGAAAATTAAACTAGTAGTAAGGTTCTAGCTACTGAGAAAATTAAACTAGTGGTAAGGTTATAACTACTGAGAAAATTAAACTAGTGGTAAGTTTCTAGCTACTGAGAAAATTAAACTAGTGGTAAAGTTTTAACTACTGAGAAAATTAAACTAGTGGTAAGGTTCTAGCTACTTAGAAAATTAAACTAGCAGTAAGGTTCTAACTACTGAGAAAATTAAACTAGTGGTAAGGTTCTAACTACTGAGAAAATTAAACTAGTGGTAAGGTTCTAACTACTGAGAAAATTAAACTAGTGGTAAGGTTCTAGCTACTGAGAAAATTAAACTAGTGGTAAGGTTCTGACTACTGAGAAAATTAAACTAGTGGTAAGGTTCTAACAACTGAGAAAATTAAACTAGTTGTAAGGTTGTAACTACTGAGAAAATTAAACTAGTGCTAAGGTTGTAACTACTGAGAAAATTAAACTAGTGGTAAGGTTCTAACTACTGAGAAAATTAAACTAGTGGTAAGGTTATAGCTACTGAGAAAATTAAACTAGTGATAAGGTTCTAGCTACTGAGAAAATTAAACTAGTGGTAAGGTTCTAACTACTGAGAAAATTAAACTAGTGGTAAGGTTCTAACTACTGAGAAAATTAAACTAGTGGTAAGGTTCTAGCTACTGTGAAAATTAAACTAGTGGTAAGGTTCTAACAACTGAGAAAATTAAACTAGTAGTAAGGTTCTAACTACTGAGAAAATTAAACTAGTGGTAAGGTTCTAGCTACTGAGAAAATTAAACTAGTGGTAAAGTTCTAGCTACTTAGAAAATTAATATAGCAGTAAGGTTCTAACTACCGAGAAAATTAAACTAGCAGTAAGGTTCTAACTACTGAGAAAATTAAACTAGTAGTAAGGTTCTAACTACTGAGAAAATTAAACTAGTGGTAAGGTTCTAGCTACTGAGAAAATTAAACTAGTGGTAAGGTTCTAACTACTGAGAAAATTAAACTAGTGGTAAAGTTCTAACTACTGAGAAAATTAAACTAGTGGTAAGGTTCTAGCTACTGAGAAAATTAAACTAGTGCTAAAGTTCTAACTACTGAAAAAATTAAACTAGTGATAAGGTTCTAACTACTGAGAAAATTAAACTAGTGATAAGGTTCTAGTTACTGAGAAAATTAAACTAGTGCTAAAGTTCTAGCTACTGAGAAAATTAAACTAGTGCTAAAGTTCTAACTACTGAAAAAATTAAACTAGTGATAAGGTTCTAACTACTGAGAAAATTAAACTAGTGATAAGGTTCTAGTTACTGAGAAAATTAAACTAGTGCTAAAGTTCTAACTACTGAGAAAATTAAACTAGTGGTAAGGTTCTAACTACTGAGAAAATTAAACTAGTGGTAAGGTTCTAGCTACTGAGAAAATTAAACTAGTGCTAAAGTTCTAACTACTGAAAAAATTAAACTAGTGGTAAGGTTCTAACTACTGAGAAAATTAAACTAGTGGTAAGGTTCTAACTACTGAGAAAATTAAACTAGTGGTAAGGTTCTAATTACTGAGAAAATTAAACTAGTGGTAAGGTTATAGCTACTGAGAAAATTAAACTAATGGTAAGGTTCTAGCTACTGAGAAAATTAAACTAGTGGTAAGGTTCTAACTACTGAGAAAATTAAACTAGTGGTAAGGTTCTAGCTACTGAGAAAATTAAACTAGTGGTAAGGTTCTAACTACTGAGAAAATTAAACTAGCAGTAAGGTTCTAACTACTGAGAAAATTAAACTAGTGGTAAGGTTGTAACTACTGAGAAAATTAAACTAGTGGTAAGGTTCTAGCTACTGAGAAAATTAAACTAGTGGTAAGGTTCTAGCTACTGAGAAAATTAAACTAGTAGTAAGGTTCTAACTACTGAGAAAATTAAACTAGTGGTAAGGTTCTAGCTACTGAGAAAATTAAACTAGTGGTAAAGTTCTAACTACTGAGAAAATTAAACTAGTGGTAAGGTTCTAGCTACTGAGAAAATTAAACTAGCAGTAAGGTTCTAACTACTGAGAAAATTAAACTAGTGGTAAGGTTCTATCTACTGAGAAAATTAAACTAGTAGTAAGGTTCTAACTACTGAGAAAATCAAACTAGTGGTAAGGTTCTAGCTACTGAGAAAATTAAACTAGTAGTAAGGTTCTAACTATTGAGAAAATTAAACTAGTGGTAAGGTTCTAACAACTGAGAAAATTAAACTGGTGGTTAGGTTCTAACTACTGAGAAAATTAAACTAGTGCTAAGGTTGTAACTACTGAGAAAATTAAACTAGTGGTAAGGTTCTAACTACTGAGAAATTAAACTAGTGGTAAGGTTCTAGCTACTGAGAAAATTAATTTAGTGGTAAGGTTATAGCTACTTAGAAAATTAAACTAGTGGTAAGGTTCTAACTACTGAGAAAATTAAACTAGTTGTAAGGTTCTAACTACTGAGAAAATTAAACTAGTGCTAAAGTTCTAACTACTGAGAAAATTAAACTAGTGGTAAGGTTCTAACTACTGAGAAAATTAAACTAGTGGTAAAGTTCTAACTACTGAGAAAATTAAACTAGTGGTAAGGTTCTAACTACTGAGAAAATTAAACTAGTGGTAAGGTTCTAACTACTGAGAAAATTAAACTAGTAGTAAGGTTTTAACTACCGAGAAAATTAAACTAGTAGTAAGGTTCTAGCTACTGAGAAAATTAAACTAGTAGTAAAGTTCTAGCTACTGAGAAAATTAAACTAGTTGTAAGGTTTTAACTACTGAGAAAATTAAACTAGTGGTAAGGTTCTAGCTACTGAGAAAATTAAACTAGTGGTAAAGTTCTAACTACTGAGAAAATTAAACTAGTGGTAAGGTTCTAGCTACTGAGAAAATTAAACTAGCAGTAAGGTTCTAACTACTGAGAAAATTAAACTAGTGGTAAGGTTCTATCTACTGAGAAAATTAAACTAGTAGTAAGGTTCTAACTACTGAGAAAATCAAACTAGTGGTAAGGTTCTAGCTACTGAAAAAATTAAACTAGTAGTAAGGTTCTAACTATTGAGAAAATTAAACTAGTGGTAAGGTTCTAACAACTGAGAAAATTAAACTAGTGGTAAGGTTCTAACTACTGAGAAAATTAAACTAGTGCTAAGGTTGTAACTACTGAGAAAATTAAACTAGTGGTAAGGTTCTAACTACTGAGAAAATTAAACTAGTGGTAAGGTTCTAGCTACTGAGAAAATTAAACTAGTGGTAAGGTTATAGCTACTGAGAAAATTAAACTAGTGGTAAGGTTCTAGCTACTGAGAAAATTAAACTAGTGGTAAGGTTCTAACTAATGAGAAAATTAAACTAGCAGTAAGGTTCTAACTACTGAGAAAATTAAACTAGTGGTAAGGTTCTAACTACTGAGAAAATTAAACTAGTAGTAAGGTTCTAGCTACTGAGAAAATTAAACTAGTGGTAAGGTTCTAGCTACTGAGAAAATTAAACTAGTGGTAAGGTTCTAACTACTGAGAAAATTAAACCAGTGGTAAGGTTCTAACAACTGAGAAAATTAAACTAGTGGTAAGGTTCTAACTACTGAGAAAATTAAACTAGTGCTAAGGTTGTAACTACTGAGAAAATTAAACTAGTGGTAAGGTTCTAACTACTGAGAAAATTAAACTAGTGGAAAGGTTATTGCTACTGAGAAAATTAAACTAGTGGTAAGGTTCTAGCTACTGAGAAAATTAAACTAGTGGTAAGGTTATAGCTACTGAGAAAATTAAACTAGTGGTAAGGTTCTAGCTACTGAGAAAATTAAACTAGTGGTAAGGTTCTAACTACTGAGAAAATTAAACTAGTGGTAAGGTTCTAACTACTGAGAAAATTAAACTAGTGGTAAGGTTCTAACTACTGAGAAAATTGAACTAGTAGTAAGGTTCTAGCTACTGAGAAAATTAAACTAGTAGTAAGGTTCTAACTACTGAAAAAATTAAACTAGTAGTAAGGTTCTAGCAACTGAGAAAATTAAACTAGTGGTAAAGTTCTAACTACTGAGAAAATTAAACTAGTGGTAAGGTTCTAGCTACTTAGAAAATTAAACTAGCAGTAAGGTTCTAACTACCGAGAAAATTAAACTAGTGGTAAAGTTCTAACTACTGAGAAAATTAAACTAGTGGTAAGGTTCTAACTACTGAGAAAATTAAACTAGTGGTAAGGTTCTAGCTACTGAGAAAATTAAACTAGTGGTAAGGTTCTAGCTACTGAGAAAATTAAACTCGTAGTAAGGTTCTAACTACTGAGAAAATTAAACTAGTGGTAAATTTCTAGCTACTGAGAAAATTAAACTAGTGGTAAGGTTTTAACTACTGAGAAAATTAAACTAGTGGTAAGGTTCTAGCTACTTAGAAAATTAAACTAGTGGTAAGGTTCTAACTACTGAGAAAATTAAACTAGTGGTAAGGTTCTAACTACTGAGAAAATTAAACTAGTGGTAAGATTCTAACTACTGAGAAAATTAAACTAGTGGTAAGGTTCTAACTACTGAGAAAATTAAACCAGTGGTAAGGTTCTAACAACTGAGAAAATTAAACTAGTGGTAAGGTTCTAACTACTGAGAAAATTAAACTAGTGCTAAGGTTGTAACTACTGAGAAAATTAAACTAGTGGTAAGGTTCTAACTACTGAGAAAATTAAACTAGTGGAAAGGTTATTGCTACTGAGAAAATTAAACTAGTGGTAAGGTTCTAGCTACTGAGAAAATTAAACTAGTGGTAAGGTTATAGCTACTAAGAAAATTAAACTAGTGGTAAGGTTCTAGCTACTGAGAAAATTAAACTAGTGGTAAGGTTCTAACTACTGAGAAAATTAAACTAGTGGTAAGGTTCTAACTACTGAGAAAATTAAACTAGTGGTAAGGTTCTAACTACTGAGAAAATTGAACTAGTAGTAAGGTTCTAGCTACTGAGAAAATTAAACTAGTAGTAAGGTTCTAACTACTGAAAAAATTAAACTAGTAGTAAGGTTCTAGCAACTGAGAAAATTAAACTAGTGGTAAAGTTCTAACTACTGAGAAAATTAAACTAGTGGTAAGGTTCTAGCTACTTAGAAAATTAAACTAGCAGTAAGGTTCTAACTACCGAGAAAATTAAACTAGTGGTAAAGTTCTAACTACTGAGAAAATTAAACTAGTGGTAAGGTTCTAACTACTGAGAAAATTAAACTAGTGGTAAGGTTCTAGCTACTGAGAAAATTAAACTAGTGGTAAGGTTCTAGCTACTGAGAAAATTAAACTCGTAGTAAGGTTCTAACTACTGAGAAAATTAAACTAGTGGTAAATTTCTAGCTACTGAGAAAATTAAACTAGTGGTAAGGTTTTAACTACTGAGAAAATTAAACTAGTGGTAAGGTTCTAGCTACTTAGAAAATTAAACTAGTGGTAAGGTTCTAACTACTGAGAAAATTAAACTAGTGGTAAGGTTCTAACTACTGAGAAAATTAAACTAGTGGTAAGATTCTAACTACTGAGAAAATTAAACTAGTGGTAAGGTTCTAACTACTGAGAAAATTAAACTAGTGGTAAGGTTCTGACTACTGAGGAAATTAAACTAGTGGTAAAGTTCTAACTACTGAGAAAATTAAACTAGTGGTAAGGTTCTAGCTACTGAGAAAATTAAACTAGTGGTAAGGTTCTAACTACTGAGAAAATTAAACTAGTGGTAAGGTTCTAACTACCGAGAAAATTAAACTAGTAGTAAGGTTCTAGCTACTGAGAAAATTAAACTAGTGGTAAGGTTCTAACTACTGAGAAAATTAAACTAGTGGTAAGGTTCTAACTACTGAGAAAATTAAACTAGTGGTAAAGTTCTAACTACTGAGAAAATTAAACCAGTGGTAAGGTTCTAACTACTGAGAAAATTAAACTAGTGGTAAGGTTCTAACTACTGAGAAAATTAAACTAGTGGTAAGGTTCTAGCTACTGAGAAAATTAAACTAGTTGTAAGGTTCTAGCTACTGAGAAAATTAAACTAGTGGTAAAGTTCTAACTACTGAGAAAATTAAACTAGTGGTAAGGTTCTATCTACTGAGAAAATTAAACTAGTTGTAAGGTTCTAACTACTGAGAAAATTAAACTAGTGGTAAGGTTCTAGCTACTGAGAAAATTAAACTAGTAGTAAGGTTCTAACTACTGAGAAAATTAAGCTAGTGGTAAGGTTCTAACAACTGAGAAAATTAAACTAGTGGTAAGGCTCTAACTACTGAGAAAATTAAACTAGTGCTAAGGTTGTAACTACTGAGAAAATTAAACTAGTGGTAAGGTTCTAACTACTGAGAAAATTAAACTAGTGGTAAGGTTATAGCTACTGAGAAAATTAAACTAGTAGTAAGGTTCTAGCTACTGAGAAAATTAAGCTAGCAGTAAGGTTATAGCTACTGAGAAAATTAAACTAGTGGTAAGATTCTAGCTACTGAGAAAATTAAACTAGTGGTAAGGTTCTAACTACTGAGAAAATTAAACTAGTAGTAAGGTTCTAGCTACTGAGAAAATTAAACTAGTGGTAAGGTTCTAACTACTGAAAAAATTAAACTAGTAGTAAGGTTCTAGCTACTGAGAAAATTAAACTAGTGGTAAAGTTCTAACTACTGAGAAAATTAAACTAGTGGTAAGGTTCTAGCTACTTAGAAAATTAAACTAGCAGTAAGGTTCTAACTACCGAGAAAATTAAACTAGTGGTAAAGTTCTAACTACTGAGAAAATTAAACTAGTGGTAAGGTTCTAACTACTGAGAAAATTAAACTAGTGGTAAGGTTCTAGCTACTGAGAAAATTAAACTAGTGGTAAGGTTCTAGCTACTGAGAAAATTAAACTAGCAGTAAGGTTATAGCTACTGAGAAAATTAAACTAGTGGTAAGGTTCTAACTACTGAGAAAATTAAACTAGTGGTAAGGTTCTAACTACTGAGAAAATTAAACTAGTGGTAAGGTTCTAGCTACTGAGAAAATTAAACTAGTGGTAAGGTTCTAACTACTGAAAAAATTAAGCTAGTAGTAAGGTTCTAGCTACTGAGAAAATTAAACTAGTGGTAAAGTTCTAACTACTGAGAAAATTAAACTAGTGGTAAGGTTCTAACTACTGAGAAAATTAAACTAGTGGTAAGGTTCTAACTACTGAGAAAATTAAACTAGTGGTAAGGTTCTAACTACTGAGAAAATTGAACTAGTAGTAAGGTTCTAGCTACTGAGAAAATTAAACTAGTAGTAAGGTTCTAACTACTGAAAAAATTAAACTAGTAGTAAGGTTCTAGCAACTGAGAAAATTAAACTAGTGGTAAGGTTCTAGCTACTTAGAAAATTAAACTAGCAGTAAGGTTCTAACTACCGAGAAAATTAAACTAGTGGTAAAGTTCTAACTACTGAGAAAATTAAACTAGTGGTAAGGTTCTAACTACTGAGAAAATTAAACTAGTGGTAAGGTTCTTGCTACTGAGAAAATTAAACTAGTAGTAAGGTTCTAGCTACTGAGAAAATTAAACTAGTAGTAAGGTTATAACTACTGAGAAAATTAAACTAGTGGTAAGTTTCTAGCTACTGAGAAAATTAAACTAGTGGTAAAGTTTTAACTACTGAGAAAATTAAACTAGTGGTAAGGTTCTAGCTACTTAGAAAATTAAACTAGCAGTAAGGTTCTAACTACTGAGAAAATTAAACTAGTGGTAAGGTTCTAACTACTGAGAAAATTAAACTAGTGGTAAGGTTCTGACTACTGAGAAAATTAAACTAGTGGTAAGGTTCTAACAACTGAGAAAATTAAACTAGTTGTAAGGTTGTAACTACTGAGAAAATTAAACTAGTGCTAAGGTTGTAACTACTGAGAAAATTAAACTAGTGGTAAGGTTCTAACTACTGAGAAAATTAAACTAGTGGTAAGGTTATAGCTACTGAGAAAATTAAACTAGTGATAAGGTTCTAGCTACTGAGAAAATTAAACTAGTGGTAAGGTTCTAACTACTGAGAAAATTAAACTAGTGGTAAGGTTATAGCTACTGAGAAAATTAAACTAGTGATAAGGTTCTAGCTACTGAGAAAATTAAACTAGTGGTAAGGTTCTAACTACTGAGAAAATTAAACTAGTAGTAAGGTTCTAGCTACTGAGAAAATTAAACTAGTAGTAAAGTTCTAGCTACTGAGAAAATTAAACTAGTTGTAAGGTTTTAACTACTGAGAAAATTAAACTAGTGGTAAGGTTCTAGCTACTGAGAAAATTAAACTAGTGGTAAAGTTCTAACTACTGAGAAAATTAAACTAGTGGTAAGGTTCTAGCTACTGAGAAAATTAAACTAGCAGTAAGGTTCTAACTACTGAGAAAATTAAACTAGTGGTAAGGTTCTATCTACTGAGAAAATTAAACTAGTAGTAAGGTTCTAACTACTGAGAAAATCAAACTAGTGGTAAGGTTCTAGCTACTGAGAAAATTAAACTAGTAGTAAGGTTCTAACTATTGAGAAAATTAAACTAGTGGTAAGGTTCTAACAACTGAGAAAATTAAACTAGTGGTAAGGTTCTAACTACTGAGAAAATTAAACTAGTGCTAAGGTTGTAACTACTGAGAAAATTAAACTAGTGGTAAGGTTCTAACTACTGAGAAAATTAAACTAGTGGTAAGGTTCTAGCTACTGAGAAAATTAAACTAGTGGTAAGGTTATAGCTACTGAGAAAATTAAACTAGTGGTAAGGTTCTAGCTACTGAGAAAATTAAACTAGTAGTAAGGTTCTAACTAATGAGAAAATTAAACTAGCAGTAAGGTTCTAACTACTGAGAAAATTAAACTAGTGGTAAGGTTCTAACTACTGAGAAAATTAAACTAGTAGTAAGGTTCTAGCTACTGAGAAAATTAAACTAGTGGTAAGGTTCTAGCTACTGAGAAAATTAAACTAGTGGTAAGGTTCTAACTACTGAGAAAATTAAACCAGTGGTAAGGTTCTAACAACTGAGAAAATTAAACTAGTGGTAAGGTTCTAACTACTGAGAAAATTAAACTAGTGCTAAGGTTGTAACTACTGAGAAAATTAAACTAGTGGTAAGGTTCTAACTACTGAGAAAATTAAACTAGTGGAAAGGTTATTGCTACTGAGAAAATTAAACTAGTGGTAAGGTTCTAGCTACTGAGAAAATTAAACTAGTGGTAAGGTTATAGCTACTGAGAAAATTAAACTAGTGGTAAGGTTCTAGCTACTGAGAAAATTAAACTAGTGGTAAGGTTCTAACTACTGAGAAAATTAAACTAGTGGTAAGGTTCTAACTACTGAGAAAATTAAACTAGTGGTAAGGTTCTAACTACTGAGAAAATTGAACTAGTAGTAAGGTTCTAGCTACTGAGAAAATTAAACTAGTAGTAAGGTTCTAACTACTGAAAAAATTAAACTAGTAGTAAGGTTCTAGCAACTGAGAAAATTAAACTAGTGGTAAAGTTCTAACTACTGAGAAAATTAAACTAGTGGTAAGGTTCTAGCTACTTAGAAAATTAAACTAGCAGTAAGGTTCTAACTACCGAGAAAATTAAACTAGTGGTAAAGTTCTAACTACTGAGAAAATTAAACTAGTGGTAAGGTTCTAACTACTGAGAAAATTAAACTAGTGGTAAGGTTCTAGCTACTGAGAAAATTAAACTAGTGGTAAGGTTCTAGCTACTGAGAAAATTAAACTCGTAGTAAGGTTCTAACTACTGAGAAAATTAAACTAGTGGTAAATTTCTAGCTACTGAGAAAATTAAACTAGTGGTAAAGTTTTAACTACTGAGAAAATTAAACTAGTGGTAAGGTTCTAGCTACTTAGAAAATTAAACTAGTGGTAAGGTTCTAACTACTGAGAAAATTAAACTAGTGGTAAGGTTCTAACTACTGAGAAAATTAAACTAGTGGTAAGATTCTAACTACTGAGAAAATTAAACTAGTGGTAAGGTTCTAACTACTGAGAAAATTAAACTAGTGGTAAGGTTCTGACTACTGAGGAAATTAAACTAGTGGTAAAGTTCTAACTACTGAGAAAATTAAACTAGTGGTAAGGTTCTAGCTACTGAGAAAATTAAACTAGTGGTAAGGTTCTAACTACTGAGAAAATTAAACTAGTGGTAAGGTTCTAACTACCGAGAAAATTAAACTAGTAGTAAGGTTCTAGCTACTGAGAAAATTAAACTAGTGGTAAGGTTCTAACTACTGAGAAAATTAAACTAGTGGTAAAGTTCTAACTACTGAGAAAATTAAACCAGTGGTAAGGTTCTAACTACTGAGAAAATTAAACTAGTGGTAAGGTTCTAACTACTGAGAAAATTAAACTAGTGGTAAGGTTCTAGCTACTGAGAAAATTAAACTAGTTGTAAGGTTCTAGCTACTGAGAAAATTAAACTAGTGGTAAAGTTCTAACTACTGAGAAAATTAAACTAGTGGTAAGGTTCTATCTACTGAGAAAATTAAACTAGTTGTAAGGTTCTAACTACTGAGAAAATTAAACTAGTGGTAAGGTTGTAGCTACTGAGAAAATTAAACTAGTAGTAAGGTTCTAACTAATGAGAAAATTAAACTAGTGGTAAGGTTCTAACAACTGAGAAAATTAAACTAGTGGTAAGGCTCTAACTACTGAGAAAATTAAACTAGTGCTAAGGTTGTAACTACTGAGAAAATTAAACTAGTGGTAAGGTTCTAACTACTGAGAAAATTAAACTAGTGGTAAGGTTATAGCTACTGAGAAAATTAAACTAGTAGTAAGGTTCTAGCTACTGAGAAAATTAAGCTAGCAGTAAGGTTATAGCTACTGAGAAAATTAAACTAGTGGTAAGATTCTAGCTACTGAGAAAATTAAACTAGTGGTAAGGTTCTAACTACTGAGAAAATTAAACTAGTAGTAAGGTTCTAGCTACTGAGAAAATTAAACTAGTGGTAAGGTTCTAACTACTGAAAAAATTAAACTAGTAGTAAGGTTCTAGCTACTGAGAAAATTAAACTAGTGGTAAAGTTCTAACTACTGAGAAAATTAAACTAGTGGTAAGGTTCTAGCTACTTAGAAAATTAAACTAGCAGTAAGGTTCTAACTACCGAGAAAATTAAACTAGTGGTAAAGTTCTAACTACTGAGAAAATTAAACTAGTGGTAAGGTTCTAACTACTGAGAAAATTAAACTAGTGGTAAGGTTCTAGCTACTGAGAAAATTAAACTAGTGGTAAGGTTCTAGCTACTGAGAAAATTAAACTAGCAGTAAGGTTATAGCTACTGAGAAAATTAAACTAGTGGTAAGGTTCTAACTACTGAGAAAATTAAACTAGTGGTAAGGTTCTAACTACTGAGAAAATTAAACTAGTGGTAAGGTTCTAGCTACTGAGAAAATTAAACTAGTGGTAAGGTTCTAACTACTGAAAAAATTAAGCTAGTAGTAAGGTTCTAGCTACTGAGAAAATTAAACTAGTGGTAAAGTTCTAACTACTGAGAAAATTAAACTAGTGGTAAGGTTCTAACTACTGAGAAAATTAAACTAGTGGTAAGGTTCTAACTACTGAGAAAATTAAACTAGTGGTAAGGTTCTAACTACTGAGAAAATTGAACTAGTAGTAAGGTTCTAGCTACTGAGAAAATTAAACTAGTAGTAAGGTTCTAACTACTGAAAAAATTAAACTAGTAGTAAGGTTCTAGCAACTGAGAAAATTAAACTAGTGGTAAGGTTCTAGCTACTTAGAAAATTAAACTAGCAGTAAGGTTCTAACTACCGAGAAAATTAAACTAGTGGTAAAGTTCTAACTACTGAGAAAATTAAACTAGTGGTAAGGTTCTAACTACTGAGAAAATTAAACTAGTGGTAAGGTTCTTGCTACTGAGAAAATTAAACTAGTAGTAAGGTTCTAGCTACTGAGAAAATTAAACTAGTGGTAAGGTTATAACTACTGAGAAAATTAAACTAGTGGTAAGTTTCTAGCTACTGAGAAAATTAAACTAGTGGTAAAGTTTTAACTACTGAGAAAATTAAACTAGTGGTAAGGTTCTAGCTACTTAGAAAATTAAACTAGCAGTAAGGTTCTAACTACTGAGAAAATTAAACTAGTGGTAAGGTTCTAACTACTGAGAAAATTAAACTAGTGGTAAGGTTCTAACTACTGAGAAAATTAAACTAGTGGTAAGGTTCTAACTACTGAGAAAATTGAACTAGTAGTAAGGTTCTAGCTACTGAGAAAATTAAACTAGTAGTAAGGTTCTAACTACTGAAAAAATTAAACTAGTAGTAAGGTTCTAGCAACTGAGAAAATTAAACTAGTGGTAAGGTTCTAGCTACTTAGAAAATTAAACTAGCAGTAAGGTTCTAACTACCGAGAAAATTAAACTAGTGGTAAAGTTCTAACTACTGAGAAAATTAAACTAGTGGTAAGGTTCTAACTACTGAGAAAATTAAACTAGTGGTAAAGTTCTAGCTACTTAGAAAATTAATATAGCAGTAAGGTTCTAACTACCGAGAAAATTAAACTAGTGGTAAGGTTCTAACTACTGAGAAAATTAAACTAGTAGTAAGGTTCTAACTACTGAGAAAATTAAACTAGTGATAAGGTTCTAGCTACTGAGAAAATTAAACTAGTAGTAAGGTTCTAACTACTGAGAAAATTAAACTAGTGGTAAAGTTCTAACTACTGAGAAAATTAAACTAGTGGTAAGGTTCTAGCTACTGAGAAAATTAAACTAGTGCTAAAGTTCTAACTACTGAAAAAATTAAACTAGTGATAAGGTTCTAACTACTGAGAAAATTAAACTAGTGATAAGGTTCTAGTTACTGAGAAAATTAAACTAGTGCTAAAGTTCTAACTACTGAGAAAATTAAACTAGTGGTAAGGTTCTAACTACTGAGAAAATTAAACTAGTGGTAAGGTTCTAGCTACTGAGAAAATTAAACTAGTGCTAAAGTTCTAACTACTGAGAAAATTAAACTAGTGGTAAGGTTCTAGCTACTGAGAAAATTAAACTAGAAGTAAAGTTCTAACTACTGAGAAAATTAAACTAGTGGTAAGGTTCTAATTACTGAGAAAATTAAACTAGTGGTAAGGTTATAGCTACTGAGAAAATTAAACTAGTGGTAAGGTTCTAGCTACTGAGAAAATTAAACTAGTGGTAAGGTTCTAACTACTGAGAAAATTAAATTAGTAGTAAGGTTCTAGCTACTGAAAAAATTAAACTAGTGGTAAGGTTCTAACTACTGAGAAAATTAAACTAGTGGTAAGGTTGTAACTACTGAGAAAATTAAACTAGTGGTAAGGTTCTAGCTACTGAGAAAATTAAACTAGTGGTAAGGTTCTAGCTACTGAGAAAATTAAACTAGTAGTAAGGTTCTAACTACTGAGAAAATTAAACTAGTGGTAAGGTTCTAACTACTGAGAAAATTAAACTAGTGGTAAGGTTCTAACTACTGAGAAAATTAAACTAGTAGTAAGGTTCTAACTACTGAGAAAATTAAACTAGTAGTAAGGTTCTAGCTACTGAGAAAATTAAACTAGTGGTAAGGTTCTAACTACTGAGAAAATTAAACTAGTAGTAAGGTTCTAACTACTGAGAAAATTAAACTAGTTGTAAGGTTCTAACTACTGAGAAAATTAAACTAGTAGTAAGGTTCTAGCTACTGAGAAAATTAAACTAGTGGTAAGGTTCTAGCTACTGAGAAAATTAAACTAGCAGTAAGGTTCTAACTACTGAGAAAATTAAACTAGTGGTAAGGTTCTAACTACTGAGAAAATTAAACTAGTGGTAAGGTTCTAACTACTGAGAAAATTAAACTAGTGCTAAGGTTGTAACTACTGAGAAAATTAAACTAGTGGTAAGGTTCTAACTACTGAGAAAATTAAACTAGTAGTAAGGTTCTAACTACTGAGAAAATTAATCTAGTGGTAAGGTTCTAGCTACTTAGAAAATTAAACTAGCAGTAAGGTTCTAACTACTGAGAAAATTAAACTAGCAGTAAGGTTCTAGCTACTGAGAAAATTAAACTAGTTGTAAAGTTCTAACTACTGAGAAAA
Organism: Bathymodiolus brooksi; assembly: GCA_963680875.1. Lineage (NCBI taxonomy): Eukaryota > Metazoa > Mollusca > Bivalvia > Mytilida > Modiolidae > Bathymodiolus > Bathymodiolus brooksi. Next base: position 90,334,501 of record OY804587.1, read on the forward strand.
TTAAACTAGTGATAAGGTTCTGACAACTGAGAAAATTAAACTAGTGATAAGGTTCTAGTTACTGAGAAAATTAAACTAGTGCTAAAGTTCTAACTACTGAGAAAATTAAACTAGTGGTAAGGTTCTAATTACTGAGAAAATTAAACTAGTGCTAAGGTTGTAACTACTGAGAAAATTAAATTAGTGGTAAGGTTCTAACTACTGGAAAATTAAACTAGTGATAAGGTTCTAGCTACTGAGAAAATTAAACTAGTGGTAAGGTTCTAACTACTGAGAAAATTAAACTAGTGGTAAAGTTCTAACTACTGAGAAAATTAAACTAGTGGTAAGGTTCTAACTACTGAGAAAATTAAACTAGTGGTAAGGTTCTAACTACTGAGAAAATTAAACTAGTGGTAAGGTTCTAACTACTGAGAAAATTAAACTAGTGGTAAGGTTCTAACTACTGAGAAAATTAAACTAGTAGTAAGGTTCTAGCTACTGAGAAAATTAAACTAGTGGTAAGGTTCTAACTACTGAGAAAATTAAACTAGTAGTAAGGTTCTAACTACTGAGAAAATTAAACTAGTGGTAAGGTTCTAACTACTGAGAAAATTAAACTAGTGCTAAGGTTCTAGCTACTGAGAAAATTAAACTAGTGGTAAGGTTCTAGCTACTGAGAAAATTAAACTAGCAGTAAGGTTCTAACTACTGAGAAAATTAAACTAGTGGTAAGGTTCTAACTACTGAGAAAATTAAACTAGTGGTAAGGTTCTAACTACTGAGAAAATTAAACTAGTGCTAAGGTTGTAACTACTGAGAAAATTAAACTAGTGGTAAGGTTCTAACTACTGAGAAAATTAAACTAGTAGTAAGGTTCTAACTACTGAGAAAATTAATCTAGTGGTAAGGTTCTAGCTACTTAGAAAATTAAACTAGCAGTAAGGTTCTAACTACTGAGAAAATTAAACTAGCAGTAAGGTTCTAGCTACTGAGAAAATTAAACTAGTTGTAAAGTTCTAACTACTGAGAAAATTAAACTAGTGATAAGGTTCTGACAACTGAGAAAATTAAACTAGTGATAAGGTTCTAGTTACTGAGAAAATTAAACTAGTGCTAAAGTTCTAACTACTGAGAAAATTAAACTAGTGGTAAGGTTCTAATTACTGAGAAAATTAAACTAGTGCTAAGGTTGTAACTACTGAGAAAATTAAATTAGTGGTAAGGTTCTAACTACTGGAAAATTAAACTAGTGATAAGGTTCTAGCTACTGAGAAAATTAAACTAGTGGTAAGGTTCTAACTACTGAGAAAATTAAACTAGTGGTAAAGTTCTAACTACTGAGAAAATTAAACTAGTGGTAAGGTTCTAACTACTGAGAAAATTAAACTAGCAGTAAGGTTCTGACTACTGAGAAAATTAAACTAGTGGTAAGGTTCTAGCTACTAAGAAATACATATATCACACAAATGTTTAACAGGTAAACTTCTTTGCATATTGAAACGTAAAATCTGGCAAAACTATTTAAGAACTCGGCTCTCATGGCATTAAACAACAATCGTCCTCACTCGCTCAAATATTACTGTAAAAGTGAAAAAATGAAATACAGTATTAAATTATAGTCATTTATATCTGCTGGATACCAGTTGTCATGGGAACCATCAAACCTGGAAATGTTATTGTTCTAAGTTCATATTTTGAATGGGGTATTATGACCAAAAAACCATAAATTTATTAAAAAAAAAAAAAAAATGAAACCACAATACACAGCAATATAGCTGTTCAGAATGCATCAACTTCAACAAGTTAGAGAGTTAGAGAATCAACAATAAACAGTTTTCACATCCTAGAGAGTTAGAGAATCAACAATAAACAGTTTTCACATCCTAGAGAGTTAGAGAATCAACAATAAACAGTTTTCACATCCTAGAGGGTTAGAGAATCAACAATAAACAGTTTTCACATCCTAGAGAGTTAGAGAATCAACAATAAACAGTTTTCACATCCTAGAGAGTTAGAGAATCAACAATAAACAGTTTTCACATCCTAGAGAGTTAGAGAATCAACAATAAACAGTTTTCACATCCTCTGAAGTTTCTCATTTGTTGAAGTGTGTATGTCCTGAACATTTCTTGACTATTATTTCTATTTAAGCAAACATTTGTTCATGAAAGTCATGTTATGCATCCGAATTTCTAATACAAAATGCAACTATGGCGTAAACAAGCAAACATCACAATGTAGCGTAGCGCCACCAATTATGGACTGCAAAGTATAGATATACAATATAGTACATTGTCGGTAAATATAAAATTTATTTGTATGAGCTTTAGAAACAGGCAGAATAGCGAGCCTTTGGCGAGCTTTTCATGCCTGTTTCGCAGCGAGTACAAATGAATTTTATATTTACCGACAATGTACGTATATTGTGTTCATCCTGCAATGTCAAAAAAGTCGGAAAACTTGTCAGATTTAGACAAAAAGGACAGAAACAAGCGTCATTCCTCGCCTTTCATAGATGTTGTCAAGGGTGTCTTCTTTGTGGTCCGCATTACATTAGTACCAGTTTCATACTTGTCTGCGCCCTCCGCAGTACATAGCTACAGGGTACCAGGAGAGTTTATTCGTAGGCTGAAAAGTTTATTCGTATAGTACGAAAAGTTTATTCGTCTAGTACGAATAAAGCAAAAAATTATTCGTATAGCATATTTGTACAGCAAATGTACTGATTGCAGGATAAAATAAGGTTTTACCACCTTATAATGTTATATTAAAAATGCTGAAATAATTGCTATAGTAGACACACTGTGTAATTAAATAATGTAAACATTAGAAAACAAATAACAATTGTATATATAAAATTGACAATGTATATTTTACTTCTTACCAATAACTTTTAACAATGTATTCAAAGCTCACATATTTTTTTAATGACATTTTTTTCATGGTGAATGGAAAAAACATCCTATTTATTATCTCAGAAAACATATCTTATATCATTGTTATATTGTTTAAAGTTTTTTTTTACATTAGCTCTCATTATATTTGATATAATTAAATATTTAATAGAAAATACACAAGTAAATCTCTTCATTCTTGACATGTATATATGTTCTGCTTCTTTAACTTAATGAATTGTTTTTTTAATTTCTAATTACAGGATAATTTCAATGATAAACTGACACCTATAGGTTTTTTCGTGACGTACAGTTTAGCAGACAATCCATTCCCAACCCGTGACCAGTGTTCTAATGGTGTACCTGACATTAATGAGTATCCAGTACTTACAACAGGAAAAATGGAGACCTCCTCCACTCTAATAACTGAGGTACTTATTTGTTTAATTACTTGTTGCTTGATATATGAAGGATTAGGGTCAGGTTAATGGGTAGAGGAAATCAAAGTACTCATGAAAACTTTAGATCTAGTTTGGTGTATACTAGTTTTACTGAAGAATGAGGTACAAATGACCTATATCACTGTTGTAGATTGAGTTCTCTAAAGAATGGGGTACAACTGACATATGTTGCTGTTGTGTGTTTAGTTCTTTAAAGAATTGGGTACAAATGACACATATTAGTTTTGAGTTTTCTAAAGAATGTGGTACAAATGACATATGTTAGTTTACTATTGTATTGAGTTCTCTAAGGAATGTGGTACACATGACATATGTTAGTTTTCTATTATAAGTTGAGTTCTCTAAAGAATGTGGTACAATTGAGTCGTGAATTGACACATGTTAGTTTTCTATTGTAGGTTGAGTTCTCTAAAGAATGTGGTACAAATGACATATGTGAGAGTAATATACAGATGACAACAGATATTCTGAAACTAAATAAGTAAGTTAATCCCTATGTTTACATTTTAATGCTGAGCTTTGAAACGATATGATAACAGGAGTCTGTTTCTGTGTTAAACATTGTCTTAAAATTCATTGAATAGTTTCAAAAAGGAAAAATGTTTAAAAATAGCATTTTGTCTAGTTTTCAAATAATAGTTTCTGGTACCTGATTCACATAGAGGAAACAGTGAGAAACAGTTACTTTATGATGGGAAAGAGGATGAAGAGGGGAGGGTTGGGATCCCATTAAACAGTATAATCTTTCCACATTTTTGTGGATGCCCCAAGCCTGGATCATATGTTGTGATCTTTTTTGTGTTCAGTGGGTTAAGGAGAGAGGTGGTTGTTTGTTTTGTTGGTGTATTTAGTTTGTGTTCAGTGGGTTAAGAAGAGAGGTGGTTGTTTGTTTTGTTGGTGTATTTAGTTTGTGTTCAGTGGGTTAAGAAGAGAGGTGGTTGTTTGTTTTGTTGGTGTATTTGGTTTGTGTTCAGTGGGTTAAGGAGAGAGGTGGTTGTTTGTTTTGTTGGTGTATTTGGTTTGTGTTCAGTGGGTTAAGGAGAGAGGTGGTTGTTTGTTTTGTTGGTGTATTTGGTTTGTGTTCAGTGGGTTAAGAAGAGAGGTGGTTGTTTGTTTTGTTGGTGTATTTGGTTTGTGTTCAGTGGGTTAAGAAGAGAGGTGGTTGTTTGTTTTGTTGGTGTATTTGGTTTGTGTTCAGTGGGTTAAGAAGAAAGGTGGTTGTTTGTTTTGTTGGTGTATTTGGTTTGTGTTCAGTGGGTTAAGAAGAGAGGTGGTTGTTTGTTTTGTTGGTGTATTTGGTTTGTGTTCAGTGGGTTAAGGAGAGAGGTGGTTGTTTGTTTTGTTGGTGTATTTGGTTTGTGTTCAGTGGGTTAAGAAGAGAGGTGGTTGTTTGTTTTGTTGGTGTATTTGGTTTGTGTTCAGTGGGTTAAGAAGAAAGGTGGTTGTTTGTTTTGTTGGTGTATTTGGTTTGTGTTCAGTGGGTTAAGAAGAGAGGTGGTTGTTTGTTTTGTTGGTGTATTTGGTTTGTGTTCAGTGGGTTAAGAAGAGAGGTGGTTGTTTGTTTTGTTGGTGTATTTGGTTTGTGTTCAGTGGGTTAAGGAGAGAGGTGGTTATTTGGTTTGTGTTCAGTGGGTTAAGGAGAGAGGTGGTTGTTTGTTTTGTTGGTGTATTTGGTTTGTGTTCAGTGGGTTAAGGAGAGAGGTGGTTGTTTGTTTTGTTGGTGTATTTAGTTTGTGTTCAGTGGGTTAAGAAGAGAGGTGGTTGTTTGTTTTGTTGGTGTATTTGGTTTGTGTTCAGTGGGTTAAGAAGAGAGGTGGTTGTTTGTTTTGTTGGTGTATTTGGTTTGTGTTCAGTGGGTTAAGAAGAGAGGTGGTTGTTTGTTTTGTTGGTGTATTTGGTTTGTGTTCAGTGGGTTAAGAAGAAAGGTGGTTGTTTGTTTTGTTGGTGTATTTGGTTTGTGTTCAGTGGGTTAAGAAGAGAGGTGGTTGTTTGTTTTGTTGGTGTATTTGGTTTGTGTTCAGTGGGTTAAGAAGAGAGGTGGTTGTTTGTTTTGTTGGTGTGTTTGGTTTGTGTTCAGTGGGTTAAGAAGAGAGGTGGTTGTTTGTTTTGTTGGTGTATTTGGTTGTGTTCAGTGGGTTAAGGAGAGAGGTGGTTGTTTGTTTTGTTGGTGTATTTGGTTTGTGTTCAGTGGGTTAAGAAGAGAGGTGGTTGTTTGTTTTGTTGGTGTATTTGGTTTGTGTTCAGTGGGTTAAGAAGAGAGGTGGTTGTTTGTTTTGTTGGTGTATTTGGTTTGTGTTCAGTGGGTTAAGAAGAGAGGTGGTTGTTTGTTTTGTTGGTGTATTTGGTTTGTGTTCAGTGGGTTAAGAAGAGAGGTGGTTGTTTGTTTTGTTGGTGTATTTGGTTTGTGTTCAGTGGGTTAAGAAGAGAGGTGGTTGTTTGTTTTGTTGGTGTATTTGTTGTGATCTTGTTTGTGTTCAGTGGGTTAAGGAGAGAGGTGGTTGTTTGTTTTGTTGGTGTATTTGTTGACCATCAATGTTTAAACTTTCTTTTCATAAGTAACCAAACTGATCCTAAGATCCCCTTTTTATCCTATTCAGTACTATAATACCAAACAACAATTAGGAGATAACTGTATTGTATTTGAAAATTTCACGGCATCAATTGGAGATTTGATGGTCGCAAATTAGTAAACGGATATTTGCGACCATTAAATCAACAATTGATGCTGTGAAATTTTCAAATAAAATACATAAAGATAAACTGAGAATAGAACCCAACTAAATGAACATTTCTGACATGTATTACAGAGATCCAGATGGTACAGTAATTTTAAGTTTTGGTGAAGATGAGGAAGTGGTTGTTGATATCCAGTTAAGAAATGTTGGTGAACCAGCCTATGAGACCATGTTATATACTACAGTACCTGAAGTGTTTGGTTGGAAGGATCTGGACCCTGTTTTTCCTGTAAGGTTTAACACTGATATCTTGTTATCATCAAACTCTTGATTATGATTATATTTTAAGTTTTAGAAAATAGACATGTCCCTCTGTCATCAGTTGATTAAAATTAACATTAATATATATAACATATATCTTTATACAGGTCTTGATTAACATGCTTTGAAAAAATGCAGCATATAAAATTTAAATTCATATAAATATCGTCTTGATATTAGTCAAAATCAAAATCAACCATAATATTATTTAGTGAGTGATTGTTGTTTAACGCCAACTCAGCAATGTTTCAGCTATATCATGGTGAGAACAAGATAATTTTCAATGAAATGATGATGAGGTCCGCTTTGTACTAGACCAACACGTATAGTTGGATTTTTAAAGTGCTAGCTCACTGAAACAACAGTCCGTGGATAGGCATGTCGCTACACTTGGACACATTATCCTGTTTCCGAGCCAACCAGTCTTTGCTCTTTCTCCCTAATGCTGCATGCTTAGCGGAGAAGCAACAAATACCAATTTTATAATCTTTTGTGTGACCCGATCGAAGCTCGAACCCACGATCTACAGCATACGAGGCGAGCACGCTAACCATTACAGCATCGATGCAGTTAAATCATTTTATCTATGATAAACTATTATTTACATGTATAAACTAATTATAGATATATATATATGATAGACCATGATGTTCTACTGACATTTTTACCACATCGGTGGCGTAATGGTTAGCATGGTCGCCTCTAGTGCGGTAGGTCGTGGGTTCGAGCCCTGGTCGGGTCAAACCAAAGACTATAAAATTGGTATTTGTTACTTCTCTGCTATTAAGCATTAAGGAGAAAGGGCAAATATTGGTTGGTTCAGAATCAGAATAATGTGTCCGAGTGGAGCGACATGTCTACCCGTAGATTGTTGTTTCAGTGAGCAGCGTGTTGGTCTTGTACAAAGCGGACCTCATCATCATCTCATTGAAAATTGACTTGTTCTCGCCAATGTATTGCTGAAAAATTGCTGAATTGGCATTAAACAACACTCAGTCTACTAACATTTAAGTGTTAATACACAGTATATAGTCATTCATGTAAACTACTACAATTAACCTATATATAGTTATAATGTAATTATTATTAAAATTAAGGTTCTCCTCCCTGCTGTAATTAACCTATAAATAGTTATAATGTAATTATTATTAAAACTAAGGTTCTCCTCCCTGCTACAATTAACCTATATATAGTTATAATGTAATTATTATTAAAACTAAGGTTCTACTCCCTCAGACATAGATACCTTGACTGATTTTAGCTACTCTGTTTAGGCCCTTTGGCTTTCTTACTCTCAAAGATTTTAAATTATAAGGTTTACCAATCTGTTGACTTTGAGTGTACCTGATGAAGGCTTTAATACCAATCTGTTGACTTTGAGTGTACCTGATGAAGGCTTTAATACCAATCTGTTGACTTTGAGTGTACCAGATGAAGGCTTTAATACCAATCTGTTGACTTTGAGTGTACCTGATGAAGGCTTTAATACCAATCTGTTGACTTTGAGTGTACCTGATGAAGGCTTTAATACCAATCTGTTGACTTTGAGTGTACCTGATGAAGGCTTTAATACCAATCTGTTGACTTTGAGTGTACCAGATGAAGGCTTTAATACCAATATGCTGACTTTGAGTGTACCTGATGAAGGCTTTAATACCAATCTGTTGACTTTGAGTGTACCTGATGAAGGCTTTGATACCAATCTGTTGACTTTGAGTGTACCAGATGAAGTCTTTAATACCAATCTGTTGACTTTGAGTGTACCTGATGAAGTCTTTAATACCAATCTGTTGACTTTGAGTGTACCTGATGAAGGCTTTAATACCATTCTGTTGACTTTGAGTGTACCAGATGAAGGCTTTAATACCAATCTGTTGACTTTGAGTGTACCTGATGAAGGCTTTAATACCAATCTGTTGACTTTGAGTGTACCTGATGAAGGCTTTAATACCAATCTGTTGACTTTGAGTGTACCTGATGAAGGCTTTAATACCAATCTGTTGACTTTGAGTGTACCTGATGAAGGCTTTAATACCAATCTGTTGACTTTGAGTGTACCTGATGAAGGCTTTAATACCAATCTGTTGACTTTGAGTGTACCTGATGAAGGCTTTAATACCAATCTGTTGACTTTGAGTGTACCTGATGAAGGCTTTAATACCAATCTGTTGACTTTGAGTGTACCTGATGAAGGCTTTAATACCAATCTGTTGACTTTGAGTGTACCAGATGAAGGCTTTAATACCAATCTGTTGACTTTGAGTGTACCTGATGAAGGCTTTAATACCAATCTGTTGACTTTGAGTGTACCTGATGCAGGCTTTAATACCAATCTGTTGACCTTGAGTGTACCTGATGAAGGCTTTAATACCAATCTGTTGACCGTGAGTGTACCTGATGAAGGCTTTAATACCAATCTGTTGACTTTGAGTGTACCTGATGCAGGCTTTAATACCAATCTGTTGACCTTGAGTGTACCTGATGAAGGCTTTAATACCAATCTGTTGACCTTGAGTGTACCTGATGAAGGCTTTAATACCAATCTGTTGACTTTGAGTGTACCTGATGAAGGCTTTAATACCAATCTGTTGACTTTGAGTGTACCTGATGAAGGCTTTAATACCAATCTGTTGACTTTGAGTGTACCTGATGAAGGCTTTAATACCAATATGTTGACTTTGAGTGTACCAGATGAAGGCTTTAATACCAATCTGTTGACTTTGAGTGTACCTGATGAAGGCTTTAATACCAATCTGTTGACTTTGAGTGTACCTGATGAAGGCTTTAATACCAATCTGTTGACTTTGAGTGTACCTGATGAAGGCTTTAATACCAATCTGTTGACCTTGAGTGTACCAGATGCAGGCTTTAATACCAATCTGTTGACTTTGAGTGTACCTGATGCAGGCTTTAATACCAATCTGTTGACTTTGAGTGTACCAGATGAAGGCTTTAATACCAATCTGTTGACTTTGAGTGTACCAGATGAAGGCTTTAATACCAATCTGTTGACTTTGAGTGTACCAGATGAAGGCTTTAATACCAATCTGTTGACTTTGAGTGTACCTGATGAAGGCTTTAATACCAATCTGTTGACTTTGAGTGTACCTGATGCAGGCTTTAATACCAATCTGTTGACTTTGAGTGTACCAGATGAAGGCTTTAATACCAATCTGTTGACTTTGAGTGTACCTGATGAAGGCTTTAATACCAATCTGTTGACTTTGAGTGTACCTGATGAAGGCTTTAATACCAATTTGTTGACTTTGAGTGTACCAGATGCAGGCTTTAATACCAATCTGTTGACTTTGAGTGTACCAGATGAAGGCTTTAATACCAATCTGTTGACTTTGAGTGTACCTGATGAAGGCTTTAATACCAATCTGTTGACTTTGAGTGTACCAGATGCAGGCTTTAATACCAATCTGTTGACTTTGAGTGTACCAGATGCAGGCTTTAATACCAATATGTTGACTTTGAGTGTACCTGATGAAGGCTTTAATACCAATCTGTTGACTTTGAGTGTACCTGATGAAGGCTTTGATACCAATCTGTTGACTTTGAGTGTACCAGATGAAGGCTTTAATACCAATCTGTTGACTTTGAGTGTACCTGATGAAGGCTTTAATACCAATCTGTTGACTTTGAGTGTACCTGATGAAGGCTTTAATACCAATCTGTTGACTTTGAGTGTACCAGATGAAGGCTTTAATACCAATCTGTTGACTTTGAGTGTACCTGATGAAGGCTTTAATACCAATCTGTTGACTTTGAGTGTACCTGATGAAGGCTTTAATACCAATCTGTTGACTTTGAGTGTACCTGATGAAGGCTTTAATACCAATCTGTTGACTTTGAGTGTACCAGATGAAGGCTTTAATACCAATATGTTGACTTTGAGTGTACCTGATGAAGGCTTTAATACCAATCTGTTGACTTTGAGTGTACCTGATGAAGGCTTTGATACCAATCTGTTGACTTTGAGTGTACCAGATGAAGTCTTTAATACCAATCTGTTGACTTTGAGTGTACCTGATGAAGTCTTTAATACCAATCTGTTGACTTTGAGTGTACCTGATGAAGGCTTTAATACCATTCTGTTGACTTTGAGTGTACCAGATGAAGGCTTTAATACCAATCTGTTGACTTTGAGTGTACCTGATGAAGGCTTTAATACCAATCTGTTGACTTTGAGTGTACCTGATGAAGGCTTTAATACCAATCTGTTGACTTTGAGTGTACCTGATGAAGGCTTTAATACCAATCTGTTGACTTTGAGTGTACCTGATGAAGGCTTTAATACCAATCTGTTGACTTTGAGTGTACCTGATGAAGGCTTTAATACCAATCTGTTGACTTTGAGTGTACCTGATGAAGGCTTTAATACCAATCTGTTGACTTTGAGTGTACCTGATGAAGGCTTTAATACCAATCTGTTGACTTTGAGTGTACCTGATGAAGGCTTTAATACCAATCTGTTGACTTTGAGTGTACCAGATGAAGGCTTTAATACCAATCTGTTGACTTTGAGTGTACCTGATGCAGGCTTTAATACCAAACTGTTGACCTTGAGTGTACCTGATGAAGGCTTTAATACCAATCTGTTGACCGTGAGTGTACCTGATGAAGGCTTTAATACCAATCTGTTGACTTTGAGTGTACCTGATGCAGGCTTTAATACCAATCTGTTGACCTTGAGTGTACCTGATGAAGGCTTTAATACCAATCTGTTGACCTTGAGTGTACCTGATGAAGGCTTTAATACCAATCTGTTGACTTTGAGTGTACCTGATGCAGGCTTTAATACCAATCTGTTGACCTTGAGTGTACCTGATGAAGGCTTTAATACCAATCTGTTGACTTTGAGTGTACCTGATGAAGGCTTTAATACCAATCTGTTGACTTTGAGTGTACCTGATGAAGGCTTTAATACCAATCTGTTGACTTTGAGTGTACCTGATGAAGGCTTTAATACCAATCTGTTGACTTTGAGTGTACCTGATGAAGGCTTTAATACCAATCTGTTGACTTTGAGTGTACCAGATAAAGGCTTTAATACCAATATGTTGACTTTGAGTGTACCAGATGAAGGCTTTAATACCAATCTGTTGACTTTGAGTGTACCTGATGAAGGCTTTAATACCAATCTGTTGACTTTGAGTGTACCTGATGAAGGCTTTAATACCAATCTGTTGACTTTGAGTGTACCTGATGAAGGCTTTAATACCAAGCTGTTGACTTTGAGTGTACCTGATGAAGGCTTTAATACCAATCTGTTGACTTTGAGTGTACCTGATGAAGGCTTTAATACCAATCTGTTGACTTTGAGTGTACCAGATGAAGGTTTTTCCAGAAACATGCTGTGCACACTAACTTAGATATCTACTACATGTACATGTATTCTAATTGACCGCTACAGTATTGCTGAAAAATTGTTGAAAGTGGTGTTAAACACCCATGATCCTAACCCTAACCGTATACACCTATCAGTGTGATCAACATTTTCTGTTATTGATATTATTATAATGCTTTGTATTAGACCATTGTCATGGATACAGATGTCGGTGTACTTTTACATAGTCTATACATTTATACACTGACCTTAACAAAAGGCTATTCAAAGCTCCTGTTTAAGAAGGTGGTGGGTATATACCCTCTATTTTACAGCAGTAAGGGTATATACCCTCTATTTTGCAGCAGTAAGGGTATATACCCTCTATTTTACAGCAGTAAGGGTATATACCCCCTATTTTGCAGCAGTAAGGGTATATACCCTCTATTTTACAGCAGTAAGGGTATATACCCTCTATTTTACAGCAGTAAGGGTATATACCCCCTATTTTACAGCAGTAAGGGTATTAGACCGAGATTCCTCTGTCGTTTAACGGCATTGATAATCTTGCTGTAGCCGTTCAACGACAGAGGGTGATACATACGGAAACCATCAAATTTGCCTCACAGCCATAGTATCGGCACATTTCCACGTTTCGTGGCTATCGGATTTTATTTTCTATCATAAACCTTATATAAATCGCTTCACCAATCATTTTTCTATTCATTCATAACCATCTTACCCTCAGAAAGTGGTGTTACACTCCATTACAGCACGGTTTTGCCTTAGATCCTATTATTCCGCCATTTGACTTCCATTTTCGAATCTACACACGTGATCTCGCGATACTAACTGAATGATGACAGCAACGCATTGCATGATGGGAGCTAATTAATGCAGCGTGCCAAATTATTTGGAGCATTATTTGCATACGTAAACAACATTCAAATCACATGGAAGACGATACATTTAAGCGTATTCTGCAGGACAAACAGTCCATCTACAGATCAAAGCAGAGCAGAAGGAAATAATACAGAATGTGTTGGAAAGAAAAGATTCAATGGCAGAGTGTTACCAACGGGCTTCGGAAAGAGCATGTGTTACGTTCCCCCTTTTTGTTTTTGGACAAGGTACTACATTTTTTTTTTCTTATGGTTATCTGTAATTCACTAAATTTGCTGTTAAAATCATTACCAATCAATATAATCAACTGTATTAAATTTTATGTTAATTGTTCTGCCTTAATAGGCGCCTATGATTGGCAATAAAAATATTTGTTTGTTTGTTTATATGCAAATTATCTCCCATGATACATTGCGGTAATCGTAGTTTTCTCGTAGTCACGTGACAAATGTTTGAAAAATGGAAGACAAATGTCGAAATCATAGGTTCTAAGGCAAAATCGTGCTGTAATGGAGTGTAACACCACTTTCTGAGGGTAAGATGTTTATGAATGAATAGAAAAATGATTGGTGAAGCGATTTATATAAGGTTTATGATAGAAAATAAAATCCGATAGCCACGAAACGTGGAAATGTTCTGACCCAGAGTTGGAGAAGCAAATCCGCTGTTTTCCGTATGTATCACCCTCTGTCGTTGAACGGCTACAGCAAGATTATCAATGCCATTAAACGACAGAGGAATCTCGGTCTATAAGGGTATATACCCTCTATTTTACAGCAGTAAGGGTATATACCCTCTATTTTGCAGCAGTAAGGGTATATAACCTCTATTTTGCAGCAGTAAGGGTATATACCCTCTATTTTGCAGCAGTAAGGGTATATACCCTCTATTTTACAGCAGGAAGGGTATATACCCTCTATTTTACAGCAGTAAGGATATATACCTTCTATTTTGCAGCAGTAAGGGTATATACCCCCTATTTTACAGCAGTAAGGGTATATACCCTCTATTTTACAGCAGTAAGGGTATATACCCTCTATTTTACAGCAGTAAGGGTATATACCCTCTATTTTACAGCAGTAAGGGTATATACCCTCTATTTTACAGCAGTAAGGGTTTTATACCCTCTATTTTACAGCAGTAAGGGTATATACCTTCTATTTTACAGCAGTAAGGGTATATACCCTCTATTTTACAGCAGTAAGGGTATATACCCTCTATTTTACAGCAGTAAGGGTATATACCCTCTATTTTGCAGCAGTAAGGGTATATACCCTCTATTTTACAGCAGTAAGGGTATATACCCTCTATTTTGCAGCAGTAAGTGTATATACCCTCTATTTTACAGCAGTAAGGGTATATACCCCCTATTTTGCAGCAGTAAGGGTATATACCCTCTATTTTACAGCTGTAAGGATATATACCCCCTATTTTGCAGCAGTAAGGGTATATACCCTCTATTTTACAGCAGTAAGGGTATATACCCTCTATTTTGCAGCAGTAAGGGTATATACCCTCTATTTTACAGCAGTAAGGGTATATACCCCCTATTTTGCAGCAGTAAGGGTATATACCCTCTATTTTACAGCAGTAAGGGTATATACCCTCTATTTTACAGCAGTAAGGGTATATACCCTCTATTTTACAGCAGTAAGGGTATATACCCTCTATTTTGCAGCAGTAAGGGTATATGCCCTCTATTTTGCAGCAGTAAGGGTATATACCCTCTATTTTACAGCAGTAAGGGTATATACCCTCTATTTTACAGCAGTAAGGGTATATACCCTCTATTTTGCAGCAGTAAGGGTATATACCCCCTATTTTACAGCAGTAAGCAGGGTTCGACATTAACTTTTTGACCAACTTGTCCATTCGGGCAAGTGCCATATTGATTTTACTTGCCCGAAACTGTAAACTACTAGCCCGAATTCTTAAGTGCCATATATGCATGTAGTGCAGAACTATGCAATCTAAAATGACCGTTCATAGAGTAGAATAACCCCTCATATTAATTAGTTACACCTTATGATGTGGGCAACAGTGTTTTGATCGCAAAGGCAATACACATCGGGAATAATTTTCTAAAATTAGAACAGCGCAAATAACTCTAGCTTTTCATTGGCTGGTGAAAATAAATACGATGTCGATGCAGCGCCACCGCCTAATTAGGCATTCACGATTGGCTAATATAAATAACACGATCTTTATTTGAGAAAGGGGAATTCTGTAGTCAACAAAATAAAACAAAATGGCGTAAAATACACGATACATACGACGTGATGTTTAGGTAAAATTCGCCGCGACTTCCAACACTGAATAATTCAATATTAATCATTTTGCTTTTCATGAATTGAACATATCACAGAATCATTTTCGCTTGCCCGATCGGACAAGTTGGGTGCCGTTTTCACTAGCCCCGGGCAATCGGACAACCGTTAATGTCGAACCCTGGTAAGGGTATATACTCCCTATTTTGCAGCAGTAAGGGTATATACCCTCCATTTTACAGCTGTAAGGGTATATACCCTCTATTTTACAGCAGTAAGGGTATATACCCTCTATTTTACAGCAGTAAGGGTATATACCCTCTATTTTACAACAGTAAGGGTATATACCCTCTATTTTACAGCAGTAAGGGTATTTACATTGTCGCAGAGAGTACTGCTCACTAAATCTTAATTGAAGAATAAATGCTTTGAATTTTGAATACATGCTGGTGTCTTTTTGAGCAATGCAAAAAGATAATTAAATTCTGATGATTAAAAAATAACCCTCAAATTAACAAATATCTTTTGTAGAAACATTTATATAAAAAAAAAAAACACTGCCTTCTTTAACCTTTCAGTAAATCCAATTAAAACTTATTCCCTAAATTTTAGTATTGGAGGTAAATAACAATTTTGTAGAGTATCTATATACTCCCTCAATTCAAAATGATTGTGTATTTAGCCAAAATGAGGGGGTAAAATACTCAAATACTACTCTTATCTGGAGCACTGATATATATTGTAGACTATTTCCAAAATATTGAATTATGAATATATTATTGTTTGTAAAGTATTTTCATGTTTCCAAAGGTATGATTTTATTTATAATCCCTCCACTGTGAAAAACAAAAGCACAAATGACACTCCAGTGTGAGCTGCTTAAATAATAATCAATAAAAAAAAATCACTTCTTATGAATTTCTTGTCAAAATGGCTTGTTCAATATTGGCCGCTTTTTCATTTCCTGACAAAATGGCTTATTTAGTATCAGACTCATTACATTCCTGTGTTAGTAACTTTTAAGTCATTACGGAAAAATAATTAAAGATGGCCTTTTTTCATTTTCTGTCAAAATGGTTTTAATAGTCAGTATTGTACACATGATCAAGTTGTATATTACACGTGTCAATCCAATATTATACCAAACTGCTGTAAATTATTGACAAAGCAAGATTCAAAACATTATATATACCAAACTGCCGTAAATTATTGACAAAGCAAGATTCAAAACATTATATATACCAAACTGCCGTAACTTATTGACAAAGCAAGATTCAAAACATTATATATACCAAACTGCTGTAAATTATTGAGCAAACAAGATTCAAAACATTATATATACCAGACTGCCGTAAATTATTGACAAAGCAAGATTCAAAACATTATATATACCAAACTGCGGTAAATTATTGACAAAGCAAGATTCAAAACATTATATATACCAAACTGCCGTAACTTATTGACAAAGCAAGATTCAAAATATTATATATACCAAACTGCCGTAACTTATTGACAAAGCAAGATTCAAAACATTATATATACCAAACTGCTGTAAATTATTGAGCAAGCAAGATTCAAAACATTATATATACCAGACTGCCGTAAATTATTGACAAAGCAAGATTCAAAACATTATATATACCAAACTGCCGTAAATTATTGACAAAGCAAGATTCAAAACATTATATATACCAAACTGCTGTAAATTATTGACAAAGCAAGATTCAAAACATTATATATACCAAACTGCTGTAAATTATTGACAAAGCAAGATTCAAAACATTATATATACCAGACTGCCGTAAATTATTGACAAAGCAAGATTCAAAACATTATATATACCAAACTGCTGTAAATTATTGCCAAAGCAAGATTCAAAACATTATATATACCAAACTGGTGTAAATTATTGACAAAGCAAGATTCAAAACATTATATATACCAGACTGCCGTAAATTATTGACAAAGCAAGATTGAAAACATTATATATACCAAACTGCTGTAAATTATTGACAAAGCAAGATTGAAAACATTATATATACCAAACTGCTGTAAATTATTGACAAAGCAAGATTGAAAACATTATATATACCAAACTGCTGTAAATTATTGACAAAGCAAGATTCAAAACATTATATAAACCAAACTGCTGTAAATTATTGACAAAGCAAGATTCAAAACATTATATACACCAAACTGCTGTAAATTATTGAGCAAGCAAGATTCAAAGCATTATATATACAAATGTATATTGAGAGACACAATTCCCCTGTCACTAAAGGCTTTCACTAAAAGTGACATCTTATGAACAGACTCCATCTTTTTTTTCTATCTGAGACATGATAACTATGGAATTGCCTTTGCTAGAATTCAGTGGCAAGTCAAAATTATTTGACATAAACTTGACAAGACTGAAATGTCAGATTTATATAACATGTATATTGCTTTTAATTCTGTGTGTAATAAAAGTTTTAAACATGTTAATGATGCAGTATTTTAAATTATAATATAGTATCAAATATTTCATGTAGATTTCTTTGTAAAAATAAAAATGCAATATTTCCTGATATTTTTACTAGTCTTCCTTTATGAATATACCTAAAAAGTAGAGCATTTCCGAATGAGTTAAAATATTGCATTCCATACTTTCTCCTTAAAGTTTGGTATGCACTAGAGAGGTTCCGAGTTAGTGCAATAACCCTATAAAAC
Source organism: Bathymodiolus brooksi (assembly GCA_963680875.1). Classification (NCBI taxonomy): domain Eukaryota; kingdom Metazoa; phylum Mollusca; class Bivalvia; order Mytilida; family Modiolidae; genus Bathymodiolus; species Bathymodiolus brooksi. Next base: position 90,352,045 of record OY804587.1, read on the forward strand.
GCAATAATGATATGTGTTGTTATATGGTTAGATGTCAAGGTCGTCCTTTTTTTAGATAATGTTGCTGATAGTAATTGTTCTAACAAGAGTTAATCCTCTTGTAACAGTGCTATTTTATTATACCTCCACTCGTAGAGAGGGGGCTATATTGCAATCACCTTGTCCATCCGTCCGTTCACACTTTCGTAACAGATATCTCAGCTTCTACTGGAAGAAATGATTATATTTGATATATGGCTTTGGCATGGTGACTTGTACCATGTCTCCCCTTTCCAGGTTTACCACACATCTACTTCCTGTTTACAGTGCGACTTAGAATTTTTCATGTTTGCCGTAATGAAAACTTTCGTAACAGTTATCTCAGCTTCTACTGGAAGAAATGATTTTATATTTGATATATGGCTTTGGCATGGTGACTTGTACCGTATCTCCCCTTTCCAGGTTTACCGCACATCTGCTTCCTGTTTACCGTTCGACTTACAAATGAACGAGTGGGGGTATTCTTAGCACGACGTAGCGTGCAACATCTTGTTTTATTTTATTTCAGCCTAATGATAGTCTTGTAACAGTGTTATTTTATTTTATTTTTATTTCAGCCTAATGATAGTCTTGTAACAGTGTTATTTTATTTTATTTTCATTTCAGCCTAATGATAGTCTTGTAACGGTGTTATTTTTATATTTCAGCCTAATGCTATCCCAGTGTATTCTAATTACAACTCCACAACAGTAGTAATATCAGACATTGGTAATCCCTTTGGTAACCAAGACAAGAGTACTAACTTCAGACATTATAGACTTAGATTTGACTCCAGAAAACTGACCCGTGATGAACAGACGTTTACGATCCGAATCAAAGTCAACACGTAATAATATTATATGTTACAGGGAATTGTGGCCAAATGGTCAACATTAGCTGTATAATACTACAGTTGTACCTTGTTATCTAGAACTCTGATAAGTCATATTACTGGATATATAGTAATGAAAGATTAACAGAGATTTTAGTAGAAATAAAATACAGTTGCGAATGGATATAGTAACGCTTCTGTCCGTCCTTCTGTAACATCCTTGTGAACACTCTAGAATCAACATCCTTCAATGGATTTTGACCAAACTTGGTACATACTTAGTCCTTAAGAGAATCTGGAATCCTATTGATTTTCAAGGTCAAAGGTCAAGGTTATCTGGTCAAATTTTTACGGCATAACATCCTTGTGAACACTCTAGAATCAACATCTTTCAATGGATTTTGACCAAACTTGGTACACACTTAGTCCCTAAGAAAATCTGGAACCCTATTCATTTTTAAGGTCAGGTCAAAGGTCAAGGTCACCGGGTCAAATTTTTACTGCATAACATCCTTGTGAACACTAGAATCAACATCCTTCAATGGATTTTGACCAAACATGGGGATGCGCCACGCTTTGCATTGCCCTTGTTTTAAATAAAATTATTAGTTTTTTTATGTCCCCGCCAATAAGTGGCTGGGACATATAGGTCCGTAATTCCGAGATAAAACAGTTGTCGCCACGTTTTTTTGCTATGCTCTGAGATATTGACTTGAAATTTGGTATGTGGGTGTATAATGATAAGTTACAGATCAAGTTTAGGTTTCGTTCCGGTTCAATGATTTTTGGCCGAGTTATGGCCATTGGACTTTGAAATTTGGTCAAATATTTAGTTGTCACCACTTTTTTTCGCTATGCTTGGAGATATTGATTTGATTTTTGGTATATGAGTGTATAATGATGAGTTACAGATCAAGTTTGCATTTCGTTTCGATCCAATGATTTTTGGCCGAGTTATGGCCCTTGGACTTTGAAATTTGGCCAAATATTTAATTGTCACCACTTTATTTCACTATGATTTGAGATATTGACTTGATTTTTGGTATGAGAGTGTATAATCATAAGTTACAGATCAGCTTTGAAATTCGTTTTGGTTGAATGATTTTTGGCCAACTTACAGCCATTTGGGCTTTGAAATTTTGCCAAATATTTAGTTGTCACCACTTTATTTCACTATGATTTGATATATTGACTTGATTTTTGGTATGAGAGTGTATAATCATAAGTTACAGATCAGCTTTGAAATTCGTTCTGGTTGAATGATTTTTGGCCAACTTACAGCCATTTGGGCTTTGAAATTTTGCCAAATATTTAGTTGTCACCACTTTATTTCACTATGATTTGAGATATTGACTTGATTTTTGGTATGAGAGTGTATAATCATAAGTTACAGATCAACTTTGAAATTCATTTCGGTTGAATGATTTTTGGCCAACTTACAGCCATTGAGCTTTGAAATTTGGCCAAATATTTAGTTGTCACCACTTTTTTTTTTACTATGATTTGAGATATTGACTTGATTTTTGGTATGTGAGTGTATAGTGATGAGTTACCGATCAAGTTTGAATTTCGTTCCAATTGAATGATTTTGGGCTAATTTACGCACCTTGGACTTTTAACTTTGGCCAAATATTTAGTTGTCACCACTTTATTTCACTATGCTTTGAGATATTGACTTAATTTTTGGTAATTGGAATTACATTGATGAGTTACAGATCATGTTTTGCTTTTGTTCCCACTGAATAATTTTGGACAAATTACTGTCCTTGGATTTTAGAAGTATACATAGTATTCAAATTGTTGTTTTATCGGTATAGGGCTTCTTATTCATATGCAAGTGTTGTAGATTCCTGATCATATCAAGATTTATTCAGGCAATATTGTTTCCTTGAATAAATCTTGTAAATTTAAGGAGGCTTGAGGATACAGATCTTAAACAATAGTTTGTTATTCTTAGCCTATTACTGAGGGAATTAATAAAAGGGTGAAACATTTGCGAGCCTCCTTAATATTCACGGCGGGAACATTCGTGTCGTTCCGACACATCTAGTTTTATTTCCACATAAAGAGGCTCAAATGTAAATCATGAAATTATAATTATATGTTGTTACTCCTTCTCTTATGTCTGAACGGTGGTGTAATGGTTAGCATACTTTTGGTATCTTCCATTTTATTTGCATTGTACATTTAGAAGTTGCTGACTTAAGTCATTTCAAAAGTTCTTTTCTTTTTTCCATATGAATTAAAGTTGTATGTTAACTGCAATATTTTTGTTGGTAAGAGTATAATACATCAATACTACACGTTTTCCCCTTTCTGTTGTCAAACGTACCAATTATTTTGTAGGACAAGTGAGGAACAGACATTAGGTGATGACGAACAAACAATTAATGTTAGAGTTATAAATAGAGCAGAAGTAGAATTACAAAGGTAAGTCTTATATAAGAGGAAGTAGAATAAGATGCAAGTTTCGTTTTAAATACTTGATATTCTACTCTTAATCAATACAACAACAAAAGATCAACAAGTGACGAGTTGTGTTCTTATAAGATGAAAAAAAAATACTAAAGACAACCATCTATTGACTTTTGTAATTTGTCGTCTTCCGGTGATATAGTTTATAAAGGAATGCTGGTGACATAGACACAAGCTGGTTAGGGCCCGGGTGGCTCAATGAGTTAAGGTAATTAATTACCTAATAACTCATACAAGCCTATCACCAATACGGCGTGGGTTCGCGCCCGGCTTTGTAAATTACAAAAAAGGGTGCACTTGACTCGCAGCCGCAAGTGATAAAGTTTACCAGTTACTTGCCCATGGTTGGTGGTTCTCTCCGGGTACTCCGGCTTCTTCCACCACTAAAACTGGTCGCTATGAAAGTGGCATTAAACACCAAAATTTAAATTCAAATTTACAATCTGGTTACTGATTTATTTTACGATTTTTTGAGCAATTAACTTGTTTGAGTTGCTAATTTCAAAATGTCATCAAATTGGTTTGATTTTAGGTTTATGGTATTTAACGCCACTTTCAACAATAGTTCAGTTATATTGTGGCAGTCAGTTTCATTGGTGGAGGAAACCAGAGTGCCTGGAGAAAACCACCGACCTGTCGCAAGTCACTGAAAACTTTATCACATAATGTTGTATCGAGTACACCTTGCCATGAACAGGGTTCGACCTCACAACTTTAGTGGTGTATGGCACTGATTTCACAGGCAGTTGTAAATCCAACTACCAATACCATCACGACCATGACAGCTCCTTCAGGGAAAAGATCCATTGCCATTTGAGAAATGGATATTTCATAATAATATGTTCATGATGAGGCGATGAGGTTAACATGTTCATGATGAGGTTTACCTGTTCATGATGAGGTTAACATGTTCATGATGAGGTTAACATGTTCATGATGAAGTTAACCTGTTCATGATGAGGTTAACCTGTTTATGACGAGGTTAACATGTTCATGATGAGGTTAACATGTTCATGATGAGGTTAATATGTTCATGATGAGGTTAACCTGTTCATGATGAGGTTAACATGTTCATGATGAGGTTAACATGTTTATGATGAGGTTAACATATTCACGATGAGGTTAACATGTTCATGATGAGGTTAACCTGTTCATGATGAGGTTAACATGTTCATGATGAGGTTAACCTGTTCGTGATGACAACCATATAATTTTTGTAGCCATGACTTCATCAAATTGGAATATAATTATATCATTATTTTAATTGCATCACCGTCTAGTTAACTATTTAAGAAAACAACTGTAAACATGAAGGTTAGTAGATTGTGTTATTACATTTCTATTACTGACTTCCACTTCAACACATAAGTTAGATTTTTACTAATAGAATCAAAATAATTCATGGAAGCCATAGTTTGTATGACATTTTAACCTGGGTAACGTTGAGAGTTTGAATCCTGCTCATGGCGATGTGTACTCAATACAACATTATGTGATAAAATTTGTCTGTGGTTGGTGGTTTTCCGAGATACACCGGTTTCCTCCATCAATAAAACTGACTGATACAAACGCCATAACTCTAACCCTACAATATTCATATAAACACATGGATGTTTTTATGCGACTTTCACATGAGGGGCAGTAAACAGCTATCTTCTGTTTTTGTCTGTCATTGTGTTAATTGGAATTTAATTCTGTTTCAGTGTCGCTGAACCTGACGGAGATGTGTTTTACAAAGGACCTGTACGAGGAGAAAGCTCTATGAAAAAAGAGTCAGATATAGGACCAGCTATTAACCATACATTTATTGTAAGTTTTGTTTTAGAATATTTTATTAACAACTGTATAAGATTGTGATTGAACAACTGTTTTTTTGTAAGTGTTTGTATATATTTCTGTCATAACACTGTGATTGTATGTAAAACGGCTCTCAGGCTGATATCATGACCTAGGGCTGATAAAGAACGAGTCACAAGCTTCATATTCTGTCGAGCAGGCTGATATTTCTCAGTATCAATCATATTTACATTCAGATGACATATTTATCATTCTTAAATCAAACATAAACATATATGGTACATCTATAGGTTTCGATAATTGTATTTCCACAGGGGAAAATCACATAATTCAAAATATTCATCCACATTTACTCTTTCAAAATACGCTTCAAGACATAGTTCGTAAGTAGTTTTCACTAATACCATTCATTGTTACAGTGAATGGTGGATTTTATAACATAACTTTATGAACATTTAGCAAAAAAGCTCAAACGTCACGATCTTGATTATGTAAAAAAACAGTAGTCTTAGCAAGGTTATCAAGAATTGTGTCGGGTACATTTTTATAGGATGATATTTTTTGATATTGCTGACACGACAATTCCTAATTTATGTTTAAAAAATGAAATGTTAACTTGCTAATGGTGTTGATGAATTTTATTTACTTTTGTCATCAGGAATTATCGTTTAAATGTTGGGAGAATTTGGTGATAACTCCTGCTGACTTGATAAATCCTGCTCAGCTCACGCAAACTATGATACAAGTATACTTATGGAGTCAGCAGGTAGATTTAGTGGGAGGGAAGGATGATAAATCCTTTTTATTTGGCAGACAGGTATTTGTTTCTTTGAGATTTATTCTGCTGGTGAGATATTTTTAATTAATTTACCTGTATTTATGTGTATTTAAGGTTGTAAATCATGGACCAGGGGCAATAGGTGGAGCCACTTTGAGGATATATTGGCCTTATGAATTAAAGACGCCATACACACAGGGAAAACATCTACTGTATCTGATGCAGCCTCCGGTGGTAAGATTAGTTATACAATGTAGGTAAAATGTCGGAAAATAATAGAATTCTTTGTATGAGCTTTTATAGAAACAGGTAGCTTGGAACAACTGCAACAATAGTCAGTGTTTCAGCACTGACATGGTTTATTAGATATATTTATTATTGAAATTTACAGTTCCTCAGAAATGTAAATATTATCAAAACTAAGGTTCTCCTCCCTCAGGTATAGGTGACTTTAGCTGATTTTGACTCTCTCCTGCAAATTTTAATTGAAATTACATTAAGTCGTTTCAAATTAAGTAAATTAAGTGGTAAATGATGGATAGTGGATTATTATCATGAATTCTGGGTAACAGATGGCCCAGGTTTTTCTATGTCAGTATATTGATTATAACTGGACTATTTTCTTGATTTGTAGGTAGTGGAGGGTCCAGCAGAATGCCCAGGATATCCTGAATATGTTAATACATTAAATGTACAGGTATGTTAAACAAATTTGTGATGGTCCCAACAGGTGATATAAAAGCTGCTTGCTGTGTATTTGATGAAAGTCTTCACATAATTATATATGTAAAAATTTCAGAGGTAACTAACATCATTAGTATAAAGTCTTGGAGGGAAAAAAAATGTTAATAAAGAATGTTACCTTAGCATGAAACTTTATGGTGATGACTTTTGACTCGTGCATGAATGAATTGTCATGCACGATTGACAATTACTCTATTTGACCTATGCTCTTCTACAAGGTCAACAGACCACAATTTGCCATATTCATCAGTAGATACAATATATCTGTTTATTTTTTCTTCAACTACTTGTTTACAATCTACACAAATCCTGTTAAATAAACAAGTTTTATAAAAGCAATCATTAAACCTTGTCTACTGTAAATGGTTCATAATCTGCCTATATTAATGTATAGTTTCTTACCTGTACATACAATATATCAAACTTTATTATACTTATCATAATATATAATGTACTAACAAGGAGCCGTTGTTGTCATGATTGTATGGGGTTTGCATTTAGAATTACCTATGCAATCAGTGCCTATCACCACTAAAGTTATTAGTTCGAATGCGACTCATGGCGAGGTGTACTTGATACAACATTATGTGATAAAGTTTGTCAGTTACTTGCGACAGGTCAGTGGTTTTCTCGGGGTACTCCAGTTTCCGCCACGATATAACTGAAATATTGTTGAAAGTGGTGTTAAACACCATAACCATAACCTCTAACAATGTACTAACATGAATGGCACCAATTAATTTATCACTCTGATGTCTATATAAATGTTATACAGTAGTCCCTCTCTTGTAAGGACACTCAAAGGCCACCCCTCTTATCAAGCCACTCCTACCAAAGGCCACTCCTACCAAAGGCCACCCCTCTTATCAGGCCACTCCTACCAAAGGCCACCCCTCTTATCAGGCCACTCCTACCAAAGGCCACCCCTCTTATCAGGCCAGATTTCAGATGAACAATTGTAACATAATAGCTTACGGAAGGGTGTTATTTACACATGTTTGAATTGTTATTATGACCAGATTGAGATCTCACTTTATCATAAAAAGTCAGTTATTATCATTGTATTATTTAAACAATTGTGTCTGCTACTATTAAGTACAATGTAAAAGTGCATGTGCTATTTAAAAAAGGTCAATATATGGAATGACAAAATGTTTGGCTTAGCAGTGTATGATTTGATGTAGGATTTCTACTTATTAATATTGCAGTGCAAGTTAGAGATTTGAGGCAATTTGTGGATTAACATGATTAAATATAATTTATTTTGCAATATATTATTTATATAAAAGTATAGATAACACACCTGTCTTACTATCTTTGAATCCAATTTTTTCCAATTTTTATTCTTTCACTTTCAAAATGGATATTTTATCCCCAATATTTTTTTCATGACTCGTTTCTTTTTTCACATTTTTTTTTGCATTTAATATTGCCATGATGATTGGCAAGTAATTCACCATTAAAATAATCCAGTTTATATTTAGATGATTGTTGTATCTATTTTTTGCATTTTTTTTAAATGGGTAACTCACTAATAGTGAGGCCCATGTTCATTTTGTGCATAATGAATGGAAACCATATTCCAGAGATCAATAAAAACTTTATTACTTAGACATTAATTCTTATATTTCATCAATGAATTGAAATGAAGACAGTAAACAAGCATGCAAAATTGCAAAATGATTGATTATGTAGTTTTCGAGATATGTTTGACCAAAGTTGCGATCAAAGTCATTTTTTGCAGTAAATTTGTGGACAAAAGACATTTACTGGCATATTATGACACTAATATTATTCTTAATAAACAATTACAACTGTATTTCTAAATATACCTACTAACTATTATCTATTCTAAGAGAATATAGAAAATTAGGTTGTTTTACTTTAAAGAAATATTCTAAAAATTACTATGAAAATGGGATTAAGGCCAAAATAGTTGTATAAGAATGGGCTAAAACATCATTTCGAATGAATTATTTTTACTATAAAATCACATAGAAGACTATTGTTCATATTATTTCTTTAAAGGCCTATATGCAATCTCTGCAATACAAAATAATGAAACCAATAAGAGATTTATAATAGCAGTTATTGTTTTTAAAACTTTCAGAAAAAATTGCTTTTCACCAGAATTGTTTTTAAAACTTTCAGAAAAAATTGCTTTTCACCAAGAAAAAATGGTAAAGTCCAAGTGTCCACCACCAATTTTTCTAAAATCATAAACTTAGATTAAATGTTGTAAAAATCTTGTCAATTATGACTATTTCAAAATAAAAAGATGAAAAAATTATTATTTTTGAGTCCGAATGTATCATCAATTCAATTTTATTATTGCTCAAAATTATCAGGAAGGGGAGGTAACTCAACTTGGAAAAAATTCAAAATTTTATAATTTTGCATATATTATTAAGTAATTACAATTTCAAAGAATATTGACAATACCTTAATATTAAATTAGTTATTCTTTACAAACAGCTTTGTATATGTATAGCAAATCTATAAATTTAATGATTAATTTTTGCAAAAAATCATGTATATTCAGAATATCAATCACAAATGATAAACAATGATGAAAGCAAAAGTTGTCCGATTTGGTTATACTAGGTATTTTAATTAAGGTAAACATAAATTATAATTAGTCTTCAACAAGTATTAACAAAAAATTACACTTTCTGTAGTCAGATTCTACTATAAATTGAATTATATTACGACATGAAATTGTCAAAAAAGGGAGGTAATTCAACTTTTAATTTTTTTCAGCATTTTACTTTTAGTTTTTAAATGATAATGTTACAAGGTCAGTTGTAAATATTAACCCTGACATGACCCCAACAGGATGTTGTTAGATGTTAGTAGAAAAAATACTACATGTAACAAAGAAAGATACAACAAACATCTTATTGTAAACTGATTGCTGTTAAATTAAAAAAATACTGATAATATTTGGAGTGATATGATTGTAATAACTGGTTCCTTAACAGATTGTATATAACTTGTATGATATAAAGTTCCTTATAATGCTACCACCATAGTAACCAATCAAAACTGTCAGAAACTCTTAAACTATTTGCATATTTGTGCATAGATTTAAGTTTCTGAAAGTGAGGCTTTGACAGGAATGATAATTTATATTTACTGCTAATATGGTAATGACTTTATTGAATAGTCAAACCTGTATTAAGAGGTCACCCTTGTGACAAAGTGAAAGTGGTCTTTTAAGACAGGTAACCTCTTAAAAGAGGTTCAAATCATATTAAAAAAAATTTGACAGTACAAGAAAAAGTGACCTTTTAATACAGGTAACTGCTTAAAAGAGGTGACTGCATGGGGAGGTTTGACTATATTATTTGTGAGAGTAAATATGACTTATCCCTGTATTAACCTCAATATATACTTGTTGTATAATATAACTAATGCTTGCTTTGTTTTCTTGCTTTCTCTAGGAGGATCCAAATCTGATTATACGATCTAAAACTGTAAGTGTATTTATATACTGGGGGTAAAATATGGACTGGCGTAGAAGATCTGTAGAAACCTCGTTTTAGGTCACATGAGAGTGACCTTATGTCATGAATATTTGATGATATGATAAATGCTGGTTATGGCCTGTTTTGGTCAGTCAGATTGTTTGTAGCAAACAAAGCAGTTCAACATAAATTATGGCTTTTTCATAATCTCGGAAGAACCATTTTCATTGAACCACAAAGGTCATGAGTCACTCGCATATCACCCCTAATTGGGTTTTTTCAGGTCTCCTATAGGGTGACATATCAGTAAAGGGGAGTAAGAGAGAGAGATGTGATTTAACTCAGATTAGTCATTCATTGTAAAGATATTGCCAAAAAGGGTTACACAGACTTAATGGGACAAAATTTACTGTCAATAAGAGGGTCGTAATTTAATTAAAAATATTTAGATATATACATATAATTCTATTCTTACTAGAATTTATCAATAACTCGTCAACCGATTGGATATCGTCCCTTATTCGATTCGAAAGGAATTTATAAATCAATATTTCCGTTTGCCGGACTACTTTTTTTTGTAGCATTACGGCGTAGGAATATGAAAAAATAATCCACCAAGAATTATTACTATTTAGCGTCGAAAACAAACACGATGTCCAAAAATAAGAATTATAAGGATTAAACACTGTTTTTAAGAAATTATGTATGTATAAACTCCGGCAGCTCACCCACAAACTTTACACAAAGTGGAAAAACATTTTTGTTCCTTTGTAGTGCTTCAGTGTTTTTTATAACGATTAACATTTAATTAATTAATTTTTTTAATAATTTGATAGCTTAATTGATACAATCATTATGTATTGAGCTTAATTGATACACTCATCATGTTTTGAGCTTAATTGATACAATCGTCACGTATTGAGCTTAATTGATACAATCATCATGTATTGAGCTTAATTGATATAATCATCATGTATTGAGCTTAATTGATACAATCATCATGTATTGAGCTTAATTGATACAATCATCATGTATTGAGCTTAATTGATACAATCATCATGTATTGAGTTTAATTGATACAATCATCAATCATCATGTATTGAGCTTAATTGATACAATCATCATGTATTGAGCTTAATTGATACAATCATTATGTATTGAGCTTAATTGATACAATCATCATGTATTGAGCTTAATTGATACAATCATCACGTATTGAGCTTAATTGATACAATCATCATGTATTGAGCTTAATTGATACAATCATCATGTATTGAGATTGATACAATCATCATGTATTGAGAACACCTATAAATAGGTATACCACATGAATTTTATCTATTTATATTTCCCCCTTTCTATGAACAGAATCAGAAAGAGTGTTTTCTGCTGAAAATTTTGATGTTTCATTTGTCAAAAAATTCCTAAAAATAAGCGAGTTATGACCGAAATAAGTTGGAAATTTATTACATTTTCTCTAACCGAATGTCGGCCATTTTGTTTTTAATTTCCAAAATTGAATTTTTCTTAATATTTCTGAGTGTATAATTAAAGACACAGTAAACAAATTTGCCTGAAAAATTACAAGTATAGTGTTTACATGATATTTATTAGCATTAACTGTAAACATCTTAAAAAAAAAGATTTATAAAGGATTAAAATTGACTAGGAAAGTGGCCGAAAAACAGTTTTTCATCATGTCCACAGGAAAAAATACTAAGTCGAACTAATTAATATGTGCATATCTCATCATTTCCATATTATTTGGTGTAGAGACCTGAAAATTTGTATCTAGGGGTATTTTGGTGTGATTTTTCAGAAAATGGACTTAGTTTTGTTCTTAACCTAGGCTGTATCATAGTTTGTAAGACAACCAAAATTACACTTCAAAAATATTTGTCCATAATGGCCCCCCTTTCAGAGCATTTTCGAATTCCCCCTTCCCGCATAGTAGGGTGAAAAAAATATCCCTGAAAAAAACTAAGTCCAAACTTTAAAAAAAATTTGGCCATAGTGGCCCCCCTTCCGGAGCATTTTCAAATTCCCCCTTCCCGCATACCAGGACCACAAAGTTTGGGCAAGAAAGAAATCTGCAGAGAAGGTTGGGATTTAGGTTTCATTTATCCTAATGAGACCTCACCTTCCCTGGGAGAGAAAGCTTCATTTCAATAATATGATTCTGGACAATTAATTACAAATAGGTTTAAACTTAATCATAAATAACAATAGGGACTTTTTACATGTTTAAATCTGTAAACATAAAAATAACATTGACCAAATGATTTGACTGACTTTCTAATGATATTGATTATTGTTCCGTATTTTCTGCTCAATTATCGTACATTTTGTTGTTCCAGAATCATACCTTTTTTGTATTTTATAATTTAATCATCAATACATTACCATTGTTCCATTGTCCATTTAATATTTTGTGTGGGACATCGTTTTCCCATCCTGAGGAATGAAAAAGATGATCAACGTCTAGCGTCCCAAATAACGGAAGCAACGTTGCGCTCCTGAAAAAATGTTTGTGAACCCCACATCAAGGGGATTTCCGCTAATGTTCCTAATATAGACCCTGTTTTATTTTTAAACCAAATGAAAGATGAAGGTTCAACGATGATAATGATATCCTGGAAGTCGGTCTTAAAGTATTTAAACTGTTTAAAATTCACGAAAGACGAAAAAAAACTTAATTTTGACGACTTTGTAGAGAAAAATACCAGAATTCAGACCTATATTTATAAAATTCGAAACTTTCTCTTCAAAATGGATCCTACGTTCGACTGTCATCAAATTCAAAACATTCGCGGATTTTGCTTAGAAAGTAGAACGCTGTTCATACGTTTATTAATTTTCTGACGTCGTTCACGATGAAATATGCAAGGTAACGTCAGTGGCGTTAAATAACCAACTTGGAAAACAATACCAGTGGAGTTAGGCTGGTTTTTTGTTTGTTACTGATAATAAAAACCAATCCGATTTTCAAGCAAACTGACACAATCAACAAAAATTCAAAAGGAATTTCTTAAAAAATGATTTTAAAATCGTAGTCCACATCTCTGAAGTTGTGAATCAGAAAACAAAATGGCGGCTTCTGGCATACCTACTATAAAGTAAAATATGAATGAAAAGTGACCATAAAATACTGATAAAATGATACGATGAGAAAAACTTTGAATGACTGTTAGTGACTGACCACATTAGTTAGGGAACCACATGTTTTAAGCATAAATCTAATCTGGAGGGTTTTAACTGTTTAAAACAAAATGGCTGCTGCTATGACCAGAATAGATAATAGTAAATACAAACCGACTTAAACACTTTGTTATATTCTCTTTGTTCTTTTATAACTATGCCAGTGATCTTGACAAGTTTATATATAGTTTACACATATTAACAAGTTTATATATAGCTTACACATATTGACAAGTTTATATATAACTTACACATATTAACAAGTATATATATATATCAGGATCTTATTTTATTTATAGTTGTTTGTAATTATCACTTTAATCTCAACTAAAACTTTTCTACAACATTCAAGGTCGAGTTTTATGATAGTCAGTTTATTTATATTTGAATTTCTCTTTCATATATCTTGCACAATACTGGCCTAATGCACACTCACATTTTAATCTATGATAAAATATAAAAGAATGTTAAAAGTTTCTACATCATACTGTTATAACCTCTTAATATTAAACTGGACATATATTACTTAACAGTAGACAAATTTCTTGACATGCTGACGCACACATATTTTGTCAAATAACCATTTTTTATATCATTACCGATAAAATTAAAAGCAAAAAATACCACACTTTGTTCCAAAGATCATATACATAATTGTTACCTAATAATATATATAGGGGCCGTTGTGGTCGTGATCGTATGGTAGTTTGAAATATTGCAAAATGAAAAGATTGTTTGCCATTTATTTTTTAGCCATCTTATACAATAACACAAGGAACAGGACCTGGATATACTGTAGTCGACTCTGGTAGAAAGAAACGGGAAACAAAACAATCTACATCATCTCAAGTACCACCAGCTAGAATAAGGAAGGGAGAGTACTCATCTAAAAATGTTGTTATCCTGGTAATTATCTAGACTTCTAATTGATACAGTGAACCCTGAATCCTGTATAACCCAAACTTTACAGTGAACCCTGAATATACCAAAATCCTGTATAACCCAAACTTTACAGTGAACCCTGAATATACCAAAATCCTGTATAACCCAAACTTTACAGTGAACCCTGAATATACCAAAATCCTGTATAACCCAAACTTTACAGTGAACCCTGAATATACCAAAATCCTGTATAACCCAAACTTTACAGTGAACCCTGAATATACCAAAATCCTGTATAACCCAAACTTTACAGTGAACCCTGAATATACCAAAATCCTGTATAACCCAAACTTTACAGTGAACCCAGAATATACCAAAATCCTGTATAACCCAAACTTTACAGTGAACCCTGAATATGAAAAAATCCTGTATAACCCAAACTGTACAGTGAACCCTGAATATACCAAAATCCTGTATAACCCAAACTTTACAGTGAACTCTGAATATACTAAAATCCTGTATAACCCAAACTTTACAGTGAACCCTGAATATACCAAACTTTACAGTGAACCCTGAATATACCAAAATCCTGTATAACTCAAACTTTACAGTGAACCCTGAATATACTAAAATCCTGTATAACCCAAACTTTACAGTGAACCCTGAATATACTAAAATCCTGTATAACCCAAACTTTACAGTGAACCCTGAATCCTGTATAACCCAAACTTTACAGTAAACCCTGAATCCTGTATAACCCAAACTTTACAGTGAACCCTGAATATACCAAAATCCTGTATAACCCAAACTTTACAGTGAACCCTGAATATACTAAAATCCTGTATAACCCAAACTTTACAGTGAACCCTGAATATACTAAAATCCTGTATAACCCAAACTTTACAGTGAACCCTGAATATACTAAAATCCTGTATAACCCAAACTTTACAGTGAACCCTGAATATACTAAAATCCTGTATAACCCAAACTTTACAGTGAACCCTGAATCCTGTATAACCCAAACTTTACAGTAAACCCTGAATCCTGTATAACCCAAACTTTACTGTGAACCCTGAATATACCAAAATCCTGTATAACCCAAACTTTGAATAAAGTCCCTATAGGTAAGAAATCTTCTTTAATTTTACCTTTATTAACCAATCACTTGTCTATACTGGATAAAAAAGTTTGTCCCAAGGAAGAGTGGGTTTAGACAGGTTCCACTGTATTTAACACTGTAAGACACAATAATAAATATAGAGAGTACACTGTCTAAATAACATAGGTATTTACTGGTCTGAACTACAAGACACAATATTTTAATACTGCTTTATTGTTTTATGTTTAGGGGTTGACCTTTTGACCTTGTCAGAATAAGGTTAATGTCATTTATTATCATCATATCTCATGTTAGAGGCAGAATTTGTTCTATAATTTAGGAAATATATATCTAATATGTTTATAGGATTGTAATGACAAAGCCAAGTGTTATGTGATGGAATGCAGAATAAAACGTCTTGAGAAGAATACTCAAGCTAAGATTTTGTTGCGAGCCAGACTATGGGAGTCCACATTAGTTCAGGTAATTATTTTATACCTAGAGGAAGATAAATGTAGTTAAAGTAATTGAATTAAGATATTCTGAAGACCTTGGATTTTTAACTATAATTATTGGGCGCATAAAGTCGAAGCTCATTATTGTGAATCATATAGGTGGTGTAATGGCTAGCATGCTTGTCTCGAGTGCTGTAGATTGTGGGTTTGAGCCCCAGTTAGGTCAAACAAAGATGTATGGAATTAGTATTTGCTGCTACTCTGCTAAACACAAGTAGTAAGAACAAAGACTGGAATGACATGTCTACCTGTTACTTCAGATAACTAGCACTATAAAAATGTGTCTGACTGGAATGACATGTCTACCTGTTGCTTCAGTTAACTAGCACTATAAAAATGTGTCTGACTGGAATGACATGTCTACCTGCTGCCTGTTACTTCAGTTAACTAGCACTATAAAAATGTGTCTAACTGGAATGACATGTCTACCTGCTGCCTGTTACTTCAGTTAGCTAGCACTAAACAAATGTGTCTGACTGGAATAACATGTCTACCTGCTGCCTGTTACTTCAGTTAGCTAGCACTATAAAAATGTGTCTGACTGGAATGACATGTCTACCTGTTACTTCAGTTAGCTAGCACTATAAAAATGTGTCTGACTGGAATGACATGTCTACCTGTTACTTCAGTTAGCTAGCACTATAAAAATGTGTCTGACTGGAATGACATGTCTACTTGCTGCCTGTTACTTCAGTTAGCTAGCACTATAAAAATGTGTCTGACTGGAATGACATGTCTACCTGCTGCCTGTTACTTCAGTTAGCTAGCACTATAAAAATGTGTCTGATTGGAATGACATGTCTACCAGCTGCCTGTTACTTCAGTTAGCTAGCACTATAAACATGTGTCTGACTGGAATGACATGTCTACCTGTTACTTCAGTTAGCTAGCACTATAAAAATGTGTCTGACTGGAATGACATGTCTACCTGCTGCCTGTTACTTCAGTTAGCTAGCACTAAAAAAATGTGTCTGACTGGAATGACATGTCTACTTGCTGCCTGTTACTTCAGTTAGCTAGCACTATAAAAATGTGTCTGACTGGAATGACATGTCTACCTGCTGCCTGTTACTTCAGTTAGCTAGCACTAAAATATTGTGTCTGACTGGAATGACATGTCTACCTGTTGCTTCAGTTAGCTAGCACTATAAAAATGTGTCTGACTGGAATGACATGTCTACCTGCTGCCTGTTACTTCAGTTAGCTAGCACTAAAATATTGTGTCTGACTGGAATGACATGTCTACCTGTTGCTTCAGTTAGCTAGCACTAAAAAAATGTGTCTGACTGGAATGACATGTCTACCTGCTGCCTGTTACTTCAGTTAGCTAGCACTATAAAAATGTGTCTGACTGGAATGACATGTCTACCTGTTACTTCAGTTAGCTAGCACTATAAAAATGTGTCTGACTGGAATGACATGTCTACCTGCTGCCTGTTACTTCAGTTAGCTAGAACTATAAAAATGTGTCTGACTGGAATGACATGTCTACCTGTTGCTTCAGTTAGCTAGCACTATAAAAATGTGTCTGACTGGAATGACATGTCTACCTGTTGCTTCAGTTAGCTAGCACTATAAAAATGTGTCTGACTGGAATGACATGTCTACCTGCTGCCTGTTACTTCAGTTAGCTAGCACTAAAAAAATGTGTCTGACTGGAATGACATGTCTACCTGCTGCCTGTTACTTCAGTTAGCTAGCACTATAAAAATGTGTCTGACTGGAATGACATGTCTACATGCTGCCTGTTACTTCAGTTAGTTAGCACAAAACAAATGTGTCTGCATGGAATGACATGTCTACCTGTTGCTTCAGTTAACTAGCACTATAAAAATGTGTCTGACTGGAATGACATGTCTACCTGCTGCCTGTTACTTCAGTTAACTAGCACTATAAAAATGTGTCTAACTGGAATGACATGTCTACCTGCTGCCTGTTACTTCAGTTAGCTAGCACTAAACAAATGTGTCTGACTGGAATAACATGTCTACCTGCTGCCTGTTACTTCAGTTAGCTAGCACTATAAAAATGTGTCTGACTGGAATGACATGTCTACCTGTTACTTCAGTTAGCTAGCACTATAAAAATGTGTCTGACTGGAATGACATGTCTACCTGTTACTTCAGTTAGCTAGCACTATAAAAATGTGTCTGACTGGAATGACATGTCTACCTGTTGCTTCAGTTAGCTAGCACTATAAAAATGTGTCTGACTGGAATGACATGTCTACCTGTTGCTTCAGTTAACTAGCACTAAAAAAATGTGTCTGACTGGAATGACATGTCTACCTGCTGCCTGTTACTTCAGTTAGCTAGCACTATAAAAATGTGTCTGACTGGAATGACATGTCTACCTGTTACTTCAGTTAGCTAGCACTATAAAAATGTGTCTGACTGGAATGACATGTCTACCTGCTGCCTGTTACTTCAGTTAGCTAGAACTATAAAAATGTGTCTGACTGGAATGACATGTCTACCTGTTGCTTCAGTTAGCTAGCACTATAAAAATGTGTCTGACTGGAATGACATGTCTACCTGTTGCTTCAGTTAGCTAGCACTATAAAAATGTGTCTGACTGGAATGACATGTCTACCTGCTGCCTGTTACTTCAGTTAGCTAGCACTAAAAAAATGTGTCTGACTGGAATGACATGTCTACCTGCTGCCTGTTACTTCAGTTAGCTAGCACTATAAAAATGTGTCTGACTGGAATGACATGTCTACATGCTGCCTGTTACTTCAGTTAGTTAGCACAAAGCAAATGTGTCTGCATGGAATGACATGTCTACCTGTTGCTTCAGTTAACTAGCACTATAAAAATGTGTCTGACTGGAATGACATGTCTACCTGCTGCCTGTTACTTCAGTTAACTAGCACTATAAAAATGTGTCTAACTGGAATGACATGTCTACCTGCTGCCTGTTACTTCAGTTAGCTAGCACTAAACAAATGTGTCTGACTGGAATAACATGTCTACCTGCTGCCTGTTACTTCAGTTAGCTAGCACTATAAAAATGTGTCTGACTGGAATGACATGTCTACCTGTTACTTCAGTTAGCTAGCACTATAAAAATGTGTCTGACTGGAATGACATGTCTACCTGTTACTTCAGTTAGCTAGCACTATAAAAATGTGTCTGACTGGAATGACATGTCTACTTGCTGCCTGTTACTTCAGTTAGCTAGCACTATAAAAATGTGTCTGACTGGAATGACATGTCTACCTGCTGCCTGTTACTTCAGTTAGCTAGCACTATAAAAATGTGTCTGATTGGAATGACATGTCTACCAGCTGCCTGTTACTTCAGTTAGCTAGCACTATAAACATGTGTCTGACTGGAATGACATGTCTACCTGTTACTTCAGTTAGCTAGCACTATAAAAATGTGTCTGACTGGAATGACATGTCTACCTGCTGCCTGTTACTTCAGTTAGCTAGCACTAAAAAAATGTGTCTGACTGGAATGACATGTCTACCTGCTGCCTGTTACTTCAGTTAACTAGCACTATAAAAATGTGTCTAACTGGAATGACATGTCTACCTGCTGCCTGTTACTTCAGTTAGCTAGCACTAAACAAATGTGTCTGACTGGAATAACATGTCTACCTGCTGCCTGTTACTTCAGTTAGCTAGCACTATAAAAATGTGTCTGACTGGAATGACATGTCTACCTGTTACTTCAGTTAGCTAGCACTATAAAAATGTGTCTGACTGGAATGACATGTCTACCTGTTACTTCAGTTAGCTAGCACTATAAAAATGTGTCTGACTGGAATGACATGTCTACTTGCTGCCTGTTACTTCAGTTAGCTAGCACTATAAAAATGTGTCTGACTGGAATGACATGTCTACCTGCTGCCTGTTACTTCTGTTAGCTAGCACTATAAAAATGTGTCTGATTGGAATGACATGTCTACCAGCTGCCTGTTACTTCAGTTAGCTAGCACTATAAACATGTGTCTGACTGGAATGACATGTCTACCTGTTACTTCAGTTAGCTAGCACTAAAAAAATGTGTCTGACTGGAATGACATGTCTACCTGCTGCCTGTTACTTCAGTTAGCTAGCACTAAAAAAATGTGTCTGACTGGAATGACATGTCTACTTGCTGCCTGTTACTTCAGTTAGCTAGCACTAAAATATTGTGTCTGACTGGAATGACATGTCTACCTGTTGCTTCAGTTAGCTAGCACTATAAAAATGTGTCTGACTGGAATGACATGTCTACCTGCTGCCTGTTACTTCAGTTAGCTAGCACTAAAATATTGTGTCTGACTGGAATGACATGTCTACCTGTTGCTTCAGTTAGCTAGCACTAAAAAAATGTGTCTGACTGGAATGACATGTCTACCTGCTGCCTGTTACTTCAGTTAGCTAGCACTATAAAAATGTGTCTGACTGGAATGACATGTCTACCTGTTACTTCAGTTAGCTAGCACTATAAAAATGTGTCTGACTGGAATGACATGTCTACCTGCTGCCTGTTACTTCAGTTAGCTAGAACTATAAAAATGTGTCTGACTGGAATGACATGTCTACCTGTTGCTTCAGTTAGCTAGCACTATAAAAATGTGTCTGACTGGAATGACATGTCTACCTGTTGCTTCAGTTAGCTAGCACTATAAAAATGTGTCTGACTGGAATGACATGTCTACCTGCTGCCTGTTACTTCAGTTAGCTAGCACTATAAAAATGTGTCTGACTGGAATGACATGTCTACCTGCTGCCTGTTACTTCAGTTAGCTAGCACTATGAAAATGTGTCTGACTGGAATGACATGTCTACATGCTGCCTGTTACTTCAGTTAGTTAGCACAAAACAAATGTGTCTGCATGGAATGACATGTCTACCTGCTGCCTGTTGCTTCAGTTAGCTAGTACTATAAAAATGTGTCTGACTGGAATGACATGTCTACCCGCTGCCTGTTGCTTCGGTTAGCTAGCACTAAAAAAATGCGTCTGACTGGAATGACATGTCTACCAGCTGCCTGTTACTTCAGTTAGCTAGCACTAAAAAAATGTGTCTGACTGGAATGACATGTCTACCTGCTGCCTGTTACTTCAGTTAGCTAGCACTATAAAAATGTGTCTGACTGGAATGACATGTCTACATGCTGCCTGTTACTTCAGTTAGCTAGCACAAAACAAATGTGTTTGACTGGAATGACATGTCTACCTGCTGCCTGTTGCTTCAGTTAGCTAGTACTATAAAAATGTGTCTGACTGGAATGACATGTCTACCCGCTGCCTGTTGCTTCGGTTAACTAGCACTAAAAAATGTGTCTGACTGGAATGACATGTCCACCTGCTGCCTGTTACTTCAGTTAGCTAGCACTAAAAAAATGTGTCTGACTTGAATGACATGTCTACCCGCTGCCTGTTGCTTCGGTTAGCTAGCACTAAAAAAATGTGTCTGACTGGAATGACATGTCTACCTGTTACTTCAGTTAACTAGCACTATAAAAATGTGTCTGACTGGAATGACATGTCTACCTGTTGCTTCAGTTAGCTAGCACTATAAAAATGTGTCTGACTGGAATGACATGTCTACCAGCTGCCTGTTACTTCAGTTAGCTAGCACTAAAAAAATGTGTCTGACTGGAATGACATGTCTACCTGTTACTTCTGATAGCTAGCACTATAAAAATGTGTCTGACTGAAATGACATGTCTACCTGCTGCCTGTTGCTTCAGTTAGCTAGCACTATAAAAATGTGTCTGATTGGAATGACATGTCTACCAGCTGCCTGTTACTTCAGTTAGCTAGCACTATAAAAATGTGTCTGACTGGAATGACATGTCTACCTGTTACTTCAGTTAGTTAGCACTATTAAAATGTGTCTGATTGGAATGACATGTCTACCTGCTGCCTGTTACTTCAGTTAACTAGCACTAAAAAAATGTGTCTGACTGGAATGACATGTCTACCTGTTACTTCAGTTAGCTAGCACTAAAAAAATGTGTCTGACTGGAATGACATATCTACCTGTTGCTTCAGTTAGCTAGCACTAAAAAAATGTGTCTGACTGGAATGACATGTCTACCTGTTGCTTCAGTTAGCTAGCACTATAAAAATGTGTCTGACTGGAATGACATGTCTACCTGCTGCCTGTTACTTCAGTTAGCTAGCACTAAAAAAATGTGTCTGACTGGAATGACATGCCTACCTGCTGCCTGTTGCTTCAGTTAGCTAGCACTAGAAAAATGTGTCTGACTGGAATGACATGTCTACCTGCTGCCTGTTACTTCAGTTAGCTAGCACTATAAAAATGTGTCTGACTGGAATGACATGTCTACCTGCTGCCTGTTACTTCAGTTAGCTAGCACTATAAAAATGTGTCTGACTGGAATGACATGTCTACATGCTGCCTGTTACTTCAGGTAGCTAGCACAAAACAAATGTGTCTGACTGGAATGACATGTCTACCTGCTGCCTGTTGCTTCAGTTAGCTAGTACTATAAAAATGTGTCTGACTGGAATGACATGTCTACCCGCTGCCTGTTGCTTCGGTTAGCTAGCACTAAAAAAATGCGTCTGACTGGAATGACATGTCTACCTGTTACTTCAGTTAACTAGCACTATAAAAATGTGTCTGACTGGAATGACATGTCTACCTGTTGCTTCAGTTAGCTAGCACTATGAAAATGTGTCTGACTGGAATGACATGTCTACCAGCTGCCTGTTACTTCAGTTAGCTAGCACTAAAAAAATGTGTCTGACTGGAATGACATGTCTACCTGCTGCCTGTTACTTCAGTTAGCTAGCACTATAAAAATGTGTCTGACTGGAATGACATGTCTACATGCTGCCTGTTACTTCAGTTAGCTAGCACAAAACAAATGTGTTTGACTGGAATGACATGTCTACCTGCTGCCTGTTGCTTCAGTTAGCTAGTACTATAAAAATGTGTCTGACTGGAATGACATGTCTACCCGCTGCCTGTTGCTTCGGTTAACTAGCACTAAAAAATGTGTCTGACTGGAATGACATGTCTACCTGCTGCCTGTTACTTCAGTTAGCTAGCACTAAAAAAATGTGTCTGACTGGAATGACATGTCTACCCGCTGCCTGTTGCTTCGGTTAGCTAGCACTAAAAAAATGCGTCTGACTGGAATGACATGTCTACCTGTTACTTCAGTTAACTAGCACTATAAAAATGTGTCTGACTGGAATGACATGTCTACCTGTTGCTTCAGTTAGCTAGCACTATAAAAATGTGTCTGACTGGAATGACATGTCTACCAGCTGCCTGTTACTTCAGTTAGCTAGCACTAAAAAATGTGTCTGACTGGAATGACATGTCTACCTGTTACTTCTGATAGCTAGCACTATAAAAATGTGTCTGACTGGAATGACATGTCCACCTGCTGCCTGTTGCTTCAGTTAGCTAGCACTATAAAAATGTGTCTGATTGGAATGACATGTCTACCAGCTGCCTGTTACTTCAGTTAGCTAGCACTATAAAAATGTGTCTGACTGGAATGACATGTCTACCTTTTACTTCAGTTAGTTAGCACTATTAAAATGTGTCTGATTGGAATGACATGTCTACCAGCTGCCTGTTACTTTAGTTAACTAGCACTATAAAAATGTGTCTGACTGGAATGACATGTCTACCTGTTACTTCAGTTAGCTAGCACTAAAAAAATGTGTCTGACTGGAATGACATGTCTACCTGTTGCTTCAGTTAGCTAGCACTAAAAAAATGTGTCTGACTGGAATGACATGTCTACCTGTTGCTTCAGTTAGCTAGCACTATAAAAATGTGTCTGACTGGAATGACATGTCTACCTGCTGCCTGTTACTTCAGTTAGCTAGCACTAAAAAAATGTGTCTGACTAGAATAACATGTCTACATGCTGCCTGTTACCTCAGTTAGCTAGCACTATAAAAATGTGTCTGACTGGAATGACATGTCTACCTGCTGCCTGTTACTTCAGTTAGCTAGCACTATAAAAATGTGTCTGACTGGAATGACATGTCTACCTGTTGCTTCAGTTAGCTAGCACTATAAAAATGTGTCTGACTGGAACGACATGTCTACCTGCTGCCTGTTACTTCAGTTAGCTAGCACTATAAAAATGTTTCTGACTGGAATGACATGTCTACCTGTTACTTCAGTTAGCTAGAACTATAAAAATGTGTCTGACTTGAATGACATGTCTACCTGCTGCCTGTTACTTCAGTTAGCTAGCACTATGAAAATGTGTCTGACTGGAATGACATGTCTACTCGCTGCCTGTTGCTTCGGTTAGCTAGCTATATAAACAATCATCATTATCTCATCAAAATGAAATTTGTTCTCCCCATGAAATAGCTGAAAAATTGCTCACTTGTTATTAAACAACAATCACACACTCACTCACATTATGCTATGTATGTAGGTTTTTTGCTTGTTTGTTTGTTTGATGGTGTTTAATACCACTTTCAACAATATTTCAGTTATATCATGGTGATCAGTTTTATTGATGAAAGAAACCGGAGGACCGGGAGAAAACCACCAACCTGTCGCAAGTCACTGACAAACTTCATCACATAATGTTGTACACCTCGCCCTGATCGGATTCGAACTCACAACATCAGTGGTGATAGGCACTGATTGCAAAGGTAGTTAAATCCAACTACCATACGATCACGGCCCCTTGTATGTAGGTAATATCTATAAAACACAATATATATTTCAGGATTATCCCTCAGCAGATGAAGTATGGGTCAGAAGTGCAGGTCAAGTTATATTGGACAAAGTATTAAATATAGAACAGAACACAACAGATGATCAGGTTTATGTAAGTCAGTTTAACTTTTACTTATCATGGCTACGACTGCCAACCATCAATCATGGCTACGACTGCCAACCATCAATCATGGCTACGACTGCCAACCATCAATCATAGCTATGATGGCCAACCATCAATTATGGCTATGATGGCCAACCATCAATTATGACTACGACTGCCAACCATCAATCATGGCTACGACTGCCAACCATCAATTATGGCTACGACTGCCAACCATCAATCATAGCTATGACGGCCAACCATCAATTATGGCTACGACTGCCAACCATCAATCATGGCTACGACTGCCAACCATCAATCATGGCTACGACAGCCAACCATCAATCATGGCTACGACAGCCAACCATCAATCATGACTTCTACAGCCAACCATCAATCATGGCTATGACTGCCAACCATCAATCATGGCTACGACAGCCAACCATCAATCATGGCTACCACATCCAACCATCAATCATGGCTACGACTGCCAACCATCAATCATGGCTACGACTGCCAACCATCAATCATGGCTACGACTGCCAACCATCAATCATGGCTACCACTGCCAACCATCAATCATGGCTACGACAGCCAACCATCAATCATGGCTACGACAGCCAACCAACAATCATGGCTACGACTGCCAACCATCAATTATGGCTACGACTGCCAACCATCAATCATAGCTATGACGGCCAACCATCAATTATGGCTACGACTGCCAACCATCAATCATGGCTACGACTGCCAACCATCAATCATGGCTACGACAGCCAACCATCAATCATGGCTACGACAGCCAACCATCAATCATGACTTCTACAGCCAACCATCAATCATGACTTCTACAGCCAACCATCAATCATGGCTATGACTGCCAACCATCAATCATGGCTACGACAGCCAACCATCAATCATGGCTACGACTGCCAACCATCAATCATGGCTACCACATCAACCATCAATCATGGCTACGACTGCCAACCATCAATCATGGCTACGACTGCCAACCATCAATCATGGCTACCACTGCCAACCATCAATCATGGCTACGACAGCCAACCATCAATCATGGCTACGACAGCCAACCAACAATCATGGCTACCACTGCCAACCATCAATCATGGCTACCACTGCCAACCATCAATCATGGCTACCACTGCCAACCATCAATCATGGCTACCACTGCCTACCATCAATCATGACTACCACTGCCTACCATCAATCATGGCTACGACTGCCAACCATCAATCATGGCTACGACAGCCAACCATCAATCATGGCTACGACAGCCAACCATCAATCATGGCTACTATTGCCAACCATCAATCATGGCTACGACAGCCAACCATCAATCATGGCTACCACATCCAACCATCAATCATGGCTACGACTGCCAACCATCAATCATGGCTACGACTGCCAACCATCAATCATGGCTACGACTGCCAACCATCAATTATGGCTACTCTGTGAGATTTAGATATTTTCCCTAATGTTATAGCCCTTAATAAACTTCATTATTAAAATGGACATCATTGTCTTTAAATAAAAAAAACTTTCAATATAAAGCCATATAAGACATATTTAGTAAAAAAAAAAATATACATGTAATGAATCTCTAAACCATTGATTTTCATTTGATCTCTGACCTTGTGAACTTTGACACAAATTTTGTTGTGGAGAGGATTTGACAGTTTCATACGTTACATTCATATTTATTATAAAATTGTTATAAGGTAAAGTTAAAAAGGAAGGAGTTTGTTAAATTTATGATTAATGAAGTGCCCCTTATACTGTTTGAAAAATCATCAAGGTGAATGGAACCAACACATACATGCCAATTTTATGTTTGTAATTACAGGCAATAACTTACACAATATCTGATCTAGAACCAAGAATTACAGAAGAAATAAAATGGTGGATTATACTTGTGGCAGTCCTAGCAGGAATTGTAGTTTTGATCATATTTATACTTATATTATGGAAGGTAAGAATAATATCATGTCTATAATAAAAAAAACATAGATATCTAATAC
Source organism: Bathymodiolus brooksi (assembly GCA_963680875.1). Lineage (NCBI taxonomy): Eukaryota > Metazoa > Mollusca > Bivalvia > Mytilida > Modiolidae > Bathymodiolus > Bathymodiolus brooksi. Next base: position 90,378,666 of record OY804587.1, read on the forward strand.
AGTGTGCAATATGTGGATACAGTCAAACCTCGGTGCCTCGAACTTGGATGGGTCGAATACCATGGATGGCTCGAACTGATTTGAAAGTCCGGTCAATTTTCCCTTTATTTCTAAGTAAAAAAAACTCCTTTCGCTCGAACACCGATACCTCGAACAGTCGAACTCAATAAATGGCCCCGTCAATAATAAAATTATGAGTTTTACCATGTCAAACTCGAACATCGCAATTTAATTGACAGATGTATGTTACAGTTGAATATGCGTACTGCAAGGTGTGATAAATGTCAGATTACCAACAAATAATTGTTTACTTAACAATTACAGGTAGAGGGAGAAACTTGTCATCATTTGTGTTAATTAGTCATTAAATTCAGCTGTGGCTTGATTATTGACGATTAATAAAGAACAATTATTGAACCCGAGACCCGTGTCACTGATTGTACCAAGCCAAGCTTACACTCGACAATGATTAAAACAATCAAATGTTTACAATCGTAATAAAGTTGATTAAAACAATATTTAAGATTGTAATTACATTGTACATGAATTATTGATATATTGAGAATGTTATTTTAATTTTTTTTAAATTTTTATTGTTGCTGGGATCGAATAATATTAAACTGTGTGGTCTCAAGGTTCATCTAAATACCAAAAAACCAAAAGAAATGTACTCGTTCTGAAATTCCGCTTAACATGAGTTTTTTTGTGTACATAATACCAAAAGAAACAAATATTCTTCAAATTCATATTAAAAAAAAAAGAAAATGGCTAAAAATTAAAAATTTGCCATTTAAAATATATATCCGAATTATCAACATTATACCGATATCGATCCAAGTGTTAATATCCGACCTCACATTTCCTGTTTGTAAAATAGATCGCGAACAAAGTGAAAAAACGTTTCTAAGGAACATTTGAAGATACCAAAGAGGTATTCAGAAGACGTAGTCTTTGAGAACTCTCTAACGGATTAAATATTTTTTACTGTGCATCAGTTATCATAGCGTAATGAAACTTCCCCGGGTCAGAACCACATTTTTTTCTCTCTAAAATTACAGTACCTCAGTAGCTCGAACTATGGATAGCTCGAACAGATTTTTACAGTCCCTTCGAGTTTGAGTCAGCGAAGTTCTACTGTACCTAATACAGTGTGCAATATGTCTAAAATAAAAATAAAATGTAGATATCTCATATAGTATGCATGACACGTTTCAGGAATAACCTTCATCAGGTACGCTTTTCAGAAGATTAGGAAATTGAATAATTTTAAAAGTCTTTTGAGGGCATGTAAGCCAATGGGCCTAAACAGGAGAGCCAAATGTGCTCATGTTATCTATGCCTGACAGAGATTGACCCTAGTTTGACAAATTTACTGTATTTAGGAACTGTAAATTTTAAACACTGTCAAACATGCAACATTTTTAGAATGTTGTTAAATATTTTTAGCAGAGATTTTATGTTAATTAAATGATAGGTATTATTTACAAAGCAGTTCCACTTTGAGATTATTTTTGTCAGTTTGCATATGTTCATTATAACCCATAATGAATACTTGAAGTATTGTATTTGTGTATTATTCACAGCTATATAGTACAATATTGAATGTATTATTTTTTCTTTTCTAGTGTGGATTCTTTAAAAGATTGCGACCTGAAGGATATGAACCTACATACAAAGGAGACTTAACTAAAAATAAATATAGTGATAATATGAATGAATCTGCTTACTCATAGCTAAAGTGATGTTTAGAATTGTAATGATATTACTGGAGACAGAAAGTCATGTTTGTGTCATACTTACTAGGATCTAACATTTAAGACAATAAGAAGTGAATGAGGTTTGCTTTGAAGGTAGAGAAGAAATGATTGATAGAGTGTGAGTCTGTGTATGTACATTGTTTTAACCATGTTACTGCAATTATAAGTATGGGCTAAACTGATAGTCATGTGATTTAAAAACTTGAAATTATTTTTTATTATCACATGACTGAACAGTTTAAAATCTTGCCTTTATTCTTTGATTTATAAAGTTTTTTTTTATTTCACTCCTTACATAAAACCTACTCTGAATGTTGTAATAGTATTACAATGATATTCATTTTTGCCGAACCACCTGCGATTCTTCAGTTAGTTCCTTATAACCATATCTTGTTATATTTGATTAGATTTTAATGTTCTTTTTAGTGAACTGACTCTAAATATAAAATTTCTTTTACCTAAAAATTGGGTTATATCAATGTTTATTTTTACAGAGTTTTATCATAATTGAAATGTTTTAATTTGGAGTGTGTTCTCAGTAATCACAATTCTATGAAAATTGATCACAAAAAATAATTGATTTCTAAATATAATGCTATAGGCAAGAATGTGAAAATGGAAGATTTGAGCAAAAAACAAAATGTCATTATGATCATTATTTAAATACATTAAATTGAAATCATTGTCATGACTGTTCATTTATTAAGTTTTTTTTATATAAATATGACACTGCAGTTTTAAAGTGTTGATTTAATATATGATTGTACATGCAGTGCATTGTGAAGTGTTCATTTAAATGTCATTTAATTCACCATTGACCAAAGATTGGACCATGTAATGTTCTCCAATGTTTTATGTTGTAATTGTTTTTAATTCTGTGATTAACATAAACCTGTGAAATGAACCATCTATGTAAAACTATGATTTATATTGTTTGTATGTAAACTTTTATTCCATTGTGTTTTTTTACCTGCTATAAATTCTGGATCTGTTAAATGTTTTATAGACATCACTACATTCCTTTCAGTAAAACACACCTTTAGCCAAAGATGAAGATACTATGAAAATGGGTCCCAGATGGCTCAATGAGTTAGGTAGTCTGATCACCTAACAAGTCATACAAGTCTATCACCAATACGGCGTGGGTTCGCGCCCATCTTTGTAAATTACAAAATAGGGTGCATTCGACTCGCAGCCGCAAGGGATAAAGTTTACCAGTTGTTTACTCCGGCTTCTTCCACCACTAAAACCGGACGCCATGATATAGCTGAAATATTGCTGAAAGTGGCGTTAAAACACCGAAAATCTAATCAATCTATGAAAATGAATCCATATGTAGACAAATTACATGTATATTAGAAATGATAAAATATTACTCTTTTCATGCTGAATCACTCTTGTAGAAATATTAATAAAAAGGTTGTATGGTCAAATGAACATCTGTGAGTCATTTTGACATAAAATATTGCTTGAATGTAAATTTGGAAAATAATCCTAAATGCCATGAATTACATCATGTATTTTTGAGGAGTAGTATTTTAATTTCCAATGATTCAATTAATTGTTTAATTAGTAATCCTAGACTATATAGACTGTAAAACAATGCTCCTGATTTTATCCATGTGTATACCTGTATTAGATAATTTACACTATATATATATGATACCTCTGTACATAGTAACATTCCATTATATGTTTACTCTGTAATAAGTTTAATAGATAGTGCTTTAATATTACCCAGATCTTGTATGAAGTATTTTTAATATTGTACTTTTATTGTTGAAACATTCTAAATTTTCCTGATCTCATGTTACTTTCCTTAAATCAGACATATCTATTGTTTATACAATATACAAATAATTTAATCATACAACATAAAAAAACCAATGACAGAAGTAACCACATGTCAAGAGAAAAAGGATTCTGGAAGTCGTTTTATAAAAAGTTCTAGATCGTGAAAAAAGTTGTATGACCAGACTTATGATTTCACAGAAAATTGTGATTTGCGACTTATGACAAATAATGCTCTGAAAATCGGTACTGGGTATAAACAGTCTATAATCTGTAATTTTGGAATTGCGCGGAGATGCATAACATTTTTTCTGTTCGTGTACCTGGTTATGAACATTTGATTGATTGATGTAAGGTGTTATTTATTAACAGTCATTCTCAGTTAACTTGGACATTACAAAGATGTAATTTGAAAAAAAAAAAGAAATAAACAAGACAATGTGATTTCAAAATTGAAATTGAAAATGAGGATCATTTTAAAAACATTCCTACAATACCTAACTTCAATCTGCCAATCAGTGTCAGAGATGAAGATTTTGGCATATTGCTAAATAAAAAAAAGCAACAAAAAACTGGACTCGTATGTTAAAAAGAGGGCTTCCAAGAAATTCGGAGATCGGAAATCATAAATTAAAAAAATCTGAGAGCAGTCATACACTTTGTCAAAAAATCGTCTACGTATAAGTGATAAGTTGTATGAATTACAACATTATGTGATACGACGGCTAGGTGTAGTTCTACATGTGTGTAAGCTGTCATTCTTACATGATAATATAGTTCGTTTATTCTAATGTGAGACAGAGAAGTACATTTATACATTACTGAACCAGTCTACTCCTGTATAAGATATTTTGTTTGTGTTACCTATTTGTTGTGCAGCTTAAGCAGATTAGTTAAGTATTAATTTTATAACTGTATGATATTACTTTACAAGAGAATCTACAAAGTATTCATAAGTTGTGATTCTAGATCTAAAGTGCTCAAGTTTTTATTCCTACATTCAAAATTCTTGTGAGTGTAGTTAAGCACAAGTATTTGATTTTAAAGAAATGATTTATACGCTATATAAGACTACGTTTCATTCCTTATAAGATATATGTTATTTACATTCTGTGTTGTGACCTCAGTATAACTTACACATGTCATTTGCATATCATGAAAAACATGTTTTATTTCACTATTTACCATTTAATACAAAAAAAACTAGTGCATTCTGGGAATTTAGTACACATGAAATAATCTCATTGGTTGAAATTTTTGAAAACGAATTAAACACTGACCAATGGTGAAGCAAGAAAGAATAATAATACCCATAATTCCTTATTTTCTTAAATGGTGAATTTTCTTGATTAAATCTCTACAGAGGTTGTTTACCTGTAAATCCACTATAAACTATTTTTGTTGTTGTTGTTGACATTAATTCTATCATTTTAGTGAATCAGTATAAATAATAAATAAATTGAATGACTTGATCAAAATTAGAACTGACAACATTTCTAATGGTTGTCTATCAGAGCTATGTGTTTACTACATCAGTCATGATTGTAGTGTTATACATACAAATTATAAGATCTTAGCTTATTAGTAATATATTTATTTGTAGCTGTCAAATATTATTTACATACAATACATGTACATGTATTTTAATATTCAGATTATTATCAATATTGCTATTTTAATGTATTTGGGACGAAACATGACAAGTATATCACACATTTTACCACCTTATATTATTTTCATCCAATCAAAATTAAGTGACGTCAAATGCTACATTACAATTTTAAATAGCTGTAGTATATTCTTTTTGTAGGAATATGAACTCAACCATTTTATTAAAGAAAAATTAGGCCTCATTTTGAGAGAAAAAAAGGTTAGCAACTGTAATTTTTTCTCCATAAAATATAGAATGTTAATAATTGAAATGGAATATTATTAATTGAAATAATTAGTGTTAAATTACAGAAGTAATTGTAGATATGTTGTAATAGATGTGATAGATAATTTGTTTAAATAGATTTTGATGTATCGTAAGTGATTATGCTTCTATATGTGTGTTCAAGGTATAAGCACCCATATTGTCACTAAGAGATAAGCTTCTCCACATGCTGTATATAATAATGTATGCTTTATGTAGCAAGCACTTTGATATAAACTTATATGTATTTTTGTATTTATTTATATAGTGTAGTACTTTTAGATATTATGTATAAGTAGATGACTGTTCTTACAGCATATAGTCAAGGGGCCATCGTGGACTTGATAGTATTGTAGCTGAATTTACAACTACCTATGCAATTAGTTCTTATCGCCACGAAAGTTGTGAGTTTGAATCCCCCTAATGATGAGGTTTACTTGATACAACATAATAAGTTTATCAGTGGTTTTCTTTGTGTACTCTTTCTCCACCATTAAAACTGAAATATTGTTGAACGTGGAGTTAAACACCATAACTCTTAAACCAAAGTCAAAATCTCCTAATTAACACTTGTACTTCAAAATGTGTTATCTTGAATAGACTATCTGCTGTAAGAAATACTCAGTAAAAGTTAGTTTGCTTGAGATAAGCTTCTCCACAATGCTATTGTCAGCTTTATGGTCTCTTCTGAGCTTCAATCACCTCTAATAGGTCTGGGGTAATTAAGATTACTGTTAAATAATCTGAGAAGGAGGTGGCTGTTTTTGAAAATTTTAATTTTGTAAATAAATGGTGAAATATTTAGTAGGTAGTGTTAGACTTAGAGAGAGATCATCACTTAGATGTGTTTGTGTTTTGTCTTTGTATACTGTATATATTTATAGGTAAGTCTGTAGCTTTAATTGTAGATTTAGATAACCAAATTTTCACTCAATTTTAGAAGAAATTTTCTTCTTCTAAAAAATAATAGAAATGATCAAATAATAGAGATAAACAATTGATATTGGATACTGATAAACAATTGATATTGGATACTGCACCGAAAATGTACAAAGATTGATTGAGTGGTGCTGGACTTTAATATCAAGTTCTAGTTAAGATGTTAAATGGGTTTTTATACTAAAAGTAAGTAATTTGGTGATTTTCTTGAATGTAGACCATTTTTAAATTTTATAGGAAATCATGTGATTGTTCTAAATCATGTGATAGATCTGAATCATGTGATAGTTCTAAATCAGATGATTGGTCTAAATAAAAATTGGCTTAATGACATATAACAAATTATATTTTCTTTCGTTTGTTTCATCTAAATTCTAAAACTACAATTTTCATCATAAATCAAATTAAACCCTCTACCAATAAAACTGACAGCCACAATATAACTGAAATATTGTTGAAAGTGTCATTAAACACCATAACCCTAACACTATCACCAAAATAAACTCATGTTGTTCAAAACCATGTAAAGTGGGCATCTTCCCACTTATTAATGGTACAATTTTATATTAAAGGGAAACTTCACGATTTTTTACATGTTAGCTAAATATGTTCCTGGTGATATGAAATACATATTCACAAAGTTTTATTATCATATTTCCACAAATAACGAAGCAAATCGGAAATTTGTAATTTTGATATCTATTTTTTTTCCATCGGTTTGTGACGTTTTTGCCCGATAATGCATTGTGGGATTGAAATTTAAAGTCTGGGTCGCTGATGTTAAATTCGCTTCATTTAAAGCACTCAGAGGACTATAATTTAAATTTGATAACCGTTGGAAAATTAAATACTGAAGTGAACAGCTACATACCTTTTTGACAAACAACTATTTTAAATGAACAAAATGTTTCATTTCCTTTATATTTACAACGGAAAGAGTGTTTTACAACAGTCACCTATATTCACTATATGCAGGATCCCTTTTACAATTATGCTCATTTTGTTTTACGGCTATTGTGCTGAAAAATATAATGGATAATTTTGACAACACGTAACTTGTGTATTGATCGGATTAATAAAATGGGAATTTGAATACACACTATTTGCTTTCCAAGACGAGTTGGTAGATCATTTAGTATTTATTAAAGATAAAATATTTTTAAAACACTAGAATAAATATAATGTTGAAATAACAGGAACAATTATAATTGTAATTATGTTTTAGATGATAAAAAAAGTATACACCATCCTTGAAATGATAAGTTTTCATTATTAGAGGTGCCAAATTGGCCTAACTATATATAGCTGTCTCATCATAATTAATATGTATTCACAATTTTAACGATCGATGTTCATAAAAGATGTTTTAATCTTAATCAAAGAACTAAAAATTAAAGGTTAGGAGGATCGGGTGGCAACTGAGTTTACAAAGTTAGTGTTTAAAGAAAAGAAAACAGATTAATCTTTTTACTGTTGGCGAATACGAATATTGTATTTCCATAAACAAATTATTATATTACGTAAGAGCTGTACCCTGAAGTTTTATATAGTAAACTTTAAAAGTATTTATAATACTCATCGTCTGTAATTGTCAAATGAAAACTATTACAAATTATATGTTTACATAATCCTCTCAATTTTATGGCTTCCTACCCTGTAACTTTCTGTGCTTTTAGCTAAGAAACAGAGCTTACGTGTAGCTTTATTGTAGTACATGAACGATCGATTACAAAGTGCGATCTTATAAATAATATCATTAAAACAATTTTGCCCCGTAGTATAGGCCTATTTTAAATTTTTTACGAATTCATGGCATTGTTCCGATGTCCGTTCTTTTTTTTACATAATTTCGTAGTTCTTCAATTTTCGAAAAAAATCTTTTGTAAATGTGCCATTAAAGACGGATCGTTTTCCCAGATTCGTTTGTTTTGCCATAAGTATATAGAAACAAAACGTAAATCTGCAAAAAGTGATTGTGTAATAAATTCATATATTTAGAATAAGAAAAATAAAAAGAATTACGCCTGACAAGCCATATCGACACTGAATGAGGACCCCGGTTTGTCACGCTTGTTTTGGGGCATAGTGATAGTTAGACATCACGTGATGATTGGTATCGAGATGCTATCAAAATGGTGACATCCATCTATCGTTGACCGAATTTTAAAATCGATTTCATTCCCTTATCCAACATAATAAAATGCTAATATACATATAAACATCCATATTTATACATCAGGAAAAAAATATAAAAAAAATTATTTGTTTGCAAAGTTTTCCTTTAAACCTAACAAGTGATAAAGCAGATAGAAATAGAATATAGAGATCCCTTATTGTATATTGTATATATATGTGTCATTTTTATATATAAGCTTCCAGTAATCCAGTGATATATATATGCCAAACTTTGTACATAAAGAATCAGAAATAATTATGCAGTGTAATTTATAATTTTTCTAAATAATTTTAATCTTCCTTTGTGCTTTTTTTTTTATTTAGTTTTGTTGTTACTTAATTTTTTTTAAAGAGTCTATTTGTGTATAGGTTGTGAAGAAAAATATATGTGTGCTTTTAAAGCAAAATTTGTGTAACCATAGATATAACATTTTGCCAGTATACTTGTATCATTGAGTTACTATCTGGTTTATAAACCATCAGATTAACATTGATATCTAGCATAGCCTTGTTTCTCATTGTCTAACCATGGTTGTTTATTTACATACATTCTAACACTGTTTTCTTGATTTCTGATAAAACATTGTGGAAGATAAATCTCAATAAATTTGCCATTGATTTATACCCGTATTAATAATCCTTATTTATTACATAGATGCCCGTGAAATACAGAGGTCTTCCAAATTAATTAAAAAGCACTGTTTTACCCAGTAAAATAACAACATTTATTTCACTGTGATGTCACAGTACCAATGTCATTACAATCAAAAATATCATTGAGGTCAAAAAATGAAAAACAAGTTGCTTTTTAAACGTCTTATTACCAGTTAAACAAAGGTGTAAAATTAATGTAATACAAAGTATACCTACTCTTCTTCTAAATATGAAAAATAAATCACTCGTAAATGAACAAGAACGGCATTTCACTCATGTGCTAACGAGCATTCATGAATTACTGGATTGTTTGATTACTTGGTTACTCATGATTACTTTTTGATATTTGGAATGCAAGATTAGTTATACTAGAATTACATGGATGACAACAATACTTGTTTAATTCCTAGATAAATGATAGGTACCCTTAATAAGACGTAACCCGGTTTCACTGTCAAATCACAGGTGCCCTTGATTAAGACATAACCAGATTTTACTGTCAAATCACAGATACCCTTGATTAAGACATAACCAGGTTTTACTGTCAAATCACAGGTGTCCTTGATTAAGACATAACCCGGTTTCACTGTCAAATCACAGGTGTCCTTGATTAAGACATAACCAGGTTTTACTGTCAAATCACAGGTACCCTTGATTAAGACATAACCAGGTTTTACTGTCAAATCACAGGTACCCTTGATTAAGACATAGCCAGGTTTTACTGTCAAATCACAGGTACCCTTGATTAAGACATAACCAGGTTTTACTGTCAAATCACAGGTACCCTTGATTAGGACATAACCAGGTTTTACTGTCAAATCACAGGTGTCCTTGATTAAGACATAACAAGGTTTTACTGTCAAATCACAGGTGCCCTTGAATAAGACATAACCAGTTTTTACTGTCAAATCACAGGTGTCCTTTATTAAGACATAACCAGGTTTTACTGTCAAATCAGAGGTACCCTTGATTTAAGACATAGCCAGTTTTTACTGTTAAATCACAGGTGCCCTTGATTAAGACATAACCAGTTTTTACTGTCAAATCACAGGTGTCCTTGATTAAGACATAACCAGGTTTTACTGTCAAATCACAGGTACCCTTGATTAAGACATAACCAGGTTTCACTGTCAAATCACAGGTGCCCTTGATTAAGACATAACCAGATTTTACTGTCAAATCACAGATACCCTTGATTAAGACATAACCCGGTTTCACTGTCAAATCACAGGTGTCCTTGATTAAGACATAACCAGGTTTTACTGTCAAATCACAGGTACCCTTGATTAAGACATAACCAGGTTTTACTGTCAAATCACAGGTACCCTTGATTAAGACATAACCAGGTTTTACTGTCAAATCACAGGTACCCTTGATTAAGACATAACCAGGTTTTACTGTCAAATCACAGGTACCCTTGATTAAGACATAACCAGGTTTTACTGTCAAATCACAGGTGTCCTTGATTAAGACATAACAAGGTTTTACTGTCAAATCACAGGTGCCCTTGAATAAGACATAACCAGTTTTTACTGTCAAATCACAGGTGTCCTTTATTAAGACATAACTATGTTTTACTGTCAAATCAGAGGTACCCTTGATTAAGACATAGCCAGTTTTTACTGTTAAATCACAGGTGCCCTTGATTAAGACATAACCAGTTTTTACTGTCAAATCACAGGTGTCCTTGATTAAGACATAACCAGGTTTTACTGTCAAATCACAGGTACCCTTGATTAAGACATAACCAGGTTTTACTGTCAAATCACAGGTGTCCTTGATTAAGACATAACAAGGTTTTACTGTCAAATCACAGGTACCCTTGATTAAGACATAACCAGGTTTTACTGTCAAATCACAGGTACCCTTGATTAAGACATAACCAGGTTTTACTGTCAAATCACAGGTACCCTTGATTAAGACATAACAAGGTTTTACTGTCAAATCACAGGTACCCTTGATTAAGACATAACCAGGTTTTACTGTCAAATCACAGGTGTCCTTGATTAAGACATAACCAGGTTTTACTGTCAAATCACAGGTACCCTTGAATAAGACATAACCAGTTTTTACTGTCAAATCACAGGTGTCCTTTATTAAGACATAACCAGTTTTTACTGTCAAATCAGAAGTGCCCTTGATTAAGACATAACTATGTTTTACTGTCAAATCACAGGTGTCCTTTATTAAGACATAACCAGTTTTTACTGTCAAATCACAGGTGTCCTTGATTAAGACATAACCAGGTTTTACTGTCAAATCACAAGTGCCCTTGAATAAGACATAACCAGTTTTTACTGTCAAATCACAGGTGTCCTTTATTAAGACATAACCAGTTTTTACTGTCAAATCAGAAGTGCCCTTGATTAAGACATAACTATGTTTTACTGTCAAATCGGAGGTGTCCTTTATTGAGACATAACTATGTTTTACTGTCAAATCGGAGGTGTCCTTTATTGAGACATAACTATGTTTTACTGTCAAATCGGAGGTGTCCTTTATTGAGACATAACCAGGTTTTACTGTCAAATCACAGGTGTCCTTTATTAAGACATAACAAGGTTTTACTGTCAAATCAGAAGTGCCCTTTATTAAGACATAACTATGTTTTACTGTCAAATCAGAAGTGCCCTTTATTAAGACATAACAAGGTTTTACTGTCAAATCAGAAGTGCCCTTTATTAAGACATAACTATGTTTTACTGTCAAATCAGAAGTGCCCTTTATTAAGACATAACTATGTTTTACTGTCAAATCAGAAGTGCCCTTTATTAAGACATAACTATGTTTTACTGTCAAATCACAGGTGTCCTTTATTAAGACATAACCAGGTTTTACTGTCAAATCGGAAGTGTCCTTTATTAAGACATAACAAGGTTTTACTGTCAAATCGGAGGTGTCCTTTATTGAGACATAACTATGTTTTACTGTCAAATCGGAGGTGTCCTTTATTGAGACATAACCAGGTTTTACTGTCAAATCACAGGTGTCCTTTATTAAGACATAGCTATGTTTTACTGTCAAATCACAGGTGTCCTTTATTAAGACATAACTATGTTTTACTGTCAAATCAGAGGTGTCCTTTATTAAGACATAACTATGTTTTACTGTCAAATCACAGGTGTCCTTTATTAAGACATAACTATGTTTTACTGTCAAATCGGAGGTGTCCTTTATTAAGACATAACTATGTTTTACTGTCAAATCGGAGGTGTCCTTTATTAAGACATAACCAGATTTTACTGTCAAATCTTTTTAACTATTTCAAGGTAAAATTGTTGTTTTCTTCGAGTTCGCCTCTAGGCAGGAAAGCATGTGATTAACTCACACATGCTGTACTCGCTCCTCTATGTATTAACACAATTTTGTCTAACTGAGTCATGCTAATAGTAAATAATTAAATTGTATCCTGTTGTTAACGGAGGTAATTCTAACAGAATCAGGTTATTAGCTCACCTTGCCAAAGGCAAGGTGAGCTTTTGCCATCACTGGGAGTCCGTCGTCTGTCGTCCGTTAACTTTTCACATTTTAATCTTCTCCTCTGAAACCCCTCAGCCAAATGAACTGAAACTTGGTAGGAAGCATCTATGAAGGTCCTCTATAAAGATTGCTCATTTTGTCCCGACCCATTAACAAATATGGCCGCCACAGGCAATTCTTGTTTCTGATTGGTCAATTTGTAAAAATCTTTTCTTCTGAAACCACTTTGCCAAATGTTTAACTATCTGTTTAACTATATGTTCAGATGTGATTCTGTTTAACTATCTGTTCAGATGTGGTTCTGCGTTGACAATTAACTACGTAAATTTTGCCAAGAAATATGCAAATATATTAAGTGCCTTGACTGAAGCCTTTTAATGGAACAGGACAATGTTAAATACTTCAATCTTAAGAGTTTTCAGCTTATAACAGTAATACATTGTATGTTAAACACTAATAAATCAATCTGAAGAGGTTTTAGTTGATGAAAGTTCTATATATACTGTATGTTCATTTTTGTTTAAATTATGACACTTGGAATCTTATTATATGTAACTGAAAAATAATTTCACTTCCAAAACAAATAGATTTTGAGAAAAATAATCAATTTTTATTGGATATTCAATGAATTACTATGATTGTGAATATGTGTGTATCAAGTAACCAGTTCATGCGCCACTTGTTTCACTGTTATTATAGAATGTGTGTCATATTATGCTGGCTTCATTGTATTAATCATTCCATGCCATTTGTATGTCATATTTTTATTGTTCTTGTTTTTAACCTTTGCTTCTGAAGGGAACAATAAAACATAACCAAACTACACATGTATTTTATTATTATATACCAGTATCCCCCAACAACCAAACTACACATTTATTTTATTATTATATACCGTATCCCCCAACAACCAAACTACACATTTATTTTATTATTATATACCAGTATCCCCCAACAACCAAACTACACATTTATTTTATTATTATATACCAGTATCCCCCAACAACCAAACTACACATTTATTTTATTATTATATACCAGTATCCCCCAACAACCAAACTACACATTTATTTTATTATTATATACCAGTATCCCCCAACAACCAAACTACACATTTATTTTATTATTATATACCAGTATCCCCCAACAACCAAACTACACATTTATTTTATTATTATATACCAGTATCCCCCAACAACCAAACTACACATGTAATTTATTATTATATACTAGTATCCCCCAACAACCAAACTACACATGTAACTCAGCGAGTTGGTTTAGAACAAGGCGGACATCATCGCATTGAAAATTAACTTGTTCTCGCCCATGATATAGCTGAATTGGAGTTAAACAACACTCGCTCACTCACTTACCAAATTGTCCTTAAATATTATTACGTATAAGTATTAAAATAACTATTGTGTTAAGCTCACCAGACCCATACCTTTGTGTCTGATTTGGGGATAAACTTGTACATTTCAATAGATCTCTTTCTCTGAAACGACTTGACCAGTTAGAACCAAACTTGGTAGGAATTTTTGAAAATTTGATGGTTGTATTATGGTATGCTGATGTGGACATTGTTGTCTGTCCATCTGTAGACATAACGATTTACATTTTATAATATATACAGATCCTTCTGAATCTTAAACACATAGATCCTTGGACAGAAAAAAGGTTGGTATTGATTTGGGGTAATGTAGCCCTACCTGTTTCAGACAAGGGATCCCAAGGTACACAAATGGTGTTTCTTTTTTATACCCCCCGCAACGAAGTTGTAGGGGGGTATACTGGTTTCACCATGTCTGTCCGTCCGTCCGTCTGTAGACAAATCCTATGTCGTACGATAACTTGAGTTGTGTTTCTTAGAATCTTTTAAAATTTTATCAGTTGTTTACTGGTGAGGACAGGAGGATCCCTTTCTTTTTTGATGATTTTCACTTTTGCCGTTCCAGAGTTATTGGACTTGATATAACGGAAAATAGGATTTTTACCCTATGTCGTATGATAACTTGAGTAGTGTTTCTCAGAATGTTTTGAAATTTTATCAGCAGCTTACCGGTAAAGAGAGGAGGATCCCTTTCATTTTTGACGATTTTCACTTTTGCCGTTCCAGAGTTATTGGGCTTGATATGACGGAAAATAGGATTTTTATTTCATTTTGAAAGCATTGTTCATCTGAACTTTTTAGCTCACCTGACCCGAAGGCGTCCGTCCGTCCATAAACATTTCAATCTTCTTCTAGAGAACCACTGAAGGAAATGGGACCAAACATGGCAGGAATGTTCATTTGCATGGTCTAACCAAGAGTTGTTACTTTCGTTGTGATCGGTTATCCAACATGGCTGCCAGGGGCCATAAAAGTCTCTGATTGGCTCAAAGATCTTCTTCTCCGATACTACATGGAGGATGGAATTGAAAATTGTCATGAATGATCATTGCAAGATGCTAACCAAGTGTTGTTATTTTTTGGACTGATTGAAAATTCAAGATGGCCACCAGCGGGGGACATAATTTAACATAGCGACCCTATGGGATATATGTAAAACAAAGTTCTTCTCAAGAACCACTCGATGGATTGGAACTATGCATGGCAGAAATGTTCCTGACAATGTTCTGATCAATTGTTGTTATTTTTTGTTCTGATCGGTTATCCAATATGGCTGCCAGGGGCCATAAAAGTCTCTGATTGGCTCAAAGATCTTCTTCTCCGATACTACATGGAGGATGGAATTGAAAATTGTCATGAATGATCATTGCAAGCTGCTAACCAAGTGTTGTTACTTTTTGGACCGATTGAAAATCCAAGATGGCCACCAGCGGAGGACATAATTTAACATAGCGACCCTATGGGATATATGTAAAACAAAGTTCTTCTCAAGAACCACTCGATGGATTGGAACTATGCATGGCAGAAATGTTCCTGACAATGTTCTGATCAATTGTTGTTACTTTTTGTTCTGATCGGTTATCCAATATGGCTGCCAGGGGCCATACTAGCTTCTGATTGGCTGAAATTTCAAAGATCTTCTTCTCCGATACTACATGGAGGATGGAATTGAAAATTGTCATGAATGATCATTGCAAGCTGCTAACCAAGTGTTGTTACTTTTTGGACCGATTGAAAATCCAAGATGGCCACCAGCGGGGGACATAATTTAACATAGTAACCCTATGGGAAATATGTAAAACAAACTTCTTCTCAAGAACCACTCGATGGATTGGAACCATACTTGGCAGAAATGTTCCTTGCAAGGTCCTTATCAAGTATTGTTACTTTTTGTTCCGACCGCCCTCCGTTCAAGATGGCTGCTGTTACTAAAAATAGAAATTTCTTCAATTGTCCATTGCTGCTTTAGTATAAGTCAAAATGAGCTCAAATTTTAACTGCAGCTACATGGCAAAGAGTAGTTTAACATATATTCCGGGTTTTTCTGTGAAATTTTTCTTTCGGCCGATTTATACCGATTATGCAAATTAGGCATATTTTGATAAAAGATCATATTTAAATCTTCTCCTCAGAAACCGCAGAACCAAATTAAACCAAACCTGACAGGGATGGTCCCTGGGTGGGTCCGTTTCAAAATTGTGTCCGACAGCACCGCCCTCCATTCAAGATGGCTGTTGTTACTAAAAATAAAAAAATATTCAAGTGTCCATTGCTGCTTTAGTATAAGTCAAAATGAGCTCACATTTTAACTGCAGCTACATGGCAAGGAGTAGTTTAACATATATTCCAGGTTTTTCTATGAAATTTTTCTTTCAGCTGATTTATACTGATTATACAAATTAGGCATATTTTGATAAAAGATCACATTTAAATCTTCTCCTCTGAAAACGCTGAACCAAATTAAAGCAAATTTGGCTGGGATGGTCCTTGGGTGGTCCTTTTTCAATATTGTGTCCGACAGCACCGCCCTCCATTCAAAATGGCTGCTGTTACCAAAAATAGAAATTTCTTTAGTTGTCAATTTCTACTTTATTACAAATCGAAATGAACTCAAATGTTAGCTGCAGTTACATGGCAACTGGGTTTTTCTGTGAGATTTTTTCAGCCAGTTTATTCCGTTTAGGAATATTATGAGATAAAAATCACATCAAAATCTTTTGCTCAGAAATTTGAGTTAAAATGATCTTTGAGTGGCCCACTTTCAAAATTATGTGTAACACCCTCATTTTCTATCATCTTTCGATGTCAAATTGAAAACCAGGTGAGCAATTACAGGCTCCTGGGAGCCTCTAGTTTATTTTTTCATCCCATATTAATGCAGTTTTTTGCATAATGATTATCTCTATGGTCATAAACAATTTTGTTCTTTTATTTTTGAAAAGGGGCTGAATTCAGAAATGTCATATTTGGAACATGCATAGAATTTTTTTTTATCCAATTTTGATATGTATTTGTTCTTTTAGTTAAATGAGAGCCTCTTGTAGTATGTATCCACATTTCCTCTTTATCTGCCGTTTTCTGTGTAATATTTTGTGTATTATTGTTCATTTCTTGTTGTCCTTTTATTTTTTCGGCCATTGTATTGTCTCATTTTTACGGATTTCGATATCTACAAACATTTTTTCATAGCACCTGGCATGCCCTCTATGTGGCTGTTTATCGTGCCCGAACATTTGTCACATCGAGTTCGATTTGGGACGTATTGGTCAACCTTCAGTTTGCACTGTCCAACATTTATTATTACTGATTATTTGAGAGTAAACAATATAGAAGTCATACACAGAGTGCACTGATTACTTTAGAATAAATAACATATAGATATCATGCACAGAGTACTGATTACTTTAGAATGAACAATAGAGAAGTCATACACAGAGTGTAGTGATTACTTGAGAGTAGACAATATAGAAGTCATACACAGAGTACTGATTACTTGAGAGTAAACAATATAGAAGTCATATACAGAGAGTACTGGTTACTTGAGAGTAAACAACATAGAAGTCATACACAGAGTGTACTAATTACTTGAGAGTAAACAACATAGAAGTCATACACAGAGAGTACTGATTACTTGAGATTAAACAATATAGAAGTCATACACATAGTGTACTGATTACTTGAGAGTAAACAATATAGGAGTCATACACAGAAATTACTGATTACTTTACAATAAACAACATAGAAGTCAAACACAGAGTGTACTGATTACTTGGGAGTAAATAATATAGAAGTCATACACAGAGTGTACTGATTACTTGAGAGTAAACAACATAGAAGTCATACACAGAGAGTACTGATTACTTTAGAATAAACAATATAGAAGTCATACACATAGTGTACTGATTACTTGAGAGTAAGCAATATAGAAGTCATACACAGAGTGTACTGATTACTTGAGAGTAAACAATATAGAATTCATACACAGAGTGTACTGATTACATGAGAGTAAACAACATAGAAGTCATACAAAGAGAGTACTGATTACTTGAGATGAAACAATATAGAAGTCTTACACAGAGTGTACTGATTACTTGAGAGTAAACAACATACAAGTCATACACATAGTGTACTGATTACTTGAGAGAAAACAATGTAGAAGTCATCACATAGTATGCTGATTACTTGAGAATAAGCAATATAGAAGTAATGTACAGAGTGTACTGATTACTTGAGAGTAAACAATATAGAAGTCATACACAGAGTGTACTGATTACTTGAGAGTAAACAATATAGAAGTCATACACATAGTGAACTGATTACTTGAGAGTAAACAATATAGAAGTCATACACAGAGTACTGATTACTTGAGAGTAAACAATATAGAAGTCATCTACATAGTGTACTGATTACTTGAGAGTAAACAATATAGAAGTCATACACAGAGTGTACTGATTACTTGAGAGTAAACGATATAGAAGTCATACACAGAGAGTACTGATTACTTGAGAGTAAACAATAAAGAAGGCATCTACATAGTGTACTGATTACTTGAGAGTAAACAATATAGAAGTCATACACAGAGTGTACTGATTACTTGAGAGTAAACAATATAGAAGTCATGCACAGTGTACTGCTTACTTGAGAGTAAACAATATAGAAGTCATACACAGAGTGTACTGATTACTTGAGAGTAAACAATATAGAAGTCATACACATAGTGTACTGATTACTTGAGAGTAAACAATATAGAAGTCATACACATAGAGTACTGATTACTTAAGAATAAACAACATAGAAGTCATACAAAGAGAGTACTGATTACTTGAGAGTAAACAATATAGAAGTGATACACATAGTGTACCGATTACTTGAGAGTAATCAATATAGAAGTAATCCACAGAGTGTACTGATTACCTGAGAGTAAACAATATAGATGTCATCACAGAGTGTACTGATTACTTGAGAGTAACCAATGTAGAAGTCATACACAGACTGTACTGATTACTGTAGAATAAACAATATAGAAATCATACACAGAGTGTACTGATTACTTGAGAATAAACAATATAGAAATCATACACACAGTGTACTGATTACTTGAGAGTAAACAATATAGAAGTTATACACAGAGAGTACTGATTACTTGAGAGTTAACAATATAGGAGTCATACACAGAAATTACTGATTACTTGAGAGTAAACAACATAGAAGTCGAACACAGAGAGCACTGATTACTTTAGAATAAACAACATAGAAGTCAAACACAGAGTGTACTGATTACTTGAGAGTAAACAACATAGAAGTCATACAAGGAGAGTACTGATTACTTGAGATTAAACAATATAGAAGTCATACACATAGTGTACTGATTACTTGAGAGTAAGCAATATAGAAGTCTTACAGAGAGTGTACTGTTTACTTGAGAGTAAACAATATAGAAGTCATACACAGAGAGTACTGATTACTTGAGAGTAAACAACATAGAAGTCATACACAGAGAGTATTGATTACTTGAGTGTAAACAATATAGATGCCATCACAGAGTGTACTGATTACCTCAGAGTAAACAATATAGAAATCATACACATAGTGTACTGATTACTTGAGAGTAAACAATATAGAAGTCATCACAGAGTATACTGATTACTTGAGAATAAGCAATATAGAAGTCATACACAGAGTGTACTGATTACTTGAGAGTAAACAATATAGAAGTCATCTACATAGTGTACTGATTACTTGAGAGTAAACAATATAGAAGTCATACACAGAGTGTACTGATTACTTGAGAGTAAACAATATAGAAGTCATACACATAGTGTACTGATTACTTGAGAGTAAGCAATATAGAAGTCTTACAGAGAGTGTACTGTTTACTTGAGAGTAAACAATATAGAAGTCATACACAGAGAGTACTGATTACTTGAGAGTAAACAACATAGAAGTCATACACAGAGAGTATTGATTACTTGAGTGTAAACAATATAGATGCCATCACAGAGTGTACTGATTACCTCAGAGTAAACAATATAGAAATCATACACATAGTGTACTGATTACTTGAGAGTAAACAATATAGAAGTCATTACAGAGTATACTGATTACTTGAGAATAAGCAATATAGAAGTCATACACAGAGTGTACTGATTACTTGAGAGTAAACAATATAGAAGTCATCTACATAGTGTACTGATTACTTGAGAGTAAACAATATAGAAGTCATACACAGAGTGTACTGATTACTTGAGAGTAAACAATATAGAAGTCAAACACAGATAGTACTGATTACTTGAGAGTAAACAATATAGAAGTCATACACAGAGTGTACTGATTACTTGAGAGTAAACAATATAGGAGTCATACACAGAAATTACTGATTACTTGAGAGTAAACAACATAGAAGTCATACACAGAGAGTACTGATTACTTTAGAATAAACAACATAGAAGTCAAACACAGAGTGTACTGATTACTTGAGAGTAAATAATATAGAAGTCGTACACAGAGTGTACTGATTACTTGAGAGTAAACAACATAGAAGCCATACACAGATAGTACTGATTATTTTAGAATAAACAATATAGAAGTCATACACATAGTGTACTGATTACTTGAGAGTAAGCAATATAGAAGTCATACACAGAGTGTACTGATTACTTGAGAGTAAACAATATAGAAGTCATACACAGAATGTACTGATTACTTGAGAGTAAACAACATAGAAGTCACACAAGAAGAGTACTGATTACTTGAGATTAAACAATATAGAAGTTATACACATAGTGTACTGATTACTTGAGAGTAAACAATATAGGAGTCATACACAGAAATTACTGATTACTTGAGAGTAAACAACATAGAAGTCATATACAGAGAGTACTGATTACTTTAGAATAAACAACATAGAAGTCAAACACAGAGTGTACTGATTACTTGGGAGTAAATAATATAGAAGTCATACACAGAGTGTACTGATTACTTGAGAGTAAACAACATAGAAGTCATACACAGAGAGTACTGATTACTTTAGAATAAACAATATAGAAGTCATACATATAGTGTACTAATTACTTGAGAGTAAGCAATATAGAAGTCATACACAGAGTACTGATTACTTGAGAGGAATCAATATAGAAGTCATACACAGAGTGTACTGATTACTTGAGAGTAAACAACATAGAAGTCATACAAAGATAGTACTGATCACTTGAGATGAAACAATATAGAAATCATACACAGAGTGTACTGATTACTTGAGAGTAAACAATATAGAAGTCATACATAGAGTGTACTGATTACTTGGGAGTAAATAATATAGATGTCATCACAGAGTGTACTGATTACTTGAGAGTAACTAATATAGAAGTCATACACATATTATATTGATTACTCTAGAATAAACAATATAGAAGTGATACACATAGTGTACTGATTACTTGAGAATAAACAATATAGAAGTCATACACATAGTGTACTGATTACCTGAGAGTAAACAATATAGAGGTCATACGCAGAGAGTACTGATTACTTGAGTGTAAACAATATAGGAGTTATACACAGACAGTACTGATTACTTGAGAGTAAACAACATAGAAGTCATACACAGAGAGTACTGATTACTTGAGAATAAACAACATAGAAGTCATACACAGAGTGTACTGATTACTTGAGAGTAAACAATATAGAAGTCACACACAGAGTGTACTGATTACTTGAGAGTAAACAACATAAAAGTCATACAGAGAGAGTACTGATTACTTTAAAATAAACAACATAGAAGTCATACACAGCGTGTACTAATTACTTGAGAGTAAACAATGTAGAAGTCATACACAGAGTGTACTGATTACTTGAGAGTAAACAATATAGAAGTCATACACAGAGAGTACTGATTACTTGAGAGTAAACAATATAGAAGTCATACACAGAGTGTACTGATTACTTGAGAGTAAACAATATAGATGTCATCACAGGGTGTACTGATTACTTGAGAGTAAACAATATAGGAGTCATACACAGAGTACTGATTACTTGAGAGTAAACAATATAGAAGTCATACACAGAGTGTACTGATTACTTGAGAGTAAGCAATATAGAAGTCATACACATAGTGTACTGATTACTTGAGAGTAAACAATATATATGTCATTACAGAGTGTACTGATTACTTGAGAGTAAACAATATAGAAGTCATACACAGAGTGTACTGATTACTTGAGAGTAAACAATATAGAAGTCATACAGAGAGAGTACTGATTACATGAGAGTACAAATATAGAAGTCATACACAGAGAGTACTGATTACTTGAGAGTAAACAATAAAGAAGTCATACACATAGTGTACTGATTACTTGAGAGTAAGCAATATAGAAGTCATACACAAAGTGTACTGATTACTTGAGAGTAAACAATATAGAAGTCATACACAGAGAGTACTGATTACTTGAGATTAAACAATATAGAAGTCATACACAGAGAGTACTGATTACTTGAGAGTAAACAATATAGAAGTCATACACATAGTGTACTGATTACTTGAGAGTAAACAATATAGAAGTCATACACAGAGAGTACTGATTACTTGAGAGTAAACAACATAGAAGTCATACACAGAGAGTACTGATTACTTGAGAGTAAACAATATAGAAGTCATACACAGAGAGTACTGATTAATTGAGAGTAAACAATATAGGAGTCATACACATAGTGTACTGATTACTTGAGAGTAAACAATATAGAAGTAATACAAAGAGAGTACTGGTTACTTGAGTGTAAGCAATATAGAAGTCATACACAGAGTGTACTGATTACTTGAGAGTAAACAACATAGAAGTCATACACAGAGAGTACTGATTACTTGAGAGTAAACAATATAGAAGTCATAAACAGAGAGTATTGATTACTTGAGTGTAAACAATATAGAAGTCATACACAGAGTGTACTGATTACTTGAGAGTAAACAATATAGATGTCATCACAGAGTGTACTGATTAGTTGAGAGTAAACAATATAGGAGTCATACACAGAGAGTACTGATTACTTGAGAGAAACAATATAGAAATCATACACAGAGTGTACTGATTACTTGAGAGTAAACAATATAGAAGTCATACACAGAGAGTACTGATTACTTGAGAGTAAACAATATAGAAGTCATACACATAGTGCACTGATTACTTGAGAGCAACCAATATAGAAGTCATATACATAGAGTACTGATTACTTGAGAGTAAACAATATAGAAGTCATACACAGAGAGTATTGATTACTTGAGAGTAAACAATATAGATGTCATACACAGAGTGTACTGATTACTTGAGAGTAAACAATAAAGAAGTCATACACATAGTGTACTGATTACTTGAGAGTAAGCAATATAGAAGTCATACACAGAGTGTACTGATTACTTGAGAGTAAGCAATATAGAAGTCATACACATAGTGTACTGATTACTTGAGATTAAACAATATAGAAGTCATACACAGAGTGCACTGATTACTTGAGAGTAAACAATATAGAAGTCATACACATAGAGTACTGATTACTTAAGAGTAAACAACATAGAAGTCATACAAAGAGAGTACTGATTACTTGAGAGTAAACAATATAGAAGTGATACACATAGTGTACCGATTACTTGAGAGTAAGCAATATAGAAGTCATATACATAGAGTACTGATTACTTGAGAGTAAACAATATAGAAGTCATACACAGAGAGTATTGATTACTTGAGTGTAAACAATGTAGAAGTCATACACAGAGTGTACTGATTACTTGAGAGTAAAAAATATAGAAGTCATACACATAGTGCACTGATTACTTGAGAGCAACCAATATAGAAGTCATACACAAAGAGTACTGATTACTTGAGAGTAAACAATATAGAAGTCATACACAGAGAGTACTGATTACTTGAGAGAAACGATATAGAAATCATACACAGAGAGTACTGATTACTTGAGAGTAAACAATATAGATGTCATACACAGAGAGTACTGATTACTTGAGAGTAAATAATATAGAAGTCATACACAGAGTGTACTGATTACTTGAGAGTAAACAATAAAGAAGTCATACACATAGTGTACTGATTACTTGAGAGTAAGCAATATAGATGTTATACACAGAGTGTACTGATTACTTGAGAGTAAGCAATATAGAAGTCATACACATAGTGTACTGATTACTTGAGATTAAACAATATAGAAGTCATACACAGAGAGTACTGATTACTTGAGAGTAAACAATATAGAAATCATACACAGAGAGTACTGATTACTTGAGTGTAAGCAATATAGAAATCATACACATAGTGTACTGATTACTTGAGAATAAACAATATAGAAATCATACACATAGTGTACTGATTACTTGAGAGTAAACAATATAGAAGTAATAAACAGAGAGTACTGATTACTTGAGAGTAAACAATATAGAAGTCATACACAGAGTGTACTGATTACTTGAGAGTAAACAATATAGGAGTCATACACAGAAATTACTGATTACTTGAGAGTAAACAACATAGAAGTCAAACACAGACTGTACTGATTACTGTAGAATAAACAATATATAAATCATACACAGAGTGTACTGATTACTTGAGAATAAACAATATAGAAATCATACACAGAGAGTACTGATTACCTGAGAGTAAACAATATAGAAGTCATACACAGAGAGTACTGATTACTTGAGAGTAAACAATATAGAAGTCATACACATAGTGTACTGATTACTTGAGAGTAAACAATAAAGAAGTCATACACATAGTGTACTGATTACTTGAAATTAAACAATATAGAAGTCATACACAGAGTGTACTGATTACTTGAGAGTAAGCAATATAGAAGTCATACACATAGTGTACTGATTACTTGAGAGTAAACAATATAGAAGTCATACACAGAGAGTACTGATTACTTGAGATTAAACAATATAGAAGTCATACACAGAGAGTACTGATTACTTGAGAGTAAACAATATAGAAGTCATACACATAGTGTACTGATTACTTGAGAGTAAACAATATAGAAATCATACACAGAGAGTACTGGTTACTTGAGTGTAAGCAATATAGAAGTCATACACAGAGTGTACTGATTACATGAGAGTAAACAACATAGAAGTCATACACAGAGAGTACTGATTACTTGAGGGTAAACAATATAGAAGTCATACACATAGTGTACTGATTACTTGAGAGTAACCAATATAGAAGTCATATACATAGAGTACTGATTACTTGAGAGTAAACAATATAGAAGTCATATACAGAGAGTATTGATTACTTGAGTGTAAGCAATATAGAAGTCATACACAGAGTGTACTGATTACTTGAGAGTAAAAAATATAGAAGTCATACACAGAGAGTACTGATTACTTGAGAGTAAACAATATAGAAGTCATACACATAGTGTACTGATTTGAGAGTAAACAATAAAGAAGTCATACACATAGTGTACTGATTACTTGAAAGTAAACAATATAGAAGTCATACACAGAGTGTACTGATTACTTGAGAGTAAGCAATATAGATGTCATACACAGAGAGTACTGATTACTTGAGAGTAAACAATATAGAAGGCATACACATAGTGTACTGATTACTTGAGATTAAACAATATAGAAGTCATACACAGAGGGTACTGATTACTTGAGAGTAAACAATATAGAAGTCATACACAGAGAGTACTGATTACTTGAGAGTAAACAACATACAAGTCATACGCAGAGAGTACTGATTACTTGAGAGTAAACAATATAGAAGTCATACACAGAGAGTACTGCTTAATTGAGAGTAAACAATATAGGAGTCATACACATAGTGTACTGATTACTTGAGAGTAAACAATATAGAAGTCATACACAGAGAGTACTGGTTACTTGAGTGTAAGCAATATAGAAGTCATACACAGAGAGTACTGATTACTTGAGAGTAAACAATATAGAAGTCATACACAGAGAGTATTGATTACTTGAGTGTAAACAATATAGAAGTCATACACAGAGTGTACTGATTACTTAAGAGTAAACAATATAGATGTCATCACAGAGTGTACTGATTAGTTGAGAGTAAACAATATAGGAGTCATACACAGAGAGTACTGATTACTTGAGAGAAACAATATAGAAATCATACACAGAGTGTACTGATTACTTGAGAGTAAACAATATAGAAGTCATACACAGAGAGTACTGATTACTTGAGAGTAAACAATATAGAAGTCATACACATAGTGTACTGATTACTTGAGAGTAACCAATATAGAAGTCATATACATAGAGTACTGATTACTTGAGAGTAAACAATATAGAAGTCATACACAGAGAGTATTGATTACTTGAGTGTAAGCAATATACAAGTCATACACATAGTGTACTGATTACTTGAGAGTAAACAATATAGAAGACATACACAGAGAGTACTGATTACTTGAGAGTAAACAATATAGAAGTCATACACATAGTGTACTGATTACTTGAGAGTAAACAATAAAGAAGTCATACACATAGTGTACTGATTACTTGAAAGTAAACAATATAGAAGTCATACACAGAGTGTACTGATTACTTGAGAGTAAAAAACATAGAAATCATACACATAGTGTACTGATTACTTGAGAGTAAACAATATAGAGGTCATGCACAGAGAGTACTGATTACTTGAGAGAAACAATATAGAAATCATACACAGAGAGTACTGATTACTTGAGAGTAAACAATATAGATGTCATACACAGAGAGTACTGATTACTTGAGAGTAAATAATATAGAAGTCATACACAGAGTGTACTGATTACTTGAGAGTAAACAATAAAGAAGTCATACACATAGTGTACTGATTACTTGAGAGTAAGCAATATAGAAGTCATACACAGAGTGTACTGATTACTTGATTGTAAGCAATATAGAAATCATACACAGAGAGTACTGATTACTTGAAAGTAAACAATATAGAAGTCATACACAGAGTGTACTGAATACTTGAGAGTAAGCAATATACAAGTCATACACATAGTGTACTGATTACTTGAGAGTAAACAATATAGAAATCATACACAGAGAGTACTGGTTACTTGAGTGTAAGCAATATAGAAGTCATACACAGAGTGTACTGATTACATGAGAGTAAACAACATAGAAGTCATACACAGAGAGTACTGATTACTTGAGAGTAAACAATATAGAAGTCATACACAGAGAGTACTGATTACTTGAGATTAAACAATATAGAAGTCATACACAGAGAGTACTGATTACTTGAGAGTAAACAATATAGAAGTCATACACATAGTGTACTGATTACTTGAGAGTAAACAATATAGAAGTCATACACAGAAAGTACTGATTACTTGAGAGTAAACAACATAGAAGTCATACACAGAGAGTACTGATCACTTGAGAGTAAACAATATAGAAGTCATACACAGAGAGTACTGCTTAATTGAGAGTAAACAATATAGGAGTCATTCACATAGTGTACTGATTACTTGAGAGTAAACAATATAGAAATCATACACAGAGAGTACTGGTTACTTGAGTGTAAGCAATATAGAAGTCATACACAGAGTGTACTGATTACATGAGAGTAAACAACATAGAAGTCATACACAGAGAGTACTGATTACTTGAGAGTAAACAATATAGAAGTCATACACATAGTGTACTGATTATTTGAGAGTAACCAATATAGAAGTCATATACACAGAGTACTGATTACTTGAGAGTAAACAATATAGAAGTCATATACAGAGAGTATTGATTACTTGAGTGTAAGCAATATAGAAGTCATACACAGAATGTACTGATTACTTGAGAGTAAAAAATATAGAAGTCATACACAGAGAGTACTGATTACTTGAGAGTAAACAATATAGAAGTCATACACATAGTGTACTGATTTGAGAGTAAACAATAAAGAAGTCATACACATAGTGTACTGATTACTTGAAAGTAAACAATATAGAAGTCATACACAGAGTGTACTGATTACTTGAGAGTAAGCAATATAGATGTCATACACAGAGAGTACTGATTACTTGAGAGTAAACAATATAGAAGGCATACACATAGTGTACTGATTACTTGAGATTAAACAATATAGAAGTCATACACAGAGAGTACTGATTACTTGAGAGTAAACAATATAGAAGTCATACACAGAGAGTACTGATTACTTGAGAGTAAACAACATACAAGTCATACGCAGAGAGTACTGATTACTTGAGAGTAAACAATATAGAAGTCATACACAGAGAGTACTGCTTAATTGAGAGTAAACAATATAGGAGTCATACACATAGTGTACTGATTACTTGAGAGTAAACAATATAGAAGTCATACACAGAGAGTACTGGTTACTTGAGTGTAAGCAATATAGAAGTCATACACAGAGAGTACTGATTACTTGAGAGTAAACAATATAGAAGTCATACACAGAGAGTATTGATTACTTGAGTGTAAACAATATAGAAGTCATACACAGAGTGTACTGATTACTTAAGAGTAAACAATATAGATGTCATCACAGAGTGTACTGATTAGTTGAGAGTAAACAATATAGGAGTCATACACAGAGAGTACTGATTACTTGAGAGAAACAATATAGAGATCATACACAGAGTGTACTGATTACTTGAGAGTAAACAATATAGAAGTCATACACAGAGAGTACTGATTACTTGAGAGTAAACAATATAGAAGTCATACACATAGTGTACTGATTACTTGAGAGTAACCAATATAGAAGTCATATACATAGAGTACTGATTACTTGAGAGTAAACAATATAGAAGTCATACACAGAGAGTATTGATTACTTGAGTGTAAGCAATATACAAGTCATACACATAGTGTACTGATTACTTGAGAGTAAACAATATAGAAGTCATACACAGAGAGTACTGATTACTTGAGAGTAAACAATATAGAAGTCATACACATAGTGTACTGATTACTTGAGAGTAAACAATATAGAAGTCATACACATAGTGTACTGATTACTTGAAAGTAAACAATATAGAAGTCATACACAGAGTGTACTGATTACTTGAGAGTAAAAAACATAGAAATCATACACATAGTGTACTGATTACTTGAGAGTAAACAATATAGAGGTCATGCACAGAGAGCACTGATTACTTGAGAGAAACAATATAGAAATCATACACAGAGAGTACTGATTACTTGAGAGTAAACAATATAGATGTCGTACACAGAGAGTACTGATTACTTGAGAGTAAAAAACATAGAAATCATACACATAGTGTACTGATTACTTGAGAGTAACCAATATAGAAGTCATATACATAGAGTACTGATTACTTGAGAGTAAACAATATAGAAGTCATACACAGAGAGTATTGATTACTTGAGTGTAAGCAATATACAAGTCATACACATAGTGTACTGATTACTTGAGAGTAAACAATATAGAAGTCATACACAGAGAGTACTGATTACTTGAGAGTAAACAATATAGAAGTCATACACATAGTGTACTGATTACTTGAGAGTAAACAATATAGAAGTCATACACAGAGAGTACTGATTACTTGAGAGTAAACAATATAGAAGTCATACACATAGTGTACTGATTACTTGAGAGTAAACAATAAAGAAGTCATACACATAGTGTACTGATTACTTGAAAGTAAACACTATATAAGTCATACACAGAGTGTACTGATTACTTGAGAGTAAAAAACATAGAAATCATACACATAGTGTACTGATTACTTGAGAGTAAACAATATAGAGGTCATGCACAGAGAGCACTGATTACTTGAGAGAAACAATATAGAAATCATACACAGAGAGTACTGATTACTTGAGAGTAAACAATATAGATGTCATACACAGAGAGTACTGATTACTTGAGAGTAAATAATATAGAAGTCATACACAGAGTGTACTGATTACTTGAGAGTAAACAATAAAGAAGTCATACACATAGTGTACTGATTACTTGAGAGTAAGCAATATAGAAGTCATACACAGAGTGTACTGATTACTTGATTGTAAGCAATATAGAAATCATACACAGAGAGTACTGATTACTTGAAAGTAAACAATATAGAAGTCATACACAGAGTGTACTGAATACTTGAGAGTAAGCAATATACAAGTCATACACATAGTGCACTGATTACTTGAGAGTAAACAATATAGAAATCATACACAGAGAGTACTGGTTACTTGAGTGTAAGCAATATAGAAGTCATACACAGAGTGTACTGATTACATGAGAGTAAACAACATAGAAGTCATACACAGAGAGTACTGATTACTTGAGAGTAAACAATATAGAAGTCATACACATAGTGTACTGATTACTTGAGAGTAACCAATATAGAAGTCATATACATAGAGTACTGATTACTTGAGAGTAAACAATATAGAAGTCATATACAGAGAGTATTGATTACTTGAGTGTAAGCAATATAGAAGTCATACACAGAGTGTACTGATTACTTGAGAGTAAAAAATATAGAAGTCATACACATAGTGTACTGATTTGAGAGTAAACAATAAAGAAGTCATACACATAGTGTACTGATTACTTGAGAGTAAACACTATAGATGTCATACACAGAGTGTACTGATTACTTGAGAGTAAACAATAAAGAAGTCATACACATAGTGTACTGATTACTTGAGAGTAAGCAATATAGAAGTCATACACAGAGTGTACTGATTACTTGATAGTAAGCAATATAGAAATCATACACAGAGAGTACTGATTACTTGAAAGTAAACAATATAGACGTCATACACAGAGTGTACTGAATACCTGAGAGTAAGCAATATACAAGTCATACACATAGTGTACTGATTACTTGAGAGTAAACAATATAGAAGTCATACACAGAGAGTACTGATTACTTGAGAGTAAACAATATAGAAGTCATACACATAGTGTACTGATTACTTGAGAGTAAACAATAAAGAAGTCATACACATAGTGTACTGATTACTTGAAAGTAAACAATATAGAAGCCATACACATAGTGTACTGATTACTTGAAAGTAAACAATATAGAAGTCATACACAGAGAGTACTGATTACTTGAGAGTAAACAATATAGAAGTCATACACATAGTGTACTGATTTGAGAGTAAACAATAAAGAAGTCATACACATAGTGTACTGATTACTTGAAAGTAAACAATAAAGAAGTCATACACAGAGTGTACTGATTACTTGAGAGTAAGCAATATAGATGTCATACACAGAGAGTACTGATTACTTGAGAGTAAACAATATAGAAGGCATACACATAGTGTACTGATTACTTGAGATTAAACAATATAGAAGTCATACACAGAGAGTACTGATTACTTGAGAGTAAACAATATAGAAGTCATACACATAGTGTACTGATTACTTGAGAGTAAACAATATAGAAGTCATACACAGAGAGTACTGATTACTTGAGAGTAAACAACATACAAGTCATACACATAGTGTACTGATTACTTGAGAGTAAACAATATAGAGGTCATGCACAGAGAGTACTGATTACTTGAGAGAAACAATATAGAAATCATACACAGAGAGTACTGATTACTTGAGAGTAAACAATATAGATGTCATACACAGAGAGTACTGATTACTTGAGAGTAAATAATATAGAAGTCATACACAGAGTGTACTGATTACTTGAGAGTAAACAATAAAGAAGTCATACACATAGTGTACTGATTACTTGAGAGTAAGCAATATAGAAGTCATACACAGAGTGTACTGATTACTTGAGAGTAAGCAATATAGAAGTCATACACAGAGAGTACTGATTACTTGAAAGTAAACAATATAGAAGTCATACACAGAGTGTACTGAATACTTGAGAGTAAGCAATATACAAGTCATACACATAGTGTACTGATTACTTGAGAGTAAACAATATAGAAGTCATACACAGAGAGTACTGATTACTTGAGAGTAAACAATATAGAAGTCATACACATAGTGTACTGATTACTTGAGAGTAAACAATAAAGAAGTCATACACATAGTGTACTGATTACTTGAAAGTAAACAATATAGAAGTCATACACAGAGTGTACTGATTACTTGAGAGTAAACAATATAGAAGTCATACACAGAGAGTACTGATTACTTGAGAGTAAACAACATAGAAGTCATACACAGAGAGTACTGATTACTTGAGAGTAAACAATATAGAAGTCATACACAGAGAGTACTGCTTAATTGAGAGTAAACAATATAGGAGTCATACACATAGTGTACTGATTACTTGAGAGTAAACAATATAGAAGTCATACACAGAGAGTACTGGTTACTTGAGAGTAAACAACATAGAAGTCATACACAGAGAGTACTGATTACTTGAGAGTAAACAGTAAAGAAGTCATATACATAGAGTACTGATTACTTGAGAGTAAACAATATAGAAGTCATACACAGAGAGTATTGACTACTTGAGTGTAAGCAATATAGAAGTCATACACAGAGAGTACTGGTTACTTGCGTGTAAACAATATAGAAGTCATACACAGAGTGTACTGATTATTTGAGCGTAAACAACATAGAAGTCATACACAGAGAGTACTGATTACTTGAGAGTAAACAATAAAGAAGTCATATACATAGAGTACTGATTACTTGAGAGTAAACAATATAGAAGTCATACACAGAGAGTATTGATTACTGGAGTGTAAGCAATATAGAAGTCATACACAGAGAGTACTGATTACTTGAGAGTAAACAATATAGAAGTGATACACAGAGAGTACTGATTACTTGAGAGAAACAATATAGAAATCATACACATAGAGTACTGATTACTTGAGAGTAAACAATATAGATGTCATACACATAGTGTAGTGATTACTTGAGAGTAAACAACATAGAAGTCATACACATATTGTACTGATTACTTGAGAGTAAACAATATAGAAGTCATACACAGAGTCTACTGATTACTTGAGTGTAAGCAATATAGAAGTCATACACATAGTGTACTGATTACTTGAGAGTAAACAGCATAGAAGTCATACACATAGTGTAGTGATTACTTGAGAGTAAACAACATAGAAGTCATACACATATTGTACTGATTACTTGAGAGTAAACAATATAGAAGTCATACACAGAGTGTACTGATTACTTGAGAGTAAACAATATAGAAGTCATACACAGAATCTACTGATTACTTGAGAGTAAGCAATATAGAAGTCATACACAGAGAGTACTGATTACTTGAGATTAAACAATATAGAAGTCATACACATAGTGTACTGATTACTTGAGAGTAACCAATATAGAAGTCATATACATAGAGTACTGATTACTTGAGAGTAAACAATATAGAAGTCATACACAGAGTCTACTGATTACTTGAGAGTAAACAATATAGAAGTCATACACAGAGAGTATTGATTACTTGAGTGTAAGCAATATACAAGTCATACACATAGTGTACTGATTACTTGAGAGTAAACAATATAGAAGTCATACACAGAGAGTACTGATTACTTGAGAGTAAACAATATAGAAGTCATACACATAGTGTACTGATTACTTGAGAGTAAACAATAAAGAAGTCATACACATAGTGTACTGATTACTTGAAAGTAAACAATATAGAAGTCATACACAGAGTGTACTGATTACTTGAGAGTAAAAAATATAGAAATCATACACATAGTGTACTGATTACTTGAGAGTAAACAATAAAGAAGTCATACACATAGTGTACTGATTACTTGAGAGTAAGCAATATAGAAGTCATACACAGAGTGTCCTGATTACTTGATAGTAAGCAATATAGAAATCATACACAGAGAGTACTGATTACTTGAAAGTAAACAATATAGAAGTCATACACAGAGTGTACTGAATACTTGAGAGTAAGCAATATACAAGTCATACACATAGTGTACTGATTACTTGAGAGTAAACAATATAGAAGTCATACACAGAGAGTACTGATTACTTGAGAGTAAACAATATAGAAGTCATACACATAGTGTACTGATTACTTGAGAGTAAACAATAAAGAAGTCATACACATAGTGTACTGATTACTTGAAAGTAAACAATATAGAAGTCATACACATAGTGTACTGATTACTTGAAAGTAAACAATATAGAAGTCATACACAGAGAGTACTGATTACTTGAGAGTAAACAATATAGAAATCATACACATAGTGTACTGATTTGAGAGTAAACAATAAAGAAGTCATACACATAGTGTACTGATTACTTGAAAGTAAACAATATAGAAGTCATACACAGAGTGTACTGATTACTTGAGAGTAAGCAATATAGATGTCATACACAGAGAGTACTGATTACTTGAGAGTAAACAATATAGAAGGCATACACATAGTGTACTGATTACTTGAGATTAAACAATATAGAAGTCATACACAGAGAGTACTGATTACTTGAGAGTAAACAATATAGAAGTCATACACATAGTGTACTGATTACTTGAGAGTAAACAATATAGAAGTCATACACAGAGAGTACTGATTACTTGAGAGTAAACAACATACAAGTCATACGCAGAGAGTACTGATTACTCGAGAGTAAACAATATAGAAGTCATACACAGAGAGTACTGCTTAATTGAGAGTAAACAATATAGGAGTCATACACATAGTGTACTGATTACTTGAGAGTAAACAATATAGAAGTCATACACAGAGTGTACTGATTACTTGAGAGTAAACAATATAGATGTCATCACAGAGTGTACTGATTAGTTGAGAGTAAACAATATAGGAGTCATACACAGAGAGTACTGATTACTTGAGAGAAACAATATAGAAATCATACACAGAGTGTACTGATTACTTGAGAGTAAACAATATAGAAGTCATACACAGAGAGTACTGATTACTTGAGAGTAAACAATATAGAAGTCATACACATAGTGCACTGATTACTTGAGAGCAACCAATATAGAAGTCATATACATAGAGTACTGATTACTTGAGAGTAAACAATATAGAAGTCATACACAGAGAGTATTGATTACTTGAGAGTAAACAATATAGATGTCATACACAGAGAGTACTGATTACTTGAGAGTAAATAATATAGAAGTCATACACAGAGTGTACTGATTACTTGAGAGTAAACAATAAAGAAGTCATACACATAGTGTACTGATTACTTGAGAGTAAGCAATATAGAAGTCATACACAGAGTGTACTGATTACTTGAGAGTAAGCAATATAGAAGTCATACACATAGTGTACTGATTACTTGAGATTAAACAATATAGAAGTCATACACAGAGTGCACTGATTACTTGAGAGTAAACAATATAGAAGTCATACACATAGAGTACTGATTACTTAAGAGTAAACAACATAGAAGTCATACAAAGAGAGTACTGATTACTTGAGAGTAAACAATATAGAAGTGATACACATAGTGTACCGATTACTTGAGAGTAAGCAATATAGAAGTCATATACATAGAGTACTGATTACTTGAGAGTAAACAATATAGAAGTCATACACAGAGAGTATTGATTACTTGAGTGTAAACAATATAGAAGTCATACACAGAGTGTACTGATTACTTGAGAGTAAAAAATATAGAAGTCATACACATAGTGCACTGATTACTTGAGAGCAACCAATATAGAAGTCATACACAGAGAGTACTGATTACTTGAGAGTAAACAATATAGAAGTCATACACAGAGAGTACTGATTACTTGAGAGAAACGATATAGAAATCATACACAGAGAGTACTGATTACTTGAGAGTAAACAATATAGATGTCATACACAGAGAGTACTGATTACTTGAGAGTAAATAATATAGAAGTCATACACAGAGTGTACTGATTACTTGAGAGTAAACAATAAAGAAGTCATACACATAGTGTACTGATTACTTGAGAGTAAGCAATATAGATGTTATACACAGAGTGTACTGATTACTTGAGAGTAAGCAATATAGAAGTCATACACATAGTGTACTGATTACTTGAGATTAAACAATATAGAAGTCATACACAGAGAGTACTGATTACTTGAGAGTAAACAATATAGAAATCATACACAGAGAGTACTGATTACTTGAGTGTAAGCAATATAGAAATCATACACATAGTGTACTGATTACTTGAGAATAAACAATATAGAAATCATATACATAGTGTACTGATTACTTGAGAGTAAACAATATAGAAGTAATAAACAGAGAGTACTGATTACTTGAGAGTAAACAATATAGAAGTCATACACAGAGTGTACTGATTACTTGAGAGTAAACAATATAGGAGTCATACACAGAAATTACTGATTACTTGAGAGTAAACAACATAGAAGTCAAACACAGACTGTACTGATTACTGTAGAATAAACAATATATAAATCATACACAGAGTGTACTGATTACTTGAGAATAAACAATATAGAAGTCATACACAGAGAGTACTGATTACCTGAGAGTAAACAATATAGAAGTAATACACAGAGAGTACTGATTACTTGAGAGTAAACAATATAGAAGTCATACACAGAGTGTACTGATTACTTGAGAGTAAACAATATAGAAGTCATACACAGAGAGTACTGATTACTTGAGAGTAAACAATATAGAAGTCATACACATAGTGTACTGATTACTTGAGAGTAAACAATAAAGAAGTCATACACATAGTGTACTGATTACTTGAAATTAAACAATATAGAAGTCATACACAGAGTGTACTGATTACTTGAGAGTAAGCAATATAGAAGTCATACACATAGTGTACTGACTACTTGAGAGTAAACAATATAGAAGTCATACACAGAGAGTACTGATTACTTGAGATTAAACAATATAGAAGTCATATACAGAGAGTACTGATTACTTGAGAGTAAACAATATAGAAGTCATACACATAGTGTACTGATTACTTGAGAGTAAACAATATAGAAGTCATACACAGAGTGTACTGATTACTTGAGAGTAAACAACATAGAAGTCATACACAGAGAATACTGATCACTTGAGAGTAAACAATATAGAAGTCATACACAGAGAGTACTGCTTAATTGAGAGTAAACAATATAGGAGTCATACACATAGTGTACTGATTACTTGAGAGTAAACAATATAGAAATCATACACAGAGAGTACTGGTTACTTGAGTGTAAGCAATATAGAAGTCATACACAGAGTGTACTGATTACATGAGAGTAAACAACATAGAAGTCATACACAGAGAGTACTGATTACTTGAGGGTAAACAATATAGAAGTCATACACATAGTGTACTGATTACTTGAGAGTAACCAATATAGAAGTCATATACATAGAGTACTGATTACTTGAGAGTAAACAATATAGAAGTCATATACAGAGAGTATTGATTACTTGAGTGTAAGCAATATAGAAGTCATACACAGAGAGTACTGATTACTTGAGAGAAACGATATAGAAATCATACACAGAGAGTACTGATTACTTGAGAGTAAACAATATAGATGTCATACACAGAGAGTACTGATTACTTGAGAGTAAATAATATAGAAGTCATACACAGAGTGTACTGATTACTTGAGAGTAAACAATAAAGAAGTCATACACATAGTGTACTGATTACTTGAGAGTAAGCAATATAGATGTTATACACAGAGTGTACTGATTACTTGAGAGTAAGCAATATAGAAGTCATACACATAGTGTACTGATTACTTGAGATTAAACAATATAGAAGTCATACACAGAGAGTACTGATTACTTGAGAGTAAACAATATAGAAATCATACACAGAGAGTACTGATTACTTGAGTGTAAGCAATATAGAAATCATACACATAGTGTACTGATTACTTGAGAATAAACAATATAGAAATCATATACATAGTGTACTGATTACTTGAGAGTAAACAATATAGAAGTAATAAACAGAGAGTACTGATTACTTGAGAGTAAACAATATAGAAGTCATACACAGAGTGTACTGATTACTTGAGAGTAAACAATATAGGAGTCATACACAGAAATTACTGATTACTTGAGAGTAAACAACATAGAAGTCAAACACAGACTGTACTGATTACTGTAGAATAAACAATATATAAATCATACACAGAGTGTACTGATTACTTGAGAATAAACAATATAGAAGTCATACACAGAGAGTACTGATTACCTGAGAGTAAACAATATAGAAGTAATACACAGAGAGTACTGATTACTTGAGAGTAAACAATATAGAAGTCATACACAGAGTGTACTGATTACTTGAGAGTAAACAATATAGAAGTCATACACAGAGAGTACTGATTACTTGAGAGTAAACAATATAGAAGTCATACACATAGTGTACTGATTACTTGAGAGTAAACAATAAAGAAGTCATACACATAGTGTACTGATTACTTGAAATTAAACAATATAGAAGTCATACACAGAGTGTACTGATTACTTGAGAGTAAGCAATATAGAAGTCATACACATAGTGTACTGACTACTTGAGAGTAAACAATATAGAAGTCATACACAGAGAGTACTGATTACTTGAGATTAAACAATATAGAAGTCATATACAGAGAGTACTGATTACTTGAGAGTAAACAATATAGAAGTCATACACATAGTGTACTGATTACTTGAGAGTAAACAATATAGAAGTCATACACAGAGTGTACTGATTACTTGAGAGTAAACAACATAGAAGTCATACACAGAGAATACTGATCACTTGAGAGTAAACAATATAGAAGTCATACACAGAGAGTACTGCTTAATTGAGAGTAAACAATATAGGAGTCATACACATAGTGTACTGATTACTTGAGAGTAAACAATATAGAAATCATACACAGAGAGTACTGGTTACTTGAGTGTAAGCAATATAGAAGTCATACACAGAGTGTACTGATTACATGAGAGTAAACAACATAGAAGTCATACACAGAGAGTACTGATTACTTGAGGGTAAACAATATAGAAGTCATACACATAGTGTACTGATTACTTGAGAGTAACCAATATAGAAGTCATATACATAGAGTACTGATTACTTGAGAGTAAACAATATAGAAGTCATATACAGAGAGTATTGATTACTTGAGTGTAAGCAATATAGAAGTCATACACAGAGTGTACTGATTACTTGAGAGTAAAAAATATA
The DNA here is from genome assembly GCA_963680875.1 of Bathymodiolus brooksi. NCBI lineage: Eukaryota > Metazoa > Mollusca > Bivalvia > Mytilida > Modiolidae > Bathymodiolus > Bathymodiolus brooksi. Next base: position 90,417,895 of record OY804587.1, read on the forward strand.
GAAGTCATACACAGAGAGTACTGATTACTTGAGAGTAAACAATATAGAAGTCATACACATAGTGTACTGATTTGAGAGTAAACAATAAAGAAGTCATACACATAGTGTACTGATTACTTGAAAGTAAACAATATAGAAGTCATACACAGAGTGTACTGATTACTTGAGAGTAAGCAATATAGATGTCATACACAGAGAGTACTGATTACTTGAGAGTAAACAATATAGAAGGCATACACATAGTGTACTGATTACTTGAGATTAAACAATATAGAAGTCATACACAGAGGGTACTGATTACTTGAGAGTAAACAATATAGAAGTCATACACAGAGAGTACTGATTACTTGAGAGTAAACAACATACAAGTCATACGCAGAGAGTACTGATTACTTTAGAGTAAACAATATAGAAGTCATACACAGAGAGTACTGCTTAATTGAGAGTAAACAATATAGGAGTCATACACATAGTGTACTGATTACTTGAGAGTAAACAATATAGAAGTCATACACAGAGAGTACTGGTTACTTGAGTGTAAGCAATATAGAAGTCATACACAGAGAGTACTGATTACTTGAGAGTAAACAATATAGAAGTCATACACAGAGAGTATTGATTACTTGAGTGTAAACAATATAGAAGTCATACACAGAGTGTACTGATTACTTAAGAGTAAACAATATAGATGTCATCACAGAGTGTACTGATTAGTTGAGAGTAAACAATATAGGAGTCATACACAGAGAGTACTGATTACTTGAGAGAAACAATATAGAAATCATACACAGAGTGTACTGATTACTTGAGAGTAAACAATATAGAAGTCATACACAGAGAGTACTGATTACTTGAGAGTAAACAATATAGAAGTCATACACATAGTGTACTGATTACTTGAGAGTAACCAATATAGAAGTCATATACATAGAGTACTGATTACTTGAGAGTAAACAATATAGAAGTCATACACAGAGAGTATTGATTACTTGAGTGTAAGCAATATACAAGTCATACACATAGTGTACTGATTAGTTGAGAGTAAACAATATAGAAGACATACACAGAGAGTACTGATTACTTGAGAGTAAACAATATAGAAGTCATACACATAGTGTACTGATTACTTGAGAGTAAACAATAAAGAAGTCATACACATAGTGTACTGATTACTTGAAAGTAAACAATATAGAAGTCATACACAGAGTGTACTGATTACTTGAGAGTAAAAAACATAGAAATCATACACATAGTGTACTGATTACTTGAGAGTAAACAATATAGAGGTCATGCACAGAGAGTACTGATTACTTGAGAGAAACAATATAGAAATCATACACAGAGAGTACTGATTACTTGAGAGTAAACAATATAGATGTCATACACAGAGAGTACTGATTACTTGAGAGTAAATAATATAGAAGTCATACACAGAGTGTACTGATTACTTGAGAGTAAACAATAAAGAAGTCATACACATAGTGTACTGATTACTTGAGAGTAAGCAATATAGAAGTCATACACAGAGTGTACTGATTACTTGATTGTAAGCAATATAGAAATCATACACAGAGAGTACTGATTACTTGAAAGTAAACAATATAGAAGTCATACACAGAGTGTACTGAATACTTGAGAGTAAGCAATATACAAGTCATACACATAGTGTACTGATTACTTGAGAGTAAACAATATAGAAATCATACACAGAGAGTACTGGTTACTTGAGTGTAAGCAATATAGAAGTCATACACAGAGTGTACTGATTACATGAGAGTAAACAACATAGAAGTCATACACAGAGAGTACTGATTACTTGAGAGTAAACAATATAGAAGTCATACACAGAGAGTACTGATTACTTGAGATTAAACAATATAGAAGTCATACACAGAGAGTACTGATTACTTGAGAGTAAACAATATAGAAGTCATACACATAGTGTACTGATTACTTGAGAGTAAACAATATAGAAGTCATACACAGAAAGTACTGATTACTTGAGAGTAAACAACATAGAAGTCATACACAGAGAGTACTGATCACTTGAGAGTAAACAATATAGAAGTCATACACAGAGAGTACTGCTTAATTGAGAGTAAACAATATAGGAGTCATACACATAGTGTACTGATTACTTGAGAGTAAACAATATAGAAATCATACACAGAGAGTACTGGTTACTTGAGTGTAAGCAATATAGAAGTCATACACAGAGTGTACTGATTACATGAGAGTAAACAACATAGAAGTCATACACAGAGAGTACTGATTACTTGAGAGTAAACAATATAGAAGTCATACACATAGTGTACTGATTACTTGAGAGTAACCAATATAGAAGTCATATACACAGAGTACTGATTACTTGAGAGTAAACAATATAGAAGTCATATACAGAGAGTATTGATTACTTGAGTGTAAACAATATAGAAGTCATACACAGAATGTACTGATTACTTGAGAGTAAAAAATATAGAAGTCATACACAGAGAGTACTGATTACTTGAGAGTAAACAATATAGAAGTCATACACATAGTGTACTGATTTGAGAGTAAACAATAAAGAAGTCATACACATAGTGTACTGATTACTTGAAAGTAAACAATATAGAAGTCATACACAGAGTGTACTGATTACTTGAGAGTAAGCAATATAGATGTCATACACAGAGAGTACTGATTACTTGAGAGTAAACAATATAGAAGGCATACACATAGTGTACTGATTACTTGAGATTAAACAATATAGAAGTCATACACAGAGAGTACTGATTACTTGAGAGTAAACAATATAGAAGTCATACACAGAGAGTACTGATTACTTGAGAGTAAACAACATACAAGTCATACGCAGAGAGTACTGATTACTTGAGAGTAAACAATATAGAAGTCATACACAGAGAGTACTGCTTAATTGAGAGTAAACAATATAGGAGTCATACACATAGTGTACTGATTACTTGAGAGTATACAATATAGAAGTCATACACAGAGAGTACTGGTTACTTGAGTGTAAGCAATATAGAAGTCATACACAGAGAGTACTGATTACTTGAGAGTAAACAATATAGAAGTCATACACAGAGAGTATTGATTACTTGAGTGTAAACAATATAGAAGTCATACACAGAGTGTACTGATTACTTAAGAGTAAACAATATAGATGTCATCACAGAGTGTACTGATTAGTTGAGAGTAAACAATATAGGAGTCATACACAGAGAGTACTGATTACTTGAGAGAAACAATATAGAAATCATACACAGAGTGTACTGATTACTTGAGAGTAAACAATATAGAAGTCATACACAGAGAGTACTGATTACTTGAGAGTAAACAATATAGAAGTCATACACATAGTGTACTGATTACTTGAGAGTAACCAATATAGAAGTCATATACATAGAGTACTGATTACTTGAGAGTAAACAATATAGAAGTCATACACAGAGAGTATTGATTACTTGAGTGTAAGCAATATACAAGTCATACACATAGTGTACTGATTACTTGAGAGTAAACAATATAGAAGTCATACACAGAGAGTACTGATTACTTGAGAGTAAACAATATAGAAGTCATACACATAGTGTACTGATTACTTGAGAGTAAACAATAAAGAAGTCATACACATAGTGTACTGATTACTTGAAAGTAAACAATATAGAAGTCATACACAGAGTGTACTGATTACTTGAGAGTAAAAAACATAGAAATCATACACATAGTGTACTGATTACTTGAGAGTAAACAATATAGAGGTCATGCACAGAGAGCACTGATTACTTGAGAGAAACAATATAGAAATCATACACAGAGAGTACTGATTACTTGAGAGTAAACAATATAGATGTCATACACAGAGAGTACTGATTACTTGAGAGTAAATAATATAGAAGTCATACACAGAGTGTACTGATTACTTGAGAGTAAACAATAAAGAAGTCATACACATAGTGTACTGATTACTTGAGAGTAAGCAATATAGAAGTCATACACAGAGTGTACTGATTACTTGATTGTAAGCAATATAGAAATCATACACAGAGAGTACTGATTACTTGAAAGTAAACAATATAGAAGTCATACACAGAGTGTACTGAATACTTGAGAGTAAGCAATATACAAGTCATACACATAGTGCACTGATTACTTGAGAGTAAACAATATAGAAATCATACACAGAGAGTACTGGTTACTTGAGTGTAAGCAATATAGAAGTCATACACAGAGTGTACTGATTACATGAGAGTAAACAACATAGAAGTCATACACAGAGAGTACTGATTACTTGAGAGTAAACAATATAGAAGTCATACACATAGTGTACTGATTACTTGAGAGTAACCAATATAGAAGTCATATACATAGAGTACTGATTACTTGAGAGTAAACAATATAGAAGTCATATACAGAGAGTATTGATTACTTGAGTGTAAGCAATATAGAAGTCATACACAGAGTGTACTGATTACTTGAGAGTAAAAAATATAGAAGTCATACACATAGTGTACTGATTTGAGAGTAAACAATAAAGAAGTCATACACATAGTGTACTGATTACTTGAGAGTAAACAATATAGATGTCATACACAGAGTGTACTGATTACTTGAGAGTAAACAATAAAGAAGTCATACACATAGTGTACTGATTACTTGAGAGTAAGCAATATAGAAGTCATACACAGAGTGTACTGATTACTTGATAGTAAGCAATATAGAAATCATACACAGAGAGTACTGATTACTTGAAAGTAAACAATATAGAAGTCATACACAGAGTGTACTGAATACTTGAGAGTAAGCAATATACAAGTCATACACATAGTGTACTGATTACTTGAGAGTAAACAATATAGAAGTCATACACAGAGAGTACTGATTACTTGAGAGTAAACAATATAGAAGTCATACACATAGTGTACTGATTACTTGAGAGTAAACAATAAAGAAGTCATACACATAGTGTACTGATTACTTGAAAGTAAACAATATAGAAGCCATACACATAGTGTACTGATTACTTGAAAGTAAACAATATAGAAGTCATACACAGAGAGTACTGATTACTTGAGAGTAAACAATATAGAAGTCATACACATAGTGTACTGATTTGAGAGTAAACAATAAAGAAGTCATACACATAGTGTACTGATTACTTGAAAGTAAACAATAAAGAAGTCATACACAGAGTGTACTGATTACTTGAGAGTAAGCAATATAGATGTCATACACAGAGAGTACTGATTACTTGAGAGTAAACAATATAGAAGGCATACACATAGTGTACTGATTACTTGAGATTAAACAATATAGAAGTCATACACAGAGAGTACTGATTACTTGAGAGTAAACAATATAGAAGTCATACACATAGTGTACTGATTACTTGAGAGTAAACAATATAGAAGTCATACACAGAGAGTACTGATTACTTGAGAGTAAACAACATACAAGTCATACACATAGTGTACTGATTACTTGAGAGTAAACAATATAGAGGTCATGCACAGAGAGTACTGATTACTTGAGAGAAACAATATAGAAATCATACACAGAGAGTACTGATTACTTGAGAGTAAACAATATAGATGTCATACACAGAGAGTACTGATTACTTGAGAGTAAATAATATAGAAGTCATACACAGAGTGTACTGATTACTTGAGAGTAAACAATAAAGAAGTCATACACATAGTGTACTGATTACTTGAGAGTAAGCAATATAGAAGTCATACACAGAGTGTACTGATTACTTGAGAGTAAGCAATATAGAAGTCATACACAGAGAGTACTGATTACTTGAAAGTAAACAATATAGAAGTCATACACAGAGTGTACTGAATACTTGAGAGTAAGCAATATACAAGTCATACACATAGTGTACTGATTACTTGAGAGTAAACAATATAGAAGTCATACACAGAGAGTACTGATTACTTGAGAGTAAACAATATAGAAGTCATACACATAGTGTACTGATTACTTGAGAGTAAACAATAAAGAAGTCATACACATAGTGTACTGATTACTTGAAAGTAAACAATATAGAAGTCATACACAGAGTGTACTGATTACTTGAGAGTAAACAATATAGAAGTCATACACAGAGAGTACTGATTACTTGAGAGTAAGCAATATAGAAGTCATACACATAGTGTACTGATTACTTGAGAGTAAACAATAAAGAAGTCATACACATAGTGTACTGATTACTTGAAAGTAAACAATATAGAAGTCATACACAGAGTGTACTGATTACTTGAGAGTAAGCAATATAGAAGTCATACACATAGTGTACTGATTACTTGAGAGTAAACAATATAGAAGTCATACACAGAGAGTACTGATTACTTGAGATTAAACAATATAGAAGTCATACACATATTGTACTGATTACTTGAGAGTAAACAATATAGAAGTCATACACAGAGAGTACTGATTACTTGAGAGTAAACAACATAGAAGTCATACACAGAGAGTACTAATTACTTGAGAGTAAACAATATAGAAGTCATACACAGAGAGTACTGCTTAATTGAGAGTAAACAATATAGGAGTCATACACATAGTGTACTGATTACTTGAGAGTAAACAATATAGAAGTCATACACAGAGAGTACTGGTTACTTGAGAGTAAACAACATAGAAGTCATACACAGAGAGTACTGATTACTTGAGAGTAAACAGTAAAGAAGTCATATACATAGAGTACTGATTACTTGAGAGTAAACAATATAGAAGTCATACACAGAGAGTATTGACTACTTGAGTGTAAGCAATATAGAAGTCATACACAGAGAGTACTGGTTACTTGCGTGTAAACAATATAGAAGTCATACACAGAGTGTACTGATTATTTGAGCGTAAACAACATAGAAGTCATACACAGAGAGTACTGATTACTTGAGAGTAAACAATAAAGAAGTCATATACATAGAGTACTGATTACTTGAGAGTAAACAATATAGAAGTCATACACAGAGAGTATTGATTACTGGAGTGTAAGCAAAATAGAAGTCATACACAGAGAGTACTGATTACTTGAGAGTAAACAATATAGAAGTGATACACAGAGAGTACTGATTACTTGAGAGAAACAATATAGAAATCATACACATAGAGTACTGATTACTTGAGAGTAAACAATATAGATGTCATACACATAGTGTAGTGATTACTTGAGAGTAAACAACATAGAAGTCATACACATATTGTACTGATTACTTGAGAGTAAACAATATAGAAGTCATACACAGAGTCTACTGATTACTTGAGAGTAAGCAATATAGAAGTCATACACATAGTGTACTGATTACTTGAGAGTAAACAGCATAGAAGTCATACACATAGTGTAGTGATTACTTGAGAGTAAACAACATAGAAGTCATACACATATTGTACTGATTACTTGAGAGTAAACAATATAGAAGTCATACACAGAGTGTACTGATTACTTGAGAGTAAACAATATAGAAGTCATACACAGAATCTACTGATTACTTGAGAGTAAGCAATATAGAAGTCATACACAGAGAGTACTGATTACTTGAGAGTAAACAATATAGAAGTCATACACAGAGTGTACTGATTACTTGAGAGTAACCAATATAGAAGTCATATACATAGAGTACTGATTACTTGAGAGTAAACAATATAGAAGTCATACACAGAGTCTACTGATTACTTGAGAGTAAACAATATAGAAGTCATACACAGAGAGTATTGATTACTTGAGTGTAAGCAATATACAAGTCATACACATAGTGTACTGATTACTTGAGAGTAAACAATATAGAAGTCATACACAGAGAGTACTGATTACTTGAGAGTAAACAATATAGAAGTCATACACATAGTGTACTGATTACTTGAGAGTAAACAATAAAGAAGTCATACACATAGTGTACTGATTACTTGAAAGTAAACAATATAGAAGTCATACACAGAGTGTACTGATTACTTGAGAGTAAAAAATATAGAAATCATACACATAGTGTACTGATTACTTGAGAGTAAACAATATAGAGGTCATGCACAGAGAGTACTGATTACTTGAGAGAAACAATATAGAAATCATACACAGAGAGTACTGATTACTTGAGAGTAAACAATATAGATGTCATACACAGAGAGTACTGATTACTTGAGAGTAAATAATATAGAAGTCATACACAGAGTGTACTGATTACTTGAGAGTAAACAATAAAGAAGTCATACACATAGTGTACTGATTACTTGAGAGTAAGCAATATAGAAGTCATACACAGAGTGTACTGATTACTTGATAGTAAGCAATATAGAAATCATACACAGAGAGTACTGATTACTTGAAAGTAAACAATATAGAAGTCATACACAGAGTGTACTGAATACTTGAGAGTAGGCAATATACAAGTCATACACATAGTGTACTGATTACTTGAGAGTAAACAATATAGAAGTCATACACAGAGAGTACTGATTACTTGAGAGTAAACAATATAGAAGTCATACACATAGTGTACTGATTACTTGAGAGTAAACAATAAAGAAGTCATACACATAGTGTACTGATTACTTGAAAGTAAACAATATAGAAGTCATACACATAGTGTACTGATTACTTGAAAGTAAACAATATAGAAGTCATACACAGAGAGTACTGATTACTTGAGAGTAAACAATATAGAAGTCATACACATAGTGTACTGATTTGAGAGTAAACAATAAAGAAGTCATACACATAGTGTACTGATTACTTGAAAGTAAACAATATAGAAGTGATACACAGAGTGTACTGATTACTTGAGAGTAAGCAATATAGATGTCATACACAGAGAGTACTGATTACTTGAGAGTAAACAATATAGAAGGCATACACATAGTGTACTGATTACTTGAGATTAAACAATATAGAAGTCATACACAGAGAGTACTGATTACTTGAGAGTAAACAATATAGAAGTCATACACATAGTGTACTGATTACTTGAGAGTAAACAATATAGAAGTCATACACAGAGAGTACTGATTACTTGAGAGTAAACAACATACAAGTCATACGCAGAGAGTACTGATTACTTGAGAGTAAACAATATAGAAGTCATACACAGAGAGTACTGCTTAATTGAGAGTAAACAATATAGGAGTCATACACATAGTGTACTGATTACTTGAGAGTAAACAATATAGAAGTCATACACAGAGAGTACTGGTTACTTGAGTGTAAGCAATATAGAAGTCATACACAGAGTGTACTGATTACTTGAGAGTAAACAATATAGAAGTCATACACAGAGAGTATTGATTACTTGAGTGTAAGCAATATAGAAGTCATACACAGAGTGTACTGATTACTTAAGAGTAAACAATATAGATGTCATCACAGAGTGTACTGATTAGTTGAGAGTAACCAATATAGGAGTCATACACAGAGAGTACTGATTACTTGAGAGAAACAATATAGAAATCATACACAGAGTGTACTGATTACTTGAGAGTAAACAATATAGAAGTCATACACAGAGAGTACTGCTTACTTGAGAGTAAACAATATAGAAGTCATACACATAGTGTACTGATTACTTGAGAGTAACCAATATAGAAGTCATATACATAGAGTACTGATTACTTGAGAGTAAACAATATAGAAGTCATACACAGAGAGTATTGATTACTTGAGTGTAAGCAATATACAAGTCATACACATAGTGTACTGATTACTTGAGAGTAAACAATATAGAAGTCATACACAGAGAGTACTGATTACTTGAGTGTAAGCAATATACAAGTCATACACATAGTGTACTGATTACTTGAGAGTAAACAATAAAGAAGTCATACACAGAGAGTATTGATTACTTGAGTGTAAGCAATATACAAGTCATACACATAGTGTACTGATTACTTGAGAGTAAACAATATAGAAGTCATACACATAGTGTACTGATTACTTGAGAGTAAACAATAAAGAAGTCATACACATAGTGTACTGATTACTTGAAAGTAAACAATATAGAAGTCATACACATAGTGTACTGATTACTTGAAAGTAAACAATATAGAAGTCATACACAGAGAGTACTGATTACTTGAGAGTAAACAATATAGAAGTCATACACATAGTGTACTGATTTGAGAGTAAACAATAAAGAAGTCATACACATAGTGTACTGATTACTTGAGAGTAAGCAATATAGATGTCACACACAGAGAGTACTGATTACTTGAGAGTAAACAATATAGAAGGCATACACATAGTGTACTGATTACTTGAGATTAAACAATATAGAAGTCATACACAGAGAGTACTTATTACTTGAGAGTAAACAATATAGAAGTCATACACATAGTGTACTGATTACTTGAGAGTAAACAATATAGAAGTCATACACAGAGAGTACTGATTACTTGAGAGTAAACAACATACAAGTCATACGCAGAGAGTACTGATTACTTGAGAGTAAACAATATAGAAGTCATACACAGAGAGTACTGCTTAATTGAGAGTAAACAATATAGGAGTCATACACATAGTGTACTGATTACTTGAGAGTAAACAATATAGAAGTCATACACAGAGAGTACTGGTTACTTGAGTGTAAGCAATATAGAAGTCATACACAGAGTGTACTGATTACTTGAGAGTAAACAATATAGAAGTCATACACAGAGAGTATTGATTACTTGAGTGTAAGCAATATAGAAGTCATACACAGAGTGTACTGATTACTTAAGAGTAAACAATATAGATGTCATCACAGAGTGTACTGATTAGTTGAGAGTAAACAATATAGGAGTCATACACAGAGAGTACTGATTACTTGAGAGAAACAATATAGAAATCATACACAGAGTGTACTGATTACTTGAGAGTAAACAATATAGAAGTCATACACAGAGAGTACTGCTTACTTGAGAGTAAACAATATAGAAGTCATACACATAGTGTACTGATTACTTGAGAGTAACCAATATAGAAGTCATATACATAGAGTACTGATTACTTGAGAGTAAACAATATAGAAGTCATACACAGAGAGTATTGATTACTTGAGTGTAAGCAATATACAAGTCATACACATAGTGTACTGATTACTTGAGAGTAAACAATATAGAAGTCATACACAGAGAGTACTGATTACTTGAGAGTAAACAATATAGAAGTCATACACAGAGAGTATTGATTACTTGAGTGTAAGCAATATACAAGTCATACACATAGTGTACTGATTACTTGAGAGTAAACAATATAGAAGTCATACACAGAGTGTACTGATTACTTGAGAGTAAAAAATATAGAAATCATACACATAGTGTACTGATTACTTGAGAGTAAACAATATAGAGGTCATGCACAGAGAGTACTGATTACTTGAGAGAAACAATATAGAAATCATACACAGAGAGTACTGATTACTTGAGAGTAAACAATATAGATGTCATACACAGAGAGTACTGATTACTTGAGAGTAAATAATATAGAAGTCATACACAGAGTGTACTGATTACTTGAGAGTAAACAATAAAGAAGTCATACACATAGTGTACTGATTACTTGAGAGTAAGCAATATAGAAGTCATACACAGAGTGTACTGATTACTTGAGAGTAAGCAATATAGAAGTCATACACAGAGAGTACTGATTACTTGAAAGTAAACAATATAGAAGTCATACACAGAGTGTACTGAATACTTGAGAGTAAGCAATATACAAGTCATACACATAGTGTACTGATTACTTGAGAGTAAACAATATAGAAGTCATACACAGAGAGTACTGATTACTTGAGAGTAAACAATATAGAAGTCATACACATAGTGTACTGATTACTTGAGAGTAAACAATAAAGAAGTCATACACATAGTGTACTGATTACTTGAAAGTAAACAATATAGAAGTCATACACAGAGTGTACTGATTACTTGAGAGTAAACAATATAGAAGTCATACACAGAGAGTACTGATTACTTGAGAGTAAACAATATAGAAGTCATACACATAGTGTACTGATTACTTGAGAGTAAACAATAAAGAAGTCATACACATAGTGTACTGATTACTTGAAAGTAAACAATATAGAAGTCATACACAGAGTGTACTGATTACTTGAGAGTAAGCAATATAGAAGTCATACACAGAGTGTACTGATTACTTGAGAGTAAACAATATAGAAGTCATACACAGAGAGTACTGATTACTTGAGAGTAAACAATATAGAAGTCATACACAGAGTGTACTGATTACTTGAGAGTAAACAACATAGAAGTCATACACAGAGAGTACTGATTACTTGAGAGTAAACAATATAGAAGTCATACACAGAGTGTACTGATTACTTGAGAGTAAACAATATAGAAGTCATACACAGAGTGTACTGATTACTTGAGAGTAAACAATATAGAAGTCATACACAGAGTATACTGATTACTTGAGAGTAAGCAATATAGAAGTCATACACATAGTGTACTGATTACTTGAGAGTAAACAACATAGAAGTCATACACAGAGAGTACTGATTACTGGAGAGTAAACAATATAGCAGTCATACACAGAGTGTACTGATTACTTGAGAGTAAAGAATATAGAAGTCATACACAGAATCTACTGATTACTTGAGAGTAAACAATTTGAATTTTAATCAAATCAAGGAGCTTTTGGTTACTGTAAAAGATAAACTAGGAATAAACTGCCTTGATAAGAAGTTACGAAAATATGACTCTAAAATGTATATTGTACTTCTGTAAACGTTTAGTATCTGTTACATTAGATGTAGTTTCACAATTTACTGGTAGAAGTAGTAGGCCTAACTCCATATTATATTACTATTTTATATTCAATATTTAATTCAGACAAATTAATCACCTATTTATGTTGGTTTTTCATGAAGACTATTAATTTCTAAAGTTGAGATTAAATCTGATAGAAATATCAGTTATGATTTTTTTTTATGTCATACAAGTAACAGTCTTAATCCAATGCCTTCTAATGTACGAGAGGGCCCGGGTGGCTAAATGAGTTAGATAGTTGAGTTACCTAACAACTCATACAAGACTATCACCAATGCGGAGTGGGTTCGCGCCCTGCTTTGTAAGTTACAAAAAGGGTGCACTCGACTCGCTGCGCAAATGATAAAGTTTACCAGTTGCTTGCCCATGGTCGGTGGTTCTCTCCGGGTACTCTGGTTTCTTCCACCACTAAAACTGGTCGCCATGATATAGCTGAAATATTGCTGAAAGTGGCGTTAAGCAAAATAAATCAATCAATCAATCTAATGTAAGACCCAGCCATTGTACAGTGATGGTGTGTGATTTTTAATTTATTGCAAACGAATCTGTGCAGGTTTATTTTTGCTTGTTTATATCTGAATTAGCGTTGGAGAGGAGGGTTTGAATACCATTAATCAGTTTAACTCCTCCACAATTACTGTTGGAGTGGAGGGTTTGAATACCATTAATGGGTCTAACTCCTCCACAATTACTGTTGGAGTGGATTGTTTGAATACCATTAATGGGCTTAACTCCTCCACAATTACTGTTGGAGTGGAGGGTTTGAATACCATTAAAGGGTTTAACTCCTCCACAATTACTGTTGGAGTTGAGAGTTTGAATACCATTAATGGGTTCAATTATTGATGGTATTGGTGGTATTGTTGACCATCATTATCAATATTTAAACTATTATGGTTTTTAAATGTTATTTTAGAGTTGATAGAAGCACCAAACAACATGCATGTTTCATGTATTTGTCGACCATTATATTTCTGACTTTATATCATATTTAGCACACACATACACACACCAACACCCACCCACCCTCTGTGTTTATCCTCTCACCCTTCTTGATACAAACGCTATTTAACTATTTTACGTGACTGGTCTCAGAATAAGGCTTGTTTCCGTTCGTTTTTTCCTTCAAGAAAATGCCATGTAATTCCTAGTTAATAAATTATACATTTTCTGATCAATATATTGATCAAATAAAACTTCAATTCCGTTATAGAAACCAGAGTTGTGGAATTTTATTATTGATCCAAGCTAAGGAGTTTGTATCGATTTATAGTCTTTGCAGCATCAAGCTACCTGGTGCTGCATTCAGCATCCATATTCAGGGTTGCTATGGAGATGACATCATGTCTGCTATTATGCTAATTGGTTCCTTTTACGGCAGAGAAATATACATTTTTAAAGGAGATACAGGAAAACCATCTGGTTGATAATGTAAGCGACACTATTCTATATCACATGGAAAAAGGTGTTAAATACACTGAAAATATGATATAAAACGGACAGGAGAAGGGAAAGAGTGTCACATCAACGACACAATATATACAAGAAATAAAATGGGGACAGTTCTGTCTTTTTCACCGCGACCACGGAAGCCATTATACGAAGAAGTGAATTTAAATAATTATCAATATGAACTTTTGAATAATACGAAAAATTCGTCAAATCAGAAAGATAAAAGCTACAAGAAACATTCAATTTTTCTTAGTGGACTAAGTTGGAAAAAATTTACAGTAAACAATGGTAAACGGAAAGACAAAAACTTTCAACGATTCTCAAATGCTTCCATTGTTCCTGGAAAAATTGACAACAACTTCAACATTGAGAATGTGGATATTAATAAAAACATATCGAAGTCTGTTTCCAGTTATAACATAAAGCCAGAAAAACAAGAAGAAAAGAAAAATATAGAGAGAAAATCCGTCAAAAAGTTGGACAAAGCCACAAGTCCCAAAAGGACAGTAATTCAAGCCAGTACATCGGAGTTATTGAAGTGCTTAGGAGAATTTCTGAGGAAAAAATGTAAGAGATTAAGAAACTTCGAGAGTCATAGTGCCATCGTATGGCTCCGAACAGTAGATAGATCTTTGTTGTTACAAGGTTGGCAGGACGTAGCGTTCATTAATCCAGCGAACGTAGTGTTTTTGTACATGCTCGTGAAGGATTCGATGTATAACGATATAGACTCCGAACACGAACTCCAGGCAATTGTGTTGACATGCCTGTACCTATCGTATTCATACATGGGCAATGAAATAAGCTATCCACTCAAACCATTTCTTGTAGAGGAAAACAGGGACACATTTTGGGATCGCACTTTAGTTATCTTAAATCGACACAGTTCTAATATGTTGCGCTTGAACAGTGACCCCAGTTTCTTTACTGAAGTGTTCACAGAATTGAAAGCATACTCGCCTTGTATATGAGCCTTGTGACTTTAATTATTGCCATGTTGCCAAGAACCCACCAAGATAATTTTGTATTGTATGTAACGAATGATGATTTGTTCTGATGTAATAGAATTACAAATCTTGTTTTGAGAGATAATGGTTCTTCCAAGAGTTGTTTTAAATACACGATATTAAGCTCAATTTACGTATATCAGAGAGATAGAGAGTGAAAGGCAATATGGAATGAGTATAAACTCATTTTAACAGAATGAACAAGTGCTATGTAAGTACTAACACACCACATCCGATTAAATCCGAAATGTTCCTCTAATTACTTTTTAATTGAATAGCAATGCTGAAATGATTTACAAAATATCAGTCAAATATATAGCTTTTAGTTTTCATTACACGATAATTTCTTGTCATATCATTTTTTCATAGTGTTAATGATCTTGTTAATGATTGATTTCAAATTTGGAAAATATCTGTAGAAGCTTTTTCACTTTATTTGATTAAGAATTTAAATCAATACTAAATCAACGTGTACGTCATCTAGATTTGATACATAATTTGTGGTCATAGGATGAATCATTTGTTCAGGTTTATACAGTGTGTTAATTGGTTTTTCACAAATCGATACGTAAAGAGATTGCTACGACGCTACGGAACAAGACGCAGAATAGAATATCAATATTGAATAACATTAATACCTTAGAGTGATTGTATCCATTGATTAATGTTAGTGTGTATAAACCTAATCACTTAGACAAAATGGTAGGGGGAAAATAACATTGTATACCTATGTCAAGAAAATGTTAGGGAAAAATAGCATTGTATACCTTTGTCAAGAAAATGGTAGGGAAAAATAACATTGCATACCTTTGTCAAGAAAATGGTAGGGAAATAACATTGTATACCCTTGTCAAGAAAATGGTGGGGAAAAATAACATTGCATACCTTTGTCAAGAAAATGGTAGGGAAAAATAATATTGCATACCTTTGTCAAGAAAATGGTGGGGAAAAATAACATTGCATACCTTTGTCAAGAAAATGGTAGGGAAAAATAACATTGTATACCTTTGTCAAGAAAATGGTAGGGAAAAATAACATTGCATACCTTTGTCAAGAAAATGGTGGGGAAAAATAACATTGTATACCTTTGTCAAGAAAATGGTAGGGAAAAAAAACATTGTATTCCTTTGTCAAGAAAATGGTACGAAATATTTTTTTAGCATTACCGCAGGCGCTCGTGGCACGGAATTAGCCCCTCCCCTTTAAAGAAACAAACTGTCTGTCTACATAGAAGGAAGAGGAGGATAATTCTCGCGCCACGAGCACCTGTGGTGTCAACAATATAATACATATAGCTTGAAACTATATAACAAATAGTATATACATGTAGATAAAACGGTCAATTCTTATACAAGATTTGATTTTGAACGAGTCGTGTTCACCAAATTCCAAATTTACGTTTTTGTTTTTGTTTATATTAGTTTATAACGTTGTTGAAGGTTAAGAATTATAGTTCATAAATTGTGAGGTGAAATGGTGGGATTTTACTGCCTGACAACAATGGAACGGAATGGACAATGCAGAGGAGGGGGTGTGGGAAAGGGAGGGGGTATATTGAACATCTTTTTGTATCTGTCAATGATATACTTTATTTAATAAACCAAACCTTTTAAGTATATGCTAAATGCGTTAACCGAAAAATAATATAATTCTAAAATATCGATGTTTAACAATATAATGCCCTCTATCGGGAAGAATGCATAGACATAATGATAAGGTTTTTCTTCCTTCTATTTATGACCAATTAAAACATAGATATCAATTCAGTGCACACGACGTGTTACTTTGTATAACAAGATTTGTTTGTTTTTTTGTTTGTGTTTTAACGCCACTTTCAGCAATATTTCAGCTATATCATGGCGACCAGTTTTAGTGGTGGAAGAAGCCGGAAAACCCGGAGAGAACCACCGACCATGGGCAAGCAACTGGTAAGCTTTATCACTTGCGGTTGCGAGTCGAGTGCACCCTTTTTTGTAATTTACAAAGCCGGGCGCGAACCCACGCCGTATTGGTGATAGACTTGTATGAGTTGTTAGGTAATCCAACTACCTAACTCATTGAGCCACCCGGGCCCTTGTATAACAAGATTGTTACGTCATATTACCAAAGCAATTTAAAAGTGATATTCTTTTCCCAAATTTTATTATTCTATATAAATTAAGTTAATTCAGATAATTATTTAAGATTGTTGCCAATTGTTTATACAGAGTATAGATAGATGATATTTATGTTTTTATTTATAAAGGGGAGGAGATTCGGTATGTATTACAAATGGTTCACTATTATGTGATATGGTATGTTAAATTGTGTGAAGAAGATTATTTTTTGTTAATATTATAATATTATGCTATGAAATTTTTCAGTTGAATTGTGAATATTTGTAAATGACTGCAATGAATAAACTATGAAATTTTATAATTTGAGCTGTTTTGAGTTCATTTTTTATGTATTTATTTATGTGTCCTGGTGCCCAACACGATTTCCATATCAAATGATGCTAGTGTCGTTAAACAGTAACACGACGGGTGTGACCAGTGGAGCAGGAACTGCTCTCTTCCGGAGTACATGAGTTCATCACCGGTTTTAGTGAGGTTCATGTTTCTGAATCGTTAGTTTTCTGTGTTGTGTTTGTAGACCATTGTTTGTCCTTTTATCCCTTTCTTTCGGACACTGTATGGTCTGTCCTACTTCGATTTACGGCTTCTGATTATCCATTGAGCATCTTTAATTTTTTTAAATTTCAATTGAAAGAGTAACATCACGGTAAAAGGGAGAGGGGGAGCTGGTGTCACCTCCTATATAAAAGCATATATAGACGTGTCTTTGGAAGGGGTCGACTTTGTATCGGCTTTCCAATATACGATTGGGCTGCACATTTGGTACTAGGCACTATGAGTGCCTCGTGTTTGCTGAAACGTTGGTAGGCACTATAATGTGTGTCTCGTGCTTGCTGAATCGTTGATAGGCACTGTGAGTGCCTCGTGTTTGTTGACAAGTTGCTAGGTACTATAATGAGTGCCTCGTGTTTGTTGACACGTGGCTAGGTACTGTAATGATTTCATCTTGTTTTTAGATTCGTTGGTAGGCACTATGAGTGCCTCGTGTTTGCTGACACGTTGCTTGGTACTATAATGAGTGCCTTGTGTTTGTTGATCGGTTACTAGGTACTACAATGAGTGCCTCGTGTTTGTGTACCCGTTGCTAGGTACTACAATGAATGCCATGTGTATGTTGACCAGTTGTTAGGTACTATTATGAGTGCCTCGTGTTTGTTGACCGGTTACTAGGTACTATAATGAGTGCCTTGTGTTTGGTGACCAGTTACTAGGGGCTATAATGAGAGCCTCGTATTTGTGGACCCATTGCTAGGTACTATAACGAGTGCCTTGTGTTTGTTGACCCGTTGCTAGGTACTATAATGAGTGCCTAATGTTTGTGGACCCGTTGACAGGCACTACAATGAGTGCCTCGTGCTTGGTGGGCTTTTGCTAGGTACTATAGTGACTGACTTGTGTTTGTTGACCGGTTACCAAGAACTATAATGAGGGCCTCGTGTTTTTAGACCCGTTGATAGGCACTACGATGAGCGCATCGTGTTTGTTAGACTGTTGCCACAATGAGTGCCGCGTGTTTGTTAGACTGTTGCCACAATGAGTGCCGCGTGTTTGTTAGACTGTTGCCACAATGAGTGCCGCGTGTTTGTTAGACTGTTGCCACAATGAGTGCATCGTGTTTGTTAGACTGTTGCCACAATGAGTGCCGCGTGTTTGTTAGACTGTTGCCACAATGAGTGCCGCATGTGTGTTAGACTGTTGCCACAATGAGTGCCGCGTGTTTGTTAGACTGTTGCCACAATGAGTGCCGCGTGTTTGTTAGATTGTTGCCACAATGAGTGCCGCGTGTTTGTTAGACTGTTGCCACAATGAGTGCCGCGTGTTTGTTAGACTGTTGCCACAATGAGTGGCGCGTGTTTGTTAGACTGTTGCCACAATGAGTGCCGCGTGTTTGTTAGACTGTTGCCACAATGAGTGCCGCGTGTTTGTTAGACTGTTGCCACAATGAGTGCCGCGTGTTTGTTAGACTGTTGCCACAATGAGTGCCGCGTGTTTGTTAGACTGTTGCCACAATGAGTGCCGCGTGTTTGTTAGACTGTTGCCACAATGAGTGCCGCGTGTTTGTTAGACTGTTGCCACAATGAGTGCCGCGTGTTTGTTAGACTGTTGCCACAATGAGTGCCGCGTGTTTGTTAGACTGTTGCCACAATGAGTGCCGCGTGTTTGTTAGACTGTTGCCACAATGAGTGCCGCGTGTTTGTTAGACTGTTGCCACAATGAATGCCGCGTGTTTGTTAGACTGTTGCCACAATGAGTGCCGCGTGTTTGTTAGACTGTTGCCACAATGAGTGCCGCGTGTTTGTTAGACTGTTGCCACAATGAGTGCCGCGTGTTTGTTAGACTGTTGCCACAATGAGTGCATCGTGTTTGTTAGACTGTTGTCACAATGAGTGCCGCGTGTTTGTTGGACTGTTGCCACAATGAGTGCCGCGTGTTTGTTAGACTGTTGCCACAATGAGTGCCGCGTGTTTGTTAGACTGTTGCCACAATGAGTGCCGCGTGTTTGTTAGACTGTTGCCACAATGAGTGCCGCGTGTTTGTTAGACTGTTGCCACCATGAGTGCCGCGTGTTTGTTAGACTGTTGCCACAATGAGTGCCGCGTGTTTGTTAGACTGTTGCCACAATGAGTGCATCGTGTTTGTTAGACTGTTGCCACAATGAGTGCCGCGTGTTTGTTAGACTGTTGCCACAATGAGTGCCGCGTGTTTGTTAGACTGTTGCCACAATGAGTGCCGCGTGTTTGTTAGACTGTTGCCACAATGAGTGCCGCATGTTTGTTAGACTGTTGCCACAATGAGTGCCGCGTGTTTGTTAGACTGTTGCCACAATGAGTGCCGCGTGTTTGTTAGACTGTTGCCACAATGAGTGCCGCGTGTTTGTTAGACTGTTGCCACAATGAGTGCCGCGTGTTTGTTAGACTGTTGCCACAATGAGTGCCGCGTGTTTGTTAGACTGTTGCCACAATGAGTGCATCGTGTTTGTTAGACTGTTGTCAAAATGAGTGCATCGTGTTTGTTAGACTGTTGCCACAATGAGTGCCGCGTGTTTGTTAGACTGTTGCCACAATGAGTGCCGCGTGTTTGTTAGACTGTTGCCACAATGAGTGCCGCGTGTTTGTTAGACTGTTGCCACAATGAGTGCCGCGTGTTTGTTAGACTGTTGCCACAATGAGTGTCGCGTGTTTGTTAGACTGTTGCCACAATGAGTGCCGCGGGTTTGTTGGGGGCGTATTTAGGTACGATTTACCGTGTCCATTATCTCACCATTACTTGTGCCAATGAACACACATTTTCGTAAGTATATTGTAGTGCCATTGTTAGAAGAGTTTGAAGATACCAAAGAGGTAGTCAGAATCCGTATATTGAAGGACAGACAACTTAATGGTCAAAAGAAGAAGTAACAGGACAAACAACGATCTACATAGCACACACATAAAACTAATGAATCCCACAGAAAAGCGGGGGTAAACCCAGGTGCTTCGGAAGTGTAGACAGTTCCTGCTCCACTAGTGGCACCCGACGTGTTAATCTAGTTACAAACCCGGTGCTGATTTTGTATTTGATATACTAGATACGACAAAGGATATCTGTTCTCCCATCAACCATTACCTTCTAGATACGGTGTTTCAGCAGACAAATCGTTCTACTCTCTCCTAATTGTTACCAATTAATCTAACATATATCACGGGGACGTCGTGGTCGTGGTCGTATGGTAGTTGGATTAACAACTACACCTGTAATAAGTACCCATCACCACTAAAGTTGTGAGTTCAAATCCCGTTCATGGTGAGCTGTACTCGATACAACATCTCATGTATATATTGAAAATAATTCTACCCGACATTTTGTTTTCAACTTAATACTGAACCTGTTTTTATTTACTTGAAAATCCTTCATTAGGGGGAACTCTGGAGTATAGAAATGATTATACATGTAAAATTATTAGAAACTCTAACGATATATATTGTGATCTTTGATACATAAAGATAAGAAGAGTCTGACGATACCAAAGGTGTAATAATCAGAATCCGTAAATCGAAGATGAACAGACAACACAATGGCCAAAAGAAAAGTACAAAAGGACAAACAACGATCTACAAAACATACATATAAAACCAAAGATAATGTTCATTTTACTTCCATTTCCATGGCATTCATTTGTAAGTGTACAGATCATTTATCTATATATAGTTGGTTATTTAGGAAACTACAACAATAGACCACTTATGTATAATTCCTTTCTTCACTTTACCTACTTTTATTCAGAATATGATAGGATTGGATTGCTACTTCATGTCAATTTGCCGACAGGTGCAAAACGATGCTTAACAGGCATTTATCTTACAGAATACTATTTTTAGCTTTCTCCTTCCTGCTTTTAACCAATTACTATTCCTATTAAGCGTTTATCTAACATAGTACTATTTTTAGCTTTCTTCTTTCTGCTTTTAGCCAATCAGTGTTCCGATTTACCATTGATATTATATTTGTAAAGTAATATCATTACAGGGTTATTGCACGGATATTATGGTTCCTCTTAGATAAGTTTAAGCCATCATCTCGAATGTTTTGCGGTCGCCACCATGACTTGGTTGACCGTTATGGAAAATGACCACAGATACGTTCCACTTGTCGTAAGCACTTCCCGGTTCTTTCCTCATTCATGATATATCACCGGGTTTGTAACTAGATTAACACGACGGGTGTGACTAGCGGAGCAAGAACTGCTCACCCATCCGGAGCACCTGAGTTCACCCCTGGTTTTTAGTGGGGTTAGTGTTACTCGATCTTTAGTTTTATATGTATGTTTTGTAGATCGCTGTTTGTCCTTTTGTCCTTTTTCTTTTGGCCATTGTGTTGTCTGTTCTTCTTCGATTTACGGATTCTGCTTACCCCTGTGGTATCTTCAAGCTCTTCTTAGGGAATAAACGTCAGAGAAATCGAAGGAACAATCAAGAATGGACAACCAAGAGAAACTGGCAACATTGGGTAAACAAGACACAGGACGAAGACAAACAAAGCACAAAACATAACACAGAAAACTAAAACAACGAGCAACACGGACATCACCAAATACCAGGGGTGAACCCATGTGCTCGCGAAGGGCAATCAGTGCCGACCTCTTATAAGACACACGTCATCTTGCCCATATAGTCAATATGTGTTGGACACCACTTTACGAAATAATGCTAACAAGACGTGAGCCATCCTACAATGTACCTGGCAGAATATCAAAGTGCGCGATATTGTATATCAGACCTTTAAAAATGACAGAAGAACAGTTTTGACCTGTCGATGACCTCATATACCAGTGTAAATATCGTGGAAACTTTTGGGTACATTTGACTTGATATACAGTTAATATGAATACAACAGTGTTATATGACAATATGTTGTCAGTTGACTTGATATATAGTTAATATGAACATAACAGTAGTATATGACAATATGTTGTTAGTTGACTTGATATACAGTTAATATGAATTCAACAGTAGTATAGTGAGCGAGTGATTGTTATTTAGCGCCAAGTGAGGAATTGTTCTGCTATATCATGGCAAGAACAAGTTATATGTCGTGAGGAATTGTTCTGCTATATCATGGTAAGAACAAGTTATATGTCGTGAGGAATTGTTCTGCTATATCATGGCAAGAACAAGTTATATTTCGTTAGCAATTGTTCTGCTATATCATGGCAATAGCAAGTTATATTTCGAGAGCAATTGTACTGCTATATCATGACAAGAACAAGCTATATTTCATGAGCAATTGTTCTGCTATATCATTGGAAGAACAAGTTATATTTCGTGAGCAATTGTTCTGCTATATCATTGGAAGAACAAGTTATATTTCGTGAGCAATTGTTCTGCTATATAATGGCAAGAACAAGTTATATTTCGTGAGCAATTGTTCTGCTATATCATGGTAAGAACAAGTTATATGTCGTGCGCAATTGTTCTGCTATATCATGGCAAGAACAAGTTATATTTCGTTAGCAATTGTTCTGCTATATAATGGCAAGAACAAGTTATATTTCGTGAGCAATTGTACTGCTATATCATGACAAGAACAAGTTATATTTCGTTAGCAATTGTTCTGCTATATAATGGTAAGAACGAGTTATATGTCGTGAGGAATTGTTCTGCTATATCATGGCAAGAACAAGTTATATGTCGTTAGCAATTGTTCTGCTATATAATGGCAAGAACAAGTTATATTTCGTGAGCAATTGTACTGCTATATCATGACAAGAACAAGCTATATTTCATGGGCAATTGTTCTGCTATATCATTGGAAGAACAAGTTATATTTCGTGAGCAATTGTTCTGCTATATAATGGCAAGAACAAGTTATATTTCGTGAGCAATTGTTCTGCTATATAATGGCAAGAACAAGTTATATTTCGTGAGCAATTGTTCTGCTATATAATGGCAAGAACAAGTTATATTTCGTGAGCAATTGTTCGGCTATATAATGGCAAGAACAAGTTATATTTCGTGAGCAATTGTTCTGCTATATAATGGCAAGAACAAGTTATATTTCGTGAGCAATTGTTCTGCTATATCATGGCAAGAACAAGTTATATTTCGTGAGCAATTGTTCTGCTATATAATGGCAAGAACAAGTTATATTTCGTGAGCAATTGTTCTGCTATATAATGGCAAGAACAAGTTATATTTCGTGAGCAATTGTTCTGCTATATAATGGCAAGAACAAGTTATATTTCGTGAGCAATTGTTCTGCTATATCATTGGAAGAACAAGTTATATTTCGTGAGCAATTGTTCTGCTATATAATGGCAAGAACAAGTTATATTTCGTGAGCAATTGTTCTGCTATATCATGGTAAGAACAAGTTATATGTCGTGCGCAATTGTTCTGCTATATCATGGCAAGAACAAGTTATATTTCGTTAGCAATTGTTCTGCTATATAATGGCAAGAACAAGTTATATTTCGTGAGCAATTGTACTGCTATATCATGACAAGAACAAGTTATATTTCGTTAGCAATTGTTCTGCTATATAATGGTAAGAACGAGTTATATGTCGTGAGGAATTGTTCTGCTATATCATGGCAAGAACAAGTTATATTTCGTTAGCAATTGTTCTGCTATATAATGGCAAGAACAAGTTATATTTCGTGAGCAATTGTACTGCTATATCATGACAAGAACAAGCTATATTTCATGGGCAATTGTTCTGCTATATCATTGGAAGAACAAGTTATATTTCGTGAGCAATTGTTCTGCTATATAATGGCAAGAACAAGTTATATTTCGTGAGCAATTGTTCTGCTATATAATGGCAAGAACAAGTTATATTTCGTGAGCAATTGTTCTGCTATATCATGGCAAGAACAAGTTATATTTCGTGAGCAATTGTTCGGCTATATAATGGCAAGAACAAGTTATATTTCGTGAGCAATTGTTCTGCTATATAATGGCAAGAACAAGTTATATTTCGTGAGCAATTGTTCTGCTATATCATGGCAAGAACAAGTTATATTTCGTGAGCAATTGTTCTGCTATATAATGGCAAGAACAAGTTATATTTCGTGAGCAATTGTTCTGCTATATAATGGCAAGAACAAGTTATATTTCGTGAGCAATTGTTCTGCTATATAATGGCAAGAACAAGTTATATTTCGTGAGCAATTGTTCTGCTATATCATGGCAAGAACAAGTTATATTTCGTGAGCAATTGTTCTGCTATATAATGGCAAGAACAAGTTATATTTCGTGAGCAATTGTTCTGCTATATAATGGCAAGAACAAGTTATATTTCGTGAGCAATTGTTCTGCTATATAATGACAAGAACAAGTTATATTTCGTGAGCAATTGTTCTGCTATAGCATGGCAAGAACAAGTTATATTTCGTTAACAATTGTTCTGCTATAAAATGGCAAGAACAAGTTATATTTCGTGAGCAATTGTTCTGCTATATAATGGCAAGAACAAGTTATATTTCGTGATCAATTGTTCTGCTATATAATGGCAAGAACAAGTTATATTTCGTGAGCAATTGTTCTGCTATATCATGGCAAGAACAAGTTATATTTCGTGAGCAATTGTTCTGCTATATCATTGGAAGAACAAGTTATATTTCATGAGCAATTGTTCTGCTCTATCATGGCAAGAACAAGTTATATTTCGTGAGCAATTGTTCTGCTATATCATTGGCAGAACAAGTTATATTTCGTGAGCAATTGTTCTGCTATATCATTGCAAGAACAAGTTATATTTCGTGCGCAATTGTTCTGCTATATAATGGCAAGAACAAGTTATATTTCGTGAGCAATTGTTCTGCTATATAATGGCAAGAACAAGTTATATTTCGTGAGCAATTGTTCTGCTATATCATGGCAAGAACAAGTTATATTTCGTGAGCAATTGTTCTGCTATATAATGGCAAGAACAAGTTATATTTCGTGAGCAATTGTTCTGCTATATAATGGCAAGAACAAGTTATATTTCGTGAGCAATTGTTCTGCTATATAATGACAAGAACAAGTTATATTTCGTGAGCAATTGTTCTGCTATAGCATGGCAAGAACAAGTTATATTTCGTTAACAATTGTTCTGCTATAAAATGGCAAGAACAAGTTATATTTCGTGAGCAATTGTTCTGCTATATAATGGCAAGAACAAGTTATATTTCGTGATCAATTGTTCTGCTATATAATGGCAAGAACAAGTTATATTTCGTGAGCAATTGTTCTGCTATATCATGGCAAGAACAAGTTATATTTCGTGAGCAATTGTTCTGCTATATCATTGGAAGAACAAGTTATATTTCATGAGCAATTGTTCTGCTATATCATGGCAAGAACAAGTTATATTTCGTGAGCAATTGTTCTGCTATATCATTGGCAGAACAAGTTATATTTCGTGAGCAATTGTTC
Organism: Bathymodiolus brooksi; assembly: GCA_963680875.1. Taxonomy (NCBI): domain Eukaryota; kingdom Metazoa; phylum Mollusca; class Bivalvia; order Mytilida; family Modiolidae; genus Bathymodiolus; species Bathymodiolus brooksi. Next base: position 90,444,142 of record OY804587.1, read on the forward strand.
TGCTATATCATTGCAAGAACAAGTTATATTTCGTGCGCAATTGTTCTGCTATATAATGGCAAGAACAAATTATATTTCGTGAGCAATTGTTCTGCTATATCATTGCAAGAACAAGTTATATTTCGTGAGCAATTGTTCTGCTATATCATGGCAAGAACAAGTTATATTTCGTGTGGAATTGTTCTGCTATATCATGGTAAGAACAAGTTATATGTCGTGAGCAATTGTTCTGCTATATCATGGCAAGAACAAGTTATATTTCGTGCGCAATTGTTCTGCTATATCATGGCAAGAACAAGTTATATTCATGAGCAATTGTTCTGCTATATCATGGCAAGAACAAGTTATATTTCGTGCGCAATTGTTCTGCTATATAATGACAAGAACAAGTTATATTTCGTGAGCAATTGTTCCGCTATATCATGGCAAGAACAAGTTATATTTCGTGAGCAATTGTTCTGCTATATCATGGCAAGAACAAGTTATATTTCGTGTGGAATTGTTCTGCTATATCATGGTAAGAACAAGTTATATGTCGTGAGCAATTGTTCTGCTATATCATGGCAAGAACAAGTTATATTTCGTGCGCAATTGTTCTGCTATATCATGGCAAGAACAAGTTATATTTCGCGCGCAATTGTTCTGCTATATCATGGCAAGACTTACACGAGTCCCTATTGAAGATCTGGGATTTCTTCCACGAGTGTGAGAAAAGACGCTGAATTTCTCTTACGAGTGGAAGAAATCCCCGATCTTCAATAAGGACGAGTGCAAGTACCTGTTTCTTCCGTTTCAACTTAAAAACAAAGCATGTCGATTTCGTTCATTCATTCGCATGTCAATGTCATGTTTACTACACAAAATATTACAACGCCACGTGCAATGCAGTAAATACACATTTATTTAAAACCGCCTTAAATCTATTAGGGGAAATCAGTTAAAAAATTCAGGTAAAATTGATATTTGAAGCTTTTTTTAGATCTACTAAGACGACAATTCATATTACTACAACAGTCGCAGAAGCGGACTCCATTGATTATACTAGGCCGATTTGATTAGCTGACAATGCCATGTAAGACAAGGTTACGTGCAGCTGTCTTTATTGCTTGTCTTACATAGAAAACGCATCAAAACGGAAGAACAAGTTATATTTCGTGAGCAATTGTTCTGCTATATCATGGCAAGAACAAGTTATATTTCGTGAGCAATTGTTCTGCTATATAATGACAAGAACAAGTTATATTTCGTTAGCAATAGTTCTGCTATATCATGGCAAGAACAAGTTATATTTCGTGAGCAATTGTTCTGCTATATAATGGCAAGAACAAGTTTTATCCTGCAATCAGTACATTTGCTGTACAAATATACCATACGAATACATTTTTGCTTTATTCGTAGCCTACGAATAAACTTTTGAAGCATACGAATAAACTTTTAAACCTACGAATAAACTTTTAAGCCCCGCCCATAGATTCCGGAACTACTTTTTTGTATGTTTCTGCTCTCCCGTGAAGGAGGTACAATATGCACCGTAACCAATGTCAATAATCGGCCGTCGTCTTTTTCTAATAAATGTTTTCATTCTCGCTACTAAATACAAACCGACAAAATGAAAATAAAATGAAACTAATAATTTTAAAATTCCATAATTTTTTTATACATATTTTACGATAAAAAAAAATCCCAAACATAACAAAAATCGTAAACAAATCCGTCTGCAGGGCACTGTTTGCAGACGACTCGACTTACAGACCAAAGTAAAATGTCAGATTTTAACGAGGAAGTGTCACACTTTAAATTAGAATGGTCATAACTACTGTATCCATCTGATGATATGAATGATGAGGACTTAAATGACTCTCTTATGCAAATTGACATGCCAGAGCCACATGAAAACCTTGTCCTGGATTCAGAACATTCAATTGTGTCTTTGCCAATGTCTTCATCTCAAACAGAAGTCATTCTGCCCGTTACAACTCAAAGTTTATTTCATACACAAACTGACACTACAATATTTCCATCAATAAGTAATATTCAAGATGAAACTCCTTGTCCACCATCTGATGAAAATGAAGTTCCTCCAGAATTTGATGAAAGTTCGATAGATATGTCAGTACATGATATCCAACAGTTCAGAGATGGTCAACAAAACAAGAACACAATGAAAAAGACACTGCGTGATGTGAGCTTGGTTGAAAAAAATTTCCGGTTGAAAAAGGAAGAGAGGGACATTCACTTGATTCCTCCAAATGAATTAGGCCCGCTCCTGGCCAACTTTCTTTTGACAGTGAGGAAAAAAGATGGAGGTGATTTCGAGCCATGCACCTTGCGCTCTATCATTAGTAGGGTTGACAGGAAGCTACGACGAACAAAATATGGGCACTCAATCATTGCCACAGGAATGAAAGATGTATCATTCAACTTGACACGGGAAGCTTTGAAAGCAAAACAAAAGCAGCTTAAACAACAGGGCAAAGGCAATAAACCAAAGAGGGCATGCCCTTTAACAGATGAGGAAATTAACATCCTTTACAACAGAAACGTTCTGGGTAGTCACACACCACAATCATTACTAAATACACTATGGCTAAATAACTCAGTACAGTTTGGTTTGAGAGGTGTACATGAACATTACAATCTAAGGTTAGTACATGTATTTTATTATAAAATTTCTTCATCAATGTTCATTTAATTCACATCAACTACTTCAACGTATTTTCAAGATGAAAAATTGAAATAAGAACACATATTCCTGCTGCTATTACATCAAGTCACTTTAATAGATAATTATTTATATTCTGAAGTCTTTATGACACCACAAAATTAGACTATATTTGTTTTAACCATTTGGAATAATTGTATTCAGTCACTTCCTCCAATCTTGTTGCATCTTTTTTTAAAACAGTGTTTCCTTTTGCGAAATTCCAACAAGTTTGTATGATTTGTCAGTTAAAACTAGTGTTTTATCTGCTGGAATTCTACTGTTGATAAGGATTACATTTTTCTATTTTGTGAAATTCCATTTAAAACTTTGATTCACATACCTCCTGTATACAACAACTGATAGTTCTTGAAAAATTTCCTTCCTTTAATCAGATCTTTATAAAACTTGCATAGGTATTTATGCAATTATTTCTTTCATTTAGTCTTTGCACTTATTTCAAACATCACATGTACACTGTTAGGCCATTAACTCAGCTATTAATCTGAAAGACAATTTTTAGACATTATGGCATTGCTTATAAATAACAAGAAAAAAAGAACAAAATGTAGACTAAATGAGCAATGTTTGAAAATTCGCATGCTTCAAGCTTTCATAATGTATATTTGTATGATCTGACTCAGAAAATATATTCGCACATTACCGGCCACAGCCAATTATGTAAATATTGTTCATTCCAGAAAAATATATCCCTCACTCTAATATTTTTCTCACCACAACACTTATGCAATAAAGTCCGTAATATTCGTACTAGCTTCTCCTCCTTTATATATAATATACTTACATTGTCACAAAATACATAATTTATTTGTACCAGCTTTAGAAACAGGTAGAAAGGTGAGCTTTTGACTCGCTTTTTAGCCTGTTTCACAGCGAGTGCAAATTAATTTAATATTTAACGACAATGTACATATATTGTGTTTATCCTGCAATATCAAAAAGTCCAATACAACTGCCAAATTGACAAAAGATAGCTGAAACAAGCTTCGTACAAATTGTTTTCAATTGTGTCATCTGTGACATCAATGTGTATGCTGAAACCATTTCTTACTGTTGCTCTACACGAATCAGGGACCAGAAATGCTTTATTAGGTCCATTACTAAATAACACTGAAGTTTATTGGACCCCCTTTATTAGTACTACAAATCACACTATTGCAGGATACAATTATTAAAAATCAGGATGTCGGGACATATTTGCATCAAAAGCATGCTAAAATACAGTAATTTCTGTTTCAGATGGGGAGATGTAACTTTAAACACAGCTTCCGATGGTGCGAAATATCTGCAATTAAATGAGAGGCAAACGAAAACTAGGACCGGAGAAAATCTGTCAGATGTTCGCGAGGTTACACCCAAAATTTATGAAGCTGAAGGTGAAAGCCCAGAAAGGGATCCAATTAGAATATATGAAATATATTCCATGAAGCGTCCTAACAATTTCAGTAATGCTGACGACCCATTTTACATAGCACCGAGAACCATTCCGCTGGAAGATTCGAAAACAAACATCTGGTTTCTCCGGCAAAAAGTGGGAGAGAGAAAGCTTGCCGATCTTATGAAAAAAATGAAAGAAAATGGCAAGTTAGACATTAACAAAAGATTAACTAATCACAGTGCCAGGAAATATCTGCTTCAAAAGTTACGAGAACATAATGTGGAGGGGATTGATATAATGCAAATATCTGGGCATAAAAATATAGCATCAATAAATAATTTCTCTAAAATAAGTGAGGAAAAACACAAGCAAATATCAAAAATTCTCAGCAACACCGAGACTAATCTCGTTGAGATTAGGATTCCGAAGAAATTTTCTGTCTGTTCTTCATCCTAATCTCGTTTCAAGCCCTATCAAAGGTATTCTGGAAATTTTAAATTTGACCACCCGGTGCATTCCGATGGATATTTTGGCATGGACGGAGTGTGTCAGATCAAGTGCAGGTAAGATTTCATAAATAGACATATTTTCTAGTTCAAATCTGCAAAAATATTGATATTTCCTTACCCTTTACAGCGTATATCCGACAAAATAATCAAAAATCTACTTTAAGCTGACCGCCATTTTACTGAACTCTAGAACTACACCACGTGATCAAAAATCGTGACGTATTTTGGTATAGTCTGTTTCGTAGTTCGAGATGTCGATGTCAAATATTATATTATAATTTAAAAATCCCATATACACGGCTTGAAATTTTGTAATTTTGTTATAAATATTTTATTAAAACCAATCAACAGCCCATAAAAGATATGCTTGCATATACACAATAAATAATTGACATCGACCTTTCATTTAGAAACATGCTGTAGCAAAATTCGTGACGATTTTGATCACGTGGTGTAGTTCATGAGTTCAGTAAAATGGCGGTCAGCTTAAAGTAGATTTTGGATTATTTTGTCGGATATACGCTGTAAAAGGTAAGGAAATATCAATATTTTTGCAGATTTGAACTAGAAAATATGTCTATTTATGAAATTGAAAAGCTCTGTAGAGCTTGTGTTTTATGTATGTTGTGATATGTATCGACTCTAAATAAAACTTTATTTATTTATTTATTATTTATTAAATCTTACCTGCACTTGACCTGACACACTCCGTCCATGCCAAAATATCCATCGGAATGCACCGGGTGGTCAAATTTAAAATTTCCAGAATACCTTTGATAGGGCTTGAAACGAGATTAGGATGAAGAACAGACAGAACATTTCTTCGGAATCCTAATCTCAACGAGATTACACCGAGACTAATAGTAATAGTAATATAAATGCTTTGGTACCAGTAACTGTTGTCAGCAACTTACCTCGTACAAATTCAACATGCACAAATTCTACAGCCAGTAGCACTTCTGATGTTTCGTGTCGAAGTAATCCAAATGTTTCTTCCTATTGTGCCAATACAAATAATATGTCAAGCGAAATTAGTTCTATGTTTTACGGGGCAGTCCTCCATGTCAACACACTGAATGTGAATGTGTACACAAATCCTCATAACTGAGCCTTGTATTGTTTGACAGCGTTGGTAAATACATTTCTGTGAATCAGTTCAGTTTGTTGAAATAAATTATTAATCTTTCTGTTTTCTCTACTCTGCCTAGGTTACATAAAACTTGCTCGAACCGTCGATGTGTAATGTTTACAATCTGTGCACATTTATGAGCGTCGTACACACACATGTGACGTATGCGATATAAATTAATGTGTTTTCATATCTATGAACAACGTATTAAATATATATATTTCAGGTTCTAAACTATCAATTTTCTATATAGATTTTCATCTTAATCAATAAATCTTCACTTAAATAAAGTTATTTCACTTCCTTTTGAGAACTATTTGTTTGCGAATTTTTGTCGGTAAAAAAAATCTGGTATTTTGCTACGCCAAATAGTGAGGATTCCGTTGGGATATAATGCATTATAAAATATGCATTTTTACGAGTTAAAATGATTTTTTAGGACATCGTGGATTGCAGGATAAATACAATATTGGTCTGTTGACGATAAATATAGAATTTATTTGACTCGGCGCGAAACGGGGAGAAAGACTCGCTAAAAGATCGTCTTTCACCCCGTTTCTCAGCCTTGTCAAATAAATTCTATATTTACCGTCAACAGACCAATATTTTATATATATTTCGTGAGCAATTGTTCAGCTATATAATGGCAAGAACAAGTTATATTTCGTGGGCAATTGTTCTGCTATATCATGGCAAGAGCAAGTTATATGTCGTGAGGAATTGTTCTGCTATATCATGGCAAGAACAAGTTATATTTCGATGATATCATGTCTGCTTTGCATTAGACCAACATATTTAGTTGGATTTTCATAGCACAATCTTTGTTCTTTCTCCTTAATGCTATGTGATGAGCGAAGCAACAACACATACCAATTCCATAGTCTTTATTTTAACTTAACGGGCCTCGAAACCGCGATCTACAGTTCTCGAGGCAATCACTCTAATCATTACACTACGGATGCCTTTTTAGTATCTCACATTGGTCGTTTGACAGATTTTATCATAAAACAAAGCGAAAAAAAAAGAAAAAAAAAAAAGAAAGAAGAAACCCACACACAAAGTAACAAGGAAGCACACATAGAAAAAGTAAAGTAAAAAGATAGATCAGCATTGCTTACGTCATACAATAGATCAATATATATGATCTTATATTTTACTTTGAGGAAGGCATTAGGCCGCGTATTTTGATCTGCTACTGTCGTCATCAGGTGTGAATTAATATACCAGGTTTATTATCTCAGATCTGTTAACTTATTATTATCACTAGCTCTCATAATAAAATACAAAATAACAAGGATGAGAATGCCTTTATACTTCAACAACTTGTTGATGTCTGCATCTAACGGATGAAAATTAGTATACATTAAATTTATATTCTAAATGGTGAAAAATAAACATCATACAAGGCAATGGCATGCAACAACAAAGCCGTCATTGTGACTAGATTATGAATTCTCCAGACATAGTTGATGTTGTAATAATAATTAACAAGAAACCCAATTATGCTAGCATGGGCTTATTTACTACTAACAAATGAGAATAATTGCCACAGTGCCGTTACAGTCCAAAGATGCAATGAATAAAATTGTAGAAACTGAAGAAGAAGAAGGAGAAGAAGAATTTTCTAATACCTTTATCTTAAAAACATAATATCACAGACAATTGACCACAATAGGTATTCAAAAAATTCATTTAGCATAAAATAAAATATATCGAAATGGTTACATTTGTTATAGACAAGCTTTCTTTACAAATTTAGAAAATACATGTTCTTTCTTAAACTTTAAAAGCCAAAAAGATATAATATAGTATGATATTAATAACAAAATAATATACAAAGTTTTAATGAAATGACTTTGTCCAGATGAATCCTTTTTAAACTTTATTACTTACCTAACTTTAAACTTAAAGAAATTATTAAAATGACTTTGTTCAAATGATCAAAGTCAATCGTAGCTTTACATTAACTCATCGCGATTTACAATATAACATAAAATAAAAATATATATTAAAAAACAAATCAGCTATTTTTAAACATTTACGATAATTGAACAAAGGATATCATCAAAAATCAATAAAAACATCAAAATTATTTACAAACCTATAATACGCGAATTGTATCTGTAATCGAGCACGTACTCTGTTCCGGAATTCCACCAGTAGATCTGTCTCTCCTCCGCCAGATCTCATGTGCTGGGGGGGGGGGGGGGGGGGGGTGACGTAGATTGCCATCTTGATCTGTGTACATACCCACAGGAAGAGTCGTCTTGGGATTCTGTGGGCCTTTATCCATCGTTGCGTGTTGGTACATTCTCCCAACACGACTGTTCCGTCTTCCATCATCAAGGGTTGCTTGTTCACTGGACAGTTGACTCTGTGTGGCGTTGAGTCAACTTGAGATGCCTCTTCGGTCGTCTGTACTGGACAACTGACCCGTGATGACGATTGGTCAGCTGGAATCTTCTGTTGGTTCATCTGGACTGGACAGCTAATCCGGGGTGACGTTTGATTAGCTGATGTCAATCCTCTTGCTGGACAGCTGGCCATGGATAACGGTTAGCCAACTGTGTTGGCGTTCGGTCAGTATGCCCAACAGCAGTTGGACCAAAAACGAAAGTCAGTAGGGATACTGTGTCTGGAATAATACATTATAGGATACTCTGGACATGATGAACAAGAGGTTCTAATCTCTTGCAAGACAAAACTAAATGTGTTAGATCCTCCTGTTTACCACAATAAGGACACAGATCAGATAGTTCATATCCAGATCTGAAGCAAAACTTAGCTGTAGAAATTGCTCCATGAAGTATTCTCCAATTAAGATCACCTTCATGCATGCTTTGTGGTTTCTCATATACATGACCGTATGTTTCGTATGGTGGAATATTAGTATTTATGATTGAATTCCACGGGGACAAGGAATTTTTGGTTCGTGAATTATTAAAATTCAGAATAACTGATAATAAATAGAGTAATTGTTTAGTTGATCTATCAAGTATAACGCTACGACTCAAATCAGAGGAGTTTTCTAAATCTAATCTATGTATATATTGATTATTTGTACCAAGATTGATATCACCGTTGAAAAAATGGTTAAGTATATAAATCCATTCTATAGGAAATGAAGACCACAACAAATCTAGATGCTGTTGTAGACAACGTTCAGATCTGATATTTATTTTACCAATAAATTCAGAGGAGCTGTATTTACATTTATTTGTCAGATCCATAAGATCTTTAACTTCAGTTACTCCGCTGAAACAAATGCTCAAAATAATATGGTTCTTCTGTTTTAGGGTTGATAAGAATAGGATTGAAGAATAAAGGTTCGTCTAGTAAATCTGCAACATAAGTTTCAACGTTATCTATTCGGGATGATTCGAAACATTTCCAAGTCTTTATCAATTCTTGGTAGAAAGTAGGAATGATACGATATTGGAAGTTCCCATCGAGGAGAAACAATTGAACATCATAGTTCAAGTTTGACACTTTGGACAAAAAATATTTAGAAAAATAAAAACAAGGATGCTATTCCTCGTCATTCATTGTATTTAAAAATATACATACAAATTGGATTCGAAAGTCACGAATTCTGGAAATGATATGAATCAATCCTTGACCTCCCATATTAATAGGTAGATATAACATTTCTTTTGAAATCCAGTGTTTTCCTTGCCAAAGAAACTCTGCGAATTTGATTTGAATGATATTAACAACTTCGTCTGGAATAGACACAGAGTTTAATTTATGCCATAATTTGGAAGCAGAGAGTAAATTTATAACAAGGGATTTACCCCTAAGGGACAGTCCGCGAGCAAAGGATTTCCACTTTTCAAGTTTAATTAATATGTCATCTTGCATCCCATCCCAATTTTGTTTAAAGAATTCTTTGTTATTCCCAACATCTGTTCCCAGTACTTTCAATCATTTTTTATTCCACTTTAGATCAAGCGGATGATCTTTTCTGCCTTTCCAACATCCGATCCACAGTCCTTGAGTATTAGTTAAATTCACTTTGGAATTTGATGTTTCTTGGTATATGTCTAGCCAGAAGGAAAGTCGTTCAAAATCAGAATCTGAAGTAATTAATGTATTAACATCGTCAGCATATGCAGATACACTTGCTTTCATTCCATTGGAAACAGGAAGGCTAAGCCCTTTCAACCCTTCATTAGATCTTAATTTGTGTAAGAGTGGTTCAAGGCAAATAGCATACAGTTGACAAGATAAGGAAAATACTTGTCTATTACCTCTTCTAAATTGGAAAGTGATGTCAATGAATTATTGATTTTAAGCAAGCTATAGACATTAGTATACACAGTCTTTATACAAGATATAAAATATTCACCAAAACCAAAACTTTCAAGAGTTTTAAATAGATAGTCATGATGAATTCGATCAAATGCCTTTTCTTGATCGAGAGAAACAATTGCAAGGGAAATATTTTCCTGATTATCATAACATGTTGCATCCGAAATAAATCGTACATTGTCAATAATGTGACGACCAGGAACACAATAGCTCTGATCAATATCTAAAATATCTGGTAGCACGGTTCGAAGTCTTAAGGAAAGAGCTCTAGTCAATATTTTATAGTCACAACAAATAATTGATACTGGCCTCCAATTTTTCAGAAGGTTAGTATCATCTTTTTTGGGTATCATAGTTAATACAGCTCTACGACAAGAAAGTGATAAATTGCTATGTTCTATGGAAGACAGAAAAACTTCATGAAAATCTTTACCGATCAAAGTTCAGAAAGTTTTATAAAACTCACTGGGCAGGCCGTCTATGCCAGGAGATTTGTTGTTATTTGATTTAGAAACTGCTGTTGATAATTCTTCATAACTTATGGCGTTCCCTAGTAGTTCTTGTTGATCGTCGTTCAGAGTGGGTAGGTTTTCCAATATTTTGTTTTGACATTCGTCATCAACAGGGACCAGGCTGTATAAATCGATGTGAAAAGCTTTTGTAATATCGTTAATGTCTTTTTCTGAATCAGTAATGCTGCCATCTGGTAGAGTTAGATGTGAAAGTTGTTTTTGTTTTCCTCTTTTCCTTTCAAGATCAAACAAATATTTGGTTGGTTTATTAAAATCATTTACATATTGGAACCTGGAACGGACCCATGCCACACGTGCTTTAGCACATTCTAACTCAGCTAGTACGTTTTGTTTATCTAATAATCGTTTTCGTATATTTTTATCATTGGAATTATAAGATTTAAGATAACGGATTTCAGATTGAAGATTATCAAATTGAGATTGGAAAAGATAGTTCTTTTTTAGGGAACATTTTTTTGATATCTCTTTAATTATATATTTTCCACAGTCCCACCATTCTTGAATGGGTTGAAATTCTTGTTTTTTAATTTTCCAAGTAGTCCAGAAATCAATAATTGTATCTATATAATTGTTATCTTCAAGAAATGACGTGTTTAAACACCAATAAGAGCTTCTCCGTTTACAGTTTTTTTCTTTGAAATATAAGCGTATATAATCATGGTCAGAAAAATTATAATCGTTAATTTCAAAATGTCGCACGAATTGACAATAATGTTTTGAGATGTATATTCTATCTAACCGAGAAGCAATGCTATCATTTCTCTTTCAAAAATATGTTTGTTGATAAGGAAGGATATTTCTAAAGGTATCGATAAGCTTAAACCGTTTAACAATATGCTTGAACTCTTCACTTGTTTGTGGATGTGGTTCGTTGTCACATGTTCGGTCTAATTTGGGATTAATAGTGCAGGTAATGTCACCGCCTAGAAATATCAGAGTACTAGACTCAAGATTATCTAAATGATGTTTTAAACTTCTTAAAAATATAAGTATTTCCTTAGGACATGTGGGAATATAAACATTTATCAAATGATAATTTTGTTCTTGGATCCATACAGTTACATGTAAAATACGACCAGGTAAAATAATTTTGTGTTCAAGAATCTGATGATCTAGTTTATTAGAAAAGCATATTGCAATACCAGCTGTATTGGACCATAAATGAGAGAATAAAATGTTTCCTCTCCATATTAATTTCCACGTGTCTTCTTCAGAAGGAATTGTATGTATATCTTGCAAAAATACGATGTCAGCATTCAACTTAGTCTTGAGGGAGTCTAGAAGAAAGTAGCGTTTAAAGGAATTTCTACAACCTTGAGTATTCAAGGATACTACGGAGAAACCAGACATCACTGTACAAATTCAAAGACAAAAGTAGAATCTAAAAGTAGAAGGTGGCATTGTGTGAATACAAATATTCATCAACCATGATTTTTCAAATATGTTTTGGCTTTTTTAATCAGTTTGTTTAGTCGAGTTTTTAATTGCGGAGTTCTATGAAATCTTGACATAATGATTTTAAATCATCAATGTATTCTAGACATTTTTCAATAGGTTTTTTACTTCCTTTTAATTCAGCGAGTAGTTGTTTAATGTCACTAGGGGATAGTTTACTTTCCGTATCAATGGAAACCTGAGACATTGTTTCAGATACATCAGATCATACTGACTCAATTTCAACATCTTCATCTTCAACAATGCTGCTACATTGTTCTGCATAGGATGAAGGTTGTAAATCCCCATGCACTTTCAATTTTGTCAGAGTTTTCTGTTTGTTTTGGAAGATACTAGAATTTTGGCTGACTTCAGTTGAACATCTGATGTATCAGCCTTCCGTTTAATTGTATGCTTGGGAATATTTATGCACATCTCAACTGCTATAGCTATAATAGAGACATTAGATTCAGTAGTAAATTGTGTAGGGTCACTCTGAGATTCAGTGTTGTTAACTTTGGATGAATGAGATTCGTAGTTGACAAATAATCAGTAGATTGTACCACTGACACTGATGTTGCTGCTTTGTCGGGTACATCTTCAGTCTGAATGGTCAATTTAGGCTCAGTAGTGGATACTGGAGTAGAAGATGGCGTAGAATTCAAGGTAGCTAAATTTTCGGTATTTGACCCAGAGTGAGAAAATGCAGTCTGAAGAGCTTCAGCTTCATATACTTTTTCACTATGGTTATCCGGTATATGCAAGTCATTAACGGTATCAGGTTTGTCAGTTTGATTCATGGGGTATTTTCTCTGGAGATGACCATGCTGTTTACACTTAAAGCAAGTGACATCGTCGTTTACGAAAATGCGATAATTTTGTTTCTGAAAAGATATATCGAAAAATGCCGGGATCTGATCTTGAGGTGATTTCATCAAAATTGAAACTTGACGTCGGAAAGATTTTACATGTCTTAGAGCTGGATTTTTAATTCCAAGAGGAATTGGTTTTATTTGTGAAACGATTTGACCAACGTTTATTAACATGTCTTCCAAAATTGTATTTGGAAGAAAAGGTGGACAGTTTGATAACGTTAGTTTCTTTGGAATGTTGACTAAACATTGAGCTTCAAAGAATCTCCCATTTACAGATAAACTATGAGAACAAATAGTGTCAACATCTTCAAGGGAGGAAACGAATATAACAACATCAGATCTCATACGGGAAGCAGCTATAATGTGATCGGAGTTTACGATATCAGAGACCCCTAGTACATACTGTTCAATAGGAATGGATTGATCACTGTAAAAGTTCACTCCATGTTTCTTAGATATCATTCCAAATGGTGTATAACTAAATGATGTTGGATCATTATCCGGGGTACGATCTTCTTAGTAATAGGACTTTGAATTTTTTTTTTCGTAACATTCGATCTATTATTTGAACGAGAATGTTCAGGATTATTTACTGATTTTACGCAGTTTAAATCTTGATTCTGTTGACTATGATGTTGACTATGATGTTGACTATCATGTTGACTATCGTGCTGACTATCATGTTAACTATCATGTTGACTATCATGTTGACTATCATGTTGACTCATGTCGACTATCATGTTGACTATCATGCTGACTATCATGCTGACTATCATGTTGACTATCATGTTGACTATCATGTTGACTCATGTCGACTATCATGTTGACTATCATGCTGCCTATCATGTTAACTATCATGTTGACTATCATGTTGACTATCATGTTGACTATCATGTTGACTATGATATCGACTATCATGTTGACTATCATGCAGACTATCATGCTGACTATCATGTTGACTATGATGTCGACTATGATGTTGACTATCATGCAGACTATCATGTTGACTATCATGTTTATTATCATGTCGACTATCATGTTGACTATCATGTTGACTATCATGCTGACTATCATGTTGACTATCATGTTAACCATCATGTTGACTATCATGTTGACTATCATGTCGACTATCATGTTGACTATCATGCTGGCAATCATGTTGACTATCATGTCGACTATCATGTTGACTATCATGTTGACTATCATGTTGACTATCATGTTAACCATCATGTTGACTATCATGTTGACTATCATGTCGACTATAATGTTGACTATCATGATGACTATCATACTGACTATCATGCTGACTATCATGTTGACTATCATGCAGACTATCATGCTGACTATCATGCTGATTATCATGCTAACTATCATGTTGACTATCATATTGACTAGCATGCTGACTATCATGTTGACTATCAAGTTGACTATCATGTTGACTATCATGCTGGCAATCATGTTGACCATCATGTTGACTATCATGTTGACTATCATGTTGACTATCATGTTGACTATCATGCTGACTATCATGCTGACCATCATGTTGACCATCATGTTGATTATCATGTTGATTATCATGTTGACTATCATGTCTAGGACCTTTGATTTTCTTGTTTCGACGACCTTTCACTATTTAACTGAACCAGATAAAGGTTATTCAAAAACTGTCCACTAAATTAGATTTGGAACACTGGTTTGTGTGCATCGGTTGCGGAGTAATCAGGAATGTTTAGTGAGGGGGCAATCAGGGATGCTTAGGGAGGGGGTACTCAGGGATATTTAGGGAGGGGATAATCAGGGATGTTTAGGGAGGGGGCAATCAGGGATGTCTAGGGAGGGGGTAATCAGGGATGTTTAGGGAGGGGGTAACCAGGAATATTTAGGGAGGGGGTAATCAGGGATGTTTAGGGAGGGGGCAATCAGGGATGTTTAGGGAGGGGGTAATCAGGGATGTTTAGGGAGGGGGTAATCAGGGTTGCTTAGGGAGGGGGAATCAGGGATGCTTAGGAAGGGGGTAATCAGGGATGTTTAGGGAGGGGGTAATCAGGAATATTTAGGGAGGGGGTAATCAGGGATGTTTAGGGAGGGGGTAATCAGGGATGCTTAGGGAGGGGGTAATCAGGGATGTTTAGGGAGGGGGTAATCAGGGATGCTTAGGGAGGGGGCAATCAGGGATGTTTAGGAAGGGGGTAATCAGGGATGTTTAGGGAGGGGGCAATCATGGATGTTTAGTGAGGGGGCAATCAGGGATGTCTAGGGAGGGGGTAATCAGGGATGCTTAGGGAGGGGGCAATCAGGGATGTCTAGGGATGGGGCAATCAGGGATGTTTAGGGAGGGGGTAATCAGGGATGTCTAGGGAGGGGGCAAGGGATGTCCAAAGGGTTGCGACGACCTCTTTGGTATCTTCAGCCTTTTCTGGCGATATAACATATCGGTTGTGTTTTGTGTATAGGTTAAGAATGACGATAAACAACGAGACGCATGGTTAGATAAATTGGATAAACAAGTCTTGTATTATAATATGTATATTTTTCTTATATATCGCTCTGATATAATGTAATTAACAACACAATTAAATCTCAAGTAGTAAGAGGGAACATTGGCATATGTTGACTATCATATCTAGGACCTTAAATCTCAGGTAGTAAGAAGGAACATTGGCATATGTTGACTTTCATGTCTAGGACCTTAAATCTCAGGTAGTGAGAAGGAACATTGGCATATGTTGACTATCATGTCTAGGACCTTACATCTCAGGTAGTAAGAAGGAAGATTGGCATATGTTGACTATCATGTCTAGGACCTTAAATCTCAGGTAGTAAGAAGGAACATTGGCATATGTTGACTATCATGTCTAGGACCCTAAATCTCAGGTAATAAGAAGGAACATTGGCATATGCTTACTATCATGTCTAGGACCTTACATCTCAGGTAGTAAGAAGGAACTTTGGCATATGTTGAATATCATGTCTAGGAACATTGGCATATGTTGATTATCATGTCTAGGAACATTGGCATATGCTGACTATCAAGCTGACTATCATGCTGACTATCATGTTGACTATCATGTTCACTATCATGTTCACTATCATGTTCACTATAATGCTGACTATCATGTTAACTATCGTGTTGACTATCATGTTGACTATCATGTTGACTATTATGCTGACTATCATGCTGACCATCATGCTGACTATCATGCTGACTATCACGTTGACTATCATGCTGACTATCATGTAAGGTCCTAGACATGATAGTCAACATATGCCAATGTTCCTTCGTACTACCTGAGATGTAAGGTCCTAGACATGATAGTCAACATATGCCAATGTTCCTTCTTACTACCTGAGACTTAAGGTCCTAGACATCAAGGTCAACATATGCCAATGTTCCTTCTTACTACCTGAGATTTAAGGTCCTAGACATGATAGTCAACATATGCCAATGTTCCTTCTTACTCTCTGAGATGTAAGGTCCTAGACATGATAGTCAACATAACCAATGTTTCTTCTTACTACCTGAGATTTAAGGTCCTAGACATGATAGTCAACATATGCCAATGTTTCTTCTTACTACCCGAGATGTATGGTCCTAGACATGATAGTCAACATATGCCAATGTTTCTTCTTACTACCTGAGATGTAAGGTCCTAGACATGATAGTCAACATATGTCAATGTTCCTTCTTACTACCTGAGACTTAAGGTCCTAGACATCAAGGTCAACATATGCCAATGTTCCTTTTTACTACCTGAGATTTAAGGTCCTAGACATGATAGTCAACATATGCCAATGTTTCTTCTTACTACCTGAGATGTATGGTCCTAGACATGATAGTCAACATATGCCAATGTTCCTTCTTAATATCTGAGATTTAAGGTCCTAGACATGATAGTCAACATATGCCAATGTTCCTTCTTACTACCTGAGATGTAAGGTCCTAGACATGAAAGTCAACATATGCCAATGTTCCGTCTTACTACCGGAGATTTAAGGTCCTAGACATGATAGTCAACATATGCCAATGTTTCTTCTTAATATCTGAGATTTAAGGTCCTAGACATGATAGTCAACATATGTCAATATTTCTTCTTACTACCTGAGATGTAAGGTCCTAGACATCATAGTCAACATATGCCAATGTTCCCTCTTACTACTTGAGATGTAAGGACCTATACATGATAGTCAACATATGCCAATGTTTCTTCTTACTACCTGAGATTTAAGGTCCTAGACATGATAGTCAACATATGCCAATGTTCCTTCTTACTACCTGAGATTTAAGGTCTTAGACATGATAGTCAACATATACCAATGTTCCTTCTTACTATCTGTGATGTAAGGTCCTAGACATGATAGTCAACATATGCCAATCTTCCTTCTTACTACCTGAGATTTAAGGTCTTAGACATGATAGTCAACATATGCCAATGTTCCTTCTTACTACCTGAGATTTAAGGTCCTAGACATGATAGTCAATATATGCCACTCTTCCTTCTTACTACCTGAGATGTAAGGTCCTAGACATGATAGTCAACATATGCCAATGTTCCTTCTTACTACCTGAGATTTAAGGTCCCAGACATGATAATCAACATATGTCAATGTTCCTTCTTACTACCTGAGATTTAAGGTCTTAGACATGATAGTCAACATATGCCAATGTTCCTTCTTACTACCTGAGATTTAAGGTCCTAGACATGATAGTCAACATATGCCAATGTTCCTTCTTACTACCTGAGATGTAAGGTCCTAGACATGATAGTCAACATATGCCAATGTTCCCTCTTACTACTTGAGATGTAAGGTCCTAGACATGATAGTCAACATATGCCAATCTTCCTTCTTACTACCTGAGATTTAAGGTCTTAGACATGATAGTCAACATATGCCAATGTTCCTTCTTACTACCTGAGATTTAAGGTCCTAGACATGATAGTCAATATATGCCACTCTTCCTTCTTACTACCTGAGATGTAAGGTCCTAGACATGATATTCAACATATGCCAATGTTCCTTCTTACTACCTGAGATTTAAGGTCCCAGACATGATAATCAACATATGTCAATGTTCCTTCTTACTACCTGAGATTTAAGGTCTTAGACATGATAGTCAACATATGCCAATGTTCCTTCTTACTACCTGAGATTTAAGGTCCTAGACATGATAGTCAACATATGCCAATGTTCCTTCTTACTACCTGAGATGTAAGGTCCTAGACATGATAGTCAACATATGCCACTGTTCCTTCTTACTACCTGAGATGTAAGGTCCTAGACATGATAGTCAACATATGCCAATGTTCCTTCTTACTACCTGAGATGTAAGGTCCTAGACATGATAGTCAACATATGCCAATGTTTCTTCTTACTACCTGAGATGTAAGGTCCTAGACATGATAGTCAACATATGCCAATGTTCCTTCTTACTACCTGCGATGTAAGGTCTTAGACATGATAGTCAACATATGCCAATGTTCCTTCTTACTACCTGCGAATTAAGGTCCTAGACATGATAGTCAACATATGCCAATGTTCCTTCTTACTACCTGAGATGTAAGGTCCTAGACATGATAGTCAACATATGCCAATGTTCCTTCTTACTACCTGAGATGTAAGGTCCTAGACATGATAGTCAACATATGCCAATGTTCCTTCTTACTACCTGAGATTTAAGCTCCTAGACATGATAGTCAACATATGCCACTCTTCCGTCTTACTACCTGAGATTTAAGTTCCTAGACATGATAGTCAACATATGCCAATGTTCCTTCTTATTACCTGAGATGTAAGGTCCTAGACATGATTGTCAACATATGCCACTCTTCCTTCATACTACCTGAGATGTAAGATCCTAGACATGATAGTCAACATATGCCAATGTTCCTTCTTACTACCTGAGATGTAAGGTCCTAGACATGATAGTCAACATATGCCAATGTTCCTTCTTATTACCTGAGATGTAAGGTCCTAGACATGATAGTCAACATATGCCAATATTCCCTCTTACTACTTGAGATTTAATTGTGATACTAATTACATTATATCAGAGCGATACATAAGAATAATATACATATTATAATACAAGACTTGTTTATCCAATTTATTTAACCATGCGTCTCGTTGTTTATCATCATTCTTAACTTATACACAAAACACAACCGATATGTTATATTGCCAGAAAAGGTTGAAGATACCAAAGAGGTCGTCGCATCCCGTTAGACATCCCTTCTTCCTCCCTAGACATCCCTGATTGTCCCCTCCCTAAACATCCCTGATTGCCCCATCACTAGACATCCCTGATTGTCCCCTCCCTAAGCATCCCTGATTACCCCCTCCCTAGACACCCCTAATTGCCCCCTCACTAGACATCCCTGATTTCCCCCTCCCTAAACATCCCTGTTTGCCCCCTCCCTAAACATCCCTGTTTGTTCCCTCCCTAAACATCCCTGATTGCCCCCTACCTAAACATCCCTGATTACCCCCTCCCTAGACATCCCTGATTACCCACTCCCTAGACATCCCTGATTGCCCCCTCCCTAAACATCCCTGATTGCCCCCTCCCTAAGCATCCCCGATTGCCTCCTCCCTAGATATCCCTGATTATCCCCTCCCTAAACATCCCTGATTGCCCCCTCCCTAAACATTTCTGATTGCTCCCTCCCTAAACATCCCTGATTGCCCCCTCCCGATACATCCCTGATTGCCCCCTCCATTAATAATCTTTATAATCAAGAACAAATGAGTACTTTTTCAAATGTTAATATTTCATTTTTTTCTGTATCATTGTTCAACTGTTTGGATTTGTAAAATTTTCTTTGTGTTTTCTAACATGATTCAAGATTTTTTGTACCTCTGTTTTTTAATTCCTTGTGTCGGTATACCGTAAGCATATTTATATCTTTGTGTCTTTGCACAACTGCCTATGCAGCCATTGCCTATCATCACTGATGTGAGTATGAACCTCGATCAGGGAGATATGTACAACAGTATGTGATAAAGATAATTCAAAATATAATTTTTATTTATAAACAAATTATCAGTTTTTCTTTTGTAATTTACACTTAATAAATATAAATGTTAATAATAATAAACAAAATGTGAAGAACATTTTTTCTATAAGTATTAAATTTTTTTAATTAATTTTTAAATTTTTTTCTTTTATACTTTAATATATCTAATATCACTATCAATATAAAAAAATGAACATTTTACTTTTCATCATTATTGGGGGGCTTTTGTCCTAGGGGGGCTTTTGTCCGGGGGGCTTTTGTCCTGTTCCCATTTTAAATAACATTGGAAAATTTTAACATCGGGATTCCCTGAAATTCTAAAATATTATTGGACAGGTTTAATCAAATGGTTTGTCATCGTCTTGTACTGTTATTTATGTTTATTAAAATCGGACATACGTGGTAAATACTCGTCCAATAAATGATAAGATATTCCTTTTCACAAAATTAAACTACATATTAGTTAAAGGTAAGGTAAAGTTTAATTAACAGTACGTTAAATGTAAACTAAAGGTTAATTAACGGAAAGTTAAATGTGTGTTAAAGATGAGGTAAAGGTTAATTAACGGTCAGCTAAAGGTTTCTAATAATCACTTGAAAGATTAAACATACACTTTCCACTGGTTGTCGTAATAGAAATGGTAATTGGTTCTCTCAGCCGAAGTTTTTATCATGTACATTTGTATATAGAAAAGTGAATAATCTGTGTTGAGAAGGCCATTGCATCCAAATATTTAATTTCACTTCCTTGATGACGTCATCAAGTGAACAGCTTCAATGCTTTAGCGATTAGCTTTGGTTGCTTAGAAATAATTGCTACTAACCTGTAATAATAATGGTTTGATCACATTAAGTACAACAAATAAAATGATCTCATAGTAAATTAAACTACCCCTCTCATAGTGATACATATAATCTCCTGGGAAACCAAATAAACACCTCTCATAGTGATACATGGTTCTCCTTGGAAACCAAGCACAATCCTTGGAAACAAAACACAATCACATAGAAGAGCATGAGGATACCAAAGGGATAATCAGAATCCGTAAATCGAAGAAGGACAGAAAACACAATGGCCAAATGGTCAAAAGAAAAAGAACAAAAGGGCAAACAACTATCTGTAAAAAAATACACAGAAAACTAAAGATCAAACAACCCTTTTAAAACCGGGGATGAACTCAGGTGCTCCGGAAGAGGTAAATAATTCCTGCTCCACTAGTGGAACACGTCGTGGTACTCTAGTTACAAACCCGCGGATAAGTCATGAATAAGGAAAGCACCGGGAAGTCCTTACGACAAGTGGAGCAAATCCGTGGTCATTTGTAAAAAATATATTCCGTCATGGTGGCGACGGCAAAAAAAAGATATATACTCCATATGCAGGCGCTGTTGGAATGTTGCTACATATAAATAGAAAGTTCACAATAGGAAATTGCCATAATCTCTTTTTGTCGTACAGATTAGTTCTTTGAAGCAGACCTAGTTGTATCTGTTGTATAAATTATATAAAGTTCACTCAATGAAATAGATGCGATCAACAAAAGTGTGAAAGCATGTCTATGTAGTACCCCAGAATATACAGATATTTTATTTTGGGTTGATATTTGTTTGGTATCGTTTTTAGGGTTCGTGTTGCTCAATCTTTGGGTTTCTGTAGATATTTGTTTGTCCCTTTCTCCTTTTTCTAAATTACCCTTGTGGTATCTTCAAACTTATTATCTCCATGGATACCCTACTACTACATTATTATAGATATCCTCACAATTAATACGCAACAACCTCAATATATCATACAATTATAACTACCTCTTTGGATACTCCATATTAGCATCGTATTATTTATTATATATTTCTGTATAACTTCTCCTATCAACAATATGTTGATTAATATTCTTTTACTGGTAAATTATATAACGGGCTGTTCACCGCTGAATGATCCATAGGAATATTCACTTCTCCTGTGCTATTAACCGGAGACGTGATATATTGTCGCGGAATACTTAATACTTTTGATTCATCAGAGAAAACATGATAAAGTACATTCAAAATTCTCGAGATTCTTCATATGCTAAAGCTAAAATCCCGAATCCAGCAGACGTCAACAACACACATTGCGAGAATGGTCCCCTGATATTATAGTCTCTTATGCTGTTCGGTATAATGAAACCTCTATTGACTTGATTTTCGGGTAATAACAAGTTTATTTATCCCCCTCACATCAAATATTGCTCGGGGAACAATAAACTTGCTATTACCATCATACCAGTCAATAAAGGTATATTGTATCCCAATTGATATCTGTTAGCCATGATGTCATAGTATTATTTGTATTCTCGTGAATGCCTGATATCCATGATGTCATTTTATTATTTGCATCCGTATTGATACAGAATAAACATATTCATTTATTACCAAATAACTATAATGATATGTATATGTCCTAAGTTACATTAATCTATTATTTTTGTTGTCTTAGAAATTTAGTACAAATGAAAAATTTAAGAAACAATAGATCAAGTAGGCATAAAGATGGCAAATATACAAAATATCTATATCTTAAATGACAATGAACCTTTTCCTTTCTGCATAGATTTTGTCTTTCCTCAATCCCGGACAAGAATTCTACCTGATTTGATGACTTGCATGAGTAACACAATGGTTGTATGGGTAACACAGTGGTTGTAGGAGTAGCACAATGGTTGTAGGAGTAACACAATGGTTGTAGGAGTAACACACTGGTTGTATGAGTAACACAATGGTTGTAGGAGTACCACAATGGTTGTAGGAGTAACACATTGGTTGTAGGAGTACCACAATGGTTGTAGGAGTAACACAATGGTTGTATGGGTAGCACAATGGTTGTAGGAGTAACACAATGGTTGCATGAGTAACACAATGGTTGTATGAGTAGCACAATGGTTGTAGGAGTAACATAATGGTTGTATGAGTAACACAATGGTTGCATGAGTAACACAATGGTTGTATGGGTAACACAATGGTTGTAGGAGTAGCACAATTGTTGCATGAGTAACACAATGGTTGTAGGAGTAACACAATGGTTGTCTGAGTAACGCAATGGTTGTATGAGTAACACAATGGTTGTAGGAGTAACACAATGGTTGTATGAGTAACACAATGGTTGTAGGAGTAACACAATGGTTGTATGAGTAACACAATGGTTGTATGAGTAACACAATGGTTGTATGAGTAACACAATGGTTGCATGAGTAACACAATGGTTGTATGAGTAACACAATGGTTGTATGAGTAACACAATGGCTGTATGAGTAACACAGTGGTTGTATGAGTAACACAATGGTTGTAGGAGTAACACAATGGCTGTAGGAGTAACACAATGGTTGTAGGAGTAAGACAATGGTTGTATGAGTAACACAATGGTTGTATGAGTAACACAATGGTTGGATGAGTAACACAATGGTTGTAGGAGTAACACAATGGTTGCATGAGTAATACAATGGTTGGTTGTATAAGTAACACAATGGTTGCAGGAGTAACACAATGGTTGTATGAGTAACACAATGGTTGTAGGAGTAACGCAATGGTTGTATGAGTAACGCTATGGTTGTATGAGTAACACAATGGTTGTATGAGTAACACAATGGTTGTATGAGTAACACAATGGTGGTATGAGTAACACAGTGGTTGTATGAGTAACACAATGGTTGTAGGAGTAACACAATGGTTGTAGGAGTAACACAATGGTTGTAGGAGTAACACAATGGTTGTAGGAGTAACACAATGGTTGTAGGAGTAGCACACTGGTGGTAGGAGTAACACAATGGTTGTAGGAGTAACACAATGGTTGTATGATTAACACAATGGTTGTATAAGTAACACAATGGTTGTAGGAGTAACACAATGGTTGTATGAGTAACACAATGGTTGTAGGAGTAACACAATGGCTGCATGAGTAACACAATGGTTGTATGAGTAACACAATGGTGGTATGAGTAACACAGTGGTTGTATGAGTAACACAATGGTTGTAGGAGTAACACAATGGTTGGAGGAGTAACACACTGGTTGTAGGAGTAACACAATGGTTGTAGGAGTAACACAATGGTTGTAGGAGTAACACAATGGTTGTATGAGTAACACAATGGTTGTATAAGTAACACAATGGTTGTAGGAGTAACACAATGGTTGTAGGAGTAACACAATGGTTGTAGGAGTAACACAATGGTTGTAGGAGTAACACACTGGTGGTAGGAGTAACACAATGGTTGTAGGAGTAACACAATGGTTGTATGATTAACACAATGGTTGTATAAGTAACACAATGGTTGTAGGAGTAACACAATGGTTGTATGAGTAACACAATGGTTGTAGGAGTAACACAATGGCTGCATGAGTAACACAATGGTTGTATGAGTAACACAATGGTGGTATGAGTAACACAGTGGTTGTATGAGTAACACAATGGTTGTAGGAGTAACACAATGGTTGGAGGAGTAACACACTGGTTGTAGGAGTAACACAATGGTTGTAGGAGTAACACAATGGTTGTAGGAGTAACACAATGGTTGTATGAGTAACACAATGGTTGTATAAGTAACACAATGGTTGTAGGAGTAACACAATGGTTGTATGAGTAACACAATGGTTGTAGGAGTAACACAATGGCTGTATGTATGAGTAACACAATGGTTGTATGAGTAACACAATGGTTGTAGGAGTAACACAATGATTGTATGAGTAACACAATGGTTGTATGAGTAACACAATGGTTGTCTTATTAGAAACAGGAACTGCTCGCGAGCACCTGTGTTCATTTCCTGTTTTTTTCGTAGGGTCCGTGTTGCACATCTTTTAAGTTTTCTGTGATGGGTGTGTTGCTTGTTTGTCTCCGTCCTTTGTCCCATGTGCCCAATATTACTAGCATCTCTTGATTGTCAATTATATATCCCCCTTCAGTTTTCTCTACCGTTTACTGACTATTTATGATATATTTTTTCTAAATTGATTCACGACTTTAATTATATTGTTGTTTTCAATAACATCCACCTGAATCAGTTTTTCGTGTTTCTGTATCATTTTGTTTTTTTGAACTAACCACCAACATTATACATGTAATTAGGATTAAATAGAACTAACAATCTCAACGTAAAGGTGAAACTATTCATTGCATATCTGTTTAGCATTTATATACAATCTATCTACAGAACATGTACTAACAGACTTATACACAGCTGATCACAAAGAACAAAATCAATATGAAATTTAAATGGCATTGAGGACGAGGGGATTAATGAGGTAAATAACCTCTAATCCTTCACAAACATAAACATATTATTTAAGTATGCACAAATATACACATAATATTTAAACATTCATAAACACAATATTTAAACAATCACAAATATACACATAATATTTAAACATTCATAAACACAATATTTAAACAATCACAAATATAACATAATATTTAAACATTCACAAACATAGACATAATATTTAAACATTCACAAATATAAACATACTATTTAAACATTCGCAAATATAAACATATTATTTAAACATTCACAAACATAAACATAATATTTAAACATTCACAAATATAAACATACTATTTAAACATTCACAAATATAAACATATTATTTAAACATTCACAAACATAAACATAATATTTAAACATTCACAAATATAAACATACTATTTAAACATTCACAAATATAAACATACTATTTAAACATTCACAAGCATAAACATATTATTTAAACATTCACAAACATAAACATAATATTTAAACATTCACAAATATAAACATAATATTTAAACATTCACAAATATAAACATACTATTTAAACATTCACAAACATAAACATATTATTTAAACATTCACAAATATAAACATAATATTTAAACATTCACAAACAAAAACACAATATTCAAACATTCACAAACAAAAACAAATATTTAAACATTCACAAATATAGACATATTATTTAAACATTCACAAACATAAACATATTATTTAAACATTCACAAATATAAACATAATATTTAAACATTCACAAACAAAAACACAATATTCAAACATTCACAAACAAAAACACAATATTTAAACATTCACAAATATAGACATATTATTTAAACATTCACAAACATAAACATAATATTTAAACATTACAAAACCGAAGGGGAATAAAAAATGCACAATCTTGAGAAACTGGCCACATTGGGAACACAAAACACAAGAAGAAGACAAGCAAATAAAAAAACCTCAACACAATATGTGTTGGACATCACTATACGTCAGCAAACACAAATAACATAAATAAGATGTACGTTCTCCTACAAACAACTGGAGGTAAAGACGAAGTGATGCGTTCATACAAGTATGTTCTACATATTAGTGAAATATCGACCCTCACATATAACTGAATGATCAAATCTGTTGTAGTGAAATATCGACCCTCACATATAACTGGATGATCAAATCTGTTGTAAAGAATGCTGAATCTTATTCTTGAACTGAATTCTTCGTGACGTAAAGGTCGTGACGTATGATATTAGTTCTTCCTAATGGACCCATATGGCCTTACAACCGCATCGGTGGCATAATGGTTAGCGTGCTCGCCTCAAATGCGGTAGATCGTGGGTTCCAGCCCAGGTCTTGTCAAACCAAAGACTATGGAATTGGTATTTTTTGCTTCTCCGCTAAGCACGCAGCATTAAGGAGAAAGAACAAAGACTGGTTGGCTCGGAATCAGAATAATGTGTCCAAATGGTGCGACATGTCTACCCGTGGACTGTTGTGTCAGTGAACTAGCACTATAAAAATCCAACTCAGCGTGTTGGTCTAGAACAAAGCAGACCTCATCATCATCTCATTGAACATTAACTTGTTCTCGCCACCATGATATAGCTGATAAATTGCTGAATTGGTGTTTAACAACAATCACTCACACACTCACTCATTCATATGGCCATAGCCATCAGTTCAATATAAATATAAAATAGCGCGACAAGATATCGGAACAATAATAGGGAAGCAATGGACAACTTAGAACCAAAATATAATTGCCAATAACATCTCTCGACATCTGTACGCAAGTGACATAATATCTTTCAACAAGGTGTTGAGACCTCCCAAAATAGAATAGTCAAATGCAAGCATTGTAAAAAATAAATGATAGTCTTAATTTTTGTTTTGATTTTTAATAATTTCCATATTGCTTGTTGTAACTTGAAGCTGATTCGTAGTCAATGCATATGTCTTTATACACATGGTTCCTATCATTTGGTTTCTTTTTATGTCTAAAAAAATAAAATAAACACCACAAATTATTACCTAATCGCATCAATTTCCATTTAAATTCCTGACATTTTGTTTTATTTTGTTTAGTAAGTAATCCCTGATTTCATTCTATGTTATTGTCTTGTTTGTGTCTTGTGTTTCCAATGTCGCCAGTGGCTCTGGAGTGTCCATTCGGGATTGTCCCCTTCGCTTTTCAACTTTTCGCTAACATTTATGCATATGTGACCTTAACTGATTTTTGGCTATCCTGTGTTGGTTCTTTGAGCTTCCCGATTCCAAAAACTTATAAATTATTTTGTTTTCTAATCTTTCGAGTTTGAGAGTACCTGATGAAGGTTATTCCAGAAAACGTGTCCAAAAAATGGACAATCAAGAGAAACTGGTAACATAGGGTACACAAGACAAAGAAAAACAAAGCAAATACACAACACAATATGTGTTGGACAAGACTATATGTAAACAAACACAAATGGGCTGTCAGGTATATGTGTGTTAGGTATATCGATTTGGCTTCTGTGCTTACGATTTTTCTATCATATTTCGGAACTGCTCATATGGTGTCGCAATCAAAGGACAAAAATAAACCTAGAGTGAATATAGCCCGGTGACTAGCGACATCATTTCCAAAATTTAATCGTCATGAATACTATACGGCTGTGTCTTATATCATTCGACTCGGCAATGTTCGTACTTTCAAAATAATTTGATCGTCAAAAGAAAATATGGTGCAGTTTTTCAGAAATCAATGTGAAAGGTCAAAAAACATTTTTCACACAAAAATTCATTGCATACCAAATTTCAATTAGAATCCCTTTTTCATTAAAGAAAGACGATAAATTGCATATTTGGTTTTCCTTATTCAATTTTCTATCTAAAACGTTCGATGTCATCAAAAAAATAATTGTTCTGTGCAAATGTATGTGTTTTCACAAAAAGGGGGAGGGTTTTCGCTTTAAAACCTGGGAATTTTCCAAACGGTCGATAGTAAAGCCATTAAAACTTATCCAAACGTAAAGAAAATATAGAAAAAATATGTATTCTACAAAATAAATACAAATAATTGCCAAATTATAATGAGGAATATAAGTTTTGTTCACATAGATTTGTGTTGGTACATGTCCAATTGGCAACATTAACTCTTACAAAACATACTTATATGTGGGTTAATAGCAAAAACACAACTTCTTGTATGCAACAAAATGCATCAACAGATTATAAATCAGCAACAAATAAGGCAAAACAACTGTACAAGGCATTCTGAGTGACTGGAACTGCCTTTTTTCATGTGGAAATTGGAGCTGTTCTACACAAGACTTAAGCGAAACAAGATCTTTGCAGAACAATGAACCAGCTCGTTAAAAAGGTGTACACGATTATGTTGTTAACACATTAAACCTCTTCTGCAAGGGTATATGAATGGACGCTTTTACATGACTCTGATCCTTGGCAAGAACATAAATCAGTACATGCAAGGTTCTGCTCTGCACAAACACAGAACTTTTTACATTGCGATTTCCCCTTGCATGAACACACTAGATCACGGAGAAATTCTGCTGACATGTTTCCTTCAAAGTAGACTGGATGCAAAGAATCCTTGACAGTTCGCCATCCATATTCCATTGGTGAAGGCAGAGGTGGTTTTGCCAGACAGGAAATATGCCAAACTTTGGTCTGGAATGAGGCACGAAGAATATGCTGAAGAAGCGCCGCTTCTGAAGGTGGTAATATAACCAGACTTGCATCCCGACGAGTTTTACTCGAAGTTTGTTAATGCTATGATGGGAGGATGCAAAAGACTTCTGATCATAAAGCCTAGCTACAAACCGTGAAGAGCATGAAATAGCAACATCTTTGTCGGGATCTCCAAAATTGTCTAAATCATGGAAATCTGATGCTGCATCTTGCAGTATTTTGTACACTAACTTTTTGCCATTTCAAAAGAAGGAAGAGGTAGTGTTACACCCAGAGAGAGAGCATGTGCGCCAGGAAGAACTCTACATGTGATTTCTGAGAGAGAAGAACATAGTTCATGAATAGGTCAAAACCTACGACCGTCCTTAACACTACTAACGTTTCCTAGTTGGACTCACAGTTCACTGGTGTTTGTCATCTACTTATCAAAATAAATACAGAGAACAATCACATCTGTATCAGAGGTTTTGATAATGATCCTGCCTTGCTTTCCCAATTCTTTGAGCCATTTGTCAGCATGTAAAGCCTGGGGGATCATACGGGTGTCCGCCTCTTCTACAGTGCTGTACAAGTCAGGACAATCAGACTTCCTGGTCTGAAACAACTTTCACAATTTCCGGATTTCCAAATGAACTGGCAATGTAATACAGATTTCCAGGGGGCAATAATGAGTTACTTTGATTGAATTTGACAATGAAGTCACCAAAAAGTTTATGACTGCCTGCTTGTTTTCTTTGACAGATAGAAATGTCTTCCAGTCAGGAATATTTCTGCCTTCTATGACTCGGGACACCTTTGTATGGGCAGTCACTTTGGTACGACGCTCTCCTTCAGCCGACTTGATGGAGTTTTTTTTACGTCATACCGGTCAAATACATCTGCTACTGTATGTGCTTTTGCAAAGCATGATGTTAACTGTCTGCAGTAGTCGGTAGCAAGGTCTTCAAAGGTTCTATGCTTCTTTGCATCCATGCACTGAACTAGTGCCATGTTATCTCTGATGTAAGTTGTCAACGAAGGGTCAAAATCCGGCAACGAAAAACTGGGGAAACTTCACTTTCGAACTGCTTCACTAGATCTGATTTACAAGATTTCCTCATTGTACCATCTTCATGGAGCATGGACACCGGGATAGGCCCTACAGGATGTGAAAGAATGTTGTCAATCGTGACATCATCTCTGCTATTAGCCAAGACCAGAGCACGTCTGAAAACAATTTCTGGATTGATATCACCGGTTATGATTTCACCAGATTTGCATTACAGGGATGTTTTGGCATTCATGTGTTCAAATGTTTTCAATTTTGACTTTGAGATAGGGCTATAAAAATGCACACACTGTCCTACAGAGAGAGCACTGTTAACAACGTTTCTGCACTTGTTTTCACCTTCGTTGACAGCAGACAGCAAAGAATCCTGTACTTCTCTGGTAGCATGCATGCCTGTAGAAATATTCATGACACAAGGAGGATGGGCCTCTATATCAAAGGGGTCAGTCATGGTTTCGTTCAAATGGTTTACTATTGCTTGGACTTGTTCCTCATCTCGCTTCAAAGCTGTTTGCTTCATTTCTTCATGTGAGGTATTGCTGGTGCTTGTAATACCTGCCCTGTCGTTCATTGCACTACTAAATGATGCTAGGAAATGTTTAGTGAGTGTCCATCTAACAAGGGCAGATTTCTGATTCGTTATTCCTACGATACCCTTCGAATCTTTTATGATGGTTTTTTCAGAGGCCATATCGCTCCAAATACCATTGAAGCTGCCGGATGTTTGTCTAATGGAAAACTCGCCTTTTTCAGAAGCTGATTTTATCTCGGCTGGAAGTTCGAGCATATCAAGTATATATACAGGCATCCATCTAGAGTAATTTGTACGGTTAGTAATGAAGAAATAGGGCAACATTTTTGATGAAGACATCAGATGTGCCGACCAATCACCCTCCCGTTCTGCTCGTACATTTGACAACATAATTTGACCCGCCACCAGAAACATATCCCAGTATTTGAATGTAGGTGATGCACCGCATCCCCATTTTCTAAACTTACCGATTAGAGGCTGTACGTGGTCTTCAAACAATTCTTCAACTTTAGTTAGTAGTACTGATGTTTCAATCGTCTGATCACAGATTCAAACAGCGCATTCCAGAACGCTGATGGTATTTGATCGATGTAGTCAAAGGTCCTACACTAGTCATAATAATAAAATCCTAAATGCTCGCTTACTCGCAAGGATACACAAGTTTGTCACAGGGCTACATTATTGCAGCTAGTCCTACACCAGTGTATGAATGCCGCGATAAATAGAACTTGTAGGGCTTCAAATACTAGTGTGAACCCCCTGCCATCCCTGTTAATGTCTTTCCAACCAACATAAGCTCAGCTGTATTTCCAGCATACACGCCAGAATCAATCAAAAGATCACGAAGACCGCCATCGGCCCAAAGTTTCCCTATCGAAGATAAGAAACAAGACAAACTGTGAAAACCACCAAGTCTAAGAATATGGCGATTGAAATAACTTACAACGCAATAACTAAATTTATCTCTTAGAATGAAAAAAAAAATGAAAAATAACTATCACCACAACCTCAAATTCGAATAAGCAACATTTAAAAGTCAAAACAGCAAAGACACATCAACAAATACAAAAGAAATCAATCCATAGTTAACGTAAATTAATCGAACATATGATGCGCTCGAAGTTCAAGATCAATATGGTGAACAAAGTATTCAGATCTACCGGGACCGGACACAACTTTCCGAAAAATTAAGTAAGGTAAAGATTTGTTAGTCTATATTTTGGGTGGTATATAAAATCCTATTAAAGAAACTTAGATAAAACAAAAGGTGTGTCACTAAATAGGGTAATGATTATATTTTTAATTTCTACTAATTAATTAACTATCTATCAACTGGCGCATTATTGTACAGAATTAAAATCTGGTGAAACTACAAAATGACCCCATTTACAATATTTGTTATTGTTATTATTTTTCAATAATAGGTTTATTGTGTTAGTTTTTTCGCTTAATGAATAAAACATTATATGTAAACTTTGAATCCAATGCGAAAGAAATATATTTATATACAGTTTTTAAATACTGGAGCAAAACTGCGGTCCAAATTTAAGTAAATTTTGCTAACTATACATAGAATTTTAGAAAACTGCACCATATGACTTTTTGACGACCAGTCTAAAATCAAAAGTAAAATCATTTTCCTACAAGTATGCCAATTTTTAGCCGTATAGTATGAAGTGAAATTAAACTCCGTTAATAAGCGTCTTTTGCGCAGTTGGTCACCGGGCTAATAGTATGAACACGGGTAAAACAAAAGTTATCAAGTAAACAAAAAATTTACCTAGAGTGAATAGTATGAACACGGGTAAAACAAAAGTTATCAAGTAAACAAAAAATTTACCTAGAGTGAATAGTATGAACACGGGTAAAACAAAAGTTTTCAAATAAACAAAAAATTTACCTAGAGTGAATAGTATGAACACGGGTAAAACAAAAGTTATCAAGTAAACAAAAAATATACCTAGAGTGAATAGTATGAACACGAGTAAAACAAGTTATCAAGTGAACAAAAAATTTACCTAGAGTAAATAGTATGAACACGGGTAAAACAAAAGTTATCAAGTAAACAAAAAATATACCTAGAGTGAATAGTATGAACACGAGTAAAACAAGTTATCAAGTGAACAAAAAATTTACCTAGAGTGAATAGTATGAACACGGGTAAAACAAAAGTTATCAAGTAAACAAAAAATATACCTAGAGTGAATAGTATGAACACGGGTAAAACAAGTTATCAAGTAAACAAAAAATTACCTAGGGTGAATAGTATGAACACGGGTAAAACAAAAGTTATCAAGTAAACCAAAAATATGTAACACTTTAAGAAAAGTTTGAACATACCAAACGGTAATAGAAGCCGTAAGTCGAAGAAGGACAGACATAGCACAGAAAATTAAAGATAGGGCAACACGAACAGTGATCTCATTTACAACAAATTAGAGGTAGAATACAAATTAGTGAATGTGGAATGGTCTAATAGCTACATCCATATGACGATTACTGTATCTATTTCGTCTACTAGCTACATCCATACGACGATTACGGTATCTATTTCGTCTAATAGCTACATCCATATGACGATTACTGTATCTATTTCGTCTCGTCTAATGGCTACATCCATATGACGATTACGGTATCTATATCGTCTAATAGCTACATCCATATGACGATTACTGTATCTATTTCAACTAATAGCTACATCCATACGACGATTACGGTATCTATTTCGTCTAATAGCTACATCCATATGACGATTACTGTATCTATTTCGTCTAATAGCTACATCCATATGACGATTACGGTATCTATTTCGTCTACTAGCTACATCCATATGACGATTACGGTATCTATATCGTCTAATAGCTACATCCATATGACGATTACTGTATCTATTTCATCTAATAGCTACATCCATACGACGATTACGGTATCTATTTCGTCTAATAGCTACATCCATATGACGATTACGGTATCTATTTCGTCTACTAGCTACATCCATATGACGATTACGTTATCTATATCGTCTAATAGCTACATCCATATGACGATTACTGTATCTATTTCATCTAATAGCTACATCCATATGACGATTACGGTATCTATTTCGTCTACTAGCTACATCCATATGACGATTACTGTATCTATTTCATCTAATAGCTACATCCATATGACGATTACTGTATCTATTTCATCTAATAGCTACATCCATATGACGATTACTGTATCTATTTCGTCTACTAGCTACATCCATATGACGATTACGGTATCTATTTCGTCTAATAGCTACATCCATATGACGATTACTGTATCTATTTCGTTAATAGCTACATCCATATGACGATTACTGTATCTATTTCGTCTACTAGCTACATCCATATGACGATTACTGTATCTATTTCGTGTAATAGCTACATCCATATGACGATTACTGTATCTATTTCGTCTACTAGCTACATCCATATGACGATTACTGTATCTATTTCGTCTAACAGCTACATCCATATGACGATTACGGTATCTATATCGTCTAATAGCTACATCCATATGACGATTACTGTATCTATTTCGTCTAATAGCTACATCCATATGACGATTACTGTATCTATATCGTCTAATAGCTACATCCATATGACGATTAGGGTATCTATTTCGTGTAATAGAAGAACTACAAAAAATGTATTTGAAGGTTTCTTTAAGAAAATAATATTTCAGAAAAATAATCGTATATATGACTACTATGAGTAATTCTATAAATGTAGGTGATTTTTACGACGACGCCAGATTACAGGTCTTCTTGTTAATAGAAAAAAGATAATATATTGTCCACGCATTTTATTTTTATAAGTAATGGTGGTGGACTCGAGTTTCACCTGCTGATGAACCGATATTGCCATGATTAACTGTACAACAGAATATACAGATATCTAGTATTTACGTCATCCAATATTTACGTCATCCAGTATTTACGTCACCAAGTCAGAAATTATGCAAATATGATCAAAATGAAATTAGAATTGGGTATAAGTGAATTAGATCCTTTCTTTAATAAGGACAGTTCTGCATACAGTAGCATTATCTGCCCAGTTTATATCAACCATCTCTGATATGGTAGTACAATATTATGTATGCCTGTCCCAAAGCAGGACCTTGATTTCTAACGTCATATTGTTGAACCTAGGAGGTTCGGTGTACGGTGTATGAGTTTTGGTTATCAGTCTCAACCTAACTGTTGGTAGCAGTTTACACCATTGGTAGCATGGTTGGTCTAAGGCACTGGTTTTATCCAAAGGATACATGTTTATTATGACAAAATTTATATAGGTTCTTAAACAAAACAATTTATTATGTTCAAGTGCAATAATATATTCAAGTAGAACAATAATATAACTTCCCGAGAGCGATAATAATGAATATGAGGAGTGGTCGGTCGTCGTAAAGTCGTAGTAAAATCGTAGTAAAACACCTAGGTCAGGTCGAAGTATGTATAAATAAAGTGAAAACGTAATGGTAATGTACAAATATTCTCTGGTTACGGATTTAACAATGTCTCTTATGGTCTAGGTATGGTCGTTCTGTATGGTAGTCACTACTAGTCTATGGTAGTCACTACTAGTCTATGGTAGTTACTACTAGTCTATGGTAGTCACTACTAGTCTATGGTAGTTACTACTAGTCTATGGTAGTCACTACTAGTCTATGGTAGTTACTAGTAGTCTATGGAGTTGCTTGGTCGTAATGAGTCTCTGATAGTCGCTGCTCTGGAGTGCAGACGGCGCCCTTTTATATATACGCAGACTCCACACTCTCGGTTGTGGCGTGAATCGTTGATTGGTCAGTTATTACGGAAGTTCCCACAGTATTTATACCATTAGCAGGGCCGTAAGCAGGGCCACATAAGCTTGGGCGAACACACATGCGCACTATAAATTACACACAGGAAATGGCGGAAAGTATAAACTAATGTAGTTTGTCATGTCAAGGTAAACGGAAAACGGGCTTAATATAGCTTACCCTTATGGAAAACAAGCCCAAGTACAATGTATAAACCTAACGTGAATGAATGAAATAGGTAAGAAAATGTGACACAAAGTTAATAAGGAGAACTAAAGCTGGGAACTTGTCGTAGGCCCCCCTTCGATCAAACATTGAGAACGAACTCTGTCCTAAATGCATATTTCCCATATAAAATAACAACAATATACTTACAATAAATATTCGTGATCACGAAACCTGAAACAAGAATAATGTTCATTCAATTATATCACAGTCGCGACATGGTCACTCAAAGCACCGAAATATGACAGGTATCAACAACAACAAGAACAAAGTGAAAATGTGCCAGGGGCTGTGTTCTCGAAAATGTCTTAGGACTAAGACATGTCCTAAGACCATCTTAGGACAAATCTTAGTCCTAAGTCGTGTTCTCGACCATGTCCTAACTTAAGATATGTCGCAAAATTTGTCTTAACTTTATGACATCTATGGAGGTGTCTTACGATGGTCCTAACCCCGATATTGTAATATAATTAGATATTTTGTACCAAAAACGAACTTTAAGTTGTAGAACATGATTGATATACACATTTATACTGTTTTTAAATCGAAATAAGTTAATTTACAATGATTTTCTATTATGACTTTAACGACACACGAGATATCTTCTGTTCATCTTTAATCAGTAATTCATTGAAAGTTTGAAATCAGCTCACTCGAAAGTAAACACACAAAAATAACGGTAATGACTGTATTTCATCATAAAAAAGTTTTACACATTAGTTCCATATCGTATATGAACCTCAGAACTATGTATATAGATAATTGCAAATTAGAGAAAACAAGAAACAGGCTCATGGGATGCAGCGTAAAAAATTAATAAAATTAAAAAAAATCTTTATTTGCATCTGATAATTTATTATGAGTATTTTTATCAAGGATTTGCTATATATTAATATTGGAAATAAATGTTGTGCACAATATTTCTATTATTCTACTTATTGCGTTGACACTTAGGACATAGGTAAGACATCCTAAGTTAGGATAGTCATAAGACAACTTCGGGACCACTCCTAGGACATGTCCTAAGACCATCCTAAAAATCGTCCTAAGACATATCTTAGGACAAATCTTAGGATACTTTCGAGAACACGGTCCCGAGAGTAACAGGAACAAACAATGTTATCTCCTATACCTTACACCATGTCGTGGTCTTTTTTATGTTTGATGAGCAGAAGTGAGAGGTGATTGTTCGCTTTGTTGATATTGGTGGAGTTGTCGACCATCACTGTTTAAACTTTCTTTTGTTTTGTTGATATTGGTAGAATTGTTGACCATCACTATTTAAACTTTCTTTTGTTTAGTTGATATTGGTAGAATTGTTTAACGTCACCGTTTAAGCTTTCTTTTGTTTTGTTGATATTGGTGAATTGTTGACTGTCACTGTTTAAACTTTCTTTTGTTTTGTTGATATTGGTAAACGTGATGCCCATCACTGTTTAAACTTTCTTTTGTTTAGTTGATATTGGTAGAATTGTCGACCATCACTGTTTAAACTTTCTTTTGTTTTGTTGATATTGGTGGAGTTGTTGACCATCACTATTTAAACTTTCTTTTGTTTTGTTGATATTGGTAGAATTGTTTACCATCACTGTTTAAACTTTCTTTTGTTTAGTTGATATTGGTAAACGTGATGCCCATCACTGTTTAAACTTTCTTTTGTTTTGTTGATATTGGTGGAATTGTTGCCCATCACTGTTTAAACTTTCTTTTGTTTTGTTGATATTGGTAGAATTGATGCCCATCACTGTTTAAGCTTTCTTTGTTTTGTTTTGTTGGTATTGATGGAACTGTTTACCATCATCGTTTAAGCTTTCTTTTGTTTTTGTTAATATTGGTGGATTTGTTGGCCATCACTGTTTCAGCTTTGTGTTCATGATTATTCTGAATTTTGATTCCTAATTTAAACCCATATCAATGTTGATGCCAGTGTAAGCCAGT
Source organism: Bathymodiolus brooksi (assembly GCA_963680875.1). Taxonomy (NCBI): domain Eukaryota; kingdom Metazoa; phylum Mollusca; class Bivalvia; order Mytilida; family Modiolidae; genus Bathymodiolus; species Bathymodiolus brooksi. The sequence goes on from OY804587.1 coordinate 90,481,593, forward strand.
TATAGACAGCTGACACGTATTAGTAGTACAAACATTTAAACCCATATCAATGTTGATGCCAGTGTAAGCCAGTTATAGACAGCTGACACGTATTAGTAGTACAAACATTTAAACCCATATCAATGTTGATCCCAGTGTAAGTCAGTTATAGACAGCTGACACGTATTAGTAGTACAAACATTTAAACCCATATCAATGTTGATGCCAGTGTAAGCCAGTTATAGACAGCTGACACGTATTAGTAGTACAAACATTTAAACCTATATCAATGTTGATGCCAGTGTAAGTCAGTTATAGACAGCTGACACGTATTAGTAGTACAAACATTTAAACCTATATCAATGTTGATGCCAGTGTAAGTCAGCTATAGACAGCTGACACGTATTAGTAGTACAAACATTTAAACCCATATCAATGTTGATGCCAGTGTAAGTCAGCTATAGACAGCTGACACGTATTAGTAGTACAAACATTTAAACCCATATCAATGTTGATGCCAGTGTAAGTCAGTTATAGTCAGCTGACACGTATTAGTAGTACAAACATTTAAACCTATATCAATGTTGATGCCAGTGTAAGTCAGTTATAGACAGCTGACACGTATTAGTAGTACAAACATTTAAACCTATTTCAATGTTGATGCCAGTGTAAGTCAGTTATAGACAGCTGACACGTATTAGTAGTACAAACATTTAAACCTATATCAATGTTGATGCCAGTGTAAGTCAGTTATAGACAGCTGACACGTATTAGTAGTACAAACATTTAAACCTATATCAATGTTGATGCCAGTGTAAGTCAGGTATAGACAGCTGACACATATTAGTAGTACAAATATTTAACCCTATATCAATGTTGATGCCAGTGTAAGACAGTTATAGACAGCTGACACGCATTAGTAGTACACACATTTAACCCTATATCAATGTTGATGCCAGTGTAAGTCAGTTATAGACAGCTGACACGTACTAGTAGTACAAACATTTAAACCCATATCAATGTTGATGTCAGTGTAAGTCAGTTATAGACAGCTGACACGTATTAGTAGTACAAACATTTAAACCTATATCAATGTTGATGCCAGTGTAAGACAGCTATAGACAGCTGACACGTATTAGTAGTACAAACATTTAAACCTATATCAATGTTGATGTCAGTGTAAGTCAGTTATAGACAGCTGACACGTATTAGTAGTACAAACATTTAAACCTATATCAATGTTGATGCCAGTGTAAGTCAGTTATAGACAGCTGACACGTATTAGTAGTACAAACATTTAAACCTATATCAATGTTGATGCCAGTGTAAGTCAGGTATAGACAGCTGACACATATTAGTAGTACAAATATTTAACCCTATATCAATGTTGATGCCAGTGTAAGACAGCTATAGACAGCTGACACGTATTAGTAGTACAAACATTTAACCCTATATCAATGTTGATGCCAGTGTAAGTCAGTTATAGACAGCTGACACGTATTAGTAGTACAAACATTTAAACCCATATCAATGTTGATGCCAGTGTAAGCCAGTTATAGACAGCTGACACGTATTAGTAGTACACACATTTAAACCCATATCAATGTTGATGCCAGTGTAAGCCAGTTATAGACAGCTGACACGTATTAGTAGTACAAACATTTAAACCTATATCAATGTTGATGCCAGTGTAAGACAGTTATAGACAGCTGACACGTATTAGTAGTACAAACATTTAACCCTATATCAATGTTGATGCCAGTGTAAGTCAGTTATAGACAGCTGACACGTATTAGTAGTACAAACATTTAAACCCATATCAATGTTGATACCAGTGTAAGTCAGTTATAGACAGTTGACACGTATTAGTAGTACAAACATTTAAACCCATATCAATGTTGATGCCAGTGTAAGTCAGTTATAGACAGCTGACACGTATTAGTAGTACAAGCATAGATATCGAACTTAGTGCCTACGATGTGTCTCTAGAATAACGTTCAGCAGGCAACAACAAAAAGAGAGAGTATGAGCTAAACAATGTGCGTCTTATATTATCAATATAAAGGTGCTTAGGATACAGTTATTCTCTTGACGTTAAAAGAGAGAGTATGAGCTAAACAATGTGCGTCTTATATTATCAATACAAAGGTGTTTAGGATACAGTTATAGAGTATGAGCTAAACAATGTGCGTCTTATATTATCAATACAAAGGTGCTTAGGATACAGTTATTCTCTTGATGTTAATGGCTTAACAAAATATTGAATAAGTGAAAATTAAGCAACTTCGTTTTGATATTGGTGGAATTGTTGGAGGATCACTGTTTAATAAACGTTAGAGAATACCGAAGAGCCAATCGAAAGTAGACAATCCAGAGAAAGTGGCAGCATAGGGTATACCAGACAAAGCAAAACAAACACACAACACACTATGTGTTGGACACCGCTCTACGCAAACAAACACAAATAACGTAAATACGACGAAACCGAACATCGTTTTTTTTCTCGTCAAAATTCATAAAAATAGTTCAACATAGTAACTGCTTGCTAAATGTCTCTGTTCATCAACACTTGGTAGTAGTAAAATGCACCATTTTTAACAATTAATTTATAATTGGTAGATGACGGTGATTCTGAGGATAGTACCTCTAGTATGTGGCGACAACATATTCAATATTAAGAAAATAAATTATAGATTAACTACCGGTCGTTGATATGTTAGTTTCACAGTAAACACGAAAACATATTGAACACAATGCATCTATATATGAACTTTTCTATCGGTGTACTAATAAGGTGTACGATCTGGCTTCCAATAATTAATTATCCACATTACCATAATTAAGCAATAACCACATATATCAATGATCTATAAACCAAAGATATGTTGACATTTTATGACATTGTATACATACATGTCGTTGATTAGTACAAGTCAGAAACACACAGTGTAATTAACAGGAACATGCTGATATCAAATATTGGTTTCCACTTTAGAGCCTGGTTCTTTTCACCATTTCTCTGATAAATTAAGTTTGTGTTAGCTATACATTTAATTAACTGTAACTTTGTGGTTAAGTAACAGACCATTTGACATTACCCAAGAAATCAGGAATGAAATCATTGAAAGTAAATAAAAGTATATGATAAAGAAAAGCATGCGAAGTTGGTTTGTAATGTAAGCAGAATTACGGTAAAAAATGCTTTTAATATGTCAATACCATAGTACTTTGTCACCTATACTCGCAGAGCCTAGGAGATTGTTTTATATATGTATGATGGTATGACCTAAGAATAACATGACGTGTGTCACTAGTGACAAATGAACTGGCTGTACACTGTTGGAGCCACTGAGTTTATTAGTGGGTTTCTGTCGTTTATTTCTTCTAATTACATGTATTTACTTTTTTAGTTCCGTGTTGTGATGTCCACTGTTTTCTGAGTTAATACAATGTACAGCTCGTTTTAATTTCCGTTTATTTTGTAAGGAGTTCATGCTTTATTTATGTTATTTCTATTTTTACATATACTGGTGTTCACCATATCGTATGATGTGCGTTTCGTTCACATTAACAGGACGGGTTTTACCAGTGAAGCAGGTAGTGTTTTCCCTCCCGGAACACCGGATTTCACCCCTGTGTTTGTAGGGTTTACGTTGCCCAATCATTAGTTTTCTGTGTAGTGTTTTGTAGATCATTGTTTATCTTTTATCCATTGTATTGTTTGTCCATTTTTGATTCACGGCTTCTGATTAACCATTTGGTTTATTGGATAGTACACACGCATGTGACCCGGAATGGGAGTTTCCTCAGATATTCCAAACCTCGACATATCGGTAAAGGGGAACTAGTGATAGATCTGATTGTAATTTTAATGTATGATATATTTCCAACAAAATTTTTTTTTATTGGCCAAGTTATGCTGAGAAAAGATAAGTTTTATTTAAAGTCGGCATGTAACAACAGATACAACACAAGCTCTTGTAAGCCTTTGATCGACAGGTTCTCGAATATATTTGACGTTCTTCACACATTTTGCCTATTGTAATAAACAAATAATAAGAAAATCTGTCAGTATTGATAATAGACGCAATGTCTACGCAATCATACGATGATATTGAATAAATTACTTTTGTACTCAGCTTTTGTATTACATGTAACACATGTAGGTGGGCGTCGTCAATTAATACTGTTTCTTGTTTACAGAATGATGACTTACTAAATACATTTACCTTGCCAGCAATTGTTACGTACATGATATATGTAAAGATATATAGAATTATCTCCTCACATTTAACAAATGTTGTGTTGACCATATAGTCCAGTCAATCTACGGTTTTACCTCAAACTAATTGCAAAAGAATTTATTTCAACTGTAATTAATTCTTTACATTAACATATTGAACATATAAAAAGTCTAGAAACATCTAAATAGGGGAAAAGTAAGAATTTTACAAAACAAAATCTTCAAAAATATTAAAATAAAAAATATCCCGTATTCCTTTGCAATTAGTTTGAGGTTTGGCTATTTTTTGTCATAGATTGACTGGACTAATAAGGTTATAATATAATTATATGTACTGCTGTATGTAAAAGTCTACAGAGAAAATGTTTAATTCAAAGAGTAACGTAGGAATCTAATGATATAATATATGGTCGCTCGCTCCGCTTTCCTCTGCCAATGATACTAGTACTCACGATTTGAGTGAAATTGTGTTGAAAGTGGAGTTACGGTTGAGTGGTCAACTTTCTACTAGACTATATCGCAATAGAGACGGCTTCAATGTTTGCTATTATAAACTTCCATATATTGATAATTATATACCAACCGCTCCCGCGTATGGAGTTTACATTTCACATATCATGCTACGCTCGACCTTGCCGTTTGTATTCAGACTTTGCCGTTTGTATTCAGACCTTGCCGTTTGTATTCAGACTAGTTTTTAACACCACCGTATTCTGAGTACTAAACTATCAAATAAAGGTTTTACAAAGGATCGTCTTTTTTTTTGGAAGTTTTTGAAGATGTCAACACCTTGTTGAAAAGTATTTTGTTAGTTGCGTACAGATGAACGATGGTATTGACAATTAGATTTTGATTCAAAGTTGAATATTGCTTCACTATTATGTCTTACGATGGCATTGTACACTATATAACATTTAAAAGACGGTTGATGCCATCTGTTCTCTCTAATAGAAATAATATTATACACATGACAACTTCTATGTAACGAAGATCATATATATTATCTATAATGTTCACGATTCTAGCGTCCTTTATCTTCACGCTGTTCGTACAGCTACATGTGAGGGTTGACATTTTCCTCACATGTGGAAATCACTTACATGACCTCATTATTTCACTGAGGGGGAAACATTTGGGCCCATAAAACTAGCTTAATACGACGGGCGCAACTATTACAGGAGGAACTGCCTACCCTTCCGGAGCACCTGAGTTCACCCCTGATCATTAGTTTTCTGTGTAGTGTTTTGTAGAATGTTGTTTTTGTCCTTTTGTCCTTTTTCGTTTGGCCATTGTGTTGTCTGTTCTTCTTCAACTTACGGATTCTGATTACCTCTTTGGTATCTTTAAATACTTCTTAACCCCGCCACTTTTTATTGAAGTGCCTGTACTAACATAGGAAAGAGAGCGTTCATATATTTGTTTGCTAAGGATATCGATTTTGCCCTTTCAACTATTTTGCTAATGGATTAAAGATTTAAATCTTTGAGGGATGGTCCAGGTCGGTGAAGCGAAATCTAACCTTCATAAACGGATGTGTGGTCACATTATGACACCAGTCGCAATGTTGACGACATTGTTTATCAACTTTTTAATCAACCCGATCATTCAATACTTTCAATGCCAGTAGGACTATTACCCTTAAGAATAGTTTGAACATACCGAAGATGTAATCAGAAGCCGTAAACCGAAAAAGGACAGATAATACAATGTCCAAAAGAAAAAGGACAGATAATACAATGTCCAAAAGAAAAAGGACAGATAATACAATGTCCAAAAGAAAAAGGACAGATAATACAATGTCCAAAAGAAAAAAAATATATACATTCCATACAAAACAGTATTAACCAAGACTAAACAATACAAACTTCTGCTTTTATTACATTGCTTGTTGTCATTGTATGTTGTTTGTTTGATGGTATTTAACACCAACATCTACAATATTTCAGTTATATCGTGGCGGTCAGTTTTATTGTTGGAGAAAACGGAGTACCCGGAGAAAACCACCGACCTGTCACAAGTCCCTGACAAATTTTATCACATAATGTTGTACACCTCACCCTGATCGAGATTCGAACTCACAACATCACTGGTGATAGGAACTGATTGCATAGGTAGTTGTAAATCCAACTATCATACGAACACGGCCACGAAGGCCCCTGGTTTTATTACCAAATATATTGATATTCGTCATGTAGTAATAATAATAAAAACGTATTACTTGTGGTATTATACATTCTTAACACGGTAAATAGTTAGTATTATACATTCTTAACTCGGTAAATAGTTAGTATTATACATTCTTAACTCGTTAAATAGTTAGTATTATACATTCTTAACTCGTTAAATAGTTTTTTCATTTTCATTTTGTTCATTAAAAAATTTATGAAAAAGAAAGAAAATAGCAGACTCGTTTTAAACAGTTCTAAAATCCAATAGAAGTAATTTTGAAAATGACATGTGATAATTTGATTTATGAAATAAATAATTTGATAGAAATTCAAACGAAAATAATGAAACACAATCGATTTTAGAATGAATGTCCTAAGCTTGATATAGATGCGGTTTGTATCTCTCTGATGGTAAACAAAGCTATTGTGAAGGTCATTGACTGACGCAGTAGTATTGGACGGATGAGAAGGAAAAACCTATCATGAAGCTCGGTGATTCTTAATTAATTTGAAATGAAAAAAAAAAAAGGTGAAGTAATTATGGCTTGTGTAAGATATTAATCGTACTAATTATATATAATGCGCTGTGGCATCTTTTTCAGCATATAATGTGTTCACTTTAAAATTAATTAATATCGACTGCATGTTTTGATTGACATTTATCTGAAGTAATGGATGACTAAGATTCCTGGGTTCGACAACCTCCCGTGTATATCAATTGTGTATGTTAGTAAGGAGACCACGGAAATAAACACTTTATATATCAAACTCACAACAGCAACAGCGGGATTCGATGTTGTTAGTTCGAATCCCGCTCAGGGCGAGGTGTACAACATTATGTGATAAAGTTAGTCAGTGACTTGCGGCAGGTCGGTGGTTTTCTCCGGGTACTCCGGGTCCTCCGGTTACCTCCACCAATAAAACTGACTGCCACGAAATGACTGAAATATTGTTGAAACTGGCATTAAACACCATAAACCAACTAACGTAGGTATTATATTGTTTTTCTTTACACACTCTCATATATTTAGTATCTTCAAATTAATTATGTTTGTAGCCATTTGGCATTTCCCACCAACATAGGAAGGTAATCAGATGCTAGACCCATACAGTTACGATTTAATCAGTTAATTATAGATATATCACTCATAAACAAGTACAATTAGTGGTAAAATAAACAAGATATCACAGTTTATCGGAAGAAAAATAAACAAGATATCACAGTTTATCTGAAGAAAAATAAACATATATGTCATCGTCACATTGAGGTGGCTATAAGTGTGATAGATCATGGGTTCGAACACCGGTTAGGTCAAACTAAAAAACATAGTGTGATAGATCATGGGTTCGAACTCCGGTTAGGTCAAACCAAAAAACATAGTGTGATAGATCATGGGTTCGAACCCCGGTTAGGTCAAAGTAAAAAACATAGTGTGATAGATCATGGGTTCGAACGACGGTTAGGTCAAACCAAAAAACATAGTGTGATATATAATGGGTTCGAACCCCGGTTAGGTCAAGCCAAAAAACATAGTGTGATAAATCATGGGTTCGAACCCCGGTTAGGTCAAACCAAAACACATAGTGTGATATATCATGGGTTCGAACCCCGGTTAGGTCAAACTAAAAAACATAGTGTGATAGATCATGGGTTCAAACCCCGGTTAGATCAAACCAAAAAACATAGTGTGATAAATCATGGGTTCGAACCCCGGTTAGGTCAAACCAAAACACATAGTGTGATATATCATGGGTTCGAGCCCCGGTTAGATCATACCAAAAAACATAGTGTGATATATCATGGGTTCGAGCCCCGGTTTGGTCAAACTAAAAAACATAGTGTGATAGATCATGGGTTCGAACCCCGGTTAGGTCAAACTAAAAAACATAGTGTGATAGATCATGGGTTCAAACCCCGGTTAGATCATACCAACAAACATAGTGTGATAGATCATGGGTTCGAACCCCGGTTAGGTCAAACCAAAAAACATAGTGTGATAGATCATGGGTTCGAACCCCGGTTAGGTCAAGCTAAAAAACATAGTGTGATAAATCATGGGTTCAAACCCAGGTTAGATCAAACCAAAACACATAGTGTGATATATCATGGGTTCGAGCCCCGGTTAGATCATACCAAAAAACATAGTGTGATATATCATGGGTTCGAGCCCCGGTTAGGTTAAACCAAAAAACATAGTGTGATAGATCATGGGTTCGAACACCGTTAGGTCAAACTAAAAAACATAGTGTGATAGATCATGGGTTCAAACCCCGGTTAGATCAAACCAAAAAAACATAGTGTGATAGATCATGGGTTCGAACCCTTGTTAGGTCAAGCCAAAACACATAGTGTGATATATCATGGGTTCGAGCCCCGGTTAGATCATACCAAAAAACATAGTGTGATATATCATGGGTTCGAGCCCAGGTTAGGTCAAACGATAAAACATAGTGTGATAGATCATGGGTTCGAACCCCGGTTAGATCAAGCCAAAGAATAGTGTGATAGATCATGGGTTCAAACCCCAATTAAATCAAACCAAAAACATAGTGTGATATATCATGGGTTCGAACCCCGGTTAGATCATACCAACAAACATAGTGTGATAGATCATGGGTTCGAACCCCGGTTAGGTCAAGCTAAAAAACATAGTGTGATAGATCATGGGTTCAAATCCCGGTTAGATCAAACCAAAAAGCATAGTGTGATAGATCATGGGTTCAAATCCCGGTTAGATCAAACCAAAAAACATAGTGTGATAGATCATGGGTTCGAACCCCGGTTAGGTCAAACCAAAAAACATAGTGTGATAGATCATGGGTTCAAACCCCGGTTAGGTCAAGCCAAAAAACATAGTGTGATAGATCATGGGTTCAAACCCCGGTTAGATCAAGTCAAAAAACAGTGTGATAGATCATGGGTTCGAACCCCGGTTAGATCATACCAAAATGCATAGTGTGATAGTTCATGGGTTCGAATCCCGGTTAGATCAAGTCAAAAAACAGTGTTTTAGATCATGGGTTCAAATACCGGTTAGATCAAACCAAAAAACATAGTGTTATAGATCATGGATTCGAACCCAGGTTAGATCAAACCAAAAAACATAGTGTGATAGATCATGGGTTCGAACCCCGGTTAGGTCAAACCAAACCAAAAAACATAGTGTGATAGATCATGGGTTCGAACCCCGGTTAGATCATACCAAAGAACATAGTGTGATAGATCATGGGTTCGAGCCTCGGTTAGATCATACCAAAAAACATAGTGTGATATATCATGGGTTCGAACCCCGGTTAGATCAAGCCAAAGAATAGTGTGATAGATCATGGGTTCGAACCCCTGTTAGATCATAACAACAAAGATAGTGTGATAGATCATATGTTCGAACCCCGGTTAGGTCAAGCCAAAACACATAGTGTGATATATCATGGGTTCGAGCCCAGGTTAGATCATACCAAAAAACATAGTGTGATATATCATGGGTTCGAGCCCCGGTTAGGTCAAACCATAAAACATAGTGTGATAGATCATGGGTTCGAACCCCGGTTAGATCAAGCCAAATAATAGTGTGATAGATCATGGGTTTGAACCCCGGTTAGATCAAACCAAAAAACATAGTGTGATTGATCATGGGTTCGAACCCCGGTTAGATCAAACCAAAAAACATAGTGTGATAGATAATGGGTTCGAACCCCGGTTAGGTCAAACTAAAAAACATAGTGTGATAGATCATGGGTTCAAACCCCAATTAGATCAAACCAACAAACATAGTGTGATAGATCATGGGTTCGAACCCCGGTTAGGTCAAACCAAAACACATAGTGTGATATATCATGGATTCGAGCCCCGGTTAGATCAAACCAAAAAACATAGTGTGATATATCATGGGTTCGAGCCCCGGTTAGGTCAAACCAAAAAACATAGTGTGATAGATCATGGGTTCGAACCCCGGTTAGATCAAGCCAAAGAATAGTGTGATAGATCATGGGTTCGAACCCCGGTTAGATCATACCAACAAACATAGTGTGATAGATCATGGGTTCGAACCCCGGTTAGGTCAAACTAAAAAACATAGTGTGATAGATCATGGGTTCAAATCCCGGTTAGATCAAACCAAAAAACATAGTGTGATAGATCATGGGTTCAAATCCCGTTAGATCAAACCAAAAAACATAGTGTGATAGATCATGGGTTCGAACCCCGGTTAGGTCAAACCAAAGAACATAGTGTGATAGATCATGGGTTCAAATCCCGTTTAGATCAAACCAAAAAACATAGTGCGATAGATCATGGGTTCGAACCCCGGTTAGGTCAAACCAAAAAACATAGTGTGATAGATCATGGGTTCAAACCCCGGTTAGGTCAAACCAAAAAACATAGTGTGATAGATTATGGGTTCAAACCCCGGTTAGATCAAGTCAAAAAACAGTGTGATAGATCATGGGTTCGAACCCCTGTTAGATCAAGCCAAAGAATAGTGTGATAGATCATGGGTTCGAACCCCGGTTATATCATACCAACAAACATAGTGTGATAGATCATGGGTTCAAATCCCGGTTAGATCAAACCAAAAAACATAGTGTGATAGATCATGGGTTCGAACCCTGGTTAGATCAAGCCAAAGAATAGTGTGATAGATCATGGGTTCGAACCCCGGTTAGATCATACCAACAAACATAGTGTGATAGATCATGGGTTCGAACCCCGGTTAGGTCAAACCAAAGAACATAGTGTGATAGATCATGGGTTCGAACCCCGGTTAGGTCAAACCAAAAAACATAGTGTGATAGATCATGGGTTCAAACCCCGGTTAGATCAAGTCAAAAAACATTGTGATAGATCATGGGTTCGAACCCCGGTTAGATCATACCAAATACATAGTGTGATAGTTCATGGGTTCGAACCCCTGTTAGATCAAGTCAAAAAACAGTGTGATAGATCGTGGGTTCAAATCCCGGTTAGATCAAACCAAAAAACATAGTGTTATAGATCATGGGTTCGAACCCCGGTTAGGTCAAACCAAAAAACATAGTGTGATAGATCATGGGTTCAAACCCAGGTTAGATCAAACCAAAAAACATAGTGTGATAGATCATGGGTTCGAACCCCGGTTAGATCATACCAAAGAACATAGTGTGATAGATCATGGGTTCGAACCCCGGTTAGGTCAATCCAAAAAACATAGTGTGATAGATCATGGGTTCGAACCCCGGTTAGATCATAACAAAAAACATAGTGTGATAGATCATGGGTTCGAACCCCGGTTAGGTTAAACTAAAAAACATAGTGTGATAGATCATGGGTTCAAATCCCGGTTAGATCAAACCAAAAAACATAGTGTGATAGATCATGGGTTCAAATCCCGTTAGATCAAACCAAAAAACATAGTGTGATATATCATGGGTTCAAACCCCGGTTAGGTCAAGCCAAAAAACATAGTGTGATAGAACATGGGTTCAAACCCCGGTTAAATCAAGTAAAAAAACATAGTGTGATAGAACATGGGTTCAAACCCCGGTTAAATCAAGTAAAAAAAGAGTGTGATAGATCATGGGTTCAAACCCCGGTTAGATCATACCAAAATACATAGTGTGATAGTTCATGGGTTCGAATCCCGGTTAGATCAAGTCAAAAAACAGTGTGATAGATCATGGGTTCAAATCCCGGTTAGATCAAACCAAAAAACATAGTGTTATAGATCATGGGTTCGAACCCCGGTTAGGTCAAACCAAACCAAAAAACATAGTGTGATAGATCATGGGTTCGAACCCAGGTTAGATCAAACCAAAAAACATAGTGTGATAGATCATGGGTTCGAACCCCGGTTAGGTCAAACCAAACCAAAAAACATAGTGTGATAGATCATGGGTTCGAACCCCGGTTAGATCATACCAAAGAACATAGTGTGATAGATCATGGGTTCGAGCTGCGGTTAGATCATACCAAAAAACATAGTGTGATATATCATGGGTTCGAACCCCGGTTAGATCAAGCCAAAGAATAGTGTGATAGATCATGGGTTCGAACCCGGTTAGATCATACCAACAAAGATAGTGTGATAGATCATGTGTTCGAACCCCAGTTAGGTCAAGCCAAAACACATAGTGTGATATATCATGGGTTCGAGCCCCGGTTAGATCATACCAAAAAACATAGTGTGATATATCATGGGTTCGAGCCCCGGTTAGGTCAAACCATAAAATATAGTGTGATAGATCATGGGTTCGAACCCCGGTTAGATCAAGCCAAGGAATAGTGTGATAGATCATGGGTTCGAACCCCGGTTAGATCAAACCAAAAAACATAGTGTGATTGATCATGGGTTCGAACCCCGGTTAGATCAAACCAAAAAACATAGTGTGATAGATAATGGGTTCGAACCCCGGTTAGGTCAAACTAAAAAACATAGTGTGATAGATCATGGGTTCAAACCCCAATTAGATCAAACCAAAAAACATAGTGTGATAGATCATGGGTTCGAACCCCGGTTAGGTCAAACCAAAACACATAGTGTGATATATCATGGGTTCGAGCCCCGGTTAGATCATACCAAAAAACACAGTGTGATATATCATGGGTTCGAGCCCCGGTTAGGTCAAACCAAAAAACATAGTGTGATAGATCATGGGTTCGAACCCCGGTTAGATCAAGCCAAAGAATAGTGTGATAGATCATGGGTTCGAACCCCGTTAGATCATACCAACAAACATAGTGTGATAGATCATTGGTTCGAACCCCGGTTAGGTCAAACTAAAAAACATAGTGTGATAGATCATGGGTTCAAATCCCGGTTAGATCAAAGCAAAAAACATAGTGTGATAGATCATGGGTTTGAACCCCGGTTAGGTCAAACCAAAGAACATAGTGTGATAGATCATGGGTTCAAATCCCGGTTAGATCAAACCAAAAAACATAGTGTGATAGATCATGGGTTCGAACCCCGGTTAGGTCAAACCAAAAAACATAGTGTGATAGATCATGGGTTCAAATCCCGGTTAGATCAAGTCAAAAAACAATGTGATAGATCATGGGTTCGAACCCCGGTTAGATCATACAAAAATACATAGGGTGATAGTTCATGGGTTCGAACCCCGGTTAGATCAAGTCAAAAAACAGTGTGATAGATCATGGGTTCAAATTCCGGTTAGATCAAACCAAAAAACATAGTGTTATAGATCATGGGTTCGAACCCCGGTTAGGTCAAACCAAAAAACATAGAGTGATAGATCATGGGTTCAAACCCAGGTTATATCAAACCAAAAAACATAGTGTGATAGATCATGGGTTCGAACCCCGGTTAGGTCAAACCAAACCAAAAAACATAGTGTGATAGACCATGGGTTCGAACCCCGGTTAGACCATACCAAAGAACATAGTGTGATAGATCATGGGTTCGAGCCTCCGTTAGATCATACCAAAAAACATAGTGTGATATATCATGGGTTCGAACCCCGGTTAGATCAAGCCAAAGAATAGTGTGATAGATCATGGGTTCGAACCCCGGTTAGATCATATCAACAAACATAGTGTGATAGATCATGGGTTCGAACCCCGGTTAGGTCAAACTAAAAAACATAGAGTGATAGATCATGGGTTCGAACCCCGGTTAGGTCAAACCAAAAAACATAGTGTGATAGATCATTGGTTCAAACCCCGGTTAGATCAAGTCAAAAAACAGTGTGATAGATCATGGATTCGAACCCCGGTTAGATCATACAAAAATACATAGTGTGATAGTTCATGGGTTCGAACCCCGGTTAGATCAAGTCAAAAAACAGTGTGATAGATCATGGGTTCAAATTCCGGTTAGATCAAACCAAAAAACATAGTGTTATAGATCATGGGTTCGAACCCCGGTTAGGTCAAACCAAAAAACATAGTGTGATAGATCATGGGTTCAAACCCAGGTTAGATCAAACCAAAAAACATAGTGTGATAGATCATGGGTTCGAACCCCGGTTAGGTCAAACCAAACCAAAAAACATAGTGTGATAGACCATGGGTTCGAACCCCGGTTAGATCATACCAAAGAACATAGTGTGATAGATCATGGGTTCGAGCCTCGGTTAGATCATACCAAAAAACATAGTGTGATATATCATGGGTTCGAACCCCGGTTAGATCAAGCCAAAGAATAGTGTGATAGATCATGGGTTCGAACCCCGGTTAGATCATACCAACAAACATAGTGTGATAGATCATGGGTTCGAACTCCGGTTAGGTCAAACTAAAAAACATAGTGTGATAGATCATGGGTTCAAATCCCGGTTAGATCAAACCAAAAAACATAGTGTGATAGATCATGGGTTCAAACCCCGGTTAGGTCAAGCCAAAACACATAGTGTGATAGATCATGGGTTCAAACCCCGGTTAGATCAAGTCAAAAAACAGTGTGATAGATCATGGATTCGAACCCCGGTTAGATCATACCAAATACATAGTGTGATAGATCATGGGTTCGAACTCCGGTTAGATCATACCAACAAAGATAGTGTGATAGATCATGGGTTCGAACCCCGGTTAGGTCAAGCCAAAACAAATAGTGTGATATATCATGGGTTCGAGCCCCGGTTAGATCATACCAAAAAACATAGTGTGATATATCATGGGTTCGAGCCCGTGTTAGGTCAAACCATAAAATATAGTGTGATAGATCATGGGTTCGAACCCCTGTTAGATCAAGCCAAGGAATAGTGTGATAGATCATGGGTTCGAACCCCGGTTAGATCAAACCAAAAAACATAGTGTGATAGATAATGGGTTCGAACCCCGGTTAGGTCAAACTAAAAAACATAGTGTGATAGATCATGGGTTCAAACCCCAATTAGATCAAACCAAAAAACATAGTGTGATAGATCATGGGTTCGAACCCCGGTTAGGTCAAACCAAAACACATAGTGTGATATATCATGGGTTCGAGCCCCGGTTAGGTCAAACCAAAAAACATAGTGTGATAGATCATGGGTTCGAACCCCGGTTAGATCAAGCCAAAGAATAGTGTGATAGATCATGGGTTCGAACCCCGTTAGATCATACCAACAAACATAGTGTGATAGATCATGGGTTCGAACCCCGGTTAGGTCAAACTAAAAAACATAGTGTGATAGATCATGGGTTCAAATCCCGGTTAGATCAAAGCAAAAAACATAGTGTGATAGATCATGGGTTTGAACCCCGGTTAGGTCAAACCAAAGAACATAGTGTGATAGATCATGGGTTCAAACCCCGGTTAGGTCAAACCAAAAAACATAGTGTGATAGATCATGGGTTCAAATCCCGGTTAGATCAAGTCAAAAAACAGTGTGATAGATCATGGGTTCGAACCCCGGTTAGATCATACAAAAATACATAGGGTGATAGTTCATGGGTTCGAACCCCGGTTAGATCAAGTCAAAAAACAGTGTGATAGATCATGGGTTCAAATTCCGGTTAGATCAAACCAAAAAACATAGTGTTATAGATCATGGGTTCGAACCCCGGTTAGGTCAAACCAAAAAACATAGAGTGATAGATCATGGGTTCAAACCCAGGTTATATCAAACCAAAAAACATAGTGTGATAGATCATGGGTTCGAACCCCGGTTAGGTCAAACCAAACCAAAAAACATAGTGTGATAGACCATGGGTTCGAACCCCGGTTAGATCATACCAAAGAACATAGTGTGATATATCATGGGTTCGAACCCCGGTTAGATCAAGCCAAAGAATAGTGTGATAGATCATGGGTTCGAACCCCGGTTAGATCATACCAACAAACATAGTGTGATAGATCATGGGTTCGAACCCCGGTTAGGTCAAACTAAAAAACATAGTGTGATAGATCATGGGTTCGAACCCCGGTTAGGTCAAACCAAAAAACATAGTGTGATAGATCATGGGTTCAAACCCCGGTTAGGTCAAACCAAAAAACATAGTGTGATAGATCATGGGTTCAAACCCCGGTTAGATCAAGTCAAAAAACAGTGTGATAGATCATGGGTTCGAACCCCGGTTAGATCATACAAAAATACATAGTGTGATAGTTCATGGGTTCGAACCCCGGTTAGATCAAGTCAAAAAACAGTGTGATAGATCATGGGTTCAAATTCCGGTTAGATCAAACCAAAAAACATAGTGTTATAGATCATGGGTTCGAACCCCGGTTAGGTCAAACCAAAAAACATAGAGTGATAGATCATGGGTTCAAACCCAGGTTATATCAAACCAAAAAACATAGTGTGATAGATCATGGGTTCGAACCCCGGTTAGGTCAAACCAAACCAAAAAACATAGTGTGATAGACCATGGGTTCGAACCCCGGTTAGACCATACCAAAGAACATAGTGTGATAGATCATGGGTTCGAGCCTCCGTTAGATCATACCAAAAAACATAGTGTGATATATCATGGGTTCGAACCCCGGTTAGATCAAGCCAAAGAATAGTGTGATAGATCATGGGTTCGAACCCCGGTTAGATCATATCAACAAACATAGTTTGATAGATCATGGGTTCGAACCCCGGTTAGGTCAAACTAAAAAACATAGAGTGATAGATCATGGGTTCGAACCCCGGTTAGGTCAAACCAAAAAACATAGTGTGATAGATCATGGGTTCAAACCCCGGTTAGGTTAAACCAAAAAACATAGTGTGATAGATCATTGGTTCAAACCCCGGTTAGATCAAGTCAAAAAACAGTGTGATAGATCATGGGTTCGAACCCCGGTTAGATCATACAAAAATACATAGTGTGATAGTTCATGGGTTCGAACCCCGGTTAGATCAAGTCAAAAAACAGTGTGATAGATCATGGGTTCAAATTCCGGTTAGATCAAACCAAAAAACATAGTGTTATAGATCATGGGTTCGAACCCCGGTTAGGTCAAACCAAAAAACATAGTGTGATAGATCATGGGTTCAAACCCAGGTTAGATCAAACCAAAAAACATAGTGTGATAGATCATGGGTTCGAACCCCGGTTAGGTCAAACCAAACCAAAAAACATAGTGTGATAGACCATGGGTTCGAACCCCGGTTAGATCATACCAAAGAACATAGTGTGATAGATCATGGGTTCGAGCCTCGGTTAGATCATACCAAAAAACATAGTGTGATATATCATGGGTTCGAACCCCGGTTAGATCAAGCCAAAGAATAGTGTGATAGATCATGGGTTCGAACCCCGGTTAGATCATACCAACAAACATAGTGTGATAGATCATGGGTTCGAACTCCGGTTAGGTCAAACTAAAAAACATAGTGTGATAGATCATGGGTTCAAATCCCGGTTAGATCAAACCAAAAAACATAGTGTGATAGATCATGGGTTCAAACCCCGGTTAGGTCAAGCCAAAAAACATAGTGTGATAGATCATGGGTTCAAACCCCGGTTAGATCAAGTCAAAAAACAGTGTGATAGATCATGGATTCGAACCCCGGTTAGATCATACCAAATACATAGTGTGATAGATCATGGGTTCGAACCCCGGTTAGATCATACCAACAAAGATAGTGTGATAGATCATGGGTTCGAACCCCGGTTAGGTCAAGCCAAAACACATAGTGTGATATATCATGGGTTCGAGCCCCGGTTAGATCATACCAAAAAACATAGTGTGATATATCATGGGTTCGAGCCCGTGTTAGGTCAAACCATAAAATATAGTGTGATAGATCATGGGTTCGAACCCCTGTTAGATCAAGCCAAGGAATAGTGTGATAGATCATGGGTTCGAACCCCGGTTAGATCAAACCAAAAAACATAGTGTGATAGATCATGGGTTCGAACCCCGGTTAGGTCAAACTAAAAAACATAGTGTGATAGATCATGGGTTCAAACCCCAATTAGATCAAACCAAAAAACATAGTGTGATAGATCATGGGTTCGAACCCCGGTTAGGTCAAACCAAAACACATAGTGTGATATATCATGGGTTCGAGCCCCGGTTAGGTCAAACCAAAAAACATAGTGTGATAGATCATGGGTTCGAACCCCGGTTAGATCAAGCCAAAGAATAGTGTGATAGATCATGGGTTCGAACCCCGTTAGATCATACCAACAAACATAGTGTGATAGATCATGGGTTCGAACCCCGGTTAGGTCAAACTAAAAAACATAGTGTGATAGATCATGGGTTCAAATCCCGGTTAGATCAAAGCAAAAAACATAGTGTGATAGATCATGGGTTTGAACCCCGGTTAGGTCAAACCAAAGAACATAGTGTGATAGATCATGGGTTCAAATCCCGGTTAGATCAAACCAAAAAACATAGTGTGATAGATCATGGGTTCGAACCCCGGTTAGGTCAAACCAAAAAACATAGTGTGATAGATCATGGGTTCAAACCCCGGTTAGGTCAAACCAAAAAACATAGTGTGATAGATCATGGGTGCAAATCCCGGTTAGATCAAGTCAAAAAACAGTGTGATAGATCATGGGTTCGAACCCCGGTTAGTTCATACAAAAATACATAGGGTGATAGTTCATGGGTTCGAACCCCGGTTAGATCAAGTCAAAAAACAGTGTGATAGATCATGGGTTCAAATTCCGGTTAGATCAAACCAAAAAACATAGTGTTATAGATCATGGGTTCGAACCCCGGTTAGGTCAAACCAAAAAACATAGAGTGATAGATCATGGGTTCAAACCCAGGTTATATCAAACCAAAAAACATAGTGTGATAGATCATGGGTTCGAACCCCGGTTAGGTCAAACCAAACCAAAAAACATAGTGTGATAGACCATGGGTTCGAACCCCGGTTAGATCATACCAAAGAACATAGTGTGATAGATCATGGGTTCGAGCCTCCGTTAGATCATACCAAAAAACATAGTGTGATATATCATGGGTTCGAACCCCGGTTAGATCAAGCCAAAGAATAGTGTGATAGATCATGGGTTCGAACCCCGGTTAGATCATACCAACAAACATAGTGTGATAGATCATGGGTTCGAACCCCGGTTAGGTCAAACTAAAAAACATAGTGTGATAGATCATGGGTTCGAACCCCGGTTAGGTCAAACCAAAAAACATAGTGTGATAGATCATGGGTTCAAACCCCGGTTAGGTCAAACCAAAAAACATAGTGTGATAGATCATGGGTTCAAACCCCGGTTAGATCAAGTCAAAAAACATAGTGTGATAGATCATGGGTTCGAACCCCGGTTAGATCATACAAAAATACATAGTGTGATAGTTCATGGGTTCGAACCCCGGTTAGATTAAGTCAAAAAACAGTGTGATAGATCATGGGTTCAAATTCCGGTTAGATCAAACCAAAAAACATAGTGTTATAGATCATGGGTTCGAACCCCGGTTAGGTCTAACCAAAAAACATAGTGTGATAGATCATGGGTTCAAACCCAGGTTAGATCAAACCAAAAAACATAGTGTGATAGATCATGTGTTCGAACCCCGGTTAGGTCAAACCAAACCAAAAAACATAGTGTGATAGATCATGGGTTCGAGCCTCGGTTAGATCATACCAAAAAACATAGTGTGATATATCATGGGTTCGAACCCCGGTTAGATCAAGCCAAAGAATAGTGTGATAGATCATGGGTTCGAACCCCGGTTAGATCATACCAACAAACATAGTGTGATAGATCATGGGTTCGAACTCCGGTTAGGTCAAACTAAAAAACATAGTGTGATAGATCATGGGTTCAAATCCCGGTTAGATCAAACCAAAAAACATAGTGTGATAGATCATGGGTTCGAACCCCGGTTAGGTCAAACCAAAGAACATAGTGTGATAGATCATGGGTTCAAATCCCGGTTAGATCAAACCAAAAAACATAGTGTGATAGATCATGGGTTCGAACCCCGGTTAGGTCAAACCAAAAAGCATAGTGTGATAGATCATGGGTTCAAACCCCGGTTAGGTCAAGCCAAAAAACATAGTGTGATAGATCATGGGTTCAAACCCCGGTTAGATCAAGTCAAAAAACAGTGTGATAGATCATGGATTCGAACCCCGGTTAGATCATACCAAATACATAGTGTGATAGATCATGGGTTCGAACCCCGGTTAGATCATACCAACAAAGATAGTGTGATAGATCATGGGTTCGAACCCCGGTTAGGTCAAGCCAAATCACATAGTGTGATATATCATGGGTTCGAGCCCCGGTTAGATCATACCAAAAAACATAGTGTGATATATCATGGGTTCGAGCCCCGGTTAGGTAAAACCATAAAACATAGTGTGATAGATCATGGGTTCGAACCCCGGTTAGATCAAGCCAAAGAATAGTGTGATAGATCAAGGGTTCGAACCCCGGTTAGATCAAACCAAAAAACATAGTGTGATAGATCATGGGTTCGAACCCCGGTTAGATCAAACCAAAAAACATAATGTGATAGATAATGGGATCGAACCCCGGTTAGGTCAAACTAAAAAACATAGTGTGATAGATCATGGGTTCAAACCCCAATTAGATCAAACCAAAAAACATAGTGTGATAGATCATGGGTTCGAACCCCGGTTAGGTCAAACCAAAACACATAGTGTGATATATCATGGGTTCGAGCCCCAGTTAGATCATATCAAAAAACATAGTGTGATATATCATGGGTTCGAGCCCCGGTTAGGTCAAACCAAAAAACATAGTGTGATAGATCATGGGTTCGAACCCCGGTTAGATCAAGCCAAAGAATAGTGTGATAGATCATGGGTTCGAGCCCCGGTTAGGTAAAACCATAAAACATAGTGTGATAGATCATGGGTTCGAACCCCGGTTAGATCAAGCCAAAGAATAGTGTGATAGATCAAGGGTTCGAACCCCGGTTAGATCAAACCAAAAAACATAGTGTGATAGATCATGGGTTCGAACCCCGGTTAGATCAAACCAAAAAACATAGTGTGATAGATAATGGGATCGAACCCCGGTTAGGTCAAACTAAAAAACATAGTGTGATAGATCATGGGTTCAAACCCCAATTAGATCAAACCAAAAAACATAGTGTGATAGATCATGGGTTCGAACCCCGGTTAGGTCAAACCAAAACACATAGTGTGATATATCATGGGTTCGAGCCCCAGTTAGATCATATCAAAAAACATAGTGTGATATATCATGGGTTCGAGCCCCGGTTAGGTCAAACCAAAAAACATAGTGTGATAGATCATGGGTTCGAACCCCGGTTAGATCAAGCCAAAGAATAGTGTGATAGATCATGGGTTCGAACCCCGGTTAGATCATACCAACAAACATAGTGTGATAGATCATGGGTTCGAACCCCGGTTAGGTCAAACTAAAAAACATAGTGTGATAGATCATGGGTTCAAATCCCGGTTAGATCAAACCAAAAAACATAGTGTGATAGATCATGGGTTCAAATCCCGGTTAGATCAAACCAAAAAACATAGTGTGATAGATCATGGGTTCGAACCCCGGTTAGGTCAAACCAAAGAACATAGTGTGATAGATCATGGGTTCAAATCCCGGTTAGATCAAACCAAAAAACATAGTGTGATAGATCATTGGTTCGAACCCCGGTTAGGTTAAACCAAAAAACATAGTGTGATAGATCATGGGTTCAAACCCCGGTTAGGTCAAACCAAAAAACATAGTGTGATAGATCATGGGTTCAAACCACGGTTAGATCAAGTCAAAAAACAGTGTGATAGATCATGGGTTCGAACCCCGGTTAGATCATACAAAAATACAAAGTGTGATAGTTCATGGGTTCGAACCCCGGTTAGATCAAGTCAAAAAACAGTGTGATAGATCATGGATTCGAACCCCGGTTAGATCATACCAAATACATAGTGTGATAGATCATGGGTTCGAACCCCGGTTAGATCATACCAACAAAGATAGTGTGATAGATCATGGGTTCGAACCCCGGTTAGGTCAAGCCAAAACACATAGTGTGATATATCATGGGTTCGAGCCCCGGTTAGATCATACCAAAAAACATAGTGTGATATATCATGGGTTCGAGCCCCGGTTAGGTAAAACCATAAAACATAGTGTGATAGATCATGGGTTCGAACCCCGGTTAGATCAAACCAAAAAACATAGTGTGATTGATCATGGGTTCGAACCCCGGTTAGATCAAACCAAAAAACATAGTGTGATAGATAATGGGTTCGAACCCCGGTTAGATCAAGTCAAAAAACAGTGTGATAGATCATGGGTTCAAATTCCGGTTAGATCAAACCAAAAAACATAGTGTTATAGATCATGGGTTCGAACCCCGGTTAGGTCAAACCAAAAAACATAGAGTGATAGATCATGGGTTCAAACCCAGGTTATATCAAACCAAAAAACATAGTGTGATAGATCATGGGTTCGAACCCCGGTTAGGTCAAACCAAACCAAAAAACATAGTGTGATAGACCATGGGTTCGAACCCCGGTTAGATCATACCAAAGAACATAGTGTGATAGATCATGGGTTCGAGCCTCCGTTAGATCATACCAAAAAACATAGTGTGATATATCATGGGTTCGAACCCCGGTTAGATCAAGCCAAAGAATAGTGTGATAGATCATGGGTTCGAACCCCGGTTAGATCATACCAACAAACATAGTGTGATAGATCATGGGTTCGAACCCCGGTTAGGTCAAACTAAAAAACATAGTGTGATAGATCATGGGTTCGAACCCCGGTTAGGTCAAACCAAAAAACATAGTGTGATAGATCATTGGTTCAAACCCCGGTTAGGTCAAACCAAAAAACATAGTGTGATAGATCATGGGTTCAAACCCCGGTTAGATCAAGTCAAAAAACAGTGTGATAGATCATGGGTTCGAACCCCGGTTAGATCATACAAAAATACATAGTGTGATAGTTCATGGGTTCGAACCCCGGTTAGATTAAGTCAAAAAACAGTGTGATAGATCATGGGTTCAAATTCCGGTTAGATCAAACCAAAAAACATAGTGTTATAGATCATGGGTTCGAACCCCGGTTAGGTCAAACCAAAAAACATAGTGTGATAGATCATGGGTTCAAACCCAGGTTAGATCAAACCAAAAAACATAGTGTGATAGATCATGTGTTCGAACCCCGGTTAGGTCAAACCAAACCAAAAAACATAGTGTGATAGATCATGGGTTCGAGCCTCGGTTAGATCATACCAAAAAACATAGTGTGATATATCATGGGTTCGAACCCCGGTTAGATCAAGCCAAAGAATAGTGTGATAAATCATGGGTTCGAACCCCGGTTAGATCATACCAACAAACATAGTGTGATAGATCATGGGTTCGAACTCCGGTTAGGTCAAACTAAAAAACATAGTGTGATAGATCATGGGTTCAAATCCCGGTTAGATCAAACCAAAAAACATAGTGTGATAGATCATGGGTTCGAACCCCGGTTAGGTCAAACCAAAGAACATAGTGTGATAGATCATGGGTTCAAATCCCGGTTAGATCAAACCAAAAAACATAGTGTGATAGATCATGGGTTCGAACCCCGGTTAGGTCAAACCAAAAAGCATAGTGTGATAGATCATGGGTTCAAACCCCGGTTAGGTCAAGCCAAAAAACATAGTGTGATAGATCATGGGTTCAAACCCCGGTTAGATCAAGTCAAAAAACAGTGTGATAGATCATGGATTCGAACCCCGGTTAGATCATACCAAATACATAGTGTGATAGATCATGGGTTCGAACCCCGGTTAGATCATACCAACAAAGATAGTGTGATAGATCATGGGTTCGAACCCCGGTTAGGTCAAGCCAAAACACATAGTGTGATATATCATGGGTTCGAGCCCCGGTTAGATCATACCAAAAAACATAGTGTGATATATTATGGGTTCGAGCCCCGGTTAGGTAAAACCATAAAACATAGTGTGATAGATCATGGGTTCGAACCCCGGTTAGATCAAGGCAAAGAATAGTGTGATAGATCAAGGGTTCGAACCCCGGTTAGATCAAACCAAAAAACATAGTGTGATAGATCATGGGTTCGAACCCCGGTTAGATCAAACCAAAAAACATAGTGTGATAGATAATGGGATCGAACCCCGGTTAGGTCAAACTAAAAAACATAGTGTGATAGATCATGGGTTCAAACCCCAATTAGATCAAACCAAAAAACATAGTGTGATAGATCATGGGTTCGAACCCCGGTTAGGTCAAATCAAAACACATAGTGTGATATATCATGGGTTCGAGCCCCAGTTAGATCATATCAAAAAACATAGTGTGATATATCATGGGTTCGAGCCCCGGTTAGGTAAAACCATAAAACATAGTGTGATAGATCATGGGTTCGAACCCCGGTTAGATCAAGCCAAAGAATAGTGTGATAGATCAAGGGTTCGAACCCCGGTTAGATCAAACCAAAAAACATAGTGTGATAGATCATGGGTTCGAACCCCGGTTAGATCAAACCAAAAAACATAGTGTGATAGATAATGGGATCGAACCCCGGTTAGGTCAAACTAAAAAACATAGTGTGATAGATCATGGGTTCAAACCCCAATTAGATCAAACCAAAAAACATAGTGTGATAGATCATGGGTTCGAACCCCGGTTAGGTCAAACCAAAACACATAGTGTGATATATCATGGGTTCGAGCCCCAGTTAGATCATATCAAAAAACATAGTGTGATATATCATGGGTTCGAGCCCCGGTTAGGTCAAACCAAAAAACATAGTGTGATAGATCATGGGTTCGAACCCCGGTTAGATCAAGCCAAAGAATAGTGTGATAGATCATGGGTTCGAACCCCGGTTAGATCATACCAACAAACATAGTGTGATAGATCATGGGTTCGAACCCCGGTTAGGTCAAACTAAAAAACATAGTGTGATAGATCATGGGTTCAAATCCCGGTTAGATCAAACCAAAAAACATAGTGTGATAGATCATGGGTTCAAATCTCGGTTAGATCAAACCAAAAAACATAGTGTGATAGATCATGGGTTCGAACCCCGGTTAGGTCAAACCAAAGAACATAGTGTGATAGATCATGGGTTCAAATCCCGGTTAGATCAAACCAAAAAACATAGTGTGATAGATCATTGGTTCGAACCCCGGTTAGGTTAAACCAAAAAACATAGTGTGATAGATCATGGGTTCAAACCCCGGTTAGGTCAAACCAAAAAACATAGTGTGATAGATCATGGGTTCAAACCACGGTTAGATCAAGTCAAAAAACAGTGTGATAGATCATGGGTTCGAACCCCGGTTAGATCATACAAAAATACAAAGTGTGATAGTTCATGGGTTCGAACCCCGGTTAGATCAAGTCAAAAAACAGTGTGATAGATCATGGATTCGAACCCCGGTTAGATCATACCAAATACATAGTGTGATAGATCATGGGTTCGAACCCCGGTTAGATCATACCAACAAAGATAGTGTGATAGATCATGGGTTCGAACCCCGGTTAGGTCAAGCCAAAACACATAGTGTGATATATCATGGGTTCGAGCCCCGGTTAGATCATACCAAAAAACATAGTGTGATATATCATGGGTTCGAGCCCCGGTTAGGTAAAACCATAAAACATAGTGTGATAGATCATGGGTTCGAACCCCGGTTAGATCAAGCCAAAGAATAGTGTGATAGATCAAGGGTTCGAACCCCGGTTAGATCAAACCAAAAAACATAGTGTGATAGATCATGGGTTCGAACCCCGGTTAGATCAAACCAAAAAACATAGTGTGATAGATAATGGGATCGAACCCCGGTTAGGTCAAACTAAAAAACATAGTGTGATAGATCATGGGTTCAAACCCCAATTAGATCAAACCAAAAAACATAGTGTGATAGATCATGGGTTCGAACCCCGGTTAGGTCAAATCAAAACACATAGTGTGATATATCATGGGTTCGAGCCCCAGTTAGATCATATCAAAAAACATAGTGTGATATATCATGGGTTCGAGCCCCGGTTAGGTAAAACCATAAAACATAGTGTGATAGATCATGGGTTCGAACCCCGGTTAGATCAAGCCAAAGAATAGTGTGATAGATCAAGGGTTCGAACCCCGGTTAGATCAAACCAAAAAACATAGTGTGATAGATCATGGGTTCGAACCCCGGTTAGATCAAACCAAAAAACATAGTGTGATAGATAATGGGATCGAACCCCGGTTAGGTCAAACTAAAAAACATAGTGTGATAGATCATGGGTTCAAACCCCAATTAGATCAAACCAAAAAACATAGTGTGATAGATCATGGGTTCGAACCCCGGTTAGGTCAAACCAAAACACATAGTGTGATATATCATGGGTTCGAGCCCCAGTTAGATCATATCAAAAAACATAGTGTGATATATCATGGGTTCGAGCCCCGGTTAGGTCAAACCAAAAAACATAGTGTGATAGATCATGGGTTCGAACCCCGGTTAGATCAAGCCAAAGAATAGTGTGATAGATCATGGGTTCGAACCCCGGTTAGATCATACCAACAAACATAGTGTGATAGATCATGGGTTCGAACCCCGGTTAGGTCAAACTAAAAAACATAGTGTGATAGATCATGGGTTCAAATCCCGGTTAGATCAAACCAAAAAACATAGTGTGATAGATCATGGGTTCAAATCCCGGTTAGATCAAACCAAAAAACATAGTGTGATAGATCATGGGTTCGAACCCCGGTTAGGTCAAACCAAAGAACATAGTGTGATAGATCATGGGTTCAAATCCCGGTTAGATCAAACCAAAAAACATAGTGTGATAGATCATTGGTTCGAACCCCGGTTAGGTTAAACCAAAAAACATAGTGTGATAGATCATGGGTTCAAACCCCGGTTAGGTCAAACCAAAAAACATAGTGTGATAGATCATGGGTTCAAACCACGGTTAGATCAAGTCAAAAAACAGTGTGATAGATCATGGGTTCGAACCCCGGTTAGATCATACAAAAATACAAAGTGTGATAGTTCATGGGTTCGAACCCCGGTTAGATCAAGTCAAAAAACAGTGTGATAGATCATGGATTCGAACCCCGGTTAGATCATACCAAATACATAGTGTGATAGATCATGGGTTCGAACCCCGGTTAGATCATACCAACAAAGATAGTGTGATAGATCATGGGTTCGAACCCCGGTTAGGTCAAGCCAAAACACATAGTGTGATATATCATGGGTTCGAGCCCCGGTTAGATCATACCAAAAAACATAGTGTGATATATCATGGGTTCGAGCCCCGGTTAGGTAAAACCATAAAACATAGTGTGATAGATCATGGGTTCGAACCCCGGTTAGATCAAACCAAAAAACATAGTGTGATTGATCATGGGTTCGAACCCCGGTTAGATCAAACCAAAAAACATAGTGTGATAGATAATGGGTTCGAACCCCGGTTAGGTCAAACTAAAAAACATAGTGTGATAGATCATGGGTTCAAACCCCAATTAGATCAAACCAAAAAACATAGTGTGATAGATCATGGGTTCGAACCCCGGTTAGGTCAAACCAAAACACATAGTGTGATATATCATGGGTTCGAGACCCGGTTAGATCATACCAAATACATAGTGTGATATATCATGGGTTCGAGCCCCGGTTAGGTCAAACCAAAAAACATAGTGTGATAGATCATGGGTTCGAACCCCGGTTAGATCAAGCCAAAGAATAGTGTGATAGATCATGGGTTCGAACCCCGGTTAGATCATACCAACAAACATAGTGTGATAGATCATGGGTTCGAACCCCGGTGAGGTCAAACTAAAAAACATAGTGTGATAGATCATGGGTTCAAATCCCGGTTAGATCAAACCAAAAAACATAGTGTGATAAATAATGGGTTCGAACCCCGGTTAGGTCAAACCAAAGAACATAGTGTGATAGATCATGGGTTCAAATCCCGGTTAGATCAAACCAAAAAACATAGTGTGATAGATCATGGGTTCAAACCCCGGTTAGGTCAAACCAAAAAACATAGTGTGATAGATCATGGGTTCAAACCACGGTTAGATCAAGTCAAAAAACAGTGTGATAGATCATGGGTTCGAACCCCGGTTAGATCATACAAAAATACACAGTGTGATAGTGCATGGGTTCGAACCCCTGTTAGATCAAGTCAAAAAACAGTGTGATAGATCATGGGTTCAAATTCCGGTTAGATCAAACCAAAAAACATAGTGTTATAGATCATGGGTTCGAACTCCGGTTAGGTCAAACTAAAAAACATAGTGTGGTAGATCATGGGTTCAAATCCCGGTTAGATCAAACCAAAAAACATAGTGTGGTAGATCATGGGTTCAAATCCCGGTTAGATCAAACCAAAACACATAGTGTGATAGATCATGGGTTCGAACCCCGGTTAGGTCAAACCAAAGAAAATAGTGTGATAGATCATGGGTTCGAACCCCGGTTAGGTCAATCCAAAAAACATAGTGTGATAGATCAAGGGTTCGAACCCCGGTTAGATCATACCAAAAAACATAGTGTGATAGATCATGGGTTCGAGCCCCGGTTAGGTCAAACCAAAACACATAGTGTGATATATCATGGGTTCGAGCCCCGGTTAGATCATACCAAATACATAGTGTGATATATCATGGGTTCGAGCCCCGGTTAGGTCAAACCAAAAAACATAGTGTGATAGATCATGGGTTCGAACCCCGGTTAGATCAAGCCAAAGAATAGTGTGATAGATCATGGGTTCGAACCCCGGTTAGATCATACCAACAAACATAGTGTGATAGATCATGAGTTCGAACCCCGGTTAGGTCAAACTAAAAAACATAGTGTGATAGATCATGGGTTCAAATCCCGGTTAGATCAAACCAAAAAACATAGTGTGATAAATAATGGGTTCGAACCCCGGTTAGGTCAAACCAAAGAACATAGTGTGATAGATCATGGGTTCAAATCCCGGTTAGATCAAACCAAAAAACATAGTGTGATAGATCATGGGTTCAAACCCCGGTTAGGTCAAACCAAAAAACATAGTGTGATAGATCATGGGTTCAAACCACGGTTAGATCAAGTCAAAAAACAGTGTGATAGATCATGGGTTCGAACCCCGGTTAGATCATACAAAAATACACAGTGTGATAGTTCATGGGTTCGAACCCCTGTTAGATCAAGTCAAAAAACAGTGTGATAGATCATGGGTTCAAATTCCGGTTAGATCAAACCAAAAAACATAGTGTTATAGATCATGGGTTCGAACTCCGGTTAGGTCAAACTAAAAAACATAGTGTGGTAGATCATGGGTTCAAATCCCGGTTAGATCAAACCAAAAAACATAGTGTGGTAGATCATGGGTTCAAATCCCGGTTAGATCAAACCAAAACACATAGTGTGATAGATCATGGGTTCGAACCCCGGTTAGGTCAAACCAAAGAAAATAGTGTGATAGATCATGGGTTCGAACCCCGGTTAGGTCAATCCAAAAAACATAGTGTGATAGATCAAGGGTTCGAACCCCGGTTAGATCATACCAAAAAACATAGTGTGATAGATCATGGGTTCGAGCCCCGGTTAGATCATACCAAAACACATTGTGTGATATATCATGGGTTCGAGCCCCGGTTAGATCATACCAAAAAACATAGTGTGATATATCATGGGTTCGAGCCCCGGTTAGGTCAAACCAAAAAACATAGTGTGATAGATCATGGGTTCGAACCCCGGTTAGATCAAGCCAAAGAATAGTGTGATAGATCATGGGTTCGAACCCCGGTTAGATCATACCAACAAACATAGTGTGATAGATCATGGGTTCGAACCCCGGTTAGGTCAAACTAAAAAACATAGTGTGATAGATCATGGGTTCAAATCCCGGTTAGATCAAACCAAAAAACATAGTGTGATAAATAATGGGTTCGAACCCCGGTTAGGTCAAACCAAAGAACATAGTGTGATAGATCATGGGTTCAAATCCCGGTTAGATCAAACCAAAAAACATAGTGTGATAGATCATGGGTTCGAACCCCGTTAGGTTAAACCAAAAAACATAGTGTGATAGATCATGGGTTCAAACCCCGGTTAGGTCAAACCAAAAAACATAGTGTGATAGATCATGGGTTCAAACCACGGTTAGATCAAGTCAAAAAACAGTGTGATAGATCATGGGTTCGAACCCCGGTTAGATCATACAAAAATACACAGTGTGATAGTTCATGGGTTCGAACCCCGGTTAGATCAAGTCAAAAAACAGTGTGATAGATCATGGGTTCAAATTCCGGTTAGATCAAACCAAAAAACATAGTGTTATAGATCATGGGTTCGAACTTCGGTTAGGTCAAACTAAAAAACATAGTGTGGTAGATCATGGGTTCAAATCCCGGTTAGATCAAACCAAAAAACATAGTGTGGTAGATCATGGGTTCAAATCCCGGTTAGATCAAACCAAAACACATAGTGTGATAGATCATGGGTTCGAACCCCGGTTAGGTCAAACCAAAGAAAATAGTGTGATAGATCATGGGTTCGAACCCCGGTTAGGTCAATCCAAAAAACATAGTGTGATAGATCAAGGGTTCGAACCCCGGTTAGATCATACCAAAAAACATAGTGTGATAGATCATGGGTTCGAACCCCGGTTAGGTCAAACCAAAAAACATAGCGTGATAGATCATGGGTTCGAACCCCGGTTAGGTCAAACTAAAAAACATAGTGTGATAAATCATGGGTTCAAACCCCGGTTAGATCAAACCAAAAAACATAGTGTGATAAATCATGGGTTCGAACCCCGGTTAGGTCAATCCAAAACACATAGTGTGATATATCATGGGTTCGAGCCCGGTTAGATCATACCAAAAAACTTAGTGTGATA
Organism: Bathymodiolus brooksi; assembly: GCA_963680875.1. Classification (NCBI taxonomy): domain Eukaryota; kingdom Metazoa; phylum Mollusca; class Bivalvia; order Mytilida; family Modiolidae; genus Bathymodiolus; species Bathymodiolus brooksi. The sequence goes on from OY804587.1 coordinate 90,512,673, forward strand.
TATCATGGGTTCGAGCCCCGGTTAGGTCAAACCAAAAAACATAGTGTGATAGATCATGGGTTCGAACCCCGGTTAGGTCAAACTAAAAATCATAGTGTGATAGATCATGGGTTCAAACCCCGGTTAGGTCAAGCCAAAAAACATAGTGTGATAGATCATGGGTTCAAACCCCGGTTAGATCAAGTCAAAAAACAGTGTGATAGATCATGGATTCGAACCCCGGTTAGATCATACCAAATACATAGTGTGATAGATCATGGGTTCGAACCCCGGTTAGATCATACCAACAAAGATAGTGTGATAGATCATGGGTTCGAACCCCGGTTAGGTCAAGCCAAAACACATAGTGTGATATATCATGGGTTCGAGCCCCGGTTAGATCATACCAAAAAACATAGTGTGATATATCATGGGTTCGAGCCCCGGTAAGGTAAAACCATAAAACATAGTGTGATAGATCATGGGTTCGAACCCCGGTTAGATCAAGCCAAAGAATAGTGTGATAGATCATGGGTTCGAACCCCGGTTAGATCAAACCAAAAAACATAGTGTGATTGATCATGGGTTCGAACCCCGGTTAGATCATACCAACAAACATAGTGTGATAGATCATGGGTTCGAACTCCGGTTAGGTCAAACTAAAAAACATAGTGTGATAGATCATGGGTTCAAATCCCGGTTAGATCAAACCAAAAAACATAGTGTGATAGATCATGGGTTCGAACCCCGGTTAGGTCAAACCAAAGAACATAGTGTGATAGATCATGGGTTCAAATCCCGGTTAGATCAAACCAAAAAACATAGTGTGATAGATCATGGGTTCGAACCCCGGTTAGGTCAAACCAAAAAGCATAGTGTGATAGATCATAGGTTCAAACCCCGGTTAGGTCAAGCCAAAAAACATAGTGTGATAGATCATGGGTTCAAACCCCGGTTAGATCAAGTCAAAAAACAGTGTGATAGATCATGGATTCGAACCCCGGTTAGATCATACCAAATACATAGTGTGATAGATCATGGGTTCGAACCCCGGTTAGATCATACCAACAAAGATAGTGTGATAGATCATGGGTTCGAACCCCGGTTAGGTCAAGCCAAAACACATAGTGTGATATATCATGGGTTCGAGCCCCGGTTAGATCATACCAAAAAACATAGTGTGATATATCATGGGTTCGAGCCCCGGTTAGGTAAAACCATAAAACATAGTGTGATAGATCATGGGTTCGAACCCCGGTTAGATCAAGCCAAAGAATAGTGTGATAGATCAAGGGTTCGAACCCCGGTTAGATCAAACCAAAAAACATAGTGTGATAGATCATGGGTTCGAACCCCGGTTAGATCAAACCAAAAAACATAGTGTGATAGATAATGGGATCGAACCCCGGTTAGGTCAAACTAAAAAACATAGTGTGATAGATCATGGGTTCAAACCCCAATTAGATCAAACCAAAAAACATAGTGTGATAGATCATGGGTTCGAACCCCGGTTAGGTCAAACCAAAACACATAGTGTGATATATCATGGGTTCGAGCCCCAGTTAGATCATATCAAAAAACATAGTGTGATATATCATGGGTTCGAGCCCCGGTTAGGTCAAACCAAAAAACATAGTGTGATAGATCATGGGTTCGAACCCCGGTTAGATCAAGCCAAAGAATAGTGTGATAGATCATGGGTTCGAGCCCCGGTTAGGTAAAACCATAAAACATAGTGTGATAGATCATGGGTTCGAACCCCGGTTAGATCAAGCCAAAGAATAGTGTGATAGATCAAGGGTTCGAACCCCGGTTAGATCAAACCAAAAAACATAGTGTGATAGATCATGGGTTCGAACCCCGGTTAGATCAAACCAAAAAACATAGTGTGATAGATAATGGGATCGAACCCCGGTTAGGTCAAACCAAAACACATAGTGTGATATATCATGGGTTCGAGCCCCAGTTAGATCATATCAAAAAACATAGTGTGATATATCATGGGTTCGAGCCCCGGTTAGGTCAAACCAAAAAACATAGTGTGATAGATCATGGGTTCGAACCCCGGTTAGATCAAGCCAAAGAATAGTGTGATAGATCATGGGTTCGAACCCCGGTTAGATCATACCAACAAACATAGTGTGATAGATCATGGGTTCGAACCCCTGTTAGGTCAAACTAAAAAACATAGTGTGATAGATCATGGGTTCAAATCCCGGTTAGATCAAACCAAAAAACATAGTGTGATAGATCATGGGTTCAAATCCCGGTTAGATCAAACCAAAAAACATAGTGTGATAGATCATGGGTTCGAACCCCGGTTAGGTCAAACCAAAGAACATAGTGTGATAGATCATGGGTTCAAATCCCGGTTAGATCAAACCAAAAAACATAGTGTGATAGATCATTGGTTCGAACCCCGGTTAGGTTAAACCAAAAAACATAGTGTGATAGATCATGGGTTAAAACCCCGGTTAGGTCAAACCAAAAAACATAGTGTGATAGATCATGGGTTCAAACCACGGTTAGATCAAGTCAAAAAACAGTGTGATAGATCATGGGTTCGAACCCCGGTTAGATCATACAAAAATACAAAGTGTGATAGTTCATGGGTTCGAACCCCGGTTAGATCAAGTCAAAAAACAGTGTGATAGATCATGGATTCGAACCCCGGTTAGATCATACCAAATACATAGTGTGATAGATCATGGGTTCGAACCCCGGTTAGATCATACCAACAAAGATAGTGTGATAGATCATGGGTTCGAACCCCGGTTAGGTCAAGCCAAAACACATAGTGTGATATATCATGGGTTCGAGCCCCGGTTAGATCATACCAAAAAACATAGTGTGATATATCATGGGTTCGAGCCCCGGTTAGGTAAAACCATAAAACATAGTGTGATAGATCATGGGTTCGAACCCCGGTTAGATCAAGCCAAAGAATAGTGTGATAGATCATGGGTTCGAACCCCGGTTAGATCAAACCAAAAAACATAGTGTGATTGATCATGGGTTCGAACCCCGGTTAGATCAAACCAAAAAACATAGTGTGATAGATAATGGGTTCGAACCCCGGTTAGGTCAAACTAAAAAACATAGTGTGATAGATCATGGGTTCAAACCCCAATTAGATCAAACCAAAAAACATAGTGTGATAGATCATGGGTTCGAACCCCGGTTAGGTCAAACCAAAACACATAGTGTGATATATCATGGGTTCGAGCCCCGGTTAGATCATACCAAATACATAGTGTGATATATCATGGGTTCGAGCCCCGGTTAGGTCAAACCAAAAAACATAGTGTGATAGATCATGGGTTCGAACCCCGGTTAGATCAAGCCAAAGAATAGTGTGATAGATCATGGGTTCGAACCCCGGTTAGATCATACCAACAAACATAGTGTGATAGATCATGGGTTCGAACCCCGGTTAGGTCAAACTAAAAAACATAGTGCGATAGATCATGGGTTCAAATCCCGGTTAGATCAAACCAGAAAACATAGTGTGATAAATAATGGGTTCGAACCCCGGTTAGGTCAAACCAAAGAACATAGTGTGATAGATCATGGGTTCAAATCCCGGTTAGATCAAACCAAAAAACATAGTGTGATAGATCATGGGTTCAAACCCCGGTTAGGTCAAACCAAAAAACATAGTGTGATAGATCATGGGTTCAAACCACGGTTAGATCAAGTCAAAAAACAGTGTGATAGATCATGGGTTCGAACCCCGGTTAGATCATACAAAAATACACAGTGTGATAGTTCATGGGTTCGAACCCCTGTTAGATCAAGTCAAAAAAAAGTGTGATAGATCATGGGTTCAAATTCCGGTTAGATCAAACCAAAAAACATAGTGTTATAGATCATGGGTTCGAACTCCGGTTAGGTCAAACTAAAAAACATAGTGTGGTAGATCATGGGTTCAAATCCCGGTTAGATCAAACCAAAAAACATAGTGTGGTAGATCATGGGTTCAAATCCCGGTTAGATCAAACCAAAACACATAGTGTGATAGATCATGGGTTCGAACCCCGGTTAGGTCAAACCAAAGAAAATAGTGTGATAGATCATGGGTTCGAACCCCGGTTAGGTCAATCCAAAAAACATAGTGTGATAGATCAACGGTTCGAACCCCGGTTAGATCATACCAAAAAACATAGTGTGATAGATCATGGGTTCGAGCCCCGGTTAGATCATACCAAAACACATTGTGTGATATATCATGGGTTCGAGCCCCGGTTAGATCATACCAAAAAACATAGTGTGATATATCATGGGTTCGAGCCCCAGTTAGGTCAAACCAAAAAACATAGTGTGATAGATCATGGGTTCGAACCCCGGTTAGATCAAGCCAAAGAATAGTGTGATAGATCATGGGTTCGAACCCCGGTTAGATCATACCAACAAACATAGTGTGATAGATCATGGGTTCGAACCCCGGTTAGGTCAAACTAAAAAACATAGTGTGATAGATCATGGGTTCAAATCCCGGTTAGATCAAACCAAAAAACATAGTGTGATAAATAATGGGTTCGAACCCCGGTTAGGTCAAACCAAAGAACATAGTGTGATAGATCATGGGTTCAAATCCCGGTTAGATCAAACCAAAAAACATAGTGTGATAGATCATGGGTTCGAACCCCGGTTAGGTTAAACCAAAAAACATAGTGTGATAGATCATGGGTTCAAACCCCGGTTAGGTCAAATCAAAAAACATAGTGTGATAGATCATGGGTTCAAACCACGGTTAGATCAAGTCAAAAAACAGTGTGATAGATCATGGGTTCGAACCCCGGTTAGATCATACAAAAATACACAGTGTGATAGTTCATGGGTTCGAACCCCGGTTAGATCAAGTCAAAAAACAGTGTGATAGATCATGGGTTCAAATTCCGGTTAGATCAAACCAAAAAACATAGTGTTATAGATCATGGGTTCGAACTTCGGTTAGGTCAAACTAAAAAACATAGTGTGGTAGATCATGGGTTCAAATCCCGGTTAGATCAAACCAAAAAACATAGTGTGGTAGATCATGGGTTCAAATCCCGGTTAGATCAAACCAAAACACATAGTGTGATAGATCATGGGTTCGAACCCCGGTTAGGTCAAACCAAAGAAAATAGTGTGATAGATCATGGGTTCGAACCCCGGTTAGGTCAATCCAAAAAACATAGTGTGATAGATCAAGGGTTCGAACCCCGGTTAGATCATACCAAAAAACATACCGTGATAGATCATGGGTTCGAACCCCGGTTAGGTCAAACTAAAAAACATAGTGTGATAAATCATGGGTTCAAACCCCGGTTAGATCAAACCAAAAAACATAGTGTGATAAATCATGGGTTCGAACCCCGGTTAGGTCAATCCAAAACACATAGTGTGATATATCATGGGTTCGAGCCCGGTTAGATCATACCAAAAAACATAGTGTGATATATCATGGGTTCGAGCCCCGGTTAGGTCAAACCAAAAAACATAGTGTGATAGATCATGGGTTCGAACCCCGGTTAGGTCAAACTAAAAATCATAGTGTGATAGATCATGGGTTCAAACCCGGTTAGGTCAAGCCAAAAAACATAGTGTGATAGATCATGGGTTCAAACCCCGGTTAGATCAAGTCAAAAAACAGTGTGATAGATCATGGATTCGAACCCCGGTTAGATCATACCAAATACATAGTGTGATAGATCATGGGTTCGAACCCCGGTTAGATCATACCAACAAAGATAGTGTGATAGATCATGGGTTCGAATCCCGGTTAGGTCAAGCCAAAACACATAGTGTGATATATCATGGGTTCGAGCCCCGGTTAGATCATACCAAAAAACATAGTGTGATATATCATGGGTTCGAGCCCCGGTTAGGTAAAACCATAAAACATAGTGTGATAGATCATGGGTTCGAACCCCGGTTAAATCAAGCCAAAGAATAGTGTGATAGATCATGGGTTCGAACCCCGGTTAGATCAAACCAAAAAACATAGTGTGATTGATCATGGGTTCGAACCCCGGTTAGATCAAACCAAAAAACATAGTGTGATAGATAATGGGTTCGAACCCCGGTTAGGTCAAACTAAAAAACATAGTGTGATAGATCATGGGTTCAAACCCCAATTAGATCAAACCAAAAAACATAGTGTGATAGATCATGGGTTCGAACCCCGGTTAGGTCAAACCAAAACACATAGTGTGATATATCATGGGTTCGAGCCCCGGTTAGATCAAACCAAAAAACATAGTGTGATATATCATGGGTTCGAGCACCGGTTAGGTCAAACCAAAAAACATAGTGTGATAGATCATGGGTTCGAACCCCGGTTAGATCAAGCCAAAGAATAGTGTGATAGATCATGGGTTCGAACCCCGGTTAGATCATACCAACAAACATAGTGTGATAGATCATGGGTTCGAACCCCGGTTAGGTCAAACTAAAAAACATAGTGTGATAGATCATGGGTTCAAATCCCGGTTAGATCAAACCAAAAAACATAGTGTGATAGATCATTGGTTCAAATCCCGGTTAGATCAAACCAAAAAACATAGTGTGATAGATCATGGGTTCGAACCCCGGTTAGGTCAAACCAAAGAACATAGTGTGATAGATCATGGGTTCAAATCCCGGTTAGATCAAACCAAAAAACATAGTGTGATAGATCATGGGTTCGAACCCCGGTTAGGTTAAACCAAAAAACATAGTGTGATAGATCATGGGTTCAAACCACGGTTAGATCAAGTCAAAAAACAGTGTGATAGATCATGGGTTCGAACCCCGGTTAGATCATACAAAAATACACAGTGTGATAGTTCATGGGTTCGAACCCCGGTTAGATCAAGTCAAAAAACAGTGTGATAGATCATGGGTTCAAATTCCGGTTAGATCAAACCAAAAAACATAGTTTTATAGATCATGGGTTCGAACCCCGGTTAGGTCAAACCAAAAAACATAGTGTGATAGATCATGGGTTCGAACCCCGGTTAGGTCAAACCAAAAAACATAGTGTGATAGATCATGGGTTCAAACCCAGGTTAGATCAAACCAAAAAACATAGTGTGATAGATCATGGGTTCGAACCCCGTTAGGTCAAACCAAACCAAAAAACATAGTGTGATAGACCATGGGTTCGAACCCCGGTTAGATCATACCAAAGAACATAGTGTGATAGATCATGGGTTCGAGCCTCGGTTAGATCATACCAAAAAACATAGTGTGATATATCATGGGTTCGAACCCCCGTTAGATCAAGCCAAAGAATAGTGTGATAGATCATGGGTTCGAACCCCGGTTAGATCATACCAACAAACATAGTGTGATAGATCATGGGTTCGAACCCCGGTTAGGTCAAACTAAAAAACATAGTGTGATAGATCATGGGTTCGAACCCCGGTTAGGTCAAACCAAAGAACATAGTGTGATAGATCATGGGTTCAAATACCGGTTAGATCAAACCAAAAAACATAGTGTGATAGATCATGGGTTCGAACCCCGGTTAGGTCAAACCAAAAAGCATAGTGTGATAGATCATGGGTTCAAACCCCGGTTAGGTCAAGCCAAAAAACATAGTGTGATAGATCATGGGTTCAAACCCCGGTTAGATCAAGTCAAAAAACAGTGTGATAGATCATGGATTCGAACCCCGGTTAGATCATACCAAATACATAGTGTGATAGTTCATGGGTTCGAACCCCGGTTAGATCAAGTCAAAAAACAGTGTGATAGATCATGGGTTCAAATCCCGGTTAGATCAAACCAAAAAACATAGTGTTATAGATCATGGGTTCGAGCCCCGGTTAGGTCAAACCAAAAAACATAGTGTGATAGATCATTGGTTCAAACCCAGGTTAGATCAAACCAAAAAACATAGTGTGATAGATCATGGGTTCGAACCCCGGTTAGGTCAAACCAAACCAAAAAACATAGTGTGATAGATCATGGGTTCGAACCCCGGTTAGATCATACCAAAGAACATAGTGTGATAGATCATGGGTTCGAACCCCGGTTAGGTCAATCCAAAAAACATAGTGTGATAGATCATGGGTTCGAACCCCGTTAGATCATACCAAAAAACATAGTGTGATAGATCATGGGTTCGAACCCCGGTTAGGTCAAACCAAAAAACATAGCGTGATAGATCATGGGTTCGAACCCCGGTTAGGTCAAACTAAAAAACATAGTGTGATAAATCATGGGTTCAAACCACGGTTAGATCAAACCAAAAAACATAGTGTGATAAATCATGGGTTCGAACCCCGGTTAGGTCAATCCAAAACACATAGTGTGATATATCATGGGTTCGAGCCCCGGTTATATCATACCAAAAAACATAGTGTGATATATCATGGGTTCGAGCCCCGGTTAGGTCAAACCAAAAAACATAGTGTGATAGATCATGGGTTCGAACCCCGGTTAGATCAAACCAAAAAACATAGTGTGATTGATCATGGGTTCGAACCCCGGTTAGATCAAACCAAAAAACATAGTGTGATAGATCATGGGTTCGAACCCCGGTTAAGTCAAACTAAAAAGCATAGTGTGATAGATCATGGGTTCAAACCCCAATTAGATCAAACCAAAAAACATAGTGTGATAAATAATGGGTTCGAACCCCGGTTAGGTCAAACCAAAACACATAGTGTGATATATCATGGGTTCGAGCCCCGGTAAGATCATACCAAAAACATAGTGTGATATATCATGGGTTCGAGCCCCGGTTAGGTCAAACCAAAAAACATAGTGTGATAGATCATGGGTTCGAACCCCGGTTAGATCAAGCCAAAGAATAGTGTGATAGATCATGGGTTCGAACCCTGGTTAGATTATACCAACAAACATAATGTGATAGATCATGGGTTCGAACCCCGGTTAGGTCAAACTAAAAAACATAGTGTGATAGATCATGGGTTCAAATCCCGGTTAGATCAAACCAAAAAACATAGTGTGATAGATCATGGGTTCGAACCCCGGTTAGGTCAAACCAAAGAACATAGTGTGATAGATCATGGGTTCAAATCCAGGTTAGATCAAAACAAAAAACATAGTGTGATAGATCATGGGTTCGAACCCCGGTTAGGTCAAACCAAAAAACATAGTGTGATAGATCATGGGTTCAAACCCCGGTTAGGTCAAACCAAAAAACATAGTGTGATAGATCATGGGTTCAAACCCCGGTTAGATCAAGTCAAAAAACAGTGTGATAGATCATGGGTTCGAACCCCGGTTAGATTATACCAAAATACATAGTGTGATAGTTCATGGGTTCGAACCCCGGTTAGATCAAGTCAAAAAACAGTGTGATAGATCATGGGTTCAAATCCCGGTTAGATCAAACCAAAAAACATAGTGTTATAGATCATGGGTTCGAACCCCGGTTAGATCAAGTCAAAAAACAGTGTGATAGATCATGGGTTCAAATCCCGGTTAGATCAAACCAAAAAACATAGTGTTATAGATCATGGGTTCAAATCCCGGTTAGATCAAACCAAAATACATAGTGTGATAGTTCATGGGTTCGAACCCCGGTTAGATCAAGTCAAAAAACAGTGTGATAGATCATGTGTTCGAACCCCGGTTAGGTCAAACCAAAAAACATAGTGTGATAAATCATGGGTTCAAACCCAGGTTAGATCAAACCAAAAAAAATAGTGTGATAGATCATGGGTTCGAACCCCGGTTAGGTCAAACCAAACCAAAAAACATAGTGTGATAGATTATGGGTTCGAATCCCGGTTAGATCATACCAAAGAACATAGTGTGATAGATCATGGGTTCGAACCCCGGTTAGGTCAAACCAAAAAACATAGTGTGATAGATCATGGGTTCGAACCCCGGTTAGATCATACCAAAAACATAGTGTGATAGATCATGGGTTCGAACCCCGGTTAGGTCAAACAAAAAAACATAGTGTGATAGATCATGGGTTCGAACCCCGGTTAGATCAAGCCAAAGAATAGTGTGATAGATCATGGATTCGAACCCTGGTTAGATCATACCAACAAACATAATGTTGTAGATCATGGGTTCAAACCCCGGTTAGGTCAAGCCAAAAAACATAGTGTGATAGATCATAGGTTCAAACCCCGGTTAGATCAAGTCAAAAAACAGTGTGATAGATCATGGATTCGAACCCCGGTTAGATCATACCAAATACATAGTGTGATAGTTCATGGGTTCGAACCCCGGTTAGATCAAGTCAAAAAACAGTGTGATAGATCATGGGTTCAAATCCCGGTTAGATCAAACCAAAAAACATAGTGTTATAGATCATGGGTTCGAACCCCGGTTAGATCAAACCAAAAAACATAGTGTGATAGATCATGGGTTCAAACCCATGTTAGATCAAACCAAAAAACATAGTGTGATAGATCATGGGTTCGAACCCCGGTTAGGTCAATCCAAAAAACATAGTGTGATAGATCATGGGTTCGAACCCCGGTTAGGTCAAACCAAAAAATATAGCTTGATAGATCATGGGTTCGAACCCCGGTTAGGTCAAACTAAAAAATATAGCGTGATAAATCATGGGTTCAAACCCCGGTTAGATCAAACCAAACCAAAAAACATAGTGTGATAGATCATGGGTTCGAACCCCGGTTAGGTCAAACTAAAAAATATAGCGTGATAAATCATGGGTTCGAACCCCGGTTAGGTCAAACCAAACCAAAAAACATAGTGTGATAGATCATGGGTTCGAACCCCGGTTAGATCATACCAAAGAACATAGTGTGATAGATCATGGGTTCGAACCCCGGTTAGGTCAATCCAAAAAACATAGTGTGATAGATCATGGGTTCGAACCCCGGTTAGATCATACCAAAAAACATAGTGTGATAGATCATGGGTTCGAACCCCGGTTAGGTCAATCCAAAAAACATAGTGTGATAGATCATGGGTTCGAACCCCGGTTAGATCATACCAAAAAACATAGTGTGATAGATCATGGGTTCGAACCCCGGTTAGGTCAAACCAAAAAATATAGCGTGATAGATCATGGGTTCGAACCCCGGTTAGGTCAAACTAAAAAATATAGCGTGATAAATCATGGGTTCAAACCCCGGTTAGATCTAACCAAAAAACATAGTGTGATAAATCATGGGTTCGAACCCCGGTTAGGTCAATCCAAAACACATAGTGTGATATATCATGGGTTCGAGCCCTGTTAGATCATACCAAAAAACATAGTGTGATATATCATGGGTTCGAGCCCCGGTTAGGTCAAACCAAAAAACATAGTGTGATAGATCATGGGTTCGAACCCCGGTTAGGTCAAACTAAAAATCATAGTGTGATAGATCATGGGCTCAAACCCCGTTTAGATCAAACCAAAAAACATAGTGTGATAAATCATGGGTTCGAACCCCGGTTAGGTCAAACCAAAACACATAGTGTGATATATCATGGGTTCGAGCCCCGGTTAGATCATACCAAAAAACATAGTGTGATATATCATGGGTTCGAGCCCCGGTTAGGTCAAACCAAAAAACATAGTGTGATAGATCATGGGTTCGAACCCCGGTTAGATCAAGCCAAATAATAGTGTGATAGATCATGGGTTCGAACCCCGGTTAGATCAAACCAAAAAACATAGTGTGATAGATCATGGGTTCGAACCCCGGTTAAGTCAAACTAAAAAGCATAGTGTGATAGATCATGGGTTCAAACCCCAATTAGATCAAACCAAAAAACATAGTGTGATAAATAATGGGTTCGAACCCCGGTTAGGTCAAACCAAAACACATAGTGTGATATATCATGGGTTCGAGCCCCGGTAAGATCATACCAAAAACATAGTGTGATATATCATGGGTTCGAGCCCCGGTTAGGTCAAACCAAAAAACATAGTGTGATAGATCATGGGTTCGAACCCCGGTTAGATCAAGCCAAAGAATAGTGTGATATATCATGGGTTCGAACCCTGGTTAGATCATACCAACAAACATAATGTGATAGATCATGGGTTCGAACCCCGGTTAGGTCAAACTAAAAAACATAGTGTGATAGATCATGGGTTCAAATCCCGGTTAGATCAACCAAAAAACATAGTGTGATAGATCATGGGTTCAAATCCCGGTTAGGTCAAACCAAAGAACATAGTGTGATAGATCATGGGTTCGAACCCCGGTTAGGTCAAACCAAAGAACATAGTGTGATAGATCATGGGTTCAAATCCAGGTTAGATCAAAACAAAAAACATAGTGTGATAGATCATGGGTTCGAACCCCGGTTAGGTCAAACCAAAAAACATAGTGTGATAGATCATGGGTTCAAACCCCGGTTAGGTCAAACCAAAAAACATAGTGTGATAGATCATGGGTTCAAATCCCGGTTAGATCAAACCAAAAAACATAGTGTGATAGATCATGGGTTCGAACCCCGGTTAGGTCAAACCAAAAAACATAGTGTGATAGATCATGGGTTCGAACCCCGGTTAGGTCAATCCAAAACACATAGTGTGATAGATCATGGGTTCGAGCCCGGTTAGATCATACCAAAAAACATAGTGTGATATATCATGGGTTCGAGCCCCGGTTAGGTCAAACCAAAAAACATAGTGTGATAGATCATGGGTTCGAACCCCGGTTAGGTCAAACTAAAAATCATAGTGTGATAGATCATGGGTTCAAACCCCGGTTAGATCAAACCAAAAAAACATAGTGTGATAAATCATGGGTTCGAACCCCGGTTAGGTCAAACCAAAACACATAGTGTGATATATCATGGGTTCGAGCCCCGGTTAGATCATACCAAAAAACATAGTGTGATATATCATGGGGTCGAGCCCCGGTTAGGTCAAACCAAAAAACATAGTGTGATAGATCATGGGTTCGAACCCCGGTTAGATCAAACCAAAAAACATAGTGTGATTGATCATGGGTTCGAACCCCGGTTAGATCAAACCAAAAAACATAGTGTGATAGATCATGGGTTCGAACCCCGGTTAAGTCAAACTAAAAAGCATAGTGTGATAGATCATGGGTTCAAACCCCAATTAGATCAAACCAAAAAACATAGTGTGATAAATAATGGGTTCGAACCCCGGTTAGGTCAAACCAAAACACATAGTGTGATATATCATGGGTTCGAGCCCCGGTAAGATCATACCAAAAACATAGTGTGATATATCATGGGTTCGAGCCCCGGTTAGGTCAAACCAAAAAACATAGTGTGATAGATCATGGGTTCGAACCCCGGTTAGGTCAATCCAAAAAACATAGTGTGATAGATCATGGGTTCGAACCCCGGTTAGGTCAAACCAAAAAATATAGCGTGATAGATCATGGGTTCGAACCCCGGTTAGGTCAAACTAAAAAATATAGCGTGATAAATCATGGGTTCAAACCCCGGTTAGATCAAACCAAACCAAAAAACATAGTGTGATAGATCATGGGTTCGAACCCCGGTTAGGTCAAACTAAAAAATATAGCGTGATAAATCATTGGTTCGAGCCCCGGTTAGGTCAAACCAAACCAAAAAACATAGTGTGATAGATCATGGGTTCGAACCCCGGTTAGATCATACCAAAGAACATAGTGTGATAGATCATGGGTTCGAACCCCGGTTAGGTCAATCCAAAAAACATAGTGTGATAGATCATGGGTTCGAGCCCCGGTAAGATCATACCAAAAACATAGTGTGATATATCATGGGTTCGAGCCCCGGTTAGGTCAAACCAAAAAACATAGTGTGATAGATCATGGGTTCGAACCCCGGTTAGATCAAGCCAAAGAATAGTGTGATAGATCATGGGTTCGAACCCTGGTTAGATTATACCAACAAACATAATGTGATAGATCATGGGTTCGAACCCCGGTTAGGTCAAACTAAAAAACATAGTGTGATAGATCATGGGTTCAAATCCCGGTTAGATCAAACCAAAAAACATAGTGTGATAGATCATGGGTTCGAACCCCGGTTAGGTCAAACCAAAGAACATAGTGTGATAGATCATGGGTTCAAATCCAGGTTAGATCAAAACAAAAAACATAGTGTGATAGATCATGGGTTCGAACCCCGGTTAGGTCAAACCAAAAAACATAGTGTGATAGATCATGGGTTCAAACCCCGGTTAGGTCAAACCAAAAAACATAGTGTGATAGATCATGGGTTCAAACCCCGGTTAGATTAAGTCAAAAAACAGTGTGATAGATCATGGGTTCGAACCCCGGTTAGATTATACCAAAATACATAGTGTGATAGTTCATGGGTTCGAACCCCGGTTAGATCAAGTCAAAAAACAGTGTGATAGATCATGGGTTCAAATCCCGGTTAGATCAAACCAAAAAACATAGTGTTATAGATCATGGGTTCGAACCCCGGTTAGATCAAGTCAAAAAACAGTGTGATAGATCATGGGTTCAAATCCCGGTTAGATCAAACCAAAAAACATAGTGTTATAGATCATGGGTTCAAATCCCGGTTAGATCAAACCAAAATACATAGTGTGATAGTTCATGGGTTCGAACCCCGGTTAGATCAAGTCAAAAAACAGTGTGATAAATCATGGGTTCGAACCCCGGTTAGGTCAAACCAAAAAACATAGTGTGATAAATCATGGGTTCAAACCCAGGTTAGATCAAACCAAAAAAAATAGTGTGATAGATCATGGGTTCGAACCCCGGTTAGGTCAAACCAAACCAAAAAACATAGTGTGATAGATTATGGGTTCGAATCCCGGTTAGATCATACCAAAGAACATAGTGTGATAGATCATGGGTTCGAACCCCGGTTAGGTCAAACCAAAAAACATAGTGTGATAGATCATGGGTTCGAACCCCGGTTAGATCATACCAAAAACATAGTGTGATAGATCATGGGTTCGAACCCCGGTTAGGTCAAACCAAAAAACATAGTGTGATAGATCATGGGTTCGAACCCCGGTTAGATCAAGCCAAAGAATAGTGTGATAGATCATGGATTCGAACCCTGGTTAGATCATACCAACAAACATAATGTTGTAGATCATGGGTTCAAACCCCGGTTAGGTCAAGCCAAAAAACATAGTGTGATAGATCATGGGTTCAAACCCCGGTTAGATCAAGTCAAAAAACAGTGTGATAGATCATGGATTCGAACCCCGGTTAGATCATACCAAATACATAGTGTGATAGTTCATGGGTTCGAACCCCGGTTAGATCAAGTCAAAAAACAGTGTGATAGATCATGGGTTCAAATCCCGGTTAGATCAAACCAAAAAACATAGTGTTATAGATCATGGGTTCGAACCCCGGTTAGATCAAACCAAAAAACATAGTGTGATAGATCATGGGTTCAAATCTCGGTTAGATCAAACCAAAAAACATAGTGTGATAGATCATGGGTTCGAACCCCGGTTAGGTCAAACCAAAGAACATAGTGTGATAGATCATGGGTTCAAATCCAGGTTAGATCAAAACAAAAAACATAGTGTGATAGATCATGGGTTCGAACCCCGGTTAGGTCAAACCAAAAAACATAGTGTGATAGATCATGGGTTCAAACCCCGGTTAGGTCAAACCAAAAAACATAGTGTGATAGATCATGGGTTCAAATCCCGGTTAGATCAAACCAAAAAACATAGTGTGATAGATCATGGGTTCGAACCCCGGTTAGGTCAAACCAAAAAACATAGTGTGATAGATCATGGGTTCGAACCCCGGTTAGGTCAATCCAAAACACATAGTGTGATAGATCATGGGTTCGAGCCCGGTTAGATCATACCAAAAAACATAGTGTGATATATCATGGGTTCGAGCCCCGGTTAGGTCAAACCAAAAAACATAGTGTGATAGATCATGGGTTCGAACCCCGGTTAGGTCAAACTAAAAATCATAGTGTGATAGATCATGGGTTCAAACCCCGGTTAGATCAAACCAAAAAACATAGTGTGATAAATCATGGGTTCGAACCCCGGTTAGGTCAAACCAAAACACATAGTGTGATATATCATGGGTTCGAGCCCCGGTTATATCATACCAAAAAACATAGTGTGATATATCATGGGTTCGAGCCCCGGTTAGGTCAAACCAAAAAACATAGTGTGATAGATCATGGGTTCGAACCCCGGTTAGATCAAACCAAAAAACATAGTGTGATTGATCATGGGTTCGAACCCCGGTTAGATCAAACCAAAAAACATAGTGTGATAGATCATGGGTTCGAACCCCGGTTAAGTCAAACTAAAAAGCATAGTGTGATAGATCATGGGTTCAAACCCCAATTAGATCAAACCAAAAAACATAGTGTGATAAATAATGGGTTCGAACCCCGGTTAGGTCAAACCAAAACACATAGTGTGATATATCATGGGTTCGAGCCCCGGTAAGATCATACCAAAAACATAGTGTGATATATCATGGGTTCGAGCCCCGGTTAGGTCAAACCAAAAAACATAGTGTGATAGATCATGGGTTCGAACCCCGGTTAGATCAAGCCAAAGAATAGTGTGATAGATCATGGGTTCGAACCCTGGTTAGATTATACCAACAAACATAATGTGATAGATCATGGGTTCGAACCCCGGTTAGGTCAAACTAAAAAACATAGTGTGATAGATCATGGGTTCAAATCCCGGTTAGATCAAACCAAAAAACATAGTGTGATAGATCATGGGTTCGAACCCCGGTTAGGTCAAACCAAAGAACATAGTGTGATAGATCATGGGTTCAAATCCAGGTTAGATCAAAACAAAAAACATAGTGTGATAGATCATGGGTTCGAACCCCGGTTAGGTCAAACCAAAAAACATAGTGTGATAGATCATGGGTTCAAACCCCGGTTAGGTCAAACCAAAAAACATAGTGTGATAGATCATGGGTTCAAACCCCGGTTAGATCAAGTCAAAAAACAGTGTGATAGATCATGGGTTCGAACCCCGGTTAGATTATACCAAAATACATAGTGTGATAGTTCATGGGTTCGAACCCCGGTTAGATCAAGTCAAAAAACAGTGTGATAGATCATGGGTTCAAATCCCGGTTAGATCAAACCAAAAAACATAGTGTTATAGATCATGGGTTCGAACCCCGGTTAGATCAAGTCAAAAAACAGTGTGATAGATCATGGGTTCAAATCCCGGTTAGATCAAACCAAAAAACATAGTGTTATAGATCATGGGTTCAAATCCCGGTTAGATCAAACCAAAATACATAGTGTGATAGTTCATGGGTTCGAACCCCGGTTAGATCAAGTCAAAAAACAGTGTGATAGATCATGGGTTCGAACCCCGGTTAGGTCAAACCAAAAAACATAGTGTGATAAATCATGGGTTCAAACCCAGGTTAGATCAAACCAAAAAAAATAGTGTGATAGATCATGGGTTCGAACCCCGGTTAGGTCAAACCAAACCAAAAAACATAGTGTGATAGATTATGGGTTCGAATCCCGGTTAGATCAAACCAAAGAACATAGTGTGATAGATCATGGGTTCGAACCCCGGTTAGGTCAAACCAAAAAACATAGTGTGATAGATCATGGGTTCGAACCCCGGTTAGATCATACCAAAAACATAGTGTGATAGATCATGGGTTCGAACCCCGGTTAGGTCAAACCAAAAAACATAGTGTGATATATCATGGGTTCGAGCCCCGGTTAGGTCAGACCAAAAAACATAGTGTGATAGATCATGGGTTCGAACCCCAGTTAGATCAAGCCAAAGAATAGTGTGATAGATCATGGGTTCGAACCCTGGTTAGATCATACCAACAAACATAATGTTGTAGATCATGGGTTCAAACCCCGGTTAGGTCAAGCCAAAAAACATGGTGTGATAGATCATGGGTTCAAACCCCGGTTAGATCAAGTCAAAAAACAGTGTGATAGATCATGGATTCGAACCCCGGTTAGATCATACCAAATACATAGTGTGATAGTTCATGGGTTCGAACCCCGGTTAGATCAAGTCAAAAAACAGTGTGATAGATCATGGGTTCAAATCCCGGTTAGATCAAACCAAAAAACATAGTGTTATAGATCATGGGTTCGAACCCCGGTTAGGTCAAACCAAAAAACATAGTGTGATAGATCATGGGTTCAAACCCAGGTTAGATCAAACCAAAAAACATAGTGTGATAGATCATGGGTTCAAACCCAGGTTAGATCAAACCAAAAAACATAGTGTGATAGATCATGGGTTCGAACCCCGGTTAGGTCAATCCAAAAAACATAGTGTGATAGATCATGGGTTCGAACCCCGGTTAGGTCAAACCAAAAAATATAGCGTGATAGATCATGGGTTCGAACCCCGGTTAGGTCAAACTAAAAAATATAGCGTGATAAATCATGGGTTCAAACCCCGGTTAGATCAAACCAAACCAAAAAACATAGTGTGATAGATCATGGGTTCGAACCCCGGTTAGGTCAAACTAAAAAATATAGCGTGATAAATCATGGGTTCGAACCCCGGTTAGGTCAAACCAAACCAAAAAACATAGTGTGATAGATCATGGGTTCGAACCCCGGTTAGATCATACCAAAGAACATAGTGTGATAGATCATGGGTTCGAACCCCGGTTAGGTCAATCCAAAAAACATAGTGTGATAGATCATGGGTTCGAACCCCGGTTAGATCATACCAAAAAACATAGTGTGATAGATCATGGGTTCGAACCCCGGTTAGGTCAATCCAAAAAACATAGTGTGATAGATCATGGGTTCGAACCCCGGTTAGATCATACCAAAAAACATAGTGTGATAGATCATGGGTTCGAACCCCGGTTAGGTCAAACCAAAAAATATAGCGTGATAGATCATGGGTTCGAACCCCGGTTAGGTCAAACTAAAAAATATAGCGTGATAAATCATGGGTTCAAACCCCGGTTAGATCAAACCAAAAAACATAGTGTGATAAATCATGGGTTCGAACCCCGGTTAGGTCAATCCAAAACACATAGTGTGATATATCATGGGTTCGAGCCCTGTTAGATCATACCAAAAAACATAGTGTGATATATCATGGGTTCGAGCCCCGGTTAGGTCAAACCAAAAAACATAGTGTGATAGATCATGGGTTCGAACCCCGGTTAGGTCAAACTAAAAATCATAGTGTGATAGATCATGGGCTCAAACCCCGTTTAGATCAAACCAAAAAACATAGTGTGATAAATCATTGGTTCGAACCCCGGTTAGGTCAAACCAAAACACATAGTGTGATATATCATGGGTTCGAGCCCCGGTTAGATCATACCAAAAAACATAGTGTGATATATCATGGGTTCGAGCCCCGGTTAGGTCAAACCAAAAAACATAGTGTGATAGATCATGGGTTCGAACCCCGGTTAGATCAAGCCAAATAATAGTGTGATAGATCATGGGTTCGAACCCCGGTTAGATCAAACCAAAAAACATAGTGTGATAGATCATGGGTTCGAACCCCGGTTAAGTCAAACTAAAAAGCATAGTGTGATAGATCATGGGTTCAAACCCCAATTAGATCAAACCAAAAAACATAGTGTGATAGATCATGGGTTCGAACCCCGGTTAGGTCAAACCAAAAAACATAGTGTGATAGATCATGGGTTCGAACCCCGGTTAGATCAAGCCAAAGAATAGTGTGATAGATCATGGGTTCGAACCCTGGTTAGATCATACCAACAAACATAATGTGATAGATCATGGGTTCGAACCCCGGTTAGGTCAAACTAAAAAACATAGTGTGATAGATCATGGGTTCAAATCCCGGTTAGATCAAACCAAAAAACATAGTGTGATAGATCATGGGTTCAAATCCCGGTTAGGTCAAACCAAAGAACATAGTGTGATAGATCATGGGTTCGAACCCCGGTTAGGTCAAACCAAAGAACATAGTGTGATAGATCATGGGTTCAAATCCAGGTTAGATCAAAACAAAAAACATAGTGTGATAGATCATGGGTTCGAACCCCGGTTAGGTCAAACCAAAAAACATAGTGTGATAGATCATGGGTTCAAACCCCGGTTAGGTCAAACCAAAAAACATAGTGTGATAGATCATGGGTTCAAATCCCGGTTAGATCAAACCAAAAAACATAGTGTGATAGATCATGGGTTCAAATCCCGGTTAGATCAAACCAAAAAACATAGTGTGATAGATCATGGGTTCGAACCCCGGTTAGGTCAAACTAAAAAACATAGTGTGATAGATCATGGGTTCAAATCCAGGTTAGGTCAAACCAAAAAACATAGTGTGATAGATCATGGGTTCAAACCCCGGTTAGGTCAAACCAAAAAACATAGTGTGATAGATCATGGGTTCAAACCCCGGTTAGGTCAAACCAAAAAACATAGTGTGATAGATCATGGGTTCAAATCCCGGTTAGATCAAACCAAAAAACATAGTGTGATAGATCATGGGTTCAAATCCCGGTTAGATCAAACCAAAAAACATAGTGTGATAGATCATGGGTTCAAATCCCGGTTAGATCAAACCAAAGAACATAGTGTGATAGATCATGGGTTCAAATCCAGGTTAGATCAAAACAAAAAACATAGTGTGATAGAACATGGGTTCGAACCCCGGTTAGGTCAAACCAAAAAACATAGTGTGATAGATCATGGGTTCAAACCCCGGTTAGGTCAAACCAAAAAACATAGTGTGATAGATCATGGGTTCAAACCCCGGTTAGATCAAGTCAAAAAACAGTGTGATAGATCATGGGTTCGAACCTCGGTTAGATTATACCAAAATACATAGTGTGATAGTTCATGGGTTCGATCCCCGGTTAGATCAAGTCAAAAAACAGTGTGATAGATCATGGGTTCAAATCCCGGTTAGATCAAACCAAAAAACATAGTGTTATAGATCATGGGTTCGAACCCCGGTTAGGTCAAACCAAAAAACATAGTGTGATAAATCATGGGTTCAAACCCGGGTTAGATCAAACCAAAAAAAATAGTGTGATAGATCATGGGTTCGAACCCCGGTTAGGTCAAACCAAACCAAAAAACATAGTGTGATAGATTATTGGTTCGAATCCCGGTTAGATCATACCAAAGAACATAGTGTGATAGATCATGGGTTCGAACCCCGGTTAGATCAAGCCAAATAATAGTGTGATAGATCATGGGTTCGAACCCCGGTTAGATCAAACCAAAAAACATAGTGTGATAGATCATGGGTTCGAACCCCGGTTAAGTCAAACTAAAAAGCATAGTGTGATAGATCATGGGTTCAAACCCCAATTAGATCAAACCAAAAAACATAGTGTGATAAATAATGGGTTCGAACCCCGGTTAGGTCAAACCAAAACACATAGTGTGATATATCATGGGTTCGAGCCCCGGTAAGATCATACCAAAAACATAGTGTGATATATCATGGGTTCGAGCCCCGGTTAGGTCAAACCAAAAAACATAGTGTGATAGATCATGGGTTCGAACCCCGGTTAGATCAAGCCAAAGAATAGTGTGATAGATCATGGGTTCGAACCCTGGTTAGATCATACCAACAAACATAATGTGATAGATCATGGGTTCGAACCCCGGTTAGGTCAAACTAAAAAACATAGTGTGATAGATCATGGGTTCAAATCCCGGTTAGATCAAACCAAAAAACATAGTGTGATAGATCATGGGTTCAAATCCCGGTTAGGTCAAACCAAAGAACATAGTGTGATAGATCATGGGTTCGAACCCCGGTTAGGTCAAACCAAAGAACATAGTGTGATAGATCATGGGTTCAAATCCAGGTTAGATCAAAACAAAAAACATAGTGTGATAGATCATGGGTTCGAACCCCGGTTAGGTCAAACCAAAAAACATAGTGTGATAGATCATGGGTTCAAACCCCGGTTAGGTCAAACCAAAAAACATAGTGTGATAGATCATGGGTTCAAATCCCGGTTAGATCAAACCAAAAAACATAGTGTGATAGATCATGGGTTCAAACCCCGGTTAGGTCAAACCAAAAAACATAGTGTGATAGATCATGGGTTCAAATCCCGGTTAGATCAAACCAAAAAACATAGTGTGATAGATCATGGGTTCGAACCCCAGTTAGGTCAAACCAAAAACATAGTGTGATAGATCATGGGTTCAAATCCAGGTTAGGTCAAACCAAAAAACATAGTGTGATAGATCATGGGTTCGAACCCCGGTTAGGTCAAACCAAAAAACATAGTGTGATAGATCATGGGTTCAAACCCCGGTTAGGTCAAACCAAAAAACATAGTGTGATAGATCATGGGTTCAAATCCCGGTTAGATCAAACCAAAAAACATAGTGTGATAGATCATGGGTTCAAATCCCGGTTAGATCAAACCAAAAAACATAGTGTGATAGATCATGGGTTCAAATCCCGGTTAGATCAAACCAAAGAACATAGTGTGATAGATCATGGGTTCAAATCCAGGTTAGATCAAAACAAAAAACATAGTGTGATAGATCATGGGTTCGAACCCCGGTTAGGTCAAACCAAAAAACATAGTGTGATAGATCATGGGTTCAAACCCCGGTTAGGTCAAACCAAAAAACATAGTGTGATAGATCATGGGTTCAAACCCCGGTTAGATCAAGTCAAAAAACAGTGTGATAGATCATGGGTTCGAACCTCGGTTAGATTATACCAAAATACATAGTGTGATAGTTCATGGGTTCGATCCCCGGTTAGATCAAGTCAAAAAACAGTGTGATAGATCATGGGTTCAAATCCCGGTTAGATCAAACCAAAAAACATAGTGTTATAGATCATGGGTTCGAACCCCGGTTAGGTCAAACCAAAAAACATAGTGTGATAAATCATGGGTTCAAACCCGGGTTAGATCAAACCAAAAAAAATAGTGTGATAGATCATGGGTTCGAACCCCGGTTAGGTCAAACCAAACCAAAAAACATAGTGTGATAGATTATTGGTTCGAATCCCGGTTAGATCATACCAAAGAACATAGTGTGATAGATCATGGGTTCGAACCCCGGTTAGGTCAAACCAAAAAACATAGTGTGATAGATCATGGGTTCGAACCCCGGTTAGATCATACCAAAAAACATAGTGTGATAGATCATGGGTTCGAGCCCCGGTTAGGTCAAACCAAAAAACATAGTGTGATATATCATGGGTTCGAGCCCCGGTTAGGTCAAACCAAAAAACATAGTGTGATAGATCATGGGTTCGAACCCCGGTTAGATCAAGCCAAAGAATAGTGTGATAGATCATGGGTTCGAACCCCGGTTAGATCATACCAACAAACATAGTGTGATAGATCATGGGTTCGAACCCCGGTTAGGTCAAACTAAAAAACATAGTGTGATAGATCATGGGTTCAAATCCCGGTTAGATCAAACCAAAAAACATAGTGTTATAGATCATGGGTTCGAACCCCGGTTAGGTCAAACCAAAAAACATAGTGTGATAGATCATGGGTTCGAACCCCGGTTAGGTCAAACCAAAAAATATAGCGTGATAGATCATGGGTTCGAACCCCGGTTAGGTCAAACTAAAAAATATAGCGTGATAAATCATGGGTTCAAACCCCGGTTAGATCAAACCAAACCAAAAAACATAGTGTGATAGATCATGGGTTCGAACCCCGGTTAGGTCAAACTAAAAAATATAGCGTGATAAATCATGGGTTCGAACCCCGGTTAGGTCAAACCAAACCAAAAAACATAGTGTGATAGATCATGGGTTCGAACCCCGGTTAGATCATACCAAAGAACATAGTGTGATAGATCATGGGTTCGAACCCCGGTTAGGTCAATCCAAAAAACATAGTGTGATAGATCATGGGTTCGAACCCCGGTTAGATCATACCAAAAAACATAGTGTGATAGATCATGGGTTCGAACCCCGGTTAGGTCAATCCAAAAAACATAGTGTGATAGATCATGGGTTCGAACCCCGGTTAGATCATACCAAAAAACATAGTGTGATAGATCATGGGTTCGAACCCCGGTTAGGTCAAACCAAAAAATATAGCGTGATAGATCATGGGTTCGAACCCCGGTTAGGTCAAACTAAAAAATATAGCGTGATAAATCATGGGTTCAAACCCCGGTTAGATCAAACCAAAAAACATAGTGTGATAAATCATGGGTTCGAACCCCGGTTAGGTCAATCCAAAACACATAGTGTGATATATCATGGGTTCGAGCCCTGTTAGATCATACCAAAAAACATAGTGTGATATATCATGGGTTCGAGCCCCGGTTAGGTCAAACCAAAAAACATAGTGTGATAGATCATGGGTTCGAACCCCGGTTAGGTCAAACTAAAAATCATAGTGTGATAGATCATGGGCTCAAACCCCGTTTAGATCAAACCAAAAAACATAGTGTGATAAATCATTGGTTCGAACCCCGGTTAGGTCAAACCAAAACACATAGTGTGATATATCATGGGTTCGAGCCCCGGTTAGATCATACCAAAAAACATAGTGTGATATATCATGGGTTCGAGCCCCGGTTAGGTCAAACCAAAAAACATAGTGTGATAGATCATGGGTTCGAACCCCGGTTAGATCAAGCCAAATAATAGTGTGATAGATCATGGGTTCGAACCCCGGTTAGATCAAACCAAAAAACATAGTGTGATAGATCATGGGTTCGAACCCCGGTTAAGTCAAACTAAAAAGCATAGTGTGATAGATCATGGGTTCAAACCCCAATTAGATCAAACCAAAAAACATAGTGTGATAGATCATGGGTTCGAACCCCGGTTAGGTCAAACCAAAAAACATAGTGTGATAGATCATGGGTTCGAACCCCGGTTAGATCAAGCCAAAGAATAGTGTGATAGATCATGGGTTCGAACCCTGGTTAGATCATACCAACAAACATAATGTGATAGATCATGGGTTCGAACCCCGGTTAGGTCAAACTAAAAAACATAGTGTGATAGATCATGGGTTCAAATCCCGGTTAGATCAAACCAAAAAACATAGTGTGATAGATCATGGGTTCAAATCCCGGTTAGGTCAAACCAAAGAACATAGTGTGATAGATCATGGGATCGAACCCCGGTTAGGTCAAACCAAAGAACATAGTGTGATAGATCATGGGTTCAAATCCAGGTTAGATCAAAACAAAAAACATAGTGTGATAGATCATGGGTTCGAACCCCGGTTAGGTCAAACCAAAAAACATAGTGTGATAGATCATGGGTTCAAACCCCGGTTAGGTCAAACCAAAAAACATAGTGTGATAGATCATGGGTTCAAATCCCGGTTAGATCAAACCAAAAAACATAGTGTGATAGATCATGGGTTCAAATCCCGGTTAGATCAAACCAAAAAACATAGTGTGATAGATCATGGGTTCGAACCCCGGTTAGGTCAAACCAAAAAACATAGTGTGATAGATCATGGGTTCAAATCCAGGTTAGGTCAAACCAAAAAACATAGTGTGATAGATCATGGGTTCAAACCCCGGTTAGGTCAAACCAAAAAACATAGTGTGATAGATCATGGGTTCAAACCCCGGTTAGGTCAAACCAAAAAACATAGTGTGATAGATCATGGGTTCAAATCCCGGTTAGATCAAACCAAAAAACATAGTGTGATAGATCATGGGTTCAAATCCCGGTTAGATCAAACCAAAAAACATAGTGTGATAGATCATGGGTTCAAATCCCGGTTAGATCAAACCAAAGAACATAGTGTGATAGATCATGGGTTCAAATCCAGGTTAGATCAAAACAAAAAACATAGTGTGATAGATCATGGGTTCGAACCCCGGTTAGGTCAAACCAAAAAACATAGTGTGATAGATCATGGGTTCAAACCCCGGTTAGGTCAAACCAAAAAACATAGTGTGATAGATCATGGGTTCAAACCCCGGTTAGATCAAGTCAAAAAACAGTGTGATAGATCATGGGTTCGAACCTCGGTTAGATTATACCAAAATACATAGTGTGATAGTTCATGGGTTCGATCCCCGGTTAGATCAAGTCAAAAATCAGTGTGATAGATCATGGGTTCAAATCCCGGTTAGATCAAACCAAAAAACATAGTGTTATAGATCATGGGTTCGAACCCCGGTTAGGTCAAACCAAAAAACATAGTGTGATAAATCATGGGTTCGAACCCCGGTTAGGTCAAACCAAACCAAAAAACATAGTGTGATAGATTATTGGTTCGAATCCCGGTTAGATCATACCAAAGAACATAGTGTGATAGATCATGGGTTCGAACCCCGGTTAGATCAAGCCAAATAATAGTGTGATAGATCATGGGTTCGAACCCCGGTTAGATCAAACCAAAAAACATAGTGTGATAGATCATGGGTTCGAACCCCGGTTAAGTCAAACTAAAAAGCATAGTGTGATAGATCATGGGTTCAAACCCCAATTAGATCAAACCAAAAAACATAGTGTGATAAATAATGGGTTCGAACCCCGGTTAGGTCAAACCAAAACACATAGTGTGATATATCATGGGTTCGAGCCCCGGTAAGATCATACCAAAAACATAGTGTGATATATCATGGGTTCGAGCCCCGGTTAGGTCAAACCAAAAAACATAGTGTGATAGATCATGGGTTCGAACCCCGGTTAGATCAAGCCAAAGAATAGTGTGATAGATCATGGGTTCGAACCCTGGTTAGATCATACCAACAAACATAATGTGATAGATCATGGGTTCGAACCCCGGTTAGGTCAAACTAAAAAACATAGTGTGATAGATCATGGGTTCAAATCCCGGTTAGATCAAACCAAAAAACATAGTGTGATAGATCATGGGTTCAAATCCCGGTTAGGTCAAACCAAAGAACATAGTGTGATAGATCATGGGTTCGAACCCCGGTTAGGTCAAACCAAAGAACATAGTGTGATAGATCATGGGTTCAAATCCAGGTTAGATCAAAACAAAAAACATAGTGTGATAGATCATGGGTTCGAACCCCGGTTAGGTCAAACCAAAAAACATAGTGTGATAGATCATGGGTTCAAACCCCGGTTAGGTCAAACCAAAAAACATAGTGTGATAGATCATGGGTTCAAATCCCGGTTAGATCAAACCAAAAAACATAGTGTGATAGATCATGGGTTCAAACCCCGGTTAGGTCAAACCAAAAAACATAGTGTGATAGATCATGGGTTCAAATCCCGGTTAGATCAAACCAAAAAACATAGTGTGATAGATCATGGGTTCGAACCCCGGTTAGGTCAAACCAAAAAACATAGTGTGATAGATCATGGGTTCAAATCCAGGTTAGGTCAAACCAAAAAACATAGTGTGATAGATCATGGGTTCAAACCCCGGTTAGGTCAAACCAAAAAACATAGTGTGATAGATCATGGGTTCAAATCCCGGTTAGATCAAACCAAAAAACATAGTGTGATAGATCATGGGTTCAAATCCCGGTTAGATCAAACCAAAAAACATAGTGTGATAGATCATGGGTTCAAATCCCGGTTAGATCAAACCAAAGAACATAGTGTGATAGATCATGGGTTCAAATCCAGGTTAGATCAAAACAAAAAACATAGTGTGATAGATCATGGGTTCGAACCCCGGTTAGGTCAAACCAAAAAACATAGTGTGATAGATCATGGGTTCAAACCCCGGTTAGGTCAAACCAAAAAACATAGTGTGATAGATCATGGGTTCAAACCCCGGTTAGATCAAGTCAAAAAACAGTGTGATAGATCATGGGTTCGAACCTCGGTTAGATTATACCAAAATACATAGTGTGATAGTTCATGGGTTCGATCCCCGGTTAGATCAAGTCAAAAAACAGTGTGATAGATCATGGGTTCAAATCCCGGTTAGATCAAACCAAAAAACATAGTTTTATAGATCATGGGTTCGAACCCCGGTTAGGTCAAACCAAAAAACATAGTGTGATAAATCATGGGTTCAAACCCGGGTTAGATCAAACCAAAAAAAATAGTGTGATAGATCATGGGTTCGAACCCCGGTTAGGTCAAACCAAACCAAAAAACATAGTGTGATAGATTATTGGTTCGAATCCCGGTTAGATCATACCAAAGAACATAGTGTGATAGATCATGGGTTCGAACCCCGGTTAGGTCAAACCAAAAAACATAGTGTGATAGATCATGGGTTCGAACCCCGGTTAGATCATACCAAAAAACATAGTGTGATAGATCATGGGTTCGAGCCCCGGTTAGGTCAAACCAAAAAACATAGTGTGATATATCATGGGTTCGAGCCCCGGTTAGGTCAAACCAAAAAACATAGTGTGATAGATCATGGGTTCGAACCTCGGTTAGATTATACCAAAATACATAGTGTGATAGTTCATGGGTTCGATCCCCGGTTAGATCAAGTCAAAAATCAGTGTGATAGATCATGGGTTCAAATCCCGGTTAGATCAAACCAAAAAACATAGTGTTATAGATCATGGGTTCGAACCCCGGTTAGGTCAAACCAAAAAACATAGTGTGATAAATCATGGGTTCGAACCCCGGTTAGGTCAAACCAAACCAAAAAACATAGTGTGATAGATTATTGGTTCGAATCCCGGTTAGATCATACCAAAGAACATAGTGTGATAGATCATGGGTTCGAACCCCGGTTAGATCAAGCCAAATAATAGTGTGATAGATCATGGGTTCGAACCCCGGTTAGATCAAACCAAAAAACATAGTGTGATAGATCATGGGTTCGAACCCCGGTTAAGTCAAACTAAAAAGCATAGTGTGATAGATCATGGGTTCAAACCCCAATTAGATCAAACCAAAAAACATAGTGTGATAAATAATGGGTTCGAACCCCGGTTAGGTCAAACCAAAACACATAGTGTGATATATCATGGGTTCGAGCCCCGGTAAGATCATACCAAAAACATAGTGTGATATATCATGGGTTCGAGCCCCGGTTAGGTCAAACCAAAAAACATAGTGTGATAGATCATGGGTTCGAACCCCGGTTAGATCAAGCCAAAGAATAGTGTGATAGATCATGGGTTCGAACCCTGGTTAGATCATACCAACAAACATAATGTGATAGATCATGGGTTCGAACCCCGGTTAGGTCAAACTAAAAAACATAGTGTGATAGATCATGGGTTCAAATCCCGGTTAGATCAAACCAAAAAACATAGTGTGATAGATCATGGGTTCAAATCCCGGTTAGGTCAAACCAAAGAACATAGTGTGATAGATCATGGGTTCGAACCCCGGTTAGGTCAAACCAAAGAACATAGTGTGATAGATCATGGGTTCAAATCCAGGTTAGATCAAAACAAAAAACATAGTGTGATAGATCATGGGTTCGAACCCCGGTTAGGTCAAACCAAAAAACATAGTGTGATAGATCATGGGTTCAAACCCCGGTTAGGTCAAACCAAAAAACATAGTGTGATAGATCATGGGTTCAAATCCCGGTTAGATCAAACCAAAAAACATAGTGTGATAGATCATGGGTTCAAACCCCGGTTAGGTCAAACCAAAAAACATAGTGTGATAGATCATGGGTTCAAATCCCGGTTAGATCAAACCAAAAAACATAGTGTGATAGATCATGGGTTCGAACCCCGGTTAGGTCAAACCAAAAAACATAGTGTGATAGATCATGGGTTCAAATCCAGGTTAGGTCAAACCAAAAAACATAGTGTGATAGATCATGGGTTCAAACCCCGGTTAGGTCAAACCAAAAAACATAGTGTGATAGATCATGGGTTCAAATCCCGGTTAGATCAAACCAAAAAACATAGTGTGATAGATCATGGGTTCAAATCCCGGTTAGATCAAACCAAAAAACATAGTGTGATAGATCATGGGTTCAAATCCCGGTTAGATCAAACCAAAGAACATAGTGTGATAGATCATGGGTTCAAATCCAGGTTAGATCAAAACAAAAAACATAGTGTGATAGATCATGGGTTCGAACCCCGGTTAGGTCAAACCAAAAAACATAGTGTGATAGATCATGGGTTCAAACCCCGGTTAGGTCAAACCAAAAAACATAGTGTGATAGATCATGGGTTCAAACCCCGGTTAGATCAAGTCAAAAAACAGTGTGATAGATCATGGGTTCGAACCTCGGTTAGATTATACCAAAATACATAGTGTGATAGTTCATGGGTTCGATCCCCGGTTAGATCAAGTCAAAAAACAGTGTGATAGATCATGGGTTCAAATCCCGGTTAGATCAAACCAAAAAACATAGTTTTATAGATCATGGGTTCGAACCCCGGTTAGGTCAAACCAAAAAACATAGTGTGATAAATCATGGGTTCAAACCCGGGTTAGATCAAACCAAAAAAAATAGTGTGATAGATCATGGGTTCGAACCCCGGTTAGGTCAAACCAAACCAAAAAACATAGTGTGATAGATTATTGGTTCGAATCCCGGTTAGATCATACCAAAGAACATAGTGTGATAGATCATGGGTTCGAACCCCGGTTAGGTCAAACCAAAAAACATAGTGTGATAGATCATGGGTTCGAACCCCGGTTAGATCATACCAAAAAACATAGTGTGATAGATCATGGGTTCGAGCCCCG
This sequence comes from Bathymodiolus brooksi, assembly GCA_963680875.1. NCBI lineage: Eukaryota > Metazoa > Mollusca > Bivalvia > Mytilida > Modiolidae > Bathymodiolus > Bathymodiolus brooksi. Next base: position 90,543,010 of record OY804587.1, read on the forward strand.
GTTAGGTCAAACCAAAAAACATAGTGTGATATATCATGGGTTCGAGCCCCGGTTAGGTCAAACCAAAAAACATAGTGTGATAGATCATGGGTTCGAACCCCGGTTAGATCAAGCCAAAGAATAGTGTGATAGATCATGGGTTCGAACCCCGGTTAGATCATACCAACAAACATAGTGTGATAGATCATGGGTTCGAACCCCGGTTAGGTCAAACTAAAAAACATAGTGTGATAGATCATGGGTTCAAATCCCGGTTAGATCAAACCAAAAAACATAGTGTTATAGATCATGGTTTGAACCCCGGTTAGGTCAAACCAAAAAACATAGTGAGATAGATCATGGGTTCGAACCCCGGTTAGGTCAATCCAAAGAACATAGTGTGATAGATCATGGGTTCAAATCCCGGTTAGATCAAACCAAAAAACATAGTGTGATAGATCATGGGTTCGAACCCCGGTTAGGTCAAACCAAAAAACATAGTGTGATAGATCATGGGTTCAAACCCCGGTTAGGTCAAACCAAAAAACATAGTGTGATAGATCATGGGTTCAAACCCCGGTTAGATCAAGTCAAAAAACAGTGTGATAGATCATGGGTTCGAACCCCGGTTAGATCATACCAAAATACATAGTGTGATAGTTCATGGGTTCGAACCCCGGTTAGATCAAGTCAAAAAACAGTGTGATAGATCATGGGTTCAAACCCAGGTTAGATCAAACCAAAAAACATAGTGTGATAGATCATGGGTTCAAACCCAGGTTAGATCAAACCAAAAAACATAGTGTGATAGATCATGGGTTCGAACCCCGGTTAGATCATACCAAAAAACATAGTGTGATAGATCATGGGTTCGAACCCCGGTTAGATCATACCAAAGAACATAGTGTGATAGATCATGGGTTCGAACCCCGGTTAGGTCAAACCAAAAAACATAGTGTGATAGATCATGGGTTCGAACCCCGGTTAGATCATACCAAAAAACATAGTGTGATAGATCATGGGTTCGAACCCCGGTTAGGTCAAACAAAAAAACATAGTGTGATAGATCATGGGTTCGAACCCCAGTTAGGTCAATCCAAAAAACATAGTGTGATAGATCATGGGTTCGAACCCCGGTTAGGTCATACCAAAAAACATAGTGTGATAGATCATGGGTTCGAACCCCTGTTAGATCAAACCAGAAGAGAGGTAACCAACAAGCTGTCAATCAAAGAAGGACAGACATGACCAACAGAAAAGGACAAAAGAATAAACAATGATCTATAAATCATTACACAGAAAACTAAAGATCGTGCAACACGAACCCCATCGAAATCCGGGGGAAAGCTCAAGTGCTCAGGGAGGGTTAGCAGCTCCTGCTCCACATGTGACACTCGTCGTATTTTCTCATGTTATAAGTCATGAATGAGAACAGGACCGGATTGTAATTACAACAAAGAGAATATATCCATGGTTATTTTTATTTTGTGACACAGATATTCCGTAGCGATTAACCAGATATGTTGTTGACTTCACTAGGAATCCTTGTTTCAGTAGCTTCATTGTTAGCAGCAATCCTATATCAATGAAATCATGATAGGAACTACAGCCTCCGGAATATCGGATTAACAGATTGATATGTACCCCATATGTAGATGCTGCTAGAATATTGCTATATATAAATCTAACATAGAAACTTAACATGTGATTCTTTAACAAACTTAACCTGTGATACTTTAACAAACTTAACCTGTGATACTTTAACAAACTTAACCTGTGATACTTTAACAAACTTAACCTGTGATACTTTAACAATCTTAACCTGTGATACTTTAACAAACTTAACCTATGATACTTTAACAAACTTAACCTGTGATACTTTAACAAACTTAACCTATGATACTTTAACAAACTTAACCTATGATACTTTAACAAACTTAGCCTGTGATACTTTAACAAACTTAATCTATGATACTTTAACAAATTTAACCTGTGATACTTTAACAAACCTAACCTGTGATACTTTAGCAAACTTAACCTGTGATACTTTAACAAACTTAACCTGTGATACTTTAGCAATCATTCACATAATTTTGCATTACATTTCTAATATAGAAGAGCATACCAGAACACTGAACTGTTAATTGGGGAATATTTTGTTCTTCCTATTGTATTATATAAGGTAACACTACGACTATTGAAGCTCCTTTTTTAGGGAGTGGATGTAGTCGAGTGGTCTAGGGCGCTGGACGTAAGGCTAAGCGAATGGTGCTGCAGTGTAACAATGGTGTGGGTTCAAATCCCGTCGAGGGAAGAACAAAAATTTGACAGCTCTAAAATCTAATTCTAACACTGTTTGGTTTAATTTTCAGACGTATATATATATATATATATATATAGTATGCTAACACATTGATGTTGTGTTATTAAACCGATGCTATAAATAAAAGGTTAAGTCTAATAGTTACAGATATCATTAGAAAGGTGTGAAGATAGCAAATGGGTAAATCGATGAAGAGGGCAGGTGTACGATTACACATAGGTTATTCAATACCTGATCATAGAACAATAATGCCTTGATGCGAAGCCGAGATGCATTCATTTTCATATACTAATGACCAGGTATTGTATAATCAATTTAGCCCATACTTTCGTTGTCGAGTGCCATGATTACCAATTATTACTAATTTAGGCAGTCTAAGCCAGATTAGATTGAATGAGTATCATCTCAAAAGCATTTCCTTCAATTACAACATATTTGGTATATGAAAAATATTCAATAACACAAGACAAGGAAAGTATGGGCTAAAGTGTTATATCAGCTATATCGTGGGGTGCAGTTTTATTGGCGGAGAAAACCGGAGTAAATCTCCGATCTGTCACAAGTCACTGACAGACTTGATCACATATTGTCGTATCGAGTACACCTTTGCCATGTGAGAGATTCAAACTCACAACTTTAGTGTTAATAGGCACTAACGATCACTTCTACGACAGCAACAATGGTAATCAGCGATCACTTCTACGACAACGTCAATGGTAATCAGTGATCACTTCTACGACAACGTCAATGGTAATCAGCGATCACTTCTACGACAGCAACAATGGTAATCAGCGATCACTTCTACGACAGCAACAATGGTAATCAGTGATCACTTCTACGACAGCCACAATGGTAATCAGCGATCACTTCTACGACAACGTCAATGGTAATCAGCGATCACTTCTACGACAGCAACAATGGTAATCAGCGATCACTTCTACGACAGCCACAATGGTAATCAGTGATCACTTCTACGACAACGTCAATGGTAATCAGTGATCACTTCTACGACAGCAACAATGGTAATCAGCGATCACTTCTACGACAGCAACAATGGTAATCAGCGATCACTTCTACGACAACGTCAATGATAATCAGCGATCACTTCTACGACAGCCACAATGGTAATCAGCGATCACTTCTACGACAGCCACAATGGTAATCAGTGATCACTTCTACGACAGCCACAATGGTAATCAACGATCACTTCTACGACAGCCTCAATGGTAATCAGCGATCACTTCTACGACAGCCTCAATGGTAATCAGCGATCACTTCTACGACAGCCACAATGGTAATCAGTGATCACTTCTACGACAACGTCAATGGTAATCAGCGATCACTTCTACGACAGCAACAATGGTAATCAGCGATCACTTCTACGACAGCAACAATGGTAATCAGCGATCACTTCTACGACAGCAACAATGGTAATCAGTGATCACTTCTACGACAGCCACAATGGTAATCAACGATCACTTCTACGACAGCCTTAATGGTAATCAGCGATCACTTCTACGACAGCCTCAATGGTAATCAGCGATCACTTCTACGACAGCCACAAGGGTAATCAACGATCACTTCTACGACAGCCTCAATGGTAATCAGCGATCACTTCTACGACAGCCACAATGGTAATCAGCGATCACTTCTACGACAGCCACAATGGTAATCAGCGATCACTTCTACGACAACGTCAATGGTAATCAGCGATCACTTCTACGACAGCAACAATGGTAATCAGCGATCACTTCTACGACAGCGTCAATTGTAATCAGCGATCACTTCTACGACAGCAACAATGGTAATCAGCGATCACTTCTACGACAGCCACAATGGTAATCAGCGATCACTTCTACGACAGCAACAATGGTAATCAGTGATCACTTCTACCACAGCCACAATGGTAATCAGCGATCACTTCTACGACAGCCACAATGGTAATCAGCGATCACTTCTACGACAGCAACAATGGTAATCAGTGATCACTTCTACGACAGCCACAATGGTAATCAACGATCACTTCTACGACAGCCTCAATGGTAATCAGCGATCACTTCTACGACAGCCTCAATGGTAATCAGCGATCACTTCTACGACAGCCACAATGTTAATCAGCGATCACTTCTACGACAGCCTCAATGGTAATCAGCGATCACTTCTACGACAGCCTCAATGGTAATCAGCGATCACTTCTACGACAGCCTCAGTGGTAATCAGCGATCACTTCTACGACAGCCTCAATGGTAATCAGCGATCACTTCTACGACAGCCTCAATGGTAATCAGAAACTGTAAATGGAAGGACAGACAATACAATGATAAACAGAAAAGAAAAAAAGGGACAAACAATGATTTTTTTTTATTAATTTAATTTTCTTTCATTTTTTTAAAAGACGATAACTAGGTACATCAACATCTTTGTGGATCCTTTTAAGTTGTGTAATGATAACAATATGCTATTTGATCGTATCTGTATCGGTAAATTCGACATTTTCCTTTGTAATTATTGATAATTAAATAAGTTATTTTTTATCTACGTCTCAAATTTCGAAAAGAAATTAGTAAATAATGTTGTGTGGCCAAGTTCAGTCCATTTTTTCCTGAGAAAGTAAAAATAAAATTTGTTTTGCTGCATAAAGTCTCGTTTTAAAGATCTATGTTCATTGACATCTCTTAAAGATATTGCCATGGGAACCATTTACATAGGTGAATATATAACAATGCCTATCTTTACAATGGACGTGACCTTGAATACATGTTATGTTTGTTGTTCCTATTATTTTGTCAACAATATTTGTTTTTTGCCATTGTCTTTTGTTCTTTAATTGTTTGTCTTCCCTAAAGAAACAATATATAAACTATTATTTTATGTTTTCAGTTTAATGAACAAGAAGTCATAAGTATCTGAAAAGTAATTAATCCTGTATGGTAACTAGGGACTCTTTGCTTAGTATATTATTTGTAAATATCTGACAGACATCAATGAGAAAAAGGTTTGGAAAAAAAATGGATAGATGCGATCAACATAAGAAGAGTGTGAAGATATCAAAGGGGCAATCAGAATCCGGGGGTGAACTCAGGTGTTCCGGAAAGGCCAGCAGTTTCTGCTGCACCAGTGACATCCGTCGTGTTACTTTAGCTACAGATCCTGTGATAAGTCATGAATTAGGAAAGGAAAGAATCTTGTAATTATTTAATGACAAAATGAAGAAAAAAATAGCACACTGTTGGAACGGTTTCTAAATCCAATAAAATAAAAAGCCGTAAAAAGAGGAAAAATCAATACATCTTCATGACAACAGAAATTTTCATTTGTAAATCGGGGCCCGGGTGGCTCAATGAGTTAGGTCGTTGGATCTAACAACTCATACAATCCTATCACCAATACGGCGTGGGTTCGCACCCAGCTTTGTAAATTACAAAAAGGGTGCACTTGACTCGAAGCCGCAAGTGATAAAGTTTACCAGTTGCTTGTCCATGGTCGATGGTTCTCTCCTGATTCTCCGGCTTCTTCCACCACTAAAACTGGTCGCCATGATAAAGCTGAAATATTGCTGAAAGTGGCGTTAAACACCAAAATTCAAATTCAAATTCATTTGCAAATCATTGGTTCTATTAAAGTGAGACGATAAATATGAGATAATTTACAAGGCCATCGTAAGACATAATAGTGAGACGATAAATATAAGATAGTTTACAAGGCCATCGTAAGACACAATAGTGAGACGATAAATATAAGATAGTTTACAAGGCTATCGTAAGACATAACAGTGAGACGATAAATATAAGATAGTTTACAAGGCCATCGTAAGACATAATAGTGAGACGATTAATATAAGATAGTTTACAAGGCCATCGTAAGACATAATAGTGAGACGATAAATATAAGATAGTTTACAAGGCCATCGTACGACATAATAGTGAGACGATAAATATAAGATAGTTTACAAGACCATCGTAAGACATAACAGTGAGACGATAAATATAAGATAGTTTACAAGGCCATCGTAAGACATAACAGTGAGACGATAAATATAAGATAGTTTACAAGGCCATCGTAAGACATAACAGTGAGACGATAAATATAAGATAGTTTACAAGGCTATCGTAAGACATAACAGTGAGACGATAAATATCAGATAGTTTACAAGGCCATCGTAAGACATAACAGTGAGACGATAAATATCAGATAGTTTACAAGGCTATCGTAAGACATAACAGTGAGACGATAAATATAAGATAGTTTACAAGGCCATCGTAAGACATAACAGTGAGACGATAAATATCAGATAGTTTACAAGGCCATCGTAAGACATAATAGTGAGACGATAAATATAAGATAGTTTACAAGGCTATCGTAAGACATGATAGTGAGACGATAAATATAAGATAGTTTACAAGGCTATCGTAAGACATAATAGTGAGACGATCAATATAAGATAGTTTACAAGGCTATCGTACGACATAATAGTGAGACGATCAATATAAGATAGTTTACAAGGCCATCGTAAGACAGAATAGTGAGACGATAAATATAAGATAGTTTACAAGGCTATCGTAAGACATAACAGTGAGACGATAAATATCAGATAGTTTACAAGGCCATCGTAAGACATAATAGTGAGACGATAAATATAAGATAGTTTACAAGGCTATCGTACGACATAATAGTGAGACGATCAATATAAGATAGTTTACAAGGCTATCGTACGACATAATAGTGAGACGATAAATATAAGATAGTTTACAAGGCTATCGTACGACATAATAGTGAGACGATAAATATAAGATAGTTTACAAGGCTATCGTAAGACATAATAGTGAGACGATAAATATAAGATAGTTTACAAGGCCATCGTACGACATAATAGTGAGACGATAAATATAAGATAGTTTACAAGGCCATCGTAAGACATAATAGTGAGACGATAAATATAAGATAGTTTACAAGGCCATCGTAAGACATAATAGTGAGACGATAAATATAAGATAGTTTACAAGGCCATCGTAAGACATAATAGTGAGACGATAAATATAAGATAATTTACAAGGCCATCGTAAGACATAATAGTGAGACGATAAATATAAGATAGTTTACAAGGCCATCGTAAGACAGAATAGTGAGACGATAAATATAAGATAGTTTACAAGGCCATCGTAAGACATAATAGTGAGACGATAAATATAAGATAATTTACAAGGCCATCGTAAGACATAATAGTGAGACGATAAATATAAGATAGTTTACAAGGCCATCGTAAGACATAACAGTGAGACGATAAATATAAGATAGTTTACAAGGCCATCGTAAGACATAATAGTGAGACGATAAATATAAGATAGTTTACAAGGCCATCGTAAGACATAATAGTGAGACGATAAATATAAGATAGTTTACAAGGCCATCGTAAGACATAACAGTGAGACGATAAATATAAGATAGTTTACAAGGCCATCGTAAGACATAATAGTGAGACGATAAATATAAGATAATTTACAAGGCCATCGTAAGACATAATAGTGAGACGATAAATATAAGATAGCTTACAAGGCTATCGTACGACAAAATAGTGAGACGATCAATATAAGATAATTTACAAGGCCATCGTAAGACATAATAGTGAGACGATAAATATAAGATAGTTTACAAGGCTATCGTACGACATAATAGTGAGACGATAAATATAAGATAGTTTACAAGGCCATCGTACGACATAATAGTGAGACGATAAATATAAGATAGTTTACAAGGCCATCGTAAGACATAATAGTGAGACGATAAATATAAGATAGTTTACAAGGCCATCGTAAGACATAATAGTGAGACGATAAATATAAGATAGTTTACAAGGCCATCGTAAGACATAATAGTGAGACGATAAATATAAGATAATTTACAAGGCCATCGTAAGACATAATAGTGAGACGATAAATATAAGATAGCTTACAAGGCTATCGTACGACAAAATAGTGAGACGATCAATATAAGATAATTTACAAGGCCATCGTAAGACATAATAGTGAGACGATAAATATAAGATAGTTTACAAGGCTATCGTACGACATAATAGTGAGACGATCAATATAAGATAGTTTACAAGGCCATCGTACGACAAAATAGTGAGACGATAAATATAGGATAGTTTACAAGGCTATCGTACGACATAATAGTGAGACGATCAATATAAGATAGTTTACAAGGCTATCGTACGACAAAATAGTGAGACGATAAATATAGGATAGTTTACAAGGCCATCGTAAGACATAATAGTGAGACGATAAATATAGGATAGTTTACAAGGCTATCGTACGACAAAATAGTGAGACGATAAATATAGGATAGTTTACAAGGCCATCGTAAGACATAATAGTGAGACGATAAATATAGGATAGTTTACAAGGCTATCGTACGACATAATAGTGAGACGATCAATATAAGATAGTTTACAAGGCTATCGTACGACATAATAGTGAGACGATAAATATAAGATAGTTTACAAGGCTATCGTACAACATAATAGTGAGACGATAAATATAAGATAGTTTACAAGGCTATCGTACGACAAAATAGTGAGACGATAAATATAGGATAGTTTACAAGGCTATCGTACAACATAATAGTGAGACGATAAATATAGGATAGTTTACAAGGCTATCGTACGACATAATAGTGAGACGATCAATATAAGATAGTTTACAAGGCTATCGTACGACATAATAGTGAGACGATAAATATAGGATAGTTTACAAGGCCATCGTAAGACATAATAGTGAGACGATCAATATAAGATAGTTTACGAGGCTATCGTAAGACATGATAGTGAGACGATCAATATAAGATAGTTTACAAGGCTATCGTACGACATAATAGTGAGACGATCAATATAAGATAGTTTACAAGGCTATCGTACAACATAATAGTGAGACGATAAATATCAGATAGTTTACAAGGCCATCGTACGACAAAATAGTGAGACGATAAATATAGGATAGTTTACAAGGCTATCGTACGACATAATAGTGAGACGATCAATATAAGATAGTTTACAAGGCTATCGTACGACATAATAGTGAGACGATAAATATAAGATAGTTTACAAGGCTATCGTACGACATAATAGTGAGACGATACATATAAGATAGTTTACAAGACCATCGTACGACATAATAATGAGACGATAAATATAAGATAGTTTACAAGGCTATCGTACGACATAATAGTGAGACGATAAATATAAGATAGTTTACAAGACCATCGTAAGTCATAATAGTGAGACGATAAATATAAGATAGTTTACCAGGCTATCGTACGACATAATAGTGAGACGATAAATATAAGATAGCTTACAAGGCTATCGTAAGACATAATAGTGAGACGATAAATATAAGATAGTTTACAAGGCTATCGTAAGACATAATAGTGAGACGATAAATATAAGATAATTTACAAGGCCATCGTACGACAAAATAGTGAGACGATAAATATAAGATAGTTTACAAGGCTATCGTACAACATAATAGTGAGACGATAAATATAAGATAGTTTACAAGGCTATCGTAAGACATAATAGTGAGACGATAAATATAAGATAATTTACAAGGCCATCGTACGACATAATAGTGAGACGATCAATATAAGATAGTGTACAAGGCTATCGTACAACATAATAGTGAGACGATAAATATAAGATAGTTTACCAGGCTATCGTACGACATAATAGTGAGACGATAAATATAAGATAGCTTACAAGGCTATCGTAAGACATAATAGTGAGACGATAAATATAAGATAGTTTACAAGGCTATCGTAAGACATAATAGTGAGACGATAAATATAAGATAGTTTACAAGGCTGTCGTACGACATAATAGTGAGACGATAAATATAAGATAGTTTACAAGCCATCGTACGACATAATAGTGAGACGATACATATAAGATAGTTTACAAGGCTATCGTAAGACATGATAGTGAGACGATAAATATAAGATAGTTTACAAGGCCATCGTAAGACATGATAGTGAGACGATAAATATAAGATAGTTTACAAGGCCATCGTACGACATAATAGTGGACGATAAATATAAGATAGTTTACAAGGCTATCGTAAGACATGATAGTGAGACGATAAATATAAGATAGTTTACAAGGCCATCGTAAGACATGATAGTGAGACGATACATATAAGATAGTTTACAAGGCCATCGTACGACATAATAGTGAGACGATAAATATAAGATAGTTTACAAGGCTATCGTACGACATAATAGTGAGACGATAAATATAAGATAGTTTACAAGGCCATTGTACGACATAATAGTGAGACGATAAATATAAGATAGTTTACAAGGCTATCGTAAGACATGATAGTGAGATGATAAATATAAGATAGTTTACAAGGCCATCGTAAGACAGAATAGTGAGACGATAAATATAAGATAGTTTACAAGGCTATCGTAAGACATAATAGTGAGACGATACATATAAGATAGTTTACAAGGCCATCGAAAGACATAATAGTGAGACGATAAATATAAGATAGTTTACAATGCTATCGTAAAACATAATAGTGAGACGATAAATATAAGATATTTTACAAGGCCATCGTAAGACAGAATAGTGAGACGTTAAATATAAGATAGTCTACAAGGCCATCGTACGACATAATAGTGAGACGATCATTATGAGATAGTTTACAAGGCTATCGTACGACATAATAGTGAGACGATAAATATAAGATAGTTTACAAGGCTATCATAAAACATAATCGTGAGACGATAAATATAAGATAGTTTACAAGGCCATCGTAAGACATAATAGTGAGACGATACATATAAGATAGTTTACAAGGCTATCGTAAGACATAATAGTGAGACGATAAATATAAGATAGTTTACAAGGCTATCGTAAGACATGATAGTGAGACGATAAATATAAGATAATTTACAAGGCTATCGTAAGACATAATAGTGAGACGATAAATATCAGATAGTTTACAAGGCTATCGTAAGACATGATAGTGAGACGATAAATATAAGATAGTTTACAAGGCTATCGTAAGACATAATAGTGAGACGATAAATATAAGATAGTTTACAAGGCTATCGTAAGACATGATAGTGAGACGATCAATATAAGATAGTTTACAAGGCCATCGTAAGACATAATAGTGAGACGATACATATAAGATAGTTTACAAGGCTATCGTACGACATAATAGTGAGACGATACATATAAGATAGTTTACAAGGCTATCGTAAGACATAATAGTGAGACGATCAATATCAGATAGTTTACAAGGCTATCGTAAGACATAATAGTGAGACGATAAATATCAGATAGTTTACAAGGCTATCGTACTACATAATAGTGAGACGATAAATATCAGATAGTTTACAAGGCTATCGTAAGACATGATAGTGAGACGATAAATATAAGATAGTTTACAAGGCCATCGTAAGACAGAATAGTGAGACGATAAATATAAGATAGTTTACAAGGCTATCGTAAGACAGAATAGTGAGACGATAAATATAAGATAGTTTACAAGGCCATCGTACTACATAATAGTGAGACGATAAATATCAGATAGTTTACAAGGCTATCGTAAGACATGATAGTGAGACGATAAATATAAGATAGTTTACAAGGCCATCGTAAGACAGAATAGTGAGACGATAAATATAAGATAGTTTACAAGGCTATCGTAAGACAGAATAGTGAGACGATAAATATAAGATAGTTTACAAGGCCATCGTACTACATAATAGTGAGACGATAAATATCAGATAGTTTACAAGGCTATCGTAAGACATGATAGTGAGACGATAAATATAAGATAGTTTACAAGGCCATCGTAAGACAGAATAGTGAGACGATAAATATAAGATAGTTTACAAGGCTATCGTAAGACAGAATAGTGAGACGATAAATATAAGATAGTTTACAAGGCCATCGTACTACATAATAGTGAGACGATAAATATAAGATAGTTTACAAGGCTATCGTAAGACATAATATTGAGACGATAAATATAAGATAGCTTACAAGGCCATCGTACGACATAATAGTGAGACGATACATATAAGATAGTTTACAAGGCTATCGTAAGACATGATAGTGAGACGATAAATATAAGATAGTTTACAAGGCCATCGTAAGACATGATAGTGAGACGATAAATATAAGATAGTTTACAAGGCTATCGTACGACACAATAGTGAGACGATAAATATAAAATAGTTTACAAGGCCATCGTAAGACATAATAGTGAGACGATAAATATAAAATAGTTTACAAGGCCATCGTAAGACATAATAGTGAGACGATAAATATCAGATAGTTTACAAGGCTATCGTACGACATAATAGTGAGACGATACATATAAGATAGTTTACAAGGCTATCGTAAGACATAATAGTGAGATGATCAATATAAGATAGCTTACAAGGCTATCGTAAAACATAATCGTGAGACGATAAATATAAGATAGTTTACAAGGCCATCGTAAGACAGAATAGTGAGACGATAAATATAAGATAGTCTACAAGGCCATCGTAAGACATAATAGTGAGACGATAAATATAAGATAGTTTACAAGGCTATCGTACGACATAATAGTGAGACGATAAATATAAGATAGTTTACAAGGCTATCGTACGACATAATAGTGAGACGATAAATATAAGATAGTTTACAAGGCTATCGTAAGACATAATAGTCTAATTGCCAATATCATCTTTCTTCATCTGTTTGTAACAGACAGAATATTTTTCAACAAGGTGTTTATATCATGGAAAAAAACAAAAAAAACCAAAAAAAACGTTTTGCAATATAAGATGAGACGATTCTATAAAAATCATTGATTTAATAGTTTAATACTCAGAATACGGTGACGTTGTTAAAAGCGCAAATGCAAACGGCAAGGTCTATATAGCTCAAGGTAAAATTAAAGTATCAGGACAACTTTTTTTTCTTTTTTGTTGAGAAGCCTCTGTGTGAAGGAGTGGGGTTATAGTTTTTGACGCCACTTTCAACAATAGTTCAGTTATATCGCGTCGATCAGTTTAATTGGTGGAGGAAACCGGAGTCCCGGGAGAAAACCACCGACATATCGCGAGTCACTGACAAACTGTATCACATAATGTTGTATCGAGTACACCTCGCCTGAACGGGATTCGAACATACAACGACAGTTGTATGCAATCAGTGTATATTACCACTAACGTTGTGAGTTAGAATTGCCTTTGTGTGAAGTATGTTGGTTCTAACAAATGATTATAAAATCATACGACCGTTCTAATAATCATATCAATACTAAAGACGTCATACAACAATAACAGACAAAGTCATGTCAGATTTAATAATAGACTGAAAGCCCGTAATGAAATATGGTATAACTGAGTTGTCAAGAAGCCGTTAAACCAAATACAATATGTCACCTCGTCAGTAAATACACAGAACACAGATGAAAAGATATAAAAGACAAATTTGGTGAGTCATTTTGTCGTAAGCATAACATAGACAAATACACAGTAAAATATTTGTAGGACATTGTTCATTGATAAATTTGATTTGTAGATTGATGGTCTGGAATAGTATATAGAACTGGTGATGATTTTATACTGTATTATATTCTTCTTTTGTCCTTTGTACCAGTGAATCAAAACAAAGTACGGACGCGAACGAGCATAAGTCCGCTTTTTCATACAAGTAGACACAACTGATTAAGCTTGCTACGGGGCCGTGATTTCCCTCTCCATTCCTTTCCTAATTACATTATATCATATAGTTTTTATGTTATATATATATATATAATTCTCACCTACAATCTTTCACGACACGATATAGCTGAAATACTGCTAAAGATGGCGTTAAATACTAATCAATCAATCCAACCCATCGACACTCATTTTTGATCTTGTCTGACAAAAACCAGATACAGTTAATCGTGAGCTTGCCCTATGAAGTGACCAAACAGTCTGTGTCTGACGGAGACCAATCTGTAAACATGTCGATACTAGTAAAATATATACAACCAGAGACACTTGTCATAAACAAATGTTATGACAATAAAGAATGGTAATATCATATCATATATTCTAACATGACCCCCTTCGTTCGCTTTGTTAACAAACGAGCGAGTTATCCATTCGGTATAATCTCGTTAACACATGCGCCGGTGAATGTGACTGACTTTTCCATTGACAGGATAAATTGTGTGCGACATTTTCCGCAAGCGTAAATATAAATTACCGTCTTCCAATCAAAGTATACTACCGTATTTGTACTCTTAGACATATCAGAATCGAAATAAATCATGGAAGCCAGAATGTCTTTTGAGTGTTAACATGGATTGGCGGATATTAGTAAATTTTATCCCTCGCTTCTGGCTCGGGATAAAATACTAATATCCTCCAATCCATGTTAAAACTCCGAACACATTCTGGCTTCCATAATTTATTTCTTAACTAGAAGTCTATAATCTTGTAACTGAAGTTGTTAAAGAAGTTACTAAACCAATACAAACTTTAACTGCGGATAAAAAACGAAGGTCAGATTTGAGAAAAAGGTTTTCTACAAATTAACAAACGAAATTTGGTAAATTCAAACTTATAATTATGTCGATTTATATGTAATCTAGTTATATCATAGATTATGAATACGTCATAGGGTTAGGGTTATGAAGCTTAACACCACTTTCAATAATAGTTCAATTATATCATTGCGGTCAGTTTTATTGGAGTACCCGGAGAAAACCATCAACTTGCCGCGAGCACAGCTCCCCATGAGCGGGATTCGACACCACGACTTTAGTGCTGATAGGCACTGATTGCATTGGTAGCTGTATGTAAATTCCACTACCATTCGATTACGACCTTGACCCCCCCCCGTTATAGGTATCAAGAATAGGAATGAACTGATACGTAACGGGTAATAGTCTCTACATGAAAAAAGATTGAAGATGACAAAGTGGTTATCAATCAGAAGCTACAAATTAAAGAAGGGCAAGGGCCCACTAAACACTACAAAGAAGAAAAAAAAAGATAGAACAACAAGAAACCCATTAAAAACAGGGGGAATTATAAGTTCCAGTTCACTCACCCGAAATAATATCTCCTCGCATCATCCACTGACCAACTAGCTAATTAGAAGCCTGTCAATAAATACCCAGTTGTGTCTCTTCAGATATGTATCACTTTAGAATAAGTTGATGCATCGATACGAAATCTTCCCACTACTAGTATGATTAAACAGGACATGTAAACCCTTAGAGACATTATAAAGTTTGATATGATTTATTACGTAGACATTAGTCTAGCTCTCTGAATACTGTTAACAACCACATGCTATAAATACCCTCCAATGTATCAAAATGGAAAAAGGAATAACGAAACTGGTAAGTTACCATGGAAACTATTCTATTTGGAGACGACCCCTAGAATTATGCAATAAATTATACTAATATGAAATATACCTTAAATGCATAGAAGATTGACAAAAAAGTTAAATTAAATAGATTTAAAGATATTGTTCAATAAGACAAATGTAAACCTAAATCAATCTTGTTTAGCCCTTTGTATATATATTCTTTATTTGCCTCCATTAGGAGAGTAAAGTTGTACAAACAATATATCAAATGACAATGTTACAATTAAAAGAAAAAAATGCAGTTTATAAGGAATGAAACAAAAAAAGAGAGATAATCCAATAATTGACTGTTAATTCAATATTCAAGTATAATAAGACTTTCGACAGTATTCGAGTTCATTGGCAGTTAAATCCGTTACAACATCTGTATACGTAGGTAACACATAGTAATTGAAATCTGGCCATATTATCATTGTCAAGTTCAAAATCAGTGTCGCACGATAGTAAGATGAAACATAGTTCGTCATCAGATTTACATCCCAGAAAAGCACTGAATGTTATAGGGTCCAAACTTATAATTTCAGTCCAAAATTTATCGCGAATGTTTGATAAATAGTCGCATGATGTTGTGGCGTGAATACACGGGTCATTGAAAAATTTACCACACTTGTCACATAAAAGTTATTAGTGGTATTACGTATTAAGCAGCACAGTGATACAATATAGTGCGCTTGTCTGCGGAGATGTGGATGACTTAAAGCGACTGTCCAAGCCGGATGAGGTTGGTATACTTGATGTATACTCTTGAAACTGTCAAATTCATCATCGTCATTAAGTCGTTGTGTCCACTCACCAAGTTCGTACTTATGAATGGTATCATACACTAAATGTTTCCAAATCCGCATTAATGGAAATGTCCCATTCATTAGAAATACATCTACAAATTCCATCAGATTATATTTTTGAAAAAGTTTCACACAGTCATTTGTAAATCCAAGTGGTTTGTGGTTATTTGCTGAATGTTTTATAACAAAAAGTCTTCGTATTAGAATACGAAATGATATGGCCGTCTGTGGTAAATTACAGATTCTCCCAAAGAATAGAGGTTTTCTTTCACTGATGAATGCATTAATTGTGTACCATCCGATTAGTGATAGACACATATCGCTTCTAGTAAGTTTTGGTAGTCCTTGAATAGTCTTACATATGTAACGATGGGTCCGTTCTAACATGAGCGTTTCTGTCTTACTCAGTTCACCCCATAACTCACATCCATATAAGGCCTTGGGGTAGCAAACTTGACGAATTATTTTTGCACATACGAGGGGATTTAAGACCGCTGGATGAACACCAGTACGTAACATGGACATTACAGTACCTCTGAGTGATCTACAAGCATTCAATGTACGTTCCATAGTCTTTAATGATGTGTCCAATACAATACCGACATGTTTCGCACTGGATACTTGGGTAATAGGTTCATTATACAAAATAGCATTTCGTCCTATAGAATGTTTTCCAAACTGCAATAACTTACTTTTTGCTGGTGAAAACGAAAAACTCCATGCTTTGCTGTAACGTTCGCATATTTCGACCATTTCTTGAGCAGATTCACGGTTAGTTGCGATAATGGAAATATCATCTGCTTGGACAGGTGAGCTTGCATTTAAGTCGTACAAGTAGGCACCTTTGTTGCATAATACAAGTTCGTTTATTAAATCATTAATGAATATAAGATACAATTTCGCTGACAATGCGCTTCCTTGTCGCACACCACGATTATGTTTAAACTACTTTGATAATATTCCGTTACATAAGACCGAACTACTTAAGTTATTATACATGTTGTCGAGCAGAAGCCATAGCTTTCCAGCTGCACCATAATCGAACAATTTGACGCGAAGACCGTCATGAGGAACAGTGTCAAACGCTTTCGTGCTGTCAAGTAGGATTATTATTATTGTTCCGTTTTTTTCGACATGATGTATTGTTACTTCCTGAAGATTGAAAGATGCATTCATACTAGATAAAAGTTTTTGATAAGCAACTTGTTGAACGTTAGGAAAGTCTTTTCGTATAGAGGTTAGAAGTAAGTCTAGTATTTTTTCGAACATTTTGGTTATGCTTGGCACAAGAGAGATACCTCGATATGAGTTTGTGTCAGTTCTTGGTTTATTATCACCTTTGTATAATAAAATGATGATGCCTTTCCTCCAATCATTCGGAATATACGCATATTGTAGCGATAAGTTAAACAGGTAGCATAAGTGTTTGATAAGGAGTTTCCCGCCATATTTTATATGTTCATATGAAATATTGTCGTGACCGCAAGCTTTGTTGTTTTTAAGGCGTGTACAAATTTCACTCACATCTGATAGCTTGATTACCATTTTATCGTCACGAATTCGTTCTTTTACTAGTGTTCGAATAGTAGAAACCCGTTCAGATATTTCATCCTGACGGCCTTGATCGCTGTATGTAGACGGCGAAAAGACGTTCCGAAAATGGTCATACCATATATTGCTGACATCATTTGGATCGGTAAAAACACTATCTCCTTTCTTTAATGCGTTACAAATAGAAGGTTTTTTCTTACGTTTATTTATTATAGACCATACGGACTTCTGATCATAGTCAATATCTTCCTCAATTTGTTTAGCTAATGAACTTTCATATTCATCCAATGCTTTCCTTAAGAATTCACGAAACACTTTCTTGTCGACTTGTAGCGTTGAAAATAAGTACAGGTTTGGTTATAGCAATGGCAGTTGTTAATCCAGTTAATACGATGAGTGCGCATAAAAAAATAACAAACTCCCCACAAAGATTTAATTCAATAAAATAATAACAAACTCCCAACAAAGATTTAATTTAATAAAATAATAACAAACTCCCAACAAAGATTTAATTCAATAAAAAAATAACAAACTCCCCACAAAGATTTAATTCAATAAAATAATAACAAACTCCCCACAAAGATTTAATTCAATAAAAAAATAACAAACTCCCCACAAAGATTTAATTCAATAAAATAATAACAAACTCCCCACAAAGATTTAATTCAATAAAAAAATAACAAACTCCCCACAAAGATTTAATTCAATAAAATAATAACAAACTCCCCACAAAGATTTAATTCAATAAAAAAATAACAAACTCACAACAAAGATTTAATTCAATAAAATAATAACAAACTCCCCACAAAGATTTAATTCAATAAAATCGTAGATATCAAGTTTAGTGCGCACGATGCGTTTCTGGAAAAAGCATTCATCGAAAGTAAATAGATTAGAACGCCAAATAATTTAAAAGTTTGTGGAACTAAAAAGGACAGCCAAAAAGAAAAAGAAAAAAAAGCAACGATTATCTATGCAAGAGGGAAGACAACGTCTTAGTTCTAATAGGGGAATATATGTGTTATATCGTGGTGGTCAGTTTTATTGGTGGAGGAAACCGCAGTACCTGTAGTAAACCACCGACTTCAGTCGGAGAGCAGACTCGATAATGGCGTCGTTTCAATTAATTTTTCACGTACATTTTTTCCCGGAATCGGACACGTTTTAGAATACATCGACAACGTGTTGAAAATTCACTCGTTTTAATCGTTGCGAGCGTCAAATATAACCGAAGAAGCGAGAAAAACATAGAAAATTGTTTCTTTCATATAAATTTGAGGCCCGGTGCTTGAACTTCTTGAAACAAAGGAGTAATGCAGAAATTAAAACGACACAGAAATGGCGAAAGTTGTTTAAAAAAACACGAAAAATTTAAAATTAAAATATTTGCCGAAAGGGTGATGGAAAATCATATATATAGTTCCCTAGATTTCTATATTAGTATTTCAAAGAAACATTTTCTGTAATTAAACATACCATAGAACTTTTTTCTGTCAGATGGATCGTGTCACATTTTGGTTGGATTTAAGGGAGGTAACTAGAATCGTCACATACTTCGTAATTTTTAACGTTCTATTTATTGAACGAGTGTAAGTAAATGCATGTTTTCTCAATAAAACAAATATTATTTTGTATTAAAAATGTTGAAATTAGTCAGAGTAATTGTCTATTATATCCACAGCTATTAAATTGATCAAATATAATTTAACAGATGAGTCCAAATTTGAGATTTTATGGAACTACAACAGTATTAAATAAGGAGCAATTATATTACTGTAAAAGTAATCCTGTTAAGCTGACTTTTCGGTCGAAATGCATGTAAAGTTGTTCCATGAAGGTATAACAAAACAAGAATCAACTGTAATGGTCTACTAAATTTATCGAATGAACTTGAGAAAAAAAAAACAGTCATATTTTCATATGCAATGGTAAATCTTGGAATATTAAAACTTACTTTCAACTGTTTTTTAACATATAAGGCTATTCAAACACGTCCACCGGTTTTATTGGTGGATTCACCATACAAATCATGCATAGCGCCCCCTAGCGACCCGGCGCCACGAGCATGTTGATGTCAATGTACTTGATACAAGTGATACTTTTTTCAATGTAAATGACCTAATAAAAGACAAATGAAAGAAAATGATGATAATGAAAAAAATATAAAATTTTATCACATGCATAGTACATCCTCGTAATGACTCTTGAACAGAACTCGTGCTAGCCAATATTTACTATTTTATAGATGTTTAAAAAAAGGGGCGAGGGGTGTAATGTTTTTAACCTTTTTTTTTTTAAACAAAAGCAGATCATACTGTACTAAGATCCATTATCTAATAACTTTTTACAAAATAAAATTCACAAACACTTCAACTAAATTTGTTTATTAAAAGTAATAAAACATTTGAATAATAGGAGAAAACCGGCTCTAATTTAAAATTCTAATTGAATATGATGATGCCATTATCATAGAAAATTTGCATATACAATTTTTTAAATGTATCATAATTTAAAATTAACTTTATTCTTTCTAGAAGATCCTTTCCCTTAAATTAAATGGTCTTTCTTTGACTGTATATACTTTTGTCACAAAAGCAACATTCTAGTTGGGGTTTGAAATTTCTATATTTCTTGTAGTGATCAATACAGAGAAAAAATTGATTAGATTTACATGCTTCGTTGTTATTCTGATCTAACTAAATCTGAAAGCACGACTGGAATAAGTCAACATTAACTGGTGTCGAATGGTCACCATTTTTTTCACACATGTTCATGTGTTGCAAAAAGCATACAAGTTTTTTACTACAGTCATTATTTTCTGCATTAGCTGCAGTATGGAGTGTAAATTCACATGTGTCAAATGACACATTACCATAGCTGTCAAAGTTTGCTGTTGTTAAATTTAAATCATTTGTTTCAAATGCACACCTTGTATCTATGGCTGAATCATATTTTCGCAATTTTCTTTTGCTTGATGTTGCTTCTGTATCGTGAGACATTTCGAGTGATTTTCTAAATCAAGCCTCACACATTCTACAAATACAGTCATCATCTTTGAATGCATATGCATTTTTGACAAAGGTATAAAACAGTAGTTGATTTCGCCCTTGTGAGAGGTGCCAGTAGTGCTTAGTCACATCTTCTCGTTTACAGTTTATGCAAGGGCTTGGTGGTCTGGCCTCATGCATCCCGCAGGGCTTTCAAAATTTTCAAATGTACCAGTACTTCACTATTTACAGGCAGTACTTTTTCTTAAAAATTGAACATTTTTCATGAATATCTTATACAGTATGTGGCCAAAAGTATTGCCACATGTAAAAAAAAATCCCTATATAATCAACCAAAACCATATTTTTTCAAAAAAATATTGTGAAGTCATTTCTGGATAGATTTTAACAAATTTTACACCAAAACATTCAGAATTGTTTATATTTTGACTGCTTATTTGCTCATTATGTTTATATGAGTGGTTTTTATTTGTACATAAATTAAATATAACAAATAAAAATTGACTTTGATTTTCCTATATATTTCAACTAAAAATAAATCCTAAAAATTAACAATCCTGTTTAAATTATCTACAAATAAACACCACTCAGTCATATAAACACAATGAGCAAATAAACATGCTGTACAACATTCTTTGAAATTAGGAGGTACCAATTACCATTTTAAGTGGGTACCTGGTACCGTCCCTTACTAAACTAAAAGGCCTGCACCCGTTGACAGTTTGACTTTGGTGTCATGTTTCAGAAAAGGGGGGTGCATATAACCAAGTTCGGGTTGTAGTTGTGAACCCACGCGATTGACAGAATGGGATAAATGCATCGAATTTCTAGACAATTTGCATTTTACATCAAAACAGTGTGTTTTACCTCACATGCCTACCGTTATTCCATTGTTTACATGTGTAAATATTGATTGTACGAGCAAAATGGGAGGAGCAAATTGTTCAACCTTGACTCTGTTTGGGTGACGTTGGAATATGGACTATTTTTCTTAAACTGTTACGAGTGATGTAAATTCCCTTTTACCCAATGAAGTGTAGATATTATTCTGTCCAAGGAACCAGTTTTTTTATTTTTTTCATACACGGGAACTTTATTCTGTCAGATGCAAAAATTGTAAACATACGCGACAAAAATAAATTACGATTTTCCGAGGTAAAGAAAAAAAACGTTATTTTTACATTCATCGCAGACTGATTTTATACCAGACTGAAAATCATGACCATTAACAAATATAAATGTGATTTTTAATCATATTTCAATCATTTTTATTGGTTTAATAGAAGAAAAACGTAGTTTTCCCAAGTACGTATAATTGTTTGGGTTTGTGAAGCGTCATCTAGCGGAAAATATTTATGATTATCTCCCTTGGATTTTTAAATATTCCACAGACCGGAAAATTATAATTTTTGCAAGTCTGCTCTTCAACTGACTTGTCGTAAGTCATTGACAAACTTTATCATATAATGCTGTATCGAGTACACCTCACCTGAGCGGGATTCGAACATTAAATGGTGATAGGCACTGATTACATAGATAGTCATAAATCTAACTACCATAAGAACACGACCACGACGGCCCTTAGTTTTAATAATGATTATGATATTTAAGAATCATGTTCAATATTGAATACGTCTAATAAACCATGTCAGTACAACAATACTGACTACTGGGAGAATGATACTAACAGTCCACTAGTCATAAAAATAAACACATAGATATCCAATTTGAAACAAGCATCATCAGCTGAAAGTAAAAAAAAAAGAAAGATTGGAAAGCCAAATAATATAATAATTTATTGGGTGGGAGGAAAACCAAGGGCATAAACATGGTAGCCAGAAATCTGCTGAGGTCACTTACGAATTGAAGAGGGGAACCTCAGTTAGAATAGTGCAAGCACTTTCGTCCTGCCAAGGTGTTCATTTAATCGATTGAAGCAGATATGATGCATCGACTTCTCAAGAAAAACAAAGATAATCTAGTGCGATCATTTAATCTCACATTCCGCTATATAGTTGATGTCCTGCTTCATACCTTGACCTACATCTTTAACAGTGAACGCAATAAGTTCCAATTAGTTATTTGATTTTCTATCCATCTACGATTTACGGCTTCAGCCTACCCCTTTGTTCTTACTTAAAGTAAGAAGATCAGTAGTTCAGCTTTATTCATCACAAGTCTTCTAAACCACACTAATTACATGTGTAACATGACAACAACCATGAAATGTCATTATCTTCTAAACCACACTAATTACATGTGTAACATAACAACAACCATGAAATGTCATTATCTTCTAAACCACACTAATTACATGTGTAACATGACAACAACCATGAAATGTCATTATCTTCTAAACCACATTAATTACATGTGTAATATGACAACAACCATGTAATGTCATTATCTTCTAAACCACACTAATTACATGTGTAACATGACAACAACCATGAAATGTCATTATCTTCTAAACCACACTAATTACATGTGTAACATGACAACAACCATGAAATGTCATTATCTTCTAAACCACACTAATTACATCTGTAATATGACAACAACCATGAAATGTCATTATCTTCTAAACCACACTAATTACATGTGTAATATGACAACAACCATGTAATGTCATTATCTTCTAAACCACACTAATTACATGTGTAACATGACAACAACCATGAAATGTCATTATCTTCTAAACCACACTAATTACATATGTAACATGACAACAACCATGAAATGTCATTATCTTCTAAACCACACTAATTACATCTGTAATATGACAACAACCATGAAATGTCATTATCTTCTAAACCACACTAATTACATGTGTAACATGACAACTACCATGAAATGTCATTATCTTCTAAACCACACTAATTACATGTGTAACATGACAACAACCATGAAATGTCATTATCTTCTAAATCACATTAATTACATGTGTATCATGACAACAACCATGAAATGTCATTATCTTCTAAACCACACTAATTACATGTGTATCATGACAACAACCATGAAATGTCATTATCTTCTAAACCACACTAATTACACGTGTAACATGACAACAACCATGAAATGTCATTATCTTCTGAACCACACTAATAACATCTGTAACATGACAACAACCATGAAATGTCATTATCTTCTAAACCACACTAATTACATGTGTAACATGACAACAACCATGAAATGTCATTATCTTCTAAATCACACTAATTACATGTGTAACATGACAACAACCATGAAATGTCATTATCTTCTAAACCACACTAATTACGTGTGTAACATGACAACAACCATGACATGTCATTATCTTCTAAACCACAATAATTACATGTGTAACATGACAACAACCATGAAATGTCATTATCTTCTAAATCACACTAATTACATGTGTAACATGACAACAACCATGAAATGTCATTATCTTCTAAATCACACTAATTACATGTGTAACATGACAACAACCATGAAATGTCATTATCTTCTAAACCACACTAATTACATGTGTAACATGACAACAACCATGAAATGTCATTATCTTCTAAACCACACTAATTACATGTGTAATATGACAACAACCATGTAATGTCATTATCTTCTAAACCACACTAATTACATGTGTAACATGACAACAACCATGAAATGTCATTATCTTCTAAACCACACTAATTACATGTGTAACATGACAACAACCATGAAATGTCATTATCTTCTAAACCACACTAATTACATCTGTAATATGACAACAACCATGAAATGTCATTATCTTCTAAACCACACTAATTACATGTGTAACATGACAACTACCATGAAATGTCATTATCTTCTAAACCACACTAATTACATGTGTAACATGACAACAACCATGACATGTCATTATCTTCTAAATCACATTAATTACATGTGTATCATGACAACAACCATGAAATGTCATTATCTTCTAAACCACACTAATTACATGTGTATCATGACAACAACCATGAAATGTCATTATCTTCTAAACCACACTAATTACATGTGTAACATGACAACAACCATGAAATGTCATTATCTTCTGAACCACACTAATTACATCTGTAACATGACAACAACCATGAAATGTCATTATCTTCTAAACCACACTAATTACATGTGTAACATGACAACAACCATGAAATGTCATTATCTTCTAAATCACACTAATTACATGTGTAACATGACAACAACCATGAAATGTCATTATCTTCTAAACCACACTAATTACGTGTGTAACATGACAACAACCATGAAATGTCATTATCTTCTAAACCACACTAATTACATGTGTAACATGACAACAACCATGAAATGTCATTATCTTCTAAATCACACTAATTACATGTGTAACATGACAACAACCATGAAATGTCATTATCTTCTAAATCACACTAATTACATGTGTAACATGACAACAACCATGAAATGTCATTATCTTCTAAACCACACTAATTACATGTGTAATATGACAACAATCATGACATGTCATTATCTTCTAATCCACACTAATTACATGTGTAATATGACAACAACCATGAAATGTCATTATCTTCTAAACCACACTAATTACATGTGTAACATGACAGACAACCATGAAATGTCATTATCTTCTAAACCACACTAATTACATGTGTAACATGACAACAACCATGAAATGTCATTATCTTCTAAACCACACTAATTACATTTGTAACATGACAACAACCATGAAATGTCATTATCCTCTAAACCAAACTAATTACATGTGTACCATGACAACAACCATGAAATGTCATTATCTTCTAAGCCAAATAATATAAGAATTTATTGGGTGGGAGGAAAACCAAGGGCATAAACATGGTAGCCAGAAATCTGCTGAGGTCACTTACGAATTGAAGAGGGGAACCTCAGTTAGAATAGTGCAAGCACTTTCGTCCTGCCAAGGTGTTCATTTAATCGATTGAAGCAGATATGATGCATCGACTTCTCAAGAAAAACAAAGATAATCTAGTGCGATCATTTAATCTCACATTCCGCTATATAGTTGATGTCCTGCTTCATACCTTGACCTACATCTTTAACAGTGAACGCAATAAGTTCCTATTAGTTATTTGATTTTCTATCCATCTACGATTTACGGCTTCAGCCTACCCCTTTGTTCTTACTTAAAGTAAGAAGATCAGTAGTTCAGCTTTATTCATCACAAGTCTTCTAAACCACACTAATTACATGTGTAACATGACAACAACCATGAAATGTCATTATCTTCTAAACCACACTAATTACATCTGTAATATGACAACAATCATGACATGTCATTATCTTCTAATCCACACTAATTACATGTGTAACATTACAACAACCATGAAATGTCATTATCTTCTAAACCACACTAATTACATGTGTAACATAACAACAAC
This sequence comes from Bathymodiolus brooksi, assembly GCA_963680875.1. Taxonomy (NCBI): domain Eukaryota; kingdom Metazoa; phylum Mollusca; class Bivalvia; order Mytilida; family Modiolidae; genus Bathymodiolus; species Bathymodiolus brooksi. The sequence continues at coordinate 90,569,511 of OY804587.1, forward strand.
CATGAAATGTCATTATCTTCTAAACCACACTAATTACATGTGTAACATGACAACAACCATGAAATGTCATTATTTTCTAAACCACACTAATTACATGTGTAATATGACAACAACCATGTAATGTCATTATCTTCTAAACCACACTAATTACATGTGTAACATGACAACAACCATGAAATGTCATTATCTTCTAAACCACACTAATTACATGTGTAACATGACAACAACCATGAAATGTCATTATCTTCTAAACCACACTAATTACATGTGTAATATGACAACAATCATGACATGTCATTATCTTCTAATCCACACTAATTACATGTGTAATATGACAACAACCATGAAATGTCATTATCTTCTAAACCACACTAATTAGATGTGTAACATGACAGACAACCATGAAATGTCATTATCTTCTAAACCACACTAATTACATGTGTAACATGACAACAACCATGAAATGTCATTATCTTCTAAACCACACTAATTACGTTTGTAACATGACAACAACCATGAAATGTCATTATCCTCTAAACCAAACTAATTACATGTGTACCATGACAACAACCATGAAATGTCATTATCTTCTAAGCCAAATAATATAAGAATTTATTGGGTGGGAGGAAAACCAAGGGCATAAACATTGTAGCCAGAAATCTGCTGAGGTCACTTACGAATTGAAGAGGGGAACCTCAGTTAGAATAGTGCAAGCACTTTCGTCCTGCCAAGGTGTTCATTTAATCGATTGAAGCAGATATGATGCATCGACTTCTCAAGAAAAACAAAGATAATCTAGTGCGATCATTTAATCTCACATTCCGCTATATAGTTGATGTCCTGCTTCATACCTTGACCTACATCTTTAACAGTGAACGCAATAAGTTCCTATTAGTTATTTGATTTTCTATCCATCTACGATTTACGGCTTCAGCCTACCCCTTTGTTCTTACTTAAAGTAAGAAGATCAGTAGTTCAGCTTTATTCATCACAAGTCTTCTAAACCACACTAATTACATGTGTAACATGACAACAACCATGAAATGTCATTATCTTCTAAACCACACTAATTACATCTGTAATATGACAACAATCATGACATGTCATTATCTTCTAATCCACACTAATTACATGTGTAACATTACAACAACCATGAAATGTCATTATCTTCTAAACCACACTAATTACATGTGTAACATAACAACAACCATGAAATGTCATTATCTTCTAAACCACACTAATTACATGTGTAACATGACAACAACCATGTAATGTCATTATCTTCTAAACCACACTAATTACATGTGTAACATGACAACAACCATGAAATGTCATTATCTTCTAAACCACACTAATTACATTTGCAACATGACAACAACCATGACATGTCATTATCTTCTAAACCACACTAATTACATGTGTAACATGACAACAACCATGAAATGGCATTATCTTCTAAACCACACTAATTACATGTGTAACATAACAACAACCATGAAATGTCATTATCTTCTAAACCACACTAATTACATGTGTAACATGACAACAACCATGAAATGTCATTATCTTCTAAACCACACTAATTACATGTGTAACATGACAACAACCATGAAATGTCATTATCTTCTAAACCACACTAATTAAATGTGTAACATGACAACAACCATGAAATGTCATTATCTTGTAAACCACACAAATTACATGTGTAATATGACAACAATCATGACATGTCATTATCTTCTAAACCACACTAATTACATGTGTAATATGACAACAACCATGAAATGTCATTATCTTCTAAACCACACTAATTACATGTGTAACATGACAGACAACCATGAAATGTCATTATCTTCTAAACCACACTAATTACATGTGTAACATGACAACAACCATGAAATGTCATTATCTTCTAAACCACACTAATTACATTTGTAACATGACAACAACCATGAAATGTCATTATCCTCTAAACCAAACTAATTACATGTGTACCATGACAACAACCATGAAATGTCATTATCTTCTAAGCCAAATAATATAAGAATTTATTGGGTGGGAGGAAAACCAAGGGCATAAACATGGTAGCCAGAAATCTGCTGAGGTCACTTACGAATTGAAGAGGGGAACCTCAGTTAGAATAGTGCAAGCACTTTCGTCCTGCCAAGGTGTTCATTTAATCGATTGAAGCAGATATGATGCATCGACTTCTCAAGAAAAACAAAGATAATCTAGTGCGATCATTTAATCTCACATTCCGCTATATAGTTGATGTCCTGCTTCATACCTTGACCTACATCTTTAACAGTGAACGCAATAAGTTCCTATTAGTTATTTGATTTTCTATCCATCTACGATTTACGGCTTCAGCCTACCCCTTTGTTCTTACTTAAAGTAAGAAGATCAGTAGTTCAGCTTTATTCATCACAAGTCTTCTAAACCACACTAATTACATGTGTAACATGACAACAACCATGAAATGTCATTATCTTCTAAACCACACTAATTACATCTGTAATATGACAACAATCATGACATGTCATTATCTTCTAATCCACACTAATTACATGTGTAACATTACAACAACCATGAAATGTCATTATCTTCTAAACCACACTAATTACATGTGTAACATAACAACAACCATGAAATGTCATTATCTTCTAAACCACACTAATTACATGTGTAACATGACAACAACCATGTAATGTCATTATCTTCTAAACCACACTAATTACATGTGTAACATGACAACAACCATGAAATGTCATTATCTTCTAAACCACACTAATTACATGTGTAACATGACAACAACCATGAAATGTCATTATCTTCTAAACCACACTAATTACATGTGTAACATGACAACAACCATGAAATGTCATTATCTTCTAAACCACACTAATTACATGTGTAACATGACAACAACCATGAAATGTCATTATCTTCTAAACCACACTAATTACATGTGTAACATGACAACAACCATGAAATGTCATTATATTCTAAACCACACTAATTACATGTGTAACATGACAACAACCATGTAATGTCATTATCTTCTAAACCACACTAATTACATGTGTAACATGACAACAACCATGAAATGTCATTATCTTCTAAACCACACTAATTACATTTGCAACATGACAACAACCATGAAATGTCATTATCTTCTAAACCACACTAATTACATGTGTAAAATGACAACAACCATGACATGTCATTATCTTCTAAACCACACTAATTACATGTGTAACATGACAACAACCATGAAATGGCATTATCTTCTAAACCACACTAATTACATGTGTAACATAACAACAACCATGAAATGTCATTATCTTCTAAACCACACTAATTACATGTGTAACATGACAACAACCATGAAATGTCATTATCTTCTAAACCACACTAATTACATGTGTAACATGACAACAACCATGAAATGTCATTATCTTCTAAACCACACTAATTAAATGTGTAACATGACAACAACCATGAAATGTCATTATCTTGTAAACCACACAAATTACATGTGTAATATGACAACAATCATGACATGTCATTATCTTCTAATCCACACTAATTACATGTGTAATATGACAACCACCATGAAATGTCATTATCTTCTAAACCACACTAATTACATGTGTAACATGACAGACAACCATGAAATGTCATTATCTTCTAAACCACACTAATTACATGTGTAACATGACAACAACCATGAAATGTCATTATCTTCTAAACCACACTAATTACATTTGTAACATGACAACAACCATGAAATGTCATTATCCTCTAAACCAAACTAATTACATGTGTACCATGAAAACAACCATGAAATGTCATTATCTTCTAAGCCAAATAATATAAGAATTTATTGGGTGGGAGGAAAACCAAGGGCATAAACATGGTAGCCAGAAATCTGCTGAGGTCACTTACGAATTGAAGAGGGGAACCTCAGTTAGAATAGTGCAAGCACTTTCGTCCTGCCAAGGTGTTCATTTAATCGATTGAAGCAGATATGATGCATCGACTTCTCAAGAAAAACAAAGATAATCTAGTGCGATCATTTAATCTCACATTCCGCTATATAGTTGATGTCCTGCTTCATACCTTGACCTACATCTTTAACAGTGAACGCAATAAGTTCCTATTAGTTATTTGATTTTCTATCCATCAACGATTTACGGCTTCAGCCTACCCCTTTGTTCTTACTTAAAGTAAGAAGATCAGTAGTTCAGCTTTATTCATCACAAGTCTTCTAAACCACACTAATTACATGTGTAACATGACAACAACCATGAAATGTCATTATCTTCTAAACCACACTAATTACATCTGTAATATGACAACAATCATGACATGTCATTATCTTCTAATCCACACTAATTACATGTGTAACATTACAACAACCATGAAATGTCATTATCTTCTAAACCACACTAATTACATGTGTAACATAACAACAACCATGAAATGTCATTATCTTCTAAACCACACTAATTACATGTGTAACATGACAACAACCATGAAATGTCATTATCTTCTAAACCACACTAATTACATGTGTAACATGACAACAACCATGAAATGTCATTATCTTCTAAACCACACTAATTACATTTGCAACATGACAACAACCATGAAATGTCATTATCTTCTAAACCACACTAATAACATGTGTAACATGACAACAACCATGAAATGTCATTATCTTCTAAACCACACTAATTACATGTGTAACATGACAACAACCATGAAATGTCATTATCTTCTAAACCACACTAATTACATGTGTAACATGACAACAACCATGAAATGTCATTATCTTCTAAACCACACTAATTACATGTGTAACATGACAACAACCATGAAATGTCATTATCTTCTAAACCACACTAATTACATGTGTAACATGACAACAACCATGAAATGTCATTATCTTCTAAACCACACTAATTACATTTGTAACATGACAACAACCATGAAAAGTCATTATCTTCTAAACCACACTAATTACATGTGTAATATGACAACAACCATGACATGTCATTATCTTCTAAACCACACTAATTACATGTGTAACATGACAACAACCATGAAATGTCATTATCTTCTAAACCACACTAATTACATGTGTAACATAACAACAACCATGAAATGTCATTATCTTCTAAACCACACTAATTACATGTGTAACATGACAACAACCATGAAATGTCATTATCTTCTAAACCACACTAATTACATCTGTAATATGACAACAATCATGACATGTCATTATCTTCTAATCCACACTAATTACATGTGTAACATTACAACAACCATGAAATGTCATTATCTTCTAAACCACACTAATTACATGTGTAACATAACAACAACCATGAAATGTCATTATCTTCTAAACCACACTAATTACATGTGTAACATGACAACAACCATGAAATATCATTATCTTCTAAACCACACTAATTACATGTGTAATATGACAACAACCATGTAATGTCATTATCTTCTAAACCACACTAATTACATGTGTAACATGACAACAACCATGAAATGTCATTATCTTCTAAACCACACTAATTACATGTGTAACATGACAACAACCATGAAATGTCATTATCTTCTAAACCACACTAATTACATGTGTAACATGACAACAACCATGAAATGTCATTATCTTCTAAACCACACTAATTACATGTGTAACATGACAACAACCATGAAATGTCATTATCTTCTAAACCACACTAATTACATGTGTAACATGACAACAACCATGAAATGTCATTATCTTCTAAACCACACTAATTACATTTGCAACATGACAACAACCATGAAATGTCATTATCTTCTAAACCACACTAATTACATGTGTAAAATGACAACAACCATGACATGTCATTATCTTCTAAACCACACTAATTACATGTGTAACATGACAACAACCATGAAATGTCATTATCTTCTAAACCACACTAATTACATGTGTAACATAACAACAACCATGAAATGTCATTATCTTCTAAACCACACTAATTACATGTGTAACATGACAACAACCATGAAATGTCATTATCTTCTAAACCACACTAATTACATGTGTAACATGACAACAACCATGAAATGTCATTATCTTCTAAACCACACTAATTACATGTGTAACATGACAACAACCATGAAATGTCATTATCTTCTAAACCACACTAATTACATATGTAACATGACAACAACCATGAAATGTCATTATCTTCTAAACCACACTAATTACATGTGTAACATGACAACAACCATGAAATGTCATTATCTTCTAAACCACACTAATTACATGTGTAACATGACAACAACCATGAAATGTCATTATCTTCTAAACCACACTAATTACATTTGCAACATGACAACAACCATGAAATGTCATTATCTTCTAAACCACACTAATTACATGTGTAAAATGACAACAACCATGACATGTCATTATCTTCTAAACCACACTAATTACATGTGTAACATGACAACAACCATGAAATGTCATTATCTTCTAAACCACACTAATTACATGTGTAACATAACAACAACCATGAAATGTCATTATCTTCTAAACCACACTAATTACATGTGTAACATGACAACAACCATGAAATGTCATTATCTTCTAAACCACACTAATTACATGTGTAACATGACAACAACCATGAAATGTCATTATCTTCTAAACCACACTAATTACATGTGTAACATGACAGACAACCATGAAATGTCATTATCTTCTAAACCACACTAATTACATGTGTAACATGACAACAACCATGAAATGTCATTATCTTCTAAACCACACTAATTACATTTGTAACATGACAACAACCATGAAATGTCATTATCCTCTAAACCAAACTAATTACATGTGTACCATGACAACAACCATGAAATGTCATTATCTTCTAAGCCAAATAATATAAGAATTTATTGGGTGGGAGGAAAACCAAGGGCATAAACATGGTAGCCAGAAATCTGCTGAGGTCACTTACGAATTGAAGAGGGGAACCTCAGTTAGAATAGTGCAAGCACTTTCGTCCTGCCAAGGTGTTCATTTAATGGATTGAAGCAGATATGATGCATCGACTTCTCAAGAAAAACAAAGATAATCTAGTGCGATCATTTAATCTCACATTCCGCTATATAGTTGATGTCCTGCTTCATACCTTGACCTACATCTTTAACAGTGAACGCAATAAGTTCCTATTAGTTATTTGATTTTCTATCCATCTACGATTTACGGCTTCAGCCTACAACTTTGTTCTTACTTAAAGTAAGAAGATCAGTAGTTCAGCTTTATTCATCACAAGTCTTCTAAACCACACTAATTACATGTGTAACATGACAACAACCATGACATGTCATTATCTTCTAAACCACACTAATTACATCTGTAATATGACAACAATCATGACATGTCATTATCTTCTAATCCACACTAATTACATGTGTAACATTAAAACAACCATGAAATGTCATTATCTTCTAAACCACACTAATTACATGTGTAATATGACAACAACCATGTAATGTCATTATCTTCTAAACCACACTAATTACATGTGTAACATGACAACAACCATGAAATGTCATTATCTTCTAAACCACACTAATTACATGTGTAACATGACAACAACCATGAAATGTCATTATCTTCTAAACCACACTAATTACATGTGTAACATGACAACAACCATGAAATGTCATTATCTTCTAAACCACACTAATTACATGTGTAACATGACAACAACCATGAAATGTCATTATCTTCTAAACCACACTAATTACATGTGTAACATGACAACAACCATGAAATGTCATTATCTTCTAAACCACACTAATTACATGTGTAACATGACAACAACCATGAAATGTCATTATCTTCTAAACCACACTAATTACATTTGTAACATGACAACAACCATGAAATGTCATTATCTTCTAAACCACACTAATTACATGTGTAATATGACAACAACCATGACATGTCATTATCTTCTAAACCACACTAATTACATGTGTAACATGACAACAACCATGAAATGTCATTATCTTCTAAACCACACTAATTACATGTGTAACATAACAACAACCATGAAATGTCATTATCTTCTAAACCACACTAATTACATGTGTAACATGACAACAACCATGAAATGTCATTATCTTCTAAACCACACTAATTACATGTGTAACATGATAACAACCATGAAATGTCATTATCTTCTAAACCACACTAATTACATGTGTAACATGACAACAACCATGAAATGTCATTATCTTGTAAACCACACAAATTACATGTGTAACATAACAACAACCATCAAATGTCATTATCTTCTTAACCACACTAATTACATGTGTAACATGACAACAACCATGAAATGTCATTATCTTCTAAACCACACTAATTACATGTGTAACATGACAGACAACCATGAAATGTATTATCTTCTAATCCACACTAATTACATGTGTAACATGACAACAACCATGAAATGTCATTATCTTCTAAACCACACTAATTACATGTGTAACATGACAACAACCATGAAATGTCATTATCTTCTAAACCACACTAATTACATGTGTAACATGACAACAACCATGAAATGTCATTATCTTCTAAACCACACTAATTACATGTGTAACATGACAACAACCATGAAATGTCATTATCTTCTAAACCACACTAATTACATGTGTAACATGACAACAACCATGAAATGTCATTATCTTCTAAACCACACTAATTACATTTGCAACATGACAACAACCATGAAATGTCATTATCTTCTAAACCACACTAATTACATGTGTAAAATGACAACAACCATGACATGTCATTATCTTCTAAACCACACTAATTACATGTGTAACATGACAACAACCATGAAATGTCATTATCTTCTAAACCACACTAATTACATGTGTAACATAACAACAACCATGAAATGTCATTATCTTCTAAACCACACTAATTACATGTGTAACATGACAACAACCATGAAATGTCATTATCTTCTAAACCACACTAATTACATGTGTAACATGACAACAACCATGAAATGTCATTATCTTCTAAACCACACTAATTACATGTGTAACATGACAACAACCATGAAATGTCATTATCTTGTAAACCACACAAATTACATGTGTAATATGACAACAATCATGACATGTCATTATCTTCTAATCCACACTAATTACATGTGTAATATGACAACAACCATGAAATGTCATTATCTTCTAAACCACACTAATTACATGTGTAACATGACAGACAACCATGAAATGTCATTATCTTCTAAACCACACTAATTACATATGTAACATGACAACAACCATGAAATGTCATTATCTTCTAAACCACACTAATTACATTTGTAACATGACAACAACCATGAAATGTCATTATCCTCTAAACCAAACTAATTACATGTGTACCATGACAACAACCATGAAATGTCATTATCTTCTAAGCCAAATAATATAAGAATTTATTGGGTGGGAGGAAAACCAAGGGCATAAACATGGTAGCCAGAAATCTGCTGAGGTCACTTACGAATTGAGGAGGGGAACCTCAGTTAGAATAGTGCAAGCACTTTCGTCCTGCCAAGGTGTTCATTTAATCGATTGAAGCAGATATGATGCATCGACTTCTCAAGAAAAACAAAGATAATCTAGTGCGATCATTTAATCTCACATTCCGCTATATAGTTGATGTCCTGCTTCATACCTTGACCTACATCTTTAACAGTGAACGCAATAAGTTCCTATTAGTTATTTGATTTTCTATCCATCTACGATTTACGGCTTCAGCCTACAACTTTGTTCTTACTTAAAGTAAGAAGATCAGTAGTTCAGCTTTATTCATCACAAGTCTTCTAAACCACACTAATTACATGTGTAACATGACAACAACCATGAAATGTCATTATCTTCTAAACCACACTAATTACATCTGTAATATGACAACAATCATGACATGTCATTATCTTCTAATCCACACTAATTACATGTGTAACATTACAACAACCATGAAATGTCATTATCTTCTAAACCACACTAATTACATGTGTAACATAACAACAACCATGAAATGTCATTATCTTCTAAACCACACTAATTACATGTGTAACATGACAACAACCATGAAATGTCATTATCTTCTAAACCACACTAATTACATGTGTAATATGACAACAACCATGTAATGTCATTATCTTCTAAACCACACTAATTACATGTGTAACATGACAACAACCATGAAATGTCATTATCTTCTAAACCACACTAATTACATGTGTAACATGACAACAACCATGAAATGTCATTATCTTCTAAACCACACTAATTACATGTGTAACATGACAACAACCATGAAATGTCATTATCTTCTAAACCACACTAATTACATGTGTAACATGACAACAACCATGAAATGTCATTATCTTCTAAACCACACAAATTGCATGTGTAACATGACAGACAACCATGAAATGTCATTATCTTCTAAACCACACTAATTACATATGTAACATGACAACAACCATGAAATGTCATTATCTTCTAAACCACACTAATTACATGTGTAACATGACAACAACCATGAAATGTCATTATCTTCTAAACTACACTAATTACATTTGTAACATGACAACAACCATGAAATGTCATTATCTTCTAAACCACACTAATTATATGTGTGGCATGACAACAACCATGAAATGTCATTATCTTCTAAACCACACTAATTACATGTGTAATATGACAACAACCATGAAATGTCATTATCTTCTAAACCACACTAATTACATCTTTACCATGACAGACAACAATGAAATGTCATTATCTTCTAACCCACACTAATTACATCTGTAACATGACAACAACCATGACATGTCATTATCTTCTAATCCACACTAATTACATGTGTAACATGACAACAACCATGAAATATCATTTTCTTCTAAACCAGACTAATTACATGTGTAATATGACAACAACCATGAAATGTCATTATCTTCTAAACCACACTAATTACATATGTAACATGACAACACCCATGAAATGTGATTATCTTCTAAACCACACTAATTACATGTGTATCATGACAACAACCATGAAATGTCATTATCTTCTGAACCACACTAATTATATGTGTAACATGACAACAACCATGAAATGTCATTATCTTCGAAACCACACTAATTACATGTGTATCATGACAACAACCATGAAATGTCATCATCTTCTAAACCACACTAATTACATGTGTAACATGACAAAACCCATGAAATGTCATTATCTTCTAAACCACACTAATTACATGTGTAACATGACAACAACCATGAAATGTCATTATCTTCTAAACCACACTAATTACATGTGTAATATGACAACAACCATGTAATGTCATTATCTTCTAAACCACACTAATTACATGTGTAACATGACAACAACCATGAAATGTCATTATCTTCTAAACCACACTAATTACATGTGTAACATGACAACAACCATGAAATGTCATTATCTTCTAAACCACACTAATTACATGTGTAACATGACAACAACCATGAAATGTCATTATCTTCTAAACCACAGTAATTACATGTGTAACATGACAACAACCATGAAATGTCATTATCTTCTAAACCACACTAATTACATGTGTAACATGACAACAACCATGAAATGTCATAATCTTCTAAACCACACTAATTACATGTGTAACATGACAACAACCATGAAATGTCATTATCTTCTAAACCACACTAATTACATTTGTAACATGACAACAACCATGAAATGTCATTATCTTCTAAACCACACTAATTACATGTGTAAAATGACAACAACCATGACATGTCATTATCTTCTAAACCACACTAATTACATGTGTAACATGACAACAACCATGAAATGTCATTATCTTCTAAACCACACTAATTACATGTGTAACATAACAACAACCATGAAATGTCATTATCTTCTAAACCACACTAATTACATGTGTAACATGACAACAACCATGAAATGTCATTATCTTCTAAACCACACTAATTACATGTGTAACATGACAACAACCATGAAATGTCATTATCTTCTAAACCACACTAATTACATGTGTAACATGACAGACAACCATGAAATGTCATTATCTTCTAAACCACACTAATTACATGTGTAACATGACAACAACCATGAAATGTCATTATCTTCTAAACCACACTAATTACATTTGTAACATGACAACAACCATGAAATGTCATTATCCTCTAAACCAAACTAATTACATGTGTACCATGACAACAACCATGAAATGTCATTATCTTCTAAGCCAAATAATATAAGAATTTATTGGGTGGGAGGAAAACCAAGGGCATAAACATGGTAGCCAGAAATCTGCTGAGGTCACTTACGAATTGAAGAGGGGAACCTCAGTTAGAATAGTGCAAGCACTTTCGTCCTGCCAAGGTGTTCATTTAATCGATTGAAGCAGATATGATGCATCGACTTCTCAAGAAAAACAAAGATAATCTAGTGCGATCATTTAATCTCACATTCCGCTATATAGTTGATGTCCTGCTTCATACCTTGGCCTACATCTTTAACAGTGAACGCAATAAGTTCCTATTAGTTATTTGATTTTCTATCCATCTACGATTTACGGCTTCAGCCTACAACTTTGTTCTTACTTAAAGTAAGAAGATCAGTAGTTCAGCTTTATTCATCACAAGTCTTCTAAACCACACTAATTACATGTGTAACATGACAACAACCATGACATGTCATTATCTTCTAAACCACACTAATTACATCTGTAATATGACAACAATCATGACATGTCATTATCTTCTAATCCACACTAATTACATGTGTAACATTACAACAACCATGAAATGTCATTATCTTCTAAACCACACTAATTACATGTGTAACATAACAACAACCATGAAATGTCATTATCTTCTAAACCACACTAATTAGATGTGTAACATGACAACAACCATGAAATGTCATTATCTTCTAAACCACACGAATTACATGTGTAATATGACAACAACCATGTAATGTCATTATCTTCTAAACCACACTAATTACATGTGTAACATGACAACAACCATGAAATGTCATTATCTTCTAAACCACACTAATTACATGTGTAACATGACAACAACCATGAAATGTCATTATCTTCTAAACCACACTAATTACATGTGTAACATGACAACAACCATGAAATGTCATTATCTTCTAAACCACACTAATTACATGTGTAACATGACAACAACCATGAAATGTCATTATCTTCTAAACCACACTAATTACATGTGTAACATGACAACAACCATGAAATGTCATTATCTTCTAAACCACACTAATTACATGTGTAACATGACAACAACCATGAAATGTCATTATCTTCTAAACCACACTAATTACATTTGTAACATGACAACAACCATGAAATGTCATTATCTTCTAAACCACACTAATTACATGTGTAATATGACAACAACCATGACATGTCATTATCTTCTAAACCACACTAATTACATGTGTAACATGACAACAACCATGAAATGTCATTATCTTCTAAACCACACTAATTACATGTGTAACATAACAACAACCATGAAATGTCATTATCTTCTAAACCACACTAATTACATGTGTAACATGACAACAACCATGAAATGTCATTATCTTCTAAACCACACTAATTACATGTGTAACATGACAACAACCATGAAATGTCATTATCTTCTAAACCACACTAATTACATGTGTAACATGACAACAACCATGAAATGTCATTATCTTGTAAACCACACAAATTACATGTGTAACATAACAACAACCATGAAATGTCATTATCTTCTAAACCACACTAATTACATGTGTAACATGACAACAACCATGAAATGTCATTATCTTCTAAACCACACTAATTACATGTGTAACATGACAGACAACCATGAAATGTATTATCTTCTAATCCACACTAATTACATGTGTAACATGACAACAACCATGAAATGTCATTATCTTCTAAACCACACTAATTACATGTGTAACATGACAACAACCATGAAATGTCATTATCTTCTAAACCACACTAATTACATGTGTAACATGACAACAACCATGAAATGTCATTATCTTCTAAACCACACTAATTACATGTGTAACATGACAACAACCATGAAATGTCATTATCTTCTAAACCACACTAATTACATGTGTAACATGACAACAACCATGAAATGTCATTATCTTCTAAACCACACTAATTACATTTGCAACATGACAACAACCATGAAATGTCATTATCTTCTAAACCACACTAATTACATGTGTAAAATGACAACAACCATACATGTCATTATCTTCTAAACCACACTAATTACATGTGTAACATGACAACAACCATGAAATGTCATTATCTTCTAAACCACACTAATTACATGTGTAACATAACAACAACCATGAAATGTCATTATCTTCTAAACCACACTAATTACATGTGTAACATGACAACAACCATGAAATGTCATTATCTTCTAAACCACACTAATTACATGTGTAACATGACAACAACCATGAAATGTCATTATCTTCTAAACCACACTAATTACATGTGTAACATGACAACAACCATGAAATGTCATTATCTTCTAAACCACACTAATTACATGTGTAACATGACAACAACCATGAAATGTCATTATCTTCTGAACCACACTAATTACATGTGTAACATGACAACAACCATGAAATGTCATTATCTTCTAAACCACATTAATTACATGTGTATCATGACAACAACCATGAAATGTCATTATCTTCTAAACCACACTAATTACATGTGTAACATGACAACACCCATGAAATGTCATTATCTTCTAAACCACACTAATTACATTTGTAACGTGACAACAACCATGAAATGTCATTATCTTCTAAACCACACTAATTACATGTGTAACATGACAACACCCATGAAATGTCATTATCTTCTAAACCACACTAATTACATGTGTAACATGACAACACCCATGAAATGTCATTATCTTCTAAACCACACTAATTACATGTGTAACATGACAACAACCATGAAATGTCATTATCTTCTAAACCACACTAATTACATGTGTAACATGACAACAACCATGAAATGTCATTATCTTCTAAACCACACTAATTACATGTGTAACATGACAACAAATATGAAATGTCATTATCTTCTAAACCACACTAATTACATGTGTAATATGACAACAACCATGAACTGTCATTATCTTCTAAACCACACTAATTACATGTGTAACATGACAACAACCATGAAATGTCATTATCTTCTAAACCACACTAATTACATGTGTAATATGACAACAACCATGAAATGTCATTATCTTCTAAATCACACTAATTACATGTCTAACATGACAACAACCATGAAATGTCATTATCTTCTAAACCACACTAATTACATGTGTAACATGACAACAACCATGAAATGTCATTATCATCTAAACCACACTAATTACATGTGTAACATGACCACAACCATGAAATGTCATTATCTTCTGAACCACACTAATTACATGTGTAACATGACAACAACCATGAAATGTCATTATCTTCTAAACCACACTAATTACATGTGTAACATGACAACAACCATGAAATGTCATTATCTTCTAAACCACACAAATTACATGTGTAGCATGACAACAACCATGAAATGTCATTATCTTCTAAACCACACTAATTACATGTGTAATATGACAACAACCATGAAATGTCATTATCTTCTAAACCACACTAATTACATCTGTAACATGACAGACAACCATGAAATGTCATTATCTTCTAACCCACACTAATTACATCTGTAACATGACAACAACCATGACATGTCATTATCTTCTAATCCACACTAATTACATGTGTAACCTGACAACAACCATGAAATATCATTTTCTTCTAAACCACACTAATTACATCTGTAACATGACAACAACCATGAAATATCATTATCTTCTAAACCACACTAATTACATGTGTAATATGACAACAACCATGAAATGTCATTATCTTCTAAACTACACTAATTACATGTGTAACATGACAACACCCATGAAATGTCATTATCTTCTAAACCACACTAATTACATGTGTATCATGACAACAACCATGAAATGTCATTATCTTCTGAACCACACTAATTACATATGTAACATGACAACAACCATGCAATGTCATTATCTTCTAAACCACACTAATTACATGTGTAACATGACAACACCCATGAAATGTCATTATCTTCTAAACCACACTAATTACATTTGTAACATGACAACAACCATGAAATGTCATTATCTTCTAAACCACACTAATTACATGTGTAACATGACAACACCCATGAAATGTCATTATCTTCTAAACCACACTAATTACATGTGTAACATGACAACAACCATGAAATGTCATTATCTTCTAAACCACACTAATTACATGTGTAACATGACAACAACCATGAAATGTCATTATCTTCTAAACCACACTAATTACATGTGTAACATGACAACAAATATGAAATGTCATTATCTTCTAAACCACACTAATTACATGTGTAATATGACAACAACCATGAAATGTCATTATCTTCTAAACCACACTAATTACATGTGTAACATGACAACACCCATGAAATGTCATTATCTTCTAAACCACACTAATTACATGTGTAACATGACAACAACCATGAAATGTCATTATCTTCTAAACCACACTAATTACATGTGTAACATGACAACAACCATGAAATGTCATTATCTTCTAAACCACACTAATTACATGTGTAACATGACAACAACCATGAAATGTCATTATCTTCTAAACCACACTAATTACATGTGTAACATAACAACAACCATGAAATGTCATTATCTTCTAAACCACACTAATTACATGTGTATCATGACAACAACCATGAAATGTCATTATCTTCTAAACCACACTAATTACATGTGTAACATAACAACAACCATGAAATGTCATTATCTTCTAAACCACACTAATTACATGTGTAACATAACAACAACCATGAAATGTCATTATCTTCTAAACCACACTAATTACATGTGTATCATGACAACAACCATGAAATGTCATTATCTTCTAAACCACACTAATTACATGTGTAACATAACAACAACCATGAAATGTCATTATCTTCTAAACCACACTAATTACATGTGTAACATGACAGACAACCATGAAATGTCATTATCTTCTAAATCACACTAATTACATGTGTAACATAACAACAACCATGAAGTGTCATTATCTTACTATTACAAAATGAAAGGATGTTGTATCACAAGCAGCAAAAAAATATTCTTTGATCATTTAAAGCTTGAAAGCTGTTTTTTCTATGTTATTGTAGCATGGAGTTCCCTCATCATGAAGCACAACGAATTAAAACCAGTAGCCAGCCTATTTATATATCCTGGGGATTCTCTTAATAAGTAAAATTTGGGGAAATACAGCAGTGGAAAAGACAAAACTGGACATTATAGATCATGAAGAGAAAGTTGAAACAGCGATAATCGATAAAATGAACAACCACCTCTCACTCACACCCCTACAACCACCTCTCACTCACACCCCAGCAATCACCTCTCACTCACACCCCAACAATCACCTCTCACTCACACCCCAACAATCACCTCTCACTCACACCCCAACAATCACCTCTCACTCACACCCCAACAATAACCTCTCACTCACACCCCAACAATCACCTCTCACTCACACCTTAACAATCACCTCTCACTCACACCCCAACAACCACCTCTCACTCACACCACAACAACCACCTCTCACTCACACACCAACAAGCACCTCTCACTCACACCCCAACAATCACCTCTCACTCACACCCCAACAATCACCTCTCCCTCACACCACAGCAATCACCTCTCACTCACACCCCAACAATCACCTCTCATTCACACCCCAACAATCACCTCTTACTCACACCCCAACAACCACCTCTCACTCACACCCCAACAATCACCTCTCACTCACATCCCAACAATCACCTCTCACTCACACCCCAACAACCACCTCTCACTCACACCCCAACAACCACCTCTCACTCACACCCCAACAATCACCTCTCACTCACACACCAACAACCACCTCTCACTCACAACCCAAACATCACCTCTCACTCACACCCCAACAACCACCTCTCACTCACACCCCATCAATCACCTCTCACTCACACCCCAACAACCACCTCTCACTCACACCCAACAACCACATCTCACTCACACCCCAACAATCACCTCTCACTCACACCCCAACAACCACCTCTCACTCACACCCCAACAACCACCTCTCACTCACACCCCAACAATCACCTCTCACTCACACCCCAACGACCACCTCTCACTCACACCCCAACAATCACCTCTCACTCACACCCCAACAACCACCTCTCACTCACACCCCAACAAGCACCTCTCACTCACCCCAATAACCACCTCTCACTCACACACCAACAAGCACCTCTCACTCACACCCCAACAATCACCTCTCACTCACACCCCAACAATCACCTCTCACTCACACCCCAACAATCACCTCTCACTCACACCCCAACAATCACCTCTCACTCACACCCCAACAGCCACCTCTCACTCACACACCAACAAGCACCTCTCACTCACACCCCAACAATCACCTCTCAGTCACACCCCAACAATCACCTCTCACTCACACCCCAACAATCACCTCTCACTCACACCCCAACAACCACCTCTCACTCACACCCCAACAACCACCTCTCACTCACACCCCAACAACCACCTCTCACTCACACCCCAACAATCACCTCTCACTCACACCCCAACAATCACCTCTCACTCACACCCCAGCAATCACCTCTCACTCACACCCCAACAATCACCTCTCACTCACACCCCAACAACCACCTCTCACTCACACCCCAATAACCACCTCTCACTCACACCCCAGCAATCACCTCTCACTCACACCCCAACAATCACCTCTCACTCACACCACAACAATCACCTCTCACTCACACCCCAGCAATCACCTCTCACTCACACCCCAACAATCACCTCTCACTCACACCCCAACAATCACCTCTCACTCACACCCCAACAACAACCTCTCACTCACACCCCAACAACCACCTCTCACTCACACCCCAACAACCACCTCTCACTCACACACCAACAATCACCTCTCACTCACACCCCAACAACCACCTCTCACTCACACCCCAACAACCACCTCTCACTCACACCCCAACGATCACCTCTCACTCACACCACAACAACCACCTCTCACTCACACCCCACCAATCACCTCACACTCACACCCCAACGACCACCTCTCACTCACATCCCAACAACCACCTCTCACTCACACCCCAACAATCACCTCTCACTCACCCCAACAATCACCTCTCACTCACACCCCAACAACCACCTCTCACTCACACACCAACAATCACCTCTCACTCACACCCCAACAACCACCTCTCACTCACACCCCAACAACCACCTCTCACTCACACCCCAACGATCACCTCTCACTCACACCACAACAACCACCTCTCACTCACACCCCACCAATCACCTCTCACTCACACCCCAACGACCACCTCTCACTCACATCCCAACAACCACCTCTCACTCACACCCCAACAATCACCTCTCACTCACCCCAACAATCACCTCTCACTCACACCCCAACAACCACCTCTCACTCACACCCCAACAATCACCTCTCACTCACACCCCAACAATCACCTCTCACTCACACCCCAGCAATCACCTCTCACTCACACTCCAATAACCACCTCTCACTCACACCCCATCAATCACCTCTCACTCACACCCCAACAACCACCTCTCACTCATACCACAACAACCATGTCTCACTCACACCCCAACAACCACCTCTCACTCACACCCCAACAATCACCTCTCACTCACACCCCAACAATCACGCATGCACGCACGTACCACAAAATGTATATTATACTACATGTAATTAATTATTGAAAAATCACCAGACTAAGATAAAAAAAAAAGTGATAACAGTCACGCGTTGCTACTAATATTACTGTTATTTTTAGCTAACATTCATTTTCCTTCTCTTTTGTTTACACATTTCTGTTTATAAACTGAATTAAACTCTGGTTAACCACTTCTAAGAATACAATATATATAGAATTGTTTAATGTTTTGTTTGCCTCAAGTTAGCTACTGTGAATATTGATTTAATATATATTTACAGAACCCCTTGATGTGAATATTGATTTAATATATACCTACAGAACCCCCTGATGTTTGATGTATAACAACAGACATGTTATATCTTCTATTGTCATCATTGTAATTTGTTAGAACCGTCAAAGAACCTGATTTCGTGGCTTCAGATTTCAATGATGGACGGCCACTCATTTCCTATTGATTTGAGTCTTTATTGAAGTTGTTGTTTTCAATCTGGAATGAAGGGAAACCCATCATTCCCAACGCTATACCAAATGGACGGGAAAGAGTGAGTGAGTGATTGTTGTTTAACGCCAATTCAGCAATTCACTCGGACACATTATTCTGATTCTTTGCTCTTTCTCCTTAATGCTGTGTGCTTAGCAGAGAAGCAATAAATACCAATTTCAGTCTTTGGTTTGATCCGACTGGGGCTGGAACCCACGATCTATCGGACTAGAGGCGAGCATGCCAACCTTTACGCCACCGATGCGGTTGAACGGAAAAGACAACCTATTGATGACTGTATATTCATATACAAAAATGTATATTTAATATTTATAATAATATGACAGAGCGGACACATACATATGGTAATATCTGCAAATTCACAATGCAAGGCTTGAATTTGTAAAAAAATATCGATGTCTGCCCTTTTGTTCTTTTGTGCTGACAGCTTCTGATTACCCTTTGTTTGACGGCTTCTGATTATCCTTTGTTTGACGGCTTCTGATTATCCTTTGCTTGACGGCTTCTGATTACCCTTTGTTTGATGGCTTCTGATTACCCTTTGTTTGATGGCTTCTGATTACCCTTTGTTTGATGGCTTCTGATTATCCTTCGTTTGACGGCTTCTGATTACCTTTTGTTTGACGGCTTCTGATTACCCTTTGTTTCACGGCTTCTGATTACCTTTTGTTTGATGTCTTCTGATTACCTTTTGCTTGACAGCCTCTGATTACCCTTTGTTTGACGGCTTCTGATTATCCTTTGTTTGATGGCTTCTGATCACCCTTTGCTTGATGGCTTCTGATTATCCTTTGTTTGACGGCTTCTGATTACCTTTTGTTTGATGGCTTCTGATTACCCTTTGTTTGATGGCTTCTGATTACCTTTTGTTTGATGGCTTCTGATTACCCTTTGTTTGACAGCTTCTGATTACTCTTTGTTTGACGGCTTCTGATTACCCTTTGTTTGACAGCTTCTGATTACCCTTTGTTTGACGGCTTCTGATTATCCTTTGTTTGATGGCTTCTGATCACCCTTTGTTTGATGGCTTCTGATTATCCTTTGTTTGACGGCTCCTGATTACCTTTTGTTTGATGGCTTCTGATTACCCTTTGTTTGATGGCTTCTGATTACCTTTTGTTTGATGGCTTCTGATTACCCTTTGTTTGACAGCTTCTGATTACTCTTTGTTTGATGGCTTCTGATTACCCTTTGTTTGACAGCTTCTGATTACCCTTTGTTTGACGGCTTCTGATTACCCTTTGTTTGACGGCTTCTGATTACCCTTTGTTTCACGGCTTCTGATTACCTTTTGTTTGATGGCTTCTGATTACCTTTTGCTTGACAGCCTCTGATTACCCTTTGTTTGATGGCTTCTGGTTACCCTTTGTTTGACGCCTTCTGATTACCCTTTGTTTGACGGCTTCTGATTTCCCTTTGTTTGACGGTTTCTGATTACCTTTTGTTTGATGGCTTCTGATTACCCTTTGTTTGACGGCTTCTGATTATCCTTTGTTTCACGGCTTCTGATTACCCTTTGTTTGACGGTTTCTGATTACCTTTTGTTTGACGGCTTCTGATTACCCTTTGTTTGACGGCTTCTGATTATCCTTTGTTTGATGGCTTCTGATTACCCTTTGTTTGACTGCTTCTGATTACCCTTTGTTTGATGGCTTTTGATTACCTTTTGTTTGACGGCTTCTGATTATCCTTTGTTTGACGGCTTCTGATTACTCTTTGATTGACGTCTTCTGTTTATCCTTTGTTTGATGGCTACTGATTACCTTTTGTTTGACTGCTTCTGATTACCCTTTGTTTGATGGCTTCTGATTACCTTTTGTTTGACGGCTTCTGATTACCCTTTGTTTGACGGCTTCTGATTACCCTTTGTTTGATGGCTTCTGATTATCCTTTGTTTGACGGCTTCTGATTATCCTTTGTTTGACGGCTTTGATTACCTTTTGTTTGATGCCTTCTGATTACCCTTTGTTTGACAGCTTCTGATTACCCTTTGTTTGACGGCTTCTGATTACCTTTTGTTTGATGCCTTCTGATTACCTTTTGTTTGACGGCTTCTGATTACCCTTTGTTTGACGGCTTCTGATTACTTTTTGTTTGACGGCTTCT